>OX459112.1:100361272-101055756 GCA_949775065.1 Brachyopa scutellaris
AATGGAAAGAGAGAGAGAGAACGAGAGAAGAAAAAATGTTACTTTTTATTTAAAAATTTTGTTTTGAATTATTTTCATCGAAATCCCCTTCATTCCCAGGTACGATATGTGCCGGAGACGAAAGGGCGGTCGTTGTACCAAAGGCACTGCGGGTAAACAACTATACACTTTTAAAAAAATAAGCAAAGTTTTTATTTTGTTTTACAAACAGCAACCAAACTTAACAAAACCGCATTAGCACATGCATATACACACATATAAAAGCATTACAATTTTTTTTTTTTGCTCACAGAAATATATGGGAGCAGGTACACAAACATACATAAACATAAAAAAACATAAATTAATTAATTTAGTTAGCATTTAATTTAAAAAAAAGTTAATTAATAAATAACAATTGTTGTATGCATAAATAGTTTTATGTCATAGATTTTGCTATCGAATTTTGGCTAATTCATTGCGTAAATAAGTTTGCTGTAGTAACTTTTTGAAGTTAACGGTGTAGAGGTATTTAATATTAGATGAATAATATTTTTTTTAATAACAGCTTTGCTATAAAAAAAAATGCAATGCGTTACAATTAGGTGCATTTAGATTGTTGTAACCTTTAATCGTCCAAACCAACTTTAGGTTTTTACCCAGGATGTCACGTCTCATCAAAAAAATTGTGATTTCTTCGTTACTGAGCAAAATTTAAATTATCTACATATTTAAAGCTTATTTAACAATATGTTTTTATAAGTTTTCTGTTACTTAAGTGATTATTTTGCGCTGTTAAAATCTGCGAGGTTTTTACTGTGACAGCTCTATCGTGTGTCAAATTATGTATACTTTGGGTGTATAACTAAAAAAAAGTTGTTATTCTTACTACGTCACACTTTTAGAGTTCTAAAATAAAAATATTTAGTTACCAAGACTAAGCCGTCGCTTGATGTATCGATTTTCTTATTCGCATCCAAAGCATTTGGCGTAGCCTTTTGGCTGTTAAGTGTTCCCTCCATTCTTGCTAATCTAAGCCGGTTCTCAACATTGAACGAACATTGACTGTTTAGTGTTCAGCTTCGTTAAGCTTCTTCGGTTTATTTTTGCTTATCTGTTATATGTGGTCGTGTGGATTCAAATTAACTTTTAGTCGAGTCATTTTAAAGGAAAAGCGATGCACATATAACTAATTTCTACGCCATTTCAAAGTTGTATGTCAAAACTTGAATTTCAGACTTTATATATTCAATAATCAAAATCCAATGAAATATAACCATTATACCTTTCGGGAAGAAGTTTTCAAAGTATTTATTTACGGAAACAAATATTATAAACATTTTTTTTTTTTTTTGACACAAACAAATTTCTAAACAAGAACAAAATATCCTTCATGAATGAAAAATTATTCCAGACTTGATATGTGCAGACGAGCAAATCCATATGGAGAATGTAAACGTGGTACAGCAGGTAAATTAAAAATAAAACAAAAAACAAAGCGAATGTATCAGAACCTCCAACTTCTCTGAACGGTTTCTACAACTATTCTTCTATTTGTCCTATTTTACTTCTTTCTGAACATATACGTATAAACAAAATTACACCAATTTGTGTTACTTCAGAATGTCCTCCTCTACACCTGCGTGGTCTGCATTTTGTTTACTTCTTTGATTGTATATTTTCTTCTTCTTCTTTTTATATAAAAGTTCTAAAATATAAGGATGTACATATAATACAATACATACTAAATAATTGTAAAAACAACATTTTTATATATTTGAATGAAACGAGAACATCTGGTTTAATTTTTTTTCTACACGAACTCTTTTATTGTCAAAATCATGATCTTCTACCAACATTCCAATCTACCTAAACTTTAAGGATTGTCAGTCTGATGTTAAATCTAGGTCTAAATTGTAATGTATCTATGGGTTTATTAGGGTGATTGTGAATATACATATATGTACCTATATGTATTTTTATAACAAATACGTAATTAATTTTCTACTCTATTTAATTGCTTACCTTGGACGCGGCTTACTAACATTTTTTTATAGGAGAATATGAATAAGGTACATTGTTGTTAAATAAAAATAAATACCAACGTATTTAAATTAAAATATAGCTTATAATTAAGTGCTTGAACAAATCATGTATTTCACCAGCCAAAACTCACTTTGTAGTTATACAAAAATGCACCCTGACTTTGTCTCTTGCCATTTTTTACCTTAAAAGTGTGGGTAAGTAGTTTATTTTACATTGTAACAAAACAGTGGCGACACAGCATGTGAATAGTAGCTTTTGGTGTTTTGCTTACTACGTTTTACATTATTGGCAGGTGTGACAGTGTATATTAAAAATATTATACTATGTTAAAAGTCGATTTAATTAGAAAACACTTGCAGAGCACACTCAACTGTAATATTTATTTTACCTTCTGTCATTTAGTATCGAATTGGCGATCTTTATATTATTTTACAGTTTATTCTCGGCCCTCTCAAATAAAATATACCATTCAAAAAAAACACCAACCAAAAAAGACGTAAACCATCCATCCGTAGGTTTACTAATCGAGTTAATTTTTTTTATAAACAAACACTGCTTGATTTATATCCAGTTCCCTTCGTAACATAAGATCTGTTCTTTTTGTATGAATAACTTTCGAATTTCAGTCGTATAAACTACAAATCTGACGCAACTAAGAATTGAAGGAACTGTCAAACGCTCTGATATGTGTACATATAATCGAACTTCAGTTCATATACATAACATACATATGTACCTACTAATCTATTATGCATTAACATCTAAGTTGTTGTTCTATTCCGGATTTTTAGATCCACGTTCCCACCTTTAATATCCATTTTTCTATCTACCTTTCCACCACGCTTTTATAATTGACATTTTTCAAGTTTAAGGGGACCTTCTGGTCTAGCGCCGTTATTTTAGAATCGTTTTTTTTAATGAAAAAAATGAGCAATAGTATTTAAACTTTGTAGATATATTTTACTACATTAACAATATCCAAAAATATTAAAAAAAAAATAAAAATAATTTTAATTAAACAAAAATTGGATTTACAGTTACCCTCTTCAAAAAAATGTATCTTGGTGATTTGTCGTGTTTTGGCTCTTCCACTGATCGAAAACAAAAAACACAAAAAACATTTTAATCAGTATGAATGTAGCTATCGCAGGAACTAGAATGAAAAAAAAAATTAAAAATTGACAAAACGGCGCGTTGTTGAAATTTACGTTTCGAAAAAAACTACAGTTTTTCATTACCTTTTGTATGTAAAAAGTAAGAAGTATTTAACATAGAAATAGTTCCGACGATAAGCACCGGTTTACTGAATAACATACTCAAATTTGAGTCGAATCGGTCGAGTAGTTTTTTTATTTTTGTCTCACACCGTGCAGAAAAATATAGTTTCGAGACAAATGAGTTTAAACTTGACTTGCTTCTTTTGTCTGCTTCTGCGCTGACCTGCTAAATATGCTGTAGAAGTCAAAATACTGGAAATATTTGTAAATTGTAGAACACCAAAGTTTTGAAAGTTGTTCTTGCCGAAAGTAAAACCGTGAGAAGGTTATATTCCAAACCGTAGCTGTAAGGTTTTACATTTTTCAATCCGCACGATGTGCAAAAATCTCTTTTCCTTTTGGGTCCTTACGTTCGTATGATTTGTATCAGTGGTAAATTGTAGGAAATATGTACACGATATTACGGATACATATGTATCCTTAAATTATGACTAATTTTACCCAACAAAACCTCCTACTAACAGAATTTAAAATAGTCTCTTAACTATTTCTCCTAATTACTACCAAGTGACTAACACCACTGGCATTGGTAGGGAATAACAAACTCCACTTTCATATAATACTTTATCTGGGGCTATGCTTCTCCATACTCTTAACAACTTAAATAAACATCTCAAGTGTATGCATTTCCACACAAAACACTTAACGCTTTAACACACGCTGCAATAAGGAAAGAAAAACTCGAGCAAAGTTTTAATGCGAAAAACAAAAAAAAAACTATTTTCTCTATTTTCCCCTCGGCGTGCCATCACCATAAATCATAGGATTTGCATATGTTGGAGGAGCGTGCGTGGTCAACAAGCGTCTGGAAAAAGTCAACAGTGTTGCTATCATTGAGGATACTGGTGGTTTCAGTGGAATCATTGTCGCCGCACATGAAGTTGGACATTTGTAAGTGAAGCAAAATTTAAATATTCCAAGAAAATCGTTGTAAATTTAATTTTTACTTTAGACTAGGAGCAGTGCATGACGGTTCACCGCCACCAAGTTATCTTGGCGGACCAGGCGCAGAGAGATGCCGCTGGGAGGATGGTTACATCATGTCAGATTTAAGACACACGGAAAGAGGATTCAGGTGGTCACCGTGTACAGTGCAGAGTTTTCACCATTTCTTAAAGTAAGTCTACAGATTGAGTTGGACGGTTTTTTTTATCACGAGTTTTTCATTTTAGTGGTGATACTGCCAGCTGCCTGCATAATGCTCCACATGAGGACAACGCGTTGGGTAGATCACTACCAGGTACTCTGTTGTCATTAGACGCACAGTGTCGAAGGGATCGTGGTACATACGCGTGTTTTAAGGATGAGCGAGTGTGTGCGCAACTTTTCTGTTTCGACGCACAGACGGGGTACTGTGTGGCGTATCGGCCGGCAGCGGAAGGTTCGACGTGCGGTAGTGGAGTGGTGAGTCTTAGTTATTTTCTTAATATGATTCTATGACATTTACAGGCGATGGAAATCATTTTTGAAATATCGATGATGTCCACAGTCACTTCCAAGAACTTCGTTCTTTCTTAATACACTTCGACAATCATTCTAGGACGTATTTTCTAAGGTATAGTTGTAGGCTTTAGTTTCATGTGAAGACAAATGGCGGCTCTAAAGCCTTTGAAAGTCACTCGAATATTTTTTCTGCATTTTTGGCTGCTTTCTTTATTGGCAAATGTTAAATTAGCCACCGCGACGTTCAACTGTTCATTTCAACAGTTTCGAATGAAAGCCAAGAATCTCCAACTTCTTTATAAGAACATTGTGTTGAACACGGTCAAATGCTTTAGAGAAGTTGGTGTAAATCGAGTCAACTTGAAGACGACTTTCCATGGACTGTAGACAATAATTAGTAAAGATAACCAAGTTAGTGGAAGTTGATCTACCACTCACAAATCCATGTTGACACTCGGATATATGGTTGTGAACTTCGGCGTAAATTTTTTTCTTTATAATAGCCTCAAATAATTTTGGTATTAGTTGGAGCTTAGCTATAGGTCTATAGTTAGCAATAGATCGCCTGGATCCAGATTTATGGATTGGAGTGATGAAGGAATGCTTCCAACAATCTAAAAACTCACCTTGGGCCAATGATATATTAAATATGATGGTCAAGGGCTTGATTAGGCTAAGTTTACACATTTTGAGAAAAAGAGGCGGTAGATTATCAAGAGCAAGGCTTACACTAGAATCCAGTGAAGACAACTCCGAAAGAATATCATCCTCAGTTACATGCAACAGTCCTAAATCTGTAATTCTATTTGTATGCTTGCCTGGATTGTAGATGATCCCTTCATTGATGAAGTTTGATTGAAAATACGATGCAAACATATCGCATATTTGCTTACGGTCATCACTGGAAACATTATTATAAAGCATATTTGATGGGACTCCAACTGACTTACGTTTGGTATTGATATACGTCCAGAATGTCTTGGAGTTATCTTTAATCTTACACTCAAGGGAAAAAATGTATTGCTTGTATAGAAATTTCTTAAGGAATTCATATTCTTTTCTCAACTGACACAATGTGCTTCGCAGTGAATTGTCGGTTACACTCTTTTTAGATATGTTATTCAGAGCATTCTTAAGCTTTTGTTGAACCAGATGGGTTTATTGGAATGAAATTTATGTTTAGTCGGAACAGACCTAGCTATGGCGCATTCTAATATGTTTCGAAATTTAGTATAAGCTACGTCTAAGCTTGGACAATCGAGAATTTTATTCCAGTTGACTAAATAAAAATAATTATTTAATGAATTGTAATCAGCTCTAACAAAGTCAAATATGGGCTTGTCATCACCAATGTTCAAAACAGAAGAATTAAATAAAAAAGAATGGAATGAAACTAGTAGTGCTTTATGATGGATACTATTATTTAGCAACGGAAAATCAACTTCAGTGACAACAGCCTCAAGTTCTTCATCAACAAAAACTAAATCTAAAATTCTTCCAATGGAATTATGAATTGAATTAGCCTGCCGAAAGTACATAGCATACATAGAATCAATAAACTCAAATTCGAAATTTTTGTTAACATTAAAAGCAAACATACTTTTATCTTCTTCAGAGAAAATCCACTTTAAATTAGATAAATTAAAATCTCCTAGAACAATGTAAAACTTCTCTGGAAGATGATTAATTATATTTTTAACATTAGAGATGTGAGCTAAATAAATTGCATTATCAGAGCATGGAGGAATATATGAAACAAAAACGTAAAAGTTTGTTAAAGTAGAGTTAGAAGCATTATAATACTCAATGCATACACATAATTGTTCGACCGATGTGTCTGATAATGCAATTTGTCTACTCTTAAAACACGAACGAACCGCCAGCAGCACACCTCCACCTCTGTTCATTCCAGCTTGTACAGAACAACGATCACGTCGATAGACATCAAACTCAGTGGTAAAAAGTTTAGCTATATTTTCATTCAGCCAGGTTTCAGTTAGGGCGATCATAGCATATGAGCAATCAGCGGCAGCAACAAAAAAATCGTTTGTTTTGGTTCTCATTCCTCCCACGTTTTGGTAGTAGAGGGAAAGAGAAAACAAGGCATTACTGTACAGAAAGATCGTGCGCTATGAGTGAATTGCAATTTCGCTTTTGCCCATTCCGTTTTTTGAGTGGAAACGAAATGCTCTCACTCTAAGTCCCATCGGCCACAATTCGGAGTCGAGGAAAGTAGAAATGATTTGCTCAGGTACCCCAATCTTAAAATTTACGTGTTTGAGAGAGTTCTCGTCAGTATAATTTTTTATCAATTTGTGGCATGCCAATTCTCGCGTATCTATGTTGAATGTAGAAGATACATAATCCAAAATTGCCTGAGATGTTGTTGTGGGTTTGAACGAAGAGAGATGAAGCCATTTCAATCGGTTCACAATTTCGATTTCCAAAGCATTGTTGTGACTGTTGTTGGTTCCAGTGATAGTCCGGTTATGCTTAGTGGGTCGTGTATGACCAGCTGTTTGCCATGGTTGCGAATCAAGCGGTACAGGGTCATCGACCTGACTATCCGTTTACACGACAGTTGTAGAAGTAGAATTTGACTCAGCTAGTGCAGCGACCTGAGCAGTTGTAGACTTATTGTCTGTTTGTACGATCGGTTCGATGGATGATGCAGTTGAACAATTTGAATTATTTTTATTAGCGGCAGCAGTACTACGAGGCGTAAGTGCTTTGCCTAAACCAAGCTGTTTGGAAGCAGAACTAGCAGGTTGGGCAGCAGAATTAGAATTAGCAGGTTGGGTAGCTGCAGCGTTAGCAGATTGGACATTCCTTTTGGCAACGGAAGGGGAAGCACGAGTTGGCGCATTACCTTTATTTTTATTCGCCACTTGAGACCGAGTACAAACTTGCGATTTGGCACTGTTGTTCACTGAAGTACGCGATATTAGGTTCTTTATTTCACTAATTTCAGCTTGCAGTTTATCGAACTTAGCGATCAAGAGTTCAGCGTCAACACACTTAATATTGCAATTAGGGCAATTTGAAGAAACCATTATAAGCAAAGTACTAGGAAACACTTAGAGAAAAAAATAGATCAGAGAAGAAATTAAAGCACGTCTAACTAATACGGCAGTTTGATCGCAACTTACCGGAAACCTCGGAGACATCCCAGTTATCCTTTGTTTTTTGGTTTAAAAATTATTCCTGTCCGTCACTTGTATTGCTTCAAAGTGCTTAGGACCTTCTTTATGCAGTCTGGTAATCGGAATTTACGATTGATCTCAAACTATAGTTTACGTGGAAACTTTTCGTTCTCTGTATCTGTTCCTTACTTCCATACTACCTCATATCGTAATTTTTATTATATATCATCGCATCGTTTATTTAATAAACTTCCGCAATCGATCAGGTATTAAATAAACGATGCGATGATATATAATAAAAATTACGATATGAGGTAGTATGGAAGTAAGGAACAGATACAGAGAACGAAAAGTTTCCACGTAAACTATAGTTTGAGATCAATCGGAAATTCCGATTACCAGACTGCATAAAGAAGGTCCTAAGCACTTTGAAGCAATACACTTTACCTGGAATGTTTCTTAAACTAGTAAGAAATTGGCTTCTCAATTTTAACTTCGCCAACATAGACTCTATGCTTTCTGACTATCTGGTATAACGTATGTAAGTCTTAATGAATGCTTCCTGTTGCTTTCTTTTCTTTTTGATTAATCAAATGCTTTTTTATTTTTCCGAATTTCTTTTTCTAATCTATATCTATATACATATATAAAAATGGTGTAAAAAAATGTATAGTAATTCATCAATTGAGAACGGCTGGGCCGATTTGGCTCAAATTTTTTTCAGTCGTTCGTTGTTCGGAAGGTTTTTATGAAAGAACATTTTGGAAAAACCCTCCGGAAAAGTCGGAAGATTGGAAAAATCGAAATGTATGGAATTTTATGTGCAATTATTCCGGTATGGCTTTTCGAATGGAAAAATATAAAATTCTTATGCCCAGTTTCACAGTGAGAGTTTAAACTGTAGATCAACTAAACGTCAACGAGAGTTCAAACTTTTCGTTTAACTCGTTCGGTTTCTCAGTCGGGATTAATCTTACAGTTAACTAAACGCAGTTTTGGAAGCGATGTTAGACAAAAATTCGGCGCTATTGTTTTGAAATGTCAAAGGATTCTCTTCATTCTCTCTTTGTTCCACCAATGAAAACGCATAATCTCAATATATAAATGTGTGAACTATAATGCGTGAATGTGTGTACTGACAACAAAACAAAATCATTGTCAAACGATTGTCAACGCCGTCAACGACGATGACAGTTTCTCTAAATTTTCTCTATGCTTCCACCAATGAACTTCATTATGTGCTGTGTGAACTTAAATGCGTGAATGTGTAAAGTGCCAACCTATACAGGTCATAGGAAAGTTTAGACGGCAGAGTTAATCTCTACTCTAAGTTTAAACGAGCACTGTAAAAACGAAAATATTTTAAACGGAAGTTTAAACCAAAAAGAGAGTTTAAACTCTCACTGTGAAACTGGGCATTAGTGAAAAACTCGGAAAAACGCGAAAAATTTGAATTTTTTTTCGACGAAATTTTGCATTTTATCGCCTGATTTGATGTAAATATGGAAAATTCGATGCGAGGCTTGGAAAATTTCGAATAATTGTGAAATTCATTGTGATAAAAGAAGTTCTGCGTGCATTTTGGGTGGAGAAGTTAACGAGATAAATAATAGATGGCGCTGTGCTGCGATCAATGCCACTACCCGATAGATGGCGTTATACGTTGACTTAGGCTACACGCAATTTGACAGGTATCCTTTTCGCATTGTCATTTTCTATTGAGCAAATGTCTTATTTTTCTTGCTGCAATTGATTCGAGTTTTGCGTATTATTACACTGATTCCGGATAGTTGTATATCGCGCATCACATCCGCAAACGGTACAAATATTACGATCAATTGAAATTCAATGCGATATTTATCAATTCGATCATTCTTTCAGAAAATAAATTTTCTTTTGAATAGGATTGGTCAAAAACGACTTTGTTGTTTTTTAAGGAGAGTTCTTTGCTTGACTCCTATTAGACGATCAAACCTTGGACGACGTACACGAGACGATTTGGTGGGGTTACGATATTGCTCTCCGGAGATTTTCGTCAAACGCTTTCCGTCATCCCGAAATCTACTGCTGCCGATGAACTTAATGCATGCCTGAAATCGTCGTCTTTGTGGCGGCATGTCAAGAATTTGAAATTGACCACGAACATGAGAGTCGCATAGCAGAACGGCCCATCGGCTGCTGAATTCTCGAGACATTTGCTGGGTGCTGGCGCTTGGCAATGGCCGAATTCATGTTGATGTTTCAACTGGATTGATATCGTTCCCAACAAATTTCTGCGAGTTCACATCGTCGCTCATCACCCAAGTGTTCCCGGCATTGCACAAAATTATAAAAATCTCGATTGGATTAGTGAACGAACAGATAGACAGACAAGTAGATAGATAGACAGATAGTCAGATAGATAGACAGACAGACCGACAGATGGAGAGGCAGACAGACATACAGACAGATGGACAGACAGACAGATAGACAGACAGACAGATAGACAGACAGGTAGATAGATAGACAGATAGACAGGCAGACAGACATATAGACAGACGGACAGACAGATAGACAGACAGACAGATAAATAGACAAACAGACTGATATGTGTATAGATAGATAGACAAACAGACGGACGGACACTCCATTTTGATTTTTGTACATTTATGAAAATAATTCATTTTGAGTATTTATTTTTCCTTAATAAAAATCTGAATTTAATTCAACTTATAAGTTGACAACATTTATTAGTTTTGAGGCGGTACGAAGTCCGCCGGGTCACCTAGTTGTAAAATTTAAAAATAAATATTGTATTATTTTGGATTAGTTTTAAGGGTCACCCCACCCAAAACTAAATTTTATAATATCTTGAATAATTGTACATACATACAGTGGCGAGCAAAATAATAGCAGTGCTACCTTGAAAGCAACATTTTCCTTAATATTTTTTTTGTATTAATATTTTTTGTGACTTTTGCTGTAATATTATACTTATCAACAATATGTTGTTCACCTTACGTCATATTGCAATGGTAAATCCTCACTTCTGCTTTAAAATATCAATTAGTAGTGCATCTCATACTTTTTGAGACGAGCAAAATAATAGCAGTGCTTATTAGATTTCGCTATACAAATTTTGTTTTTACTTGATTTTGGAATCTAACTTATAGAAAAGTAAGATAAAAGTTCCTTCTTTTTATTTTTAATCAAATTGTAGTAAAACCGATTAATTTTTTTCGATAAAAGTGGGCCGTGGACTACACTGCATACCAGAGAGGTGCGGGCTAATTAAATTGCTTATAAAAGATGGGAAAACGTGCAAACAAATTCTGGAACATTTTGCATCCTTCAATAGTGAAACGTGTTGTAAGGCACTCTGGGACACATCTTTCTGCAGCAGCTACCCAGATTGTGGGTGTGCTTAACTTAACATGTGGTATTCACACTTTTAGAGGACGGCTGAGGGAACACTTTTTTAGTGGTCGAAGTCCACGAAAAGTCCCACCTCTCAAGAAATTGGATGTATCAAAAAGGCTGAGGTTTGCGAAAAAGCATTAGTCTTGCCCGGCTGAGAAGTGGAGTAATATAATGTGTACTGATGAGACCAAAACCTTCCTGTATAGCGGAAACGTATCTCAGCAGTATGTCAGGCATCCACCCAATACAAAATATGATCCTTGATTCACAACAAAAACTAAAAAACTCGGTGGATCTAATATCATGATTTGGGGATGCTTTTCATACTATGGTATTGGTCCTATATACTGGCATAAAAGTATAATGGACCAGCACTCACACGTTGATATATTGCAAAACATCATGTTGTCATGTGCCGAAGGCGAAATGTTACTAAAATGGGTTTTCTAGCAGGGCAACGACCCGAAAGCCAGGACGTGAACAGTTAAACAATGGTGTCAGAATATATTGATTGAGTTCATGGAGTGGCTTGCTCAATATCCCGATCTCCATTCTATTGAAAATTTATAGGCCTATATAAAAGAGATATGCACTGCACAAAAAAAAAACAAAAAATAACGAGTTGTGAGGGGTAGTTCAGCAGTCTTGGAGATCAATATCATCCGAAAGGTGCCAGCATCTTGTAGACTCTGTAAAACGGTTTTACGCAGCTTTAATAAGTAATTAAAGGCATACTACTAAGGACTGGTACATCCTTAATAACACCTCATACTAATTTATGTAAATTCAGTATTTTCTTTTTACTTTTTTGATAAAGTAAGCTGGCGAAGAAAGAGCACTGCTATTTTTTTGCTCGCCGTTTTTTGAAATTCCTTTCGATAAAATGCATTTATGTTAATTTATTTTAATTAAATCAAAAACTAATAATGTAGATATTATAAGAAAATAACGCAGTTTATATTATTGGAAAATTTTTTTAAAAAATATTGCTTAATTTGTTGTATTTTTAAATGAATGCAACTTCTTTAGTGGCACTGCTATTTTTTTGCTCGCAGCTGTAGTAGCATTCAGCACTATTTTTATTACTTTTGTATATAAAATATAGAATGTCAAATGAATTTCTTATATAATTTAAGTGCTAATGTACCAGCCAACTAACCAACCAACCATATTCAATTTATAAGTAATTTATAAGAAAAAATAAAAAATTTCCGTAAGACAAATACTAACCCCTGAAAAATTCGCAAGGTCTCCATCAGAGAGATCCTCACAACTTCTGGTTCCCTAAACTGACATTGCAGTACGAAAGATCTTTGAGGTCGCAGTGCCCTTCGCAGCTGGCAGTACAGACATTTTTTAAAAACTAAAAATTTGAGCTTTGAGGAACATAGGTCGCACTACCTATACAAGTTTTTATAGCAATTTTTTCATGGTAATGGCAACATTTGATCTATTAATTTCCATCAAGTGCATAGATTCTAAAATGTTATCGCCTTCAGCCAGTAACAGATTTATAAAAAAAATTTTAATGCATATATAAAAATATTTCGTTCAACTATTTTCTCTTGTTTTATCTTAAATTCACAGCACTGTCTAGATGGTAGATGTACACCATTACCTTCCAATGTAATACAGGACTATGGCAATCAATATCGTGCAGTTTATAAGTAAGTATAACGTCCAAAATGATGTTGAATTTCACAAAGAAAAAATTCGAACAAATAGAACTTTGTTCAACAATTGAAAGATATTCCCATTTCCCAAATCTAGACATAAAGTGAGTTTCACAATTATTAAACAAAAAATCCTTGTAGAAGTATTATACATTCAAATAAATTCCCTGAAACAAACAACAGCAAAAACCTATAAGTACATACATATATACTAAACACAATTTATTGAAATAATTAGCAGCGCTGAGCAGGACTTCGATGATAATAATAACGATGATTATTATGAAAATAATGATAATGAAGATGAGGCATCATCACTCGATATCACCGATGATTTATCTAGTTCAAGTACAACTACAACTACCACACAGTCCCCACCAACAACAACCAAAACCACTACCACAACAACAACACCATCAGAACCAATATTAACAACAACAACTGAAACAATCAGACCATTAAAACTTTATCGCAAAATACGACTCAGAAATTTGAGTAACAATAAAACACGAACATATTTGAAACACATAAAAACAACAACCAGTCGCATTGTAAGCACAAGCAGTTCCAGTACTAGTAGCAATAGTAGTAGTAGTATTGTCATCAACAGCACTCCGCCAACACCTGCAAATATCTCAGCACTGCGCAAAACCTATGATTTGTACCTAAGAAATATTTTTAATAAATCCAAAAACCATATAAATTCAAATCGTACTAGCCACAGTCCACATCCTCCAAATTATAGTTCAACAACACCAGCAGCAGCACGAGGCGATACAGGACAACCGACAGTGGCTACAACCAGTGAATATACCCCCCCTGCTGCCGAAGTCAATAGTAATGAGGCACTGGACGATACTATTGGCGAACAACATCATGTTTATTCAAGAGTGACATCAACACCACGGAGTTACGTTCTGGGTGGACGTTCAACAACTCGAAGTTCCCTGTTCGACACGTACTTTAGAAAACGTACGCATGGTAGTGGTAATAGTAGCAGATACTTAAGCCAACATCAACAACAACAACAACAACAACAACCGCAAGCATCACCGCCAGCGTACACAACAAACTATCTTGGCGATAATACGAACAATTTACCAATAAACATTCCCAGAGATAGGAGTAGTAGAATTGGTAGACCGACAGCAAGACTTGCCAATGACATGTAAATTGTATCTCATAGATAAACATACATAAAAACGAGGAAAAAGTGCAACAGCCATTTTTTAATTCAAAACGAAATTCTCTCTTAAAAAAAAAAATAAAAACACGAACCAAACTAAAACTTAAATAAAAAAAACACTCAAAACGAAAAGCTTATCAAAAACCTTCGGAGTATGTGGTAAGACTAAAGATGTTACTAGCAAAAAAAAAACACAATGCATTCTTAAACAGTATAATATAAATAACCCCAAATCCACAAAATACATAAAGTATCGGGAATATAGAGTACATACATCACATGATTAAAAATTAAAAAATAAAACAAAAAAGGCATACAAAAACATGGAATGCGGTTGGTAGCAGTTGGTATATAGTTTTCATCATAAACATTTTATAATTTTGTAAAATTCATTTTATAAAAAAACAAAAAGAAATTGCAAATTTATTTTTTTTTATTTAATAGCGCAGCAAACTAAAAACAAATTCTCATAGAAGAATATTTAATTTTTTTATATTGGCTGTCATTTAATATTTTATTATTATTTTTTTTAGTTATGCATGTGCATTATCATAATATAACTAGGCATGTGTTTTATGATACGAGCATTTACTTAGATAAAGACAAAGAGATGCACAAATAAAATATACTAGTAACACATTTTCTAATCTAGAAACAATTTCATCGACAATTTCAAATTAACTAATGGATAAACCGGAGCTGAACAAAAATGAATAAATAAAAGTCCAAATTAAACATAACTACCTATATACCCACCATATAAAAATTAAACCAAGAAAAAAAGCATAACAAACGCACTAAATTGCTTATGTATAAGCAAACAAATTAAATATACATAATGTAGATGTACCTAATTTATTTATAAAAAATAATATTCATAAAAGATTTATTATACAATTCTGTGTAAAAAATTAAGATCAGTATGATAGTTTTATAAAATATTGACTTTCAACTTTAACATATTTTTATTTCGTTTTCAAACTTAAAAAAGTAATTAGATTGTAGACTTACATTCGGCTGCATTAATTTAAAGACTGTTTTCAACAAAACAGTCATCTGAATAAAATAAAAATAAAAATGAACAATTATCCTACTGGTCTTAATTTTTTACACAGGAATGTATATTTCTTTTGTTTCTTCCCCTTTAAAAGCTGTCCTAACAGTTTCATGGATTCTTTTACTTCTACCAGGAAATTTAGATCGAATTTCAATTTTGGTATAACTTTTTGATATTTTAAGGACACAAAGCCGTCAATGCTTTGATACTTGTTCTTGAAAATTATTTCTTCTTCTCTTCATATACTATACGATGTACCTTCTGTAACATTTATATTCTTGTTCTTTCCACTAAAGTTGAATTACAAGAATCCTTTGTATTCTTCATTTTCATTCCATAAGCAAACTGTTTCATAGTTCAACGATTTAATTATTCGCGATAGGCAACAAGAACAACAACAGCAACTGGCAGTCTAGGACGGATTACCTTATGTACCAATAGAAACAATAAAACACCAAATCTCTACGCAAGCACTGCAGCAGGCTAATTAAAGATGGCGTAACCTTGATACGTGTAGCCACGCCAAGCTGACTTTGCCTCACCTAAATCGATGCAAAACTTATAGCCTGCTAAAAATTAGTAGAGCACATATCGGCATCCTAATTTGCGTATTGACAAGTCATTGCGCAATAGGCAGACACGCCAGAAGGCTGGGAATCCTCTCCAATGACTTCTATCACAGCTGCATGGATGAGGAATCCCCCTATTACCCCCTATGCAGCGCCCCAGTATTCTCCTCCTTAAGAAAAAAGATTCTGGGAGAATACTTCTTTATAGCCCTTCAAGATATTTCCTCAACGGATATGAATAAAATATGGAAATTTATCCAATTCTCAAAATGGTTCCAAGACTACCTATTAGAATCGGCTCCTGTGGCAACACAATGGATCTGGTCTAAGGTCTGAGTGAATCCTACCGAATACAGTGAATAGCCACCTAACCTAAGACGGATTACAGTGACGAAAGGAAATACCGATTTTATTATTCCCGTACAATTTTTTAGAATTTTAGGTTTGAAACCGATTCTCCTTTTTATTATTCATCCACTATAAACGAATAAATGTGCATGGTTGCGGGGGAATACATTTGTTCAATGCCTGGAACTTTCAAATGTCAAACGGCGGCGCTAGTGGGTCAGTTGGAATTGAGTGAGCTTTCAGCGTGTGCACACTTCTACTTATTGGCACTTTTGTTCCGATGTAGCTCTGGCATAACGCGCGCTTAAATGTGTACACCAGAGATCTGCAGCGATACACCGCACCGCAACATATACCGCATATATATCCCTTGTTTATACCAGAGTATATCTAATAATGAGTAGGGACACTCTCTACACATATGCAACTGCTAATAGTACAAAGCAAAGCCTGAAAAAAATTGTTCAATAAGTAAAAGCAGCTCAGAAGGATTGATTTCAACCCTTACCTGCGATTGCATATAATGAAAAGAGTCGGCAATACTTTTCAGCAGCACCACCACACGCGGCTACCTACGTAAGATAAATTGCGTGTGGTTTTCCCATAATGCCTTTTTAAACGCGTCCCGAGTTGAACGCCCATGTGTGAGTAAGGCAGAGCATGTCATCAAAGATATGGTGTGGCCGAATTTGCTGCTGTGAATTTGGTTTCATTTATGATTTTGTTCATTTGTTTTTTATTAAATAGTGTTAGATATGGATGTCTCAAATATATATTTCAATGTCAAATATGAATACTAACCTTCGTACATTGCAATAAACCCTCTAAAGCTCCTATTAGTCTTATATTCAACACTTTCAGAAGCTACATTTAGTATAGTACAGCATAGCATCTTGTCACACTACTTGTGCAGTTACATTTTTTATACACGTCTTTTAAACGCGTCCTGACTTGGGTTTTTATCAGTTGAGCGAAAAGGCAGCAAACAGCATAGAGTAGGGTGACACGGATTACTACATGCATGCGGCAAACAAGTAAAAGGTTTTATGGTCACGTGTAAAAAAATAAAATTGCGATCTTTTTTTTCGGGATTTCCTATTAAGATGAATGAAAATGGACAGCTGCGAAATTAGGTAGCCATTAGCGTAAGATATTAACTAGGAAATTACAAAATAGATATTTTTTATTGAAAGTATGTTTATGACGCATAAACTATTGTCGTTTTTTATTGGGCTCTTCAGGGTTTGCTCGCAGATTTCAGATTTTTCGTGCTGAATTGAAATCAAACGAGATTGATCTGTTTTTCTGTATTTGCATTCTTGTGTCATTTTTGATTTTACGAACAAAATGTCAAATATCAAAAAAAGGACAAAATAATAAATAAAATTGTAAATACACTGGCGCAAATTTATAGTCAACCCCACTTTATCAGTCTAACTCCTTACTAGTTATACGCAACTTTAAACTTAAAAGCATACTTTAACTTTTGTTCAATAATAGACACTTTTTAGTTTGCCGCTAAATAATTTCTACTTCGCAACGTTCCTATGAGAAATTTCATTCGAACACACATAAAAGTGACAGTTTGAACATAAAAAACTTATAAGTCTAATTCCATATTAAATATTTAATACGAAGTTCGGGTGATTTTAACTTTAATAAGAGGCGATACCGATAAAGTGGGCTTTCTGACAACTATAAATATGAAAACGCTTAGTTCCGTGCTAAAATAATTTAAAGTGTACTTAAAGTGACTATAATTTTGCGCCACTTTCTTTGTATTTTCTAAATTTTGTATGGAGTTTCTAATAATATTTGTGTTGATTGATAGCATTTTTATGTGCTGAGTTTCAATTTCGTATGAAATGTTTTGGTGTAAGTGCAAGTAGGTTTGAATCTGGAGTTGGAATAGAGATTCACGAAAATTGATCTCGAGCAAAAAAAGCTTTTTATAATAATAATAATATATAATTTAATAATTTTTATAAGTGCTTGGCGGTAGAAAAACTGAAATTCAAGAGTAAAATATTTTAGCGTACTGAAAAATTGTGAGATGTAATCAAAATTACAAAAAATTAAATAATTGTGATTGTAATGTATGCATACTAAAATTTTATTGTAGTTTTCCATTTTGTAATTAGTGAAAGTTGTTTCACTTTTTTAACAAACCCCACTTATTACATACACAAATTTCGAAAGATTGAATAGCATTTCTAAAAAAAAAACATGTATTTCAAGTGTTGGAATTAATCGGGTACACCTGATTTAGTCATTTAAAAAAATAGCTAATATAACAGAAGGTAAAAACGAAAATCGAAAGGCAAAAATGTATACAAATATTTTTTAACAATAAATGTATCACAAATTAATTTATTCGTATTTCGAAATTAGCACCCTGTGGCAAATTCTGAAATAATTTTTCTTCTCTTCTATCTCTCTTTCACGACTACACTTCTTATTACCGTCTATTTCTCCGTGTCTGTGTGACGAAAAATGGAACTGATAAGAAACACGTGGAGAGTGTCCCTACTCATTGTTAGATATACTCTGGTTTATACGACTCTAACTCATTAATACTCTTACAAAATATTCATCGCCATCGCATTGAGCGCAAACGCGTATGACGTTGCGTTCATGCAGTAATTCTTATTCAAGCCCTATGCGATGTTTGAGTATATTTTCTTAGATCGCAGCGATGAGTGAGAAAAAAGGGGTGCAAGTATAAACCGCCACTGCAGTTTCTGCGATAGTTCTGGTATGTATTTATAGTAAACCCGAGTATGACGTTCGAACCGGTTCTCCCTTCCTGATTCCCCTTCACCTCTCATGAAATACAAAAATGCGGCACTCACTACGCAGCAGATATTTACACGTGATCTTTTTTTTTTGTGACTTTAAATTCAATCGCAACAACAATGATACATGTGTGCACAGTTAAATCCGGTTTCCTGATGCCGCTCCCGGAAGAAAAGGGCAAAGGGGAAGCAAGATTGAAATAAGCAATGGGGTGTTATGTGGTGTTTTTGTATTTCATAAGCGGTGTCACTACCACCGCTTAGGGGAATATGCCGTTCGATTAACACTCGAGCTTATGAGAGCAACATACCCCATTGGCCCATTGACTTCATTGTAGAAGGAGTGGTAAACACAACAATCGCTTAGTTTGTTTGTACACACTTGGACAGGTTTTTTTTTTGTGTGTGGATTTTGAGTCGCAAAAATATGATCGCATGAAATTTGCTGCGGTGTCACTCGCACCTCTTTTTTTATGGGTATATCCTAAGTAGCAAAAACATGATCGCATGCCGATCTCTGGTGCAGCGTTGCCAGGTTGCGGGATTTTTCCCCGTTTCCGGGGATTTTCAACCGAAAAGGGGAAACGGGGAAAAAGATTTCAAAACGGGGAAAATGAACTGCATTAAAATAAATTTCCATTCGTTTACATTTTCAATAAGTAAATATACATAAATATATAATATATATTTATAAAGCAATAGATTGAAAATATCACAGGAATACAGTGCAAACATTTTTAGACACACAATCTCCCATTTCCATTTGGCTAAGGGTTGCCCACAGCGCATTCTGCACTGACTTCAACCATTTCTATATACGGTGGACGTCCAGGTTAACGAATATCCGAATTAACAAATTTCCAATACAACGAATCAGATTTTTCCCATTGATGGCTCTATATTACGAATGATGCAAAAAATGTTTGCTCAGTTTAACGGATGCTTTACAATTTCTGGTTATAAAAAAAAATAAATAGTTTGTAATTTTTGTGCATTTATACCTAGCATTTGTCTATGTGAATTGATTTCTCCTTTCTTATAATAAATACATTGGTAGGATTATTGGATAGATAAAGCGACGATCGATTTAACAAATTTTTCGGTTTATCGAAAGGCTGTGCATAATATAATTCGTTTTATTGGACGTCCAATGTATTCATCGTATCTCTTTAAAAGAGAACATGAAACTTGTAGATAAAAGTGCATCTGCTGAGGGAGCAGTGGTGTTTCATACTCTGCCACATAACTTTAATTTACGTTCGCACAGTTCAAAGAAAGTGTACAGAGCTCTCTTCGAGTACTTTGCGATTGCTACACAAAAATATTTATTTATTTATTTATTTACAGCACTGACTTATAATCTAAAATTATAACTCAGAGTAGAGCAAGAGCAACTAAGCCCTTCAGCTTGATTGTAACTAAATGGCAGATTGTTATTGTTTTCATTTTTAATTAAATTATTATATAGATTACATTGTTTGAAAAATATACAAAAATAAGAGCAATTGCTCTTGTTATTGTCTTGTCTTAAGAAAATAGTAACAAATTGTTTCTAATGAGCAATTTTAATGTTGAGATAAGATCTTTTTGACTAAAGCATTATTGTCGATTCGATCGATGTGGCCGAGTTAGTACAGTCGACGTGTTTTGACTTTTGGAATACATTTTGATATCGCAGATAAAGTTCGCGGTTATATGTATCTTCTCCTCTACTCGTCCTCCTCACCTATGGGACTAAAATATCTGACGAAAAATTATTCTTTGAAAGTGCTCTATTTTACTTCTTATCGACCACTGCCAGCACTCGGAAACATACAGTAGAACTGGAAGGATTAATGTTTTGTAGCAGGGGTTTCCTTTCCTAGGGTTAGTCTTCGTCAAATTTCCACTAAGGTGTAGAGTTGATGTTTACTGCGGGGTAGGTAACTAACTACTTCGAAGCAACTGTTATCACCAGTGACGTTTAGTTCTCGGCGGTGTGGTGGACAGATTTTGTTTCGTTTTCTAGGCCAACTCGTTTCGCCTCCTTCTCAATTGCTTTGTTGCAGATTATTTATTTTTGTAAAAAGTCCCAGTTGTTGACACCTGCCCTAAGCACTAGGTTGTAAAAGTCACATGATAGCGCATCCGGTGCACGTTTGAAATAGTTCGCTTATAAAAAAATCTTCTTTTTTTTTAAATATAACCTAATGTCAAGTAACAAACTCTAACAGTAACAGAATATTATTACTGGGACAATTGCTATTAGCGCCCGGCAAAAATCAAATGGCTGCAGTCAGCCATCAATAGGTTAATTGTTTCTATTTTATTTTATTTATAAAGATTTGTATTAAATCATTATTCGGAGATTACATTCATATGTAAAATACAGCGTCAATTACTTGTACCAAACTCTCTGATGCTTCAGCAAAATATAGAAACCGCAGACCAATGGTACATTGTTCCTTTCGGACCTCTAAAGTCCCCTAGCGCCTTGCCAATATTACCTACGATCATGCCTGCATACATATATTTGACTACTCTTTTTGTATATGTAAGTATAACTAGTATAGTTATATATATGTAGGTACCTTGCGTACAACCACTCATAAGCTAAAAGCTAGAATCCAGACTTTTAAGAGCGAGTTTTGATTTTGTTGTAAGTTAAGTTTAGAAACTACGTTTATCATTAATATTGAAAAAACTGATTTCTAGATTGAAAAAAATGTAATATCGAAGTAAAAATTGTTCTTATTTCAGCCAATGTCGAGTATTTAAGGTGTAGATAAGATGACTGTCTTCAATTGTTTGTTCAAACGAAATCGATTCGTAATGACTCTCATACAGTATGTACACAGATCAAATTATGTTATGTAGAGGTTGTTGCAAACATATGTATGTATAAAAACCAGAAAACTAAGACTAGATTTGGGTTGAATTTGCCTACCTATCCAACAAGGTTTCGCACCCTTGTTGTGATTGGAATCTGGACAGGTGCCACGAAAATCATTTAAAAAGATCCCAGCTTTGCTACACTATGGAATCGATATTCTGAAAGTCCTGCAAACATATTAACATAATCTTTTATAGGTAATGCTAGTATCGATGCAGCATAGGGCAAGTCAGTTAGTTCCAAAACATAAACGAGATGCATTAGTTACAAATGCAAATCAAAAAAAAACTCCGATCTCTTAGGAAACCTCATCAAACAAATTCAAGTAGAAACTGTAGAACGCTTATAGCTCCATTCATGAATATGTCATAAGTGTAGATTTTATCAGCGTAAAAAAGCATGCATACTCTTAAAATTCACTGTTTACCTTTCTGCTCCTTCATACATTCAGTGTCATATTTCCAACTCTACAAATCATTTATATTGGCTTGCTTTCTAAAGTACTTCTTTTTCCATTATCTTATTTTGTTTCCATTTTTTTTCACTTAACATCAACCAACATTGGTACACAAAGCAAAAACATTTAAAACAAATTTACCCAAAAACCAAAAAAACATAAAAATAAAAATATAAATCGACAACCATATACAAATCCACAAATACACAAATACACAAGAAAACATACAAAAATCGCTGAGTAAAAAAATAATAAATAAATATAGAACGTACGAACGCTAATGCATCTTTATTTAGCAAAAGTGCATGAAATAATTCTATTTTATACATAATCAAATATACGCCTTTATATTAATAAACAAATAAAAATCTACTGTATTTATTAGTTTAATTGAAACCGATTTTCCGTTTCTTTTTTTTTTCCTTTTCTTTTCATTTCTTTTTTAGTGGCTAAATGGAATTCGATGATTTTTGGAAACAGGAATTCTTAAAACTAGACTTCTCCCCCAAAAAAGGACATTAACAACAAGAAAACAATAAAGCAACACAATTATTGCCATTTAAACAAACAAAACAAGAAACAACACAGATAATAATATTAATAAACAATCGATAGCTAGAATTTATTATTTTTTTATTTTAATAACTAATTTTGTAGTATATTTTTTTTTGTAATTATTTTATTCATCATAGTTCTGTAAGAGAACCAAATAAACAAGAAATAGATACTTCATATCATTGCAATATTTTCACCCTTAAATAGTTAATTTTGAGTGCAAAAAAAAAAATAAAAACAAAAAATTGCGACAAATTATTGCCGACAAACTAAAGAAAAAGCGTATATATGTACATATATATCTATATATATATATAAAAATTTTGTTGTATAGAAATGGAAGAGAGGAATGAAAATTGTATATGTGATAGTATTAATTTTATTTAATCCTAAATGTTTATTTGTATTTTTTTGTTTAGTTGTAAAAATTTAAGTTAAACTGATGTCTTTTAGAATTCCTTGCAGTTTTTCTTCTGTATTGTTTTTTTTCTTTTGATTTTTTTATTTTGAAATGTTCGCAGTATTACGTTTGGAACATTTTGTTTTGTTAAATAAAGAAAAAAAAACAAAAATACTGAATCAATTTTGTAAAAAAATAATAATAATTTATTACTCATAAGCAAAACTAATGAACACAACTCCAATATTATTTAATATTTAAATTAGGATTTAGGAGTAAATTTGTACTAGAAAAAATATTGCATAATAATCATAAAAAAAAAAAAAAACTAAAAAGAAAATTTCAAGAATTGTATTCAAACTTCTTGTAAAGTTTGTCATTTGCATTTGACGACTGAGAGTTAACGAAAACAAGAATATATTTGGTTTAGTTTAAGGTTAAATAATGCAAGCGTGCACAAAAACTCAAACTCATAAACTGCCGTCCATTTTAGTTTTTAATAAAAAAAAGAGATATACGGAATAGAGAAAGAAATATATAAATTGTATAATGTGCTCAATCGTAAATAAATTTTATTTTTATATACATACACAGTATAATATTGAAGTGTTTTCTTTTATTTTGATTAGGTGTCATCTTAGGACCAAAGATGGCGTACATAAAACCGCGCATAACTCGAGAACGGATTGTCCGATTTGAGCTGTCTTTTTTTGTTGTGTTCGTCTCCGCCCAATGAAACGGCGAACACACACATTTTGTATGGGGAATTTTCTTTTTTACAAGCTTTATATTAACTTCACTTTCTGTGAGGGCGGAATCTGGGAATCAAATTTACACCCACTTCCAGATATCCGATCATCCTGAAATTTTGCGTATCCGGTGACAACTCAGTATAGTATATTTCATGATTTTGTAAATCTAATATGGCGGACGCCCCAAGATGGTGGATTACCGTTATCTTCCCGCCCTCCTACATATGGGTATCAGATGAAAGGGCTTGGCAAGTAGAATACAATACGCTATAACGTCATTAAGAATTCAATATGGCGGACGCCCACAAGATGGCGGATAACCGTTATCTTTACTACCATCTTAATATGGGTATCAAATGAAAGGGTTTGTCAAGTAAATAGAATACGATTAGCTAAGTGATATGATTCTAAATTCAATATGGGGGATGCCATAAGATGGCGGATTACGTTTTTCTTCACAACCACCATGGCATGGGTATCAAATGAAAGGGCGAGTAGAATCTCAAACATATTGAGTAAACTTTCTCATATCCAACCCACCCAAGCTAATATACGTATCGACGTAAATTTTTACAAAAAAATTCCGATACTAAAAAGTTGAAAATAAATATGAAGATAAAAAAAATATTTTTAAAAACAAGTTAATGAACTAAAAAGTAAAAAAATAATTTTCTTCCGAGTCACCAATGTGTGACTATAAATTAAAGCTTGGGGCACTCAGGCTCGAGGTAAAATTTGGCTAAATGACGATGACGAGGTCTGACTAAACAGTGACAGTGACAAAAAATGTGTTCATCTAATTCTTCGTCCTCGTTGCACAAAAAATGAATGCCCCAAGCTTTAATTTAGTCACACATTGGTGACTCGGAAAAAATTATTTTTTTTACTTTTTAGTTCATTAAAGCTTGTTTTTAAAAATATTTTTCTTATCTTTATATTTATTTTTTCATTTTGATCATTCAAATGGTTGCAAAAGTTCAAAATTGGGAAAAATAATTACTTTTTGAGCTTTGTCAGATTTTAAATATTCAAATTGTGCCAAGATCATTCGTGAATGATTACTTCATCTCAATCAAGTGAAGTTCAGCGTGATTTTGATGATTGTTGAGTCCTAAGCTCATGTTTTGTGATTTTGCCGGTGATTGCCGGTGATTGAAGTGAAAATTTCAGTGATTCCGGTGAGTTTATCGAAAACATTCAACGTTCCTAATGTTTTCAGTGCATTTGCGAATCAGATAATACTACCCTTGTTTTAGTGGGAAACCTATGCGTAGTGAAGTGAAGTGAAGTAGGAATTTATATTCAATACACATACAACAACCCAATGCGCTTCACTTTCAACAACATCCGCAGCCAAAGTCAAGTGTCTATAAATGTTAAAGTTCGATTGCAGGTTCGATTGCACGTTCGACTGTGTTTTTCATGGATGTTGGTACGCTCTCGGTCATATTTAGGTTTTATTCGTAGAGTGAAGCGAATTTCAATAAACTTAGTACAACAGACCACCAAATAACTTAAGGCAATCGTCAAATATAATCACTATATTCTTGACCCAAAAAAATCTTCTTGTCATTATAACTTTATCAATTTTCCTGAAAGTTTATAGGTCCGTTCGCGTACTTTTTGCACTAAATATGTGTTATCTGCCAATTTACGAGTGGGGTGAAATTCTATCAAAGACAGAAAAATTACGAAAAAGTAAACGAACGCATTAAGCACCAAAAAATTTAAAAAAAAATGTGATTTGACAGATTTAACAGTTATCATATATTACACCAAAGAAATTTCTTGTGGTAAAATTCGTAGCATTGGGAAGTTTTTCTACGAAAATCTACGAAACTTTCGCGTACGCGAACGTGTTGCTTTTCGTTATTTTTCGTAGATTTTTGTAGTTTTGGGAGCGTACGCGAATGGACCTTATATTTTTAAAGGTTTTCAATATAAATTAATGTCGATTTCGATTGGGCAAAAAAAGCACTTTTTTTATCTCGAGCAATTTTTATCGCTCTAGTACAATTTTCATTTTCCAACCGACTAAAAAGCACTTTTTTTTGCTCTAGATCAATTGTTGTGAATCTCGGATTCAGCTCGAGACTTAAACCTACTCTCACTAACACCAGCACATTTTATATGAAATGTCAACGCAGTACATCAAAATAAATATCAATCAACAAAACTAATTATCAGAAACTGTGTAGAATATTTAGAAAATATAAAGACCGCCTTCGCTACAGGAAGAGGTTATTATGTTTGATACTAGGGCCGCCTTCGCTACAGGAAGGGATTATTATGTTACTATCTATTACCATTATTTTGTCTGCTTATTTTGATCGCTTGATACCAGGGCCGCCTTCGCTACAGGAAGGGGTTAGTATGTTTGATACCAGGGTCGCCTTCGCTATAGGAAGGTGTTAGTATATTTGATACCAGAGCCGCCTTCGCTATAGGAAGGGGTTAGTATGTTTGATACTAAGGCCGCCTTTGCTACAGGAAGAGGTTAGTATGTTTGATACTAGGGCCGTCTTCGCTGCAGGAAGGGGTTAGTACTTACTATAAAGATTTGTTGTTGAATTGAGCGCACCATTGGAATGATTTTCGGCCTTGGGCCAATAAATTGTTAGACAGGAAGACTCCATCACCTACTTCTTGTGATAGGCAGAGCATTTCATCCTTTAAATCTATGAGAACAGGTATCACCATTTGTGACCGTACAGGTAGGCAAACGACTTGTTTTAGGAAATGTATACGAATCAATTTCCTGCTGTTGGCACTTGGGTTACGCAGCCAGCTTCAAGCATAGGAGAAGCCTTGGAGACACTACAGGCTACAAGTGGCATGTTTAACCACTTCGGGTACCGCTTGAGGCTTTAGTTTTTTCACTCACGGATGCAACCGTTCGATAGGTATTTTTTTAACATAAAACAAGAGGAATGCTGATTTTGGCTAAGTTTCTAATTTTTTTATTTTGAATTTCTTTTTGTTTGGTAATTTAGCGCTATTGGCTGAAAAACAACTAACGTCTGACTGCATTACTTGCGTTCATAAAATGAAATACAAATCGAACTTACGCAGGCAAAAAAAAAAAATAGTACGTTCGTAAACGTCCAAAATATGCAGAAAACAAGTTGGCGTTGGACAGATATTGCAGACAAAAAAAAACGTCTGCATGAAAGCAGGCAAATTAGTTTTACGAAATAAGTTAGTTAGTTAGTTAGTTAAGACTTTTATTTCATAGAAAAGGTAGGTTGATACATTAGCATACATTTTCAAGTCTATTTAGGTTTGGTCATTATTGAACGTCTACCAGATTGACATTTAGGCTCCCTACATAAAATATGAATTTACTTGCAGTACATTATTTATAGCATATTACATATGAACTTTAAACATTTGCATAAAGCATTTAACATGCATATAACAAAAGCTAGCTAGATTGACATTTTTGTTTTAAAAACTTTCCTCAATGATACATTTTCTGTACATTAACGCCTTCGCAGTGTAGTTATACAACGCGTTCCATCCATAGCTTCCATTTAAAATGTTCAGCGTTCTCTCCTCATCCAGCACAGTCGCCCCAAAGTATCTTAATCGGTATTCTTTCAATATAGGACATATCGCTAAAAAGTGGAAAACGTCCTCTCTCGTACTTTTGTTACACAGATCACAAAGGATTGGCAGCTCAGGGCGATGCGGTATAAAATTAAGTGCGATCAGCTCCCCTCTCACTTTTAATATCAGGCTTATTTTGTCGGTTGAGTTACTGTTTAAAAAGTACGTTCTATCCTGTAGAATGTAGATCATATCTCAGTCGCGAGTAGTATATTCTGTGTTGGGAGTTCCGATCATCGTTTGCGTATCTTTCGTATCTATATCGTCCTATTGATGACACTAGCCGTTAAATTTAGATCCTAAGTCAGAACCTTGATTCGCAGTTTTTAGATTAAGATGAAAACCGCATTCAGATGCTAAACGTTCCCAGCTCTGATAAAGATGACCTCTTCTCGAAATTTATAAGATTGAGAACTAGTTTAGGCAGCCTGCGTTGTTCCATCTCAGATATTTTAACCATATACTCAAAGTGCAGACGTAGAGCATCCAGGAAAAGAGGAGGTACCCCAGTCTCCAAATGCAACATATAATTAGGAGTGTTGTTAGGTAGGCGAAAAATTCGTTTCAAGAAGTATCGAAGAAACCTTTCTACTTCCTCAAAGGGGAAAAAACCCCACACTTGGGCTCCGTATGGAAGTATCGATTTTGCTGTTGCACAAAATATTTTCTGTTTCGAGCTGTGAGTTATGCATTTATTAGAAATACAACGACTCCAAACCGAAGATATTGCACGTTTTGCTTCCGCCAACTTTGCATTAAGGTGTTTTTTCATGTTGAGATTAGCAGTTATCAGAACTCCTAGGTATTTGTATTCCCTCACTATTTCAATACATTCATCTTGAAGGCTCCACTTTTCGTTGCGTGAATATCTACCACTTCCACCTCTGAATATCATCATCTTCGATTTTTCAAGATTAACACTCAGGTTCCAAAGCTTGCAGTACTCAGCTAGTCTGTTTATCATCAACTGCATCCCGTTGACAGAATCCGAAAGGAAGACGATGTCATTTGCATACATAAGCGCAGGGATCTTGACTTGGTTCAGTTCAATTCCTCCCCTCACAAAATCGGTGATGTCATTGATGAACAGAATAAATAAAAGCGCGCTCAGTATGCAACCTTGCTTCAACCCATTGATGTTCCAAACTCCTCAGAAATAAATTCGCCATCGCAGACGTAATCTAAATTGCTTTCATACATTGCCCTTAAGATGTTTATAACTTTATTAGATATTCCTATTACGTGGAGTTTATAAAATAGTGCCTCGCGTGGTATCGAGTCAAAGGCTGCACGGAAATCGACAAAAAATGCATACAACTTCTTGTGTTGGCTTTTGTAAAATTCAGCGATATTAACAAGCGAAAAAATTTGATCTATTGTTGAGTAATTTTTTCTAAAACACGCTTGAAATTCTCTAAGAATTTTCTTATCAGACACCCACTGAATGAGGCTTTTAAACAGAATGGTTCCGAACAGCTTAGCCGATGTATTTAAGAATGATATACCCCGGTAATTCCTTGGATCATCATAGTCACCTTTTTTGTGCAGTGGGAAAATGATTGCTCTTTTAAAGCTGCTAGGAACATCCGCTTTTTCGAAAATTTTGTTGAATTCTGAAGTAAGTGCTGCAAAGAATTCATTCGTACACTTTTTATAGAACTCAAAGGGGATGCGGTCATCACCCGGAGCTTTTCGAACTTTCGAATCCTTGAGAAGGGCGCGTCTAAAAAGACATCGTCAAACATCGGGGCTGCATATTGAAAGGCTGGCGCGATTTGAATGGGGTTTAGGAGTCTGCTGAAATGTTCCTTCAACTGTGGAGCCTGCAATTTGGATCCAATGATATTTGCTTTCCCGTTGACATATTTTAAAGCCTTCCAAAATTCTGCTGAAGATCTCGATCTGTTGATCACCTCAATGGTCTGTTCTTCGAATGCCAATTTTTTCCTGTAAAGGATGCGCTTGAAGTCTTTAATCGCTTCACCATAGATGGTTTTGAACACATTTATGTTATGTTTTCGCAAAAGTTCAAGAGCTGCGAAAGACCTCTCTCTTGCTCTTAGACATTCAAAATCGAACCACTTTTGTTTCCTTACATTGTTCCTCCTTAATGACTTATTCGGTGAAGCTTGCTTGATTATTTCTATGAGGTTAGCAATGTTTATAGGTGTATTTGATTCTTTCAGTCTAGTAAGAGCTTCATTTAAATTCCTTTGAAATAGTGTTGTTAAGCTATCTTTCCAAATCAGTTTTGGCAGAAGAGTAAGTAACTGTGTATTTTCCGCAACAGATGATGTACCCGATACCTGTATTTTGCACTCAATTTGAAGAGGCATGTGATCTGAAAATGTCATCATTGTGACCCAGAAGTCAGATACCAGATGGTTCCAAACACCAAAAAGAAGACAATAGTCTATTACGGAGCAAGCAGTTCCACGAATAAACGTATATTCTCCCCTAGGGTCCCCCTCACAACTTCCGTTTAAAATTCGACAATCGAACGCATCCGCAAGATCAAGAATCTTATTACCATTTGCATCACAAACAGTATCCATGGAGGAACGTGTTGCATTTAATAGTGGAGTTACTAAGCCGCTTACCAGGTTATTTTGTGAGAGACCAATTCCTCCATTAAAATCTCCTCCCAGCATAATGTCAGATGAACCCAGTTTAAACAGAGTATCTATAATTTTATCATAATTACCTTTCCAATTGTTGCTGTTTATGTAAATGGGGATTATGAATAAAGGTTTTTTGTTAATTCTTAAATGTATTATATTTGTATCTTCAAGTTTTTTGAATTTTGCCTCTACATATTTCAGAGACTTGCGAAATCCAAACAATTCACCGCCGCTTCCTCTTCCACATGTGTGTTGCTTTACTGGGTGTATCCACTTCAGTTCATAGTTATCGAATAAACTTATAAATCTACTTTCTTCTCCTTCCATGTGTTTCGAATAACAAGAATATGTCAAACTGCTTAATATAATTAAAAAATTCAGAAAAAATTAATTTATTTTTTAGGCCTGCAATATTATAACTGAGTATTCTTAAATCTAATATTATATTAGTATCTCTCTGGCAGACAGGAACAGACAGGAACAGACAGGAGCATGCGAGCTCCCAGTTAGGTTTTTAACCGAGAAATGTAAAGTGCTGCTTACTTCAGCTGACATTGAGGTTGACATTTGATTCGAGTTTGACACTTTATACTCATTGTTTACATTTTCTGGATTTCTAAATTCATTCATCAAGATCTTAACCCTAATCTGCCCACCCGGTGACTCTCAGTCACCCTTTCAGTTTCAATAGAACTCCTCACTTAAGTTTAACAAGTTACTGCACCCAGGTTCCCTGACTTTGGTTCCGTGACGAAATACTATGTAAAAATGGAAAAAATATTTTACAAGGCATTGCCATATCAAAAATATACTGCTATTTTTAAATATTTCCCTAATCCACCCAAGTGGTGACTCATAGTCACCAAACATGTAAGTTTCAAGAAACAGGAAGAAATAGTGCCATTAAAATCTTTCTGGGTTTGTTGTGATATTGGTATACCTTTGCAGTATTTGTGAATATCTTATTCATGGTGCCTATATATTTTTTTCGTGATTTTTATTTGTTGAAAACGTATACAAAAATAGTTTCAAATACGAGCAGAATATTCGTTACGTTAATGCGGCACACTAGCATATTATTTTTAAAATTAAATGCAGGTGAATCAAAATACAATGCACAACAAAAGTAATCTTTCTATTAGTATAAATAAATACATCAGTCTAAATAATTATATTTTAATATTTTAAACTAATTTCTTAATATGGTGACTTTGAGTCACCACCTGGGTGCATTAAGGAAATAATTGACCTGGGCTGATTAGGGTTAAGATTAGAAGGGGACTCTTCAATTAACGTGGCGAAAACATCCATGCCGGGCGCTTCCCCATACATCAACCCTGTTGAAAGGTGCCAGGAGAATATTTTTCCAGAAATTAAAAGTTTGTCTGTTTTCAGGCGGATTCTCATCTGAGGTTTTTTCTCGCGTGCAATTCGCATCACCTGCACTAGTTTGGATCTTTTGATGCGCATGTTCTTGGGCAAATCGATATGAATTCTGAACTTTGTGCCTCTGATTTTACTGGAATTGCGGAGCACTTTCCAGGCAGCCTCCTTTGACTTCAGTTTCACTACTACTATTGCTGTTCGCACATCCCTGCCTGTAACACTGTATGCGGATTCAATGTCGGGAGAAGGAGGATCTTGGTCCAGCAATCCAGCACATACCGATTTCGCCTTTTCCTTTACATCTGTGTTGGCCTCAACAGGTAGGTGCACGACAACATTTGTTTCTGTGCTTCTCATCATAATTTTGTCTAGTTCATTCTCTAGATGTTTATTATGTTTTTCAAGCTGCGCGACCCTGACACAGACCTCCTCGTGTTTCGCCTTTAGTCCTGCTAGTTCTGAGCAAAGCTGTTGAAAGTCTGATTTGGTGGCAAGCTCTTTCACGAGATCTTTGTTTTTTTCATCCAGTAAAGCCTTTAGCTTTTGAATACTTATTCCAGTGATTGTTTCCATAGATGAATTCGTCGGGTTTTTACTGGGATGGCGTTTCTCGTCTTTAGGTGGATCAGGGGAGGTCTCTAGTAATCCTCTTTTGCTCATTTGGTGAGGTTATGTTTATTGCAGATTCCCCCAACTATTGAAAACCGTCTTAGATGCTAGGTGTTGCAGATGTAATAAAAGGAATCTAGTACACACTTCGTTATAGTGATCTTGTGAACGCAGCCTATTCTCTTTTCCTTTGACTGACATTTATTTTGTCTCCTTTGACTTCTTCGTTTCATCGAGTTACTTAAAAATCGTCCATTTGCTATTCGTCGTCAAAGAGAGAGGGAATAAACTGCGATTAGTCTTAAACTATATTTCATATGTATTAATATTGTAATAATTCATTTAATTTAACAGAAATAAACGTTCCAGTGTTAAAGTCGCATCCCTAAATATAGCAAAGACAACTTTATTTCGCAATTTAATTTCTTGCAAAGTCTTGCAAGTCTGCAATTTTTCGCCGTACTTGGAACAAATAAATCTGCATTTTAGCCGCCAGCCAACTTCGTGATTGTTAAATGCAACGAACGCCACCACGAACGCCACCACGAAGAAGTCCACGCCTCAACACACCTTCAAGCCAGCCGGCCGAACATCACATGGACCAGGAAAATGCCGCCGCACCACAAGAGGGTGCTCCCATTAACGTTGCACTTGCCGCCGCAACACACGAAGGTGCTTCCATGAACGTTGCCCATGTCGTCGCAACACAAGAAGATACTCCCATTAACGTTGCACTTGCCGCCGCAACACACGAAGGTGCTCCCATGAACGCTGCCCTCGCCGATGCAACACAACAGGGCACTTCAAGTTCAACAATCGCTGCCACTGCCGCCGTAGTACGAGAAGATGCGTCCAAGTTGGATGCCACTGTCGCCACGTCGGAAAGTGAAGGCATTTTATATATAATGCAGAAATAAATTGCTGTGCTTCAAAGTAGCCTAAAAAGTACGCAAATGAGGTTACGATAAAGTGACTTGCAATGCCAGATGCTCAAAATGGCGTTGCAAAATAAGCCAACAGTATCTGTCGCACTTGGTTCTACAACAACTACGTACGAAACTGTATCGTCAATGCCGCTAGTCACCACTTCAGTCGCACCTCATCCATCTTTAACCAGCCATCAAACAAAGACATCATGTGCGTATTTACCGATGCAAACTCCATACAGTTACACAAGCATACATTCGCCAATATCAACGCCAGCGATTAACGCTACTATGCAGATAGCTAATAACGGACATATGAACGGCAGTACAGTTGGAACAGCATGTAATTATGCCGATGCTATGCCCCATGTCGTTCAAGCAGCCATGCCAAATAGTATGTTTTCACAGCCACCGCCTACGAATTCAGCCGGAGCAGAGCACTTACAAAGCAACATGTATCCTACATACCAGACAAGCACCATGGCGCTGCGCAAAATTCAAGATCTGTCTCACAGGTGAAGCACGAGAGACAGTGAAATCACTTTTAATCCATCCAGATAACGTCACTCACATAATGGATCAACTTCGTTTCCGATTCGGACGCCCAGAGCAGCTCATACGCAGCCAACTGAAACAAGTTCGTGAAATATTGCCAATTCCTGAAAACGCAGTGTCAGTGAATGGACAGCAACATCTAGCGAATCCAACGTTATTGGAAGAGCTCGTCTCCAAGCTCCCAATGAGTAAAAGACTGGAGTGGGCCAGGTGCGCTGTCCAAATACAACCGTATCCAACGATAGTGCATTTTAGTGATTGGTTAACCGAGATTGCAAACCTGATATGTATTGTGCAAGATAACGAAAATAGAGAGCCAAAACGCAACGTGCCAGTCTTACATGTAGCAGGAAATCGTTCGCAGATACTTAAGTGCGGTATGCCAAGGCCAACATAAAACGTCTGAGTGTAAGACAATTACCGACGCCACCGTATCTGACAGATGGTCCAAGATAAAACAGCACCGATTGTGCTTCTCTTGTCCTAAGGGAGGTCACACAACGCGTTACTGCCGTAACAAAAGTTTATGCCCCATCGACGGATGCCAGAAGAAACATCACGAATTACTTCACGATACATCAAGTGCGTTGCTTACTTCACAGAACCAACAATCGGATGACAGTAGAGATTCCACGATCGTTCCTTGTTCCACTGAAAGAAATCTACTAGCTGTACAAGAATCTGCGGACAGTAATTTATTATTTCGTGTGCTGCCAGTCACGCTTTACGGTCAAAACAAATCTACTGACACGTATGCCTTGTTTGACGAAGGGTCGTCAGTGGCTTTATTGGATGCCGATTTAGTGGAAGAACTAGGTCTACGAAAACAACAGCGTCGTCTAAATATGCAGTGGATAGGAGGAAAGGAGTCTCAAGAGTCCACGGTTGTAGTCAATTTGTACGCTAGCGGAGTTGGAATGAGCAAAAAGCACATGCTACGAAACGTGTATGGGATTTCGAACCTCAACCTACCCACTCAAAGCTTGAGTAAAAAGGAGCTACGTAGCGAAACAAATTGTCTGAAGAACATAACACTGCAGCCGTACACTTGTGCCGAGCCTAAACTTTTAATCGGCCTCGACCACTGCCACTTGGGACTACCAACCGATCTTTTTCAAATATCCAACAATGGACCTTTTGCCGCCAAGACGAAACTTGGTTGGGTAGTTTTCGGCCCACATACGAGTACCAAAAGTATAACGCCATCATGTCTTCTTACTAACACCTCAAGCGATCAAACAATGCACAAAATAGTTGAAGACTACTTCGATATTGAAAGTTTTGGCGTGAGACCATCGCCCCCAATAGAGAGCAACGCTGATGTTCGTGCTACGGACATTCTACGATCTACAACAAGAAGAGTGGATGGAAGATTCCAAACGGGACTGCTGTGGAAAGCCGACAACATAAAATTACCTGACAGCTACTCGATGGCAGTTAAACGTCTAGTTGGGATTGAGCGTAAATTAAACCGAGGTAAGGACTTCGCCGCCGCTTACAGTTGAATTATCAAAGCCTATTTTGACAAAAACTACACTCGAAAACTGCAGCCAGCTGAAGCAGCCATTACCGGACCCAGAAGTGGTATTTACCACACTTTGGTGTGGTGAATCCACATAAGCCAAACAAATTACGCCTGGTATTCGATGCCGCAGCTGAAGTGAATGGTATGTGGCTAAACTCGTACCTGATGAAGGGCCCGCAGCAATACCAACCACTACCATCAGTTCTTTTTCATTTTCGCGAAGGAGCTATCGCCGTGTGTGGGGACATCAGGGAGATGTTCCACCAAATAGTGATTCAGCAGCAGGACAGGTGTGCGCAAAGATTTCTCTGGCGCGATGGCGACGATAGAAGACCACCAGATGTATTCGAAATGACAGTCATGACATTCGGAGCTGCATGTTCACCTTGCGCAGCTGAATACGTGAAGACAATCAATGCTCTGGAACATCAGCACCTGCATCCGCGAGCCGTTAAGGCTATACTGAATCATCATTATGTTGACGACTTCGTGGACAGCTTCAATTCAGCGGAGCAGGCTATTGATATATCGAATCAAGTACATGATATCCACAAGAAGGTTTCGAATTACGCAACTTCACCTCTAATTCACCAGAAGTCCTCAACGCCCTAGCAGGAAGAGAAATTGCCGTATCAGTAAACGGTAAAGCTGTCTTGGAGACCGAGAAAGTTCTAGGAATATACTGGCAGCCAGTCAGTGATAATTTCAACTACAAATTACTGTTCCATCACGTCAAGGAGGACGTCATAACCGGCGTAAGATGCCCTACAAAGAGGGAGCTTCTAAGTGTAATCATGTCGGTATTCGACCCACTGGGATTTCTGAGCCACTTCACCATTGCCACCAAGTTACTAATGCGGGAAGTTTGGCGATGAGATGTCCGTTGGGACGAGCCATTGCCCAATGAAATACTCACATTATGGAATCGATGGCGCCAACAATCGTCAGATGTCGTCGAATTTAACGTCCCACGTTTTTACTTTCGAAATGGACCACCGCAAGAGATTCAGCTGCACGTTTTTGTTGATGCCAGCGAGGACGCCTTTGCAGCGGTGGCATACTGGAGGACTATGAATGCTGAAAATAGAGTGGAAACAACATTGATATGCGCTAAAACCAAATGTGCTCCACTGAAGCCATTAACGATTCCACGCCTCGAGCTCCAGGCAGCTGTCCTCGGAACCCGTCTAATGAAGACAATCATAGAGGAACACTCCATCAACGTCGCCCGTCGTATTCTGTGGAGTGACTCAACAACCGTAATCAACTGGATCCGAAGTGAACACCGCCGGTACAAGCCGTTTGTTGCGCATCGAATTGCCGAAGTCTTATGTTCGACCCAGCCGTCTAATTGGAGGTGGGTACCTACCAATGAAAATACCGCCGACGAGGCTACGCGGTCAAATAGCAGCGTCGATTTCAGTTCATTATCTCGCTGGTTGAGCGGCCCAGAGTGCCTGCTGAAAAGTGAAGATAATTGGCCAGCCATTGCTATCACCGTCGCCAAGGACTCTGAAGAAAACGATGAAGAACTTCGCCCGAAATATGCATTGACTGTCGTAAGTACTCAGTTTATAGAATTTAATCGTTTTATATCTTTTAACAGGCTAAGAAGAACAATAGCCTGGATGTTTCGGTTTGTGAACAACTGCCGCAGACAGAACGGTCATTGCCAAGTCTATGGTCTAACCGCGGCCGATCTCGATGGAGCTGACAAATGGTTATGTCACCACGTTCAACAAGAAGACTTCGCCACAGAGCTTATGCAGATTCAGCGCAAGCAAACAATACCAAAAAGTAGCTCTTTACACAAACTCTCACCGTATAATGACAGCAATGGTATTCTTCGGGTGTACGGACGAGTCGATGCAGCCACTTGGCTTCCATACGCTACGAAACGTCCAATCATATTGCCAAAAATCCACGCATTTACGAAACTAGTATTGATGCACTTCCACAGAACTTCGAAGCTACGATCAGCGAGATCCGTCACAGGTATTGGATACCGCGCCTACGACAAGCTATGCGTAAAGTCGTTTCCAGTTGCTACGTATGCAAAATCAGCAAAGCCATGCCAGTTACGCCTGTTATGGGTCCTTTACCTGAGGATCGACTTACTCCGTTCGTTCGACCGTTCTCGTACACCGGCCTGGGCTACTTCGGCCCACTTACCGTCACAATAGGTCGCCGCCATGAGAAGCAGTGGGTCGCATTGTTCACTTGTCTGGCCGTACGTGCTATCCATCTGGAGGTAGTATACGACCTGTCAACAGACGCATGCATCCTAGCGATTCGGAACTTCGTAAACCGCCGAGGAGTCCCTGTGAGAATTCGGTCAGACAACGGAATGAATTTCGTCGGAGCCAGTCAAGAAGCGAAGCGGTTTCAGGACGTTTTTGACTGCGAGCGCGTGCAAGCGGAGCTGTCATCGAAGGGAGTGGAGTGGGTGTTCAACTGCCCAGCCAATCCATCTGAAGGAGGAGTGTGGGAACGTATGGTGCAGTGCGTAAAACGAGTGTTACTTCATACGCTCAAAGAATTGGCGCCTCGTGAGTATACGCTGCAGTGCCTCATAATAGAAGCAGAAAACGTGGTGAATTCTCGTCCACTCACGCACTTGCCAATCACAGCCGACCAAGAAGAGCCATTAACCCCGAACCACTTTTTACTGGGGACGGCAAATACAGCTCAGTCGCCGAGCGCAGATGAGCATCCAATAAAAATATGTGCCTAAAGAAGCAGTGGCGTATCGCACGACAACTACGAGATCGTTTTTGGAAGCGATGGGTGGCCGAATATCTGCCAACTCTAACTCGCCGAACCAAGTGGTGTCAACGATCGAGGTCTATAGCCGAAGGGGATCTGGTGTTTATTTGCGACGCGAACATTCCAAGGAGACAGTGGTGCCTAGGGAAGGTCGAAAGAGTCTACGCAGGTGTTGATGGTAAAGTACGACGAGCCGACGTTCGCACGTCTAAAGGGATGATGAAGCGCCCTGCATCCAAGCTAGCCATTCTCGACATAGAGTCTGGTGAATCGGAGTCGATCCACGGGGGTGGGGATGTTGCAGATGTAATAGAACGAATCTAGTACACACTTCGTTATAGTGATCTTGTGAACGCAGCCTATTCTCTTTTCCTTTGACTGACATTTATTTTGTCTGCTTTGACTTCTTCGTTTCATCGAGTTACTTAAAAATCGTCCATTTGCTATTCGTCGTCAAAGAGAGAGGGAATAAACTGCGGTAAGTCTTAAACTATATTTCATATGTATTAATATTGTAATAATTCATTTAATTTAACAGAAATAAACGTTCCAGTGTTAAAGTCGCATCCCTAAATATAGCAAAGACACTAGGACTTACTCAGTTTTTGTTTCTTATTGGAAGAGTAACTTTTACTATGCAGTTTTGCAGCTAATATGAAATATTTATTAAACTTTTTAATAGTTTTATCGACTTTTTAGTAGGAGCTCACTTTCACACAACTACTTTGACATTTAAACCAAACGTCAGTCAGTTTACGAAATAATGTAAGTACGTGATATGATCTAAAATATTAAATTATTTTAATTCAATTAATGAATGTATATTTCTGTTAAGGGGATGATAAAAGTGGAATTTCCAGAACACAAATTTGCTAATTGCAACAAGATATACCTGTATGTAGGGCGATGTTCAGCAGGAAAAAGAAAACCAGAAATTTTGTTTATGAACGATAACATTTATGCAATGTAAAATTACCTTAAATGTCGACTTTGTCATTTTGAAATGGCTTTTAAATATACAGGGTGGTCCGGTTTGGGGTACATATATTTTGGGAACTGATTCATTGGTTCATGTTATGAAAAAAATCATATGGGAGGGGAGGGGGGGTCTATTTTGTGTTTAAAAAATATCCTTTAGAGAAGTTGGTACCCACCAACAGTTATTCAATTATAATTTCGATTTATGTAATTTCATTTAAAGAAAAAACCAAACAAAAAGATCAAGATAATGATCTTATTTTTTTATTGTTATATCCCGTGAAATGCATATTCATGTAAATGTAAATGAACAATCATTTACTGGATGTCAGACAGATGTAAAACTTTAACTGGGAAATAACAAAAAAAAAAATAATAATAATAAAAATTTCGAGTGTATTAAACCTTTGTATATACATTCCTATAGTAACGCCCAGAAATTCAGTAGAAATGTTGTACGAGTATCCCGACAAAGCTTTGGCGCTTCAATCGGTCTGAAATGAAAAATGGATTGTGTCCTGAAATTTATTTAGAGGGAGCTTTCAAGTTTTATAAATGTCTCGTCAAAAAAAAAGCTATTTTTCAACGAAAAAAAACAACAAATATTTATTTTCGGTGCAAACGAATAGACTTTTGTGTATTTCGGGTAAATAAATTTGTTTACTGGTTGCCATATTTCATTTTTTCCCCCCAATCACAATTTATTGTTCGATGCCAAATATTTAAATCCCGCAACATAGCAATTCAATGTGATTTTCGTAGTTAAGAATTCCTCTAATACTTTTACAATAGATTTCAAAATATGTAATTATGTATTTAGTTTTTAGAAATCATTGTTTTCAGCATCTGTTCTTATGCGTATTTTTTCCTTTTGCAATTAGCAAATGGTACGTTTTGGATGCAGGAAAAACGGAGCTTGTGTTATTCAAGTAGGTACGAACTACCGCTGCTCTTGAAACAATGTTAAATATGTTATGCTTTCGTTGGACATTTATGGTAGGGACATAGCTGAAAAAGCGGCGATGCGACTTAAAGAAACTTAGCAGTGAGTATCTTCTAACTTTGGGCACACCAGAATATTCGAAATGAATTATCTAAATAGGGAAGTATACGGACTATATGACTCCGCTCCTAGATTTCAATGTAAAATATAGGACTAATATTCCCAGGTAGGAAATATCTGTCTTAATGACAAATCCGCATTGGAAATCTACACGGATATCCGGTTGGTATCTCTAAACCAGATATCGAACAGATGAATGCCCACGCTGTGTTGGGTTTCTGGTCATAATGATGTATATACCAGGTAACTGTGAGGCAGACGAACTAACCAGAAAAGGAACAAAATTTGGATGTTTTATTACAGAAAGTGAACCCCATGTACCAATAGAAATAATAAAACAAAAAATCTCAACGCAAGCTCTACAACAGGCTAATGAGAGATGGCGTAATCTTGACACATGTAGCTGCGCCAGACAGACTTGGCCACGGATAAACCAACATAAAACTTTCCGCCTGCTAAAAATAAGCAGAGCACATATCGGCATACTAGTTCAACAGGTCATTGTGCAATAGGCAGATATGCCAGCAGACTAGGAATCCTCGCCAATGACTACTGTCACAGCTGCATGGATGAGGAGGAGGAGTTGCCCAGCTCTCTCCTCCTTAAGAAAAATGATAATACTGCTTTGTAGACCTTCAAGATATTTCTTCAACAGATATCAATAAAATACGGAAATTCATCCAACTTTCAAAATGGTTCCAGGAGTATCGCTGAGAATCGGTTCATGTGGCAACACAATGGACCTACTTTGGTCTAAGTGAATCCTACGAAATATGGGGATAGCCACCCAACCTAACCTAACCTTGTGGTATCTCTGCTCTAGCGATGGCTACCTATTCAGTTCATCCCGTATGCTGGTGCTTAAGCCGAAAACGATTCAAATATGAACAATCAATGGGGCCTTGGAGGCAAAACCGTGTTGTCTCTACTGAACGGTGTAAATCTTCAAGAACATCAATCATTATTTGACAACTCTTTTACCTCATTCATTCTCATGTGGCATCTTACATCGCTTAGTCATGTACGATACATCACTCAACAGATACGAATAAAATTAAAAGGGAGCTATCCGAGTTGGGCCATAATGTGACAAATATCAATAATATTCTCCAACGAGGAACCAAAAGACTTCTACCGATCTTTACACTAGAGATTGAAAATGAGTAAAACAATAAAGACATACATACATAACATAAGACAATTACTTTAAGGCAGTATAAACTTCGAACCTCCTCGACTAAAGAAGGACATTGCCCAGTGCTTAAATTGTCAAAAATATGGGCACACAAAAAATTATTGCAACAATCTTAGCTGAACCTTTTAGAGTGATGTTTACTAATGTAATGACACAAATAACTCAGACATACGCTTACCTACAACTTCTAGTTTCCAAAGCACTAATAGTTCTAACATGAAAAAGCTAACAGTAAAAGAAATAAAATACTACATTCAACACAAGATTAATCCAAAAAAAAGCTCTGGGTATGATCTTATTACCGGACAAATATTAATAAAACTACCTCAAAATGCACTTTTGTACCTCCGAAATCTATTTAACGCAATTTTTACTCTAAAATGCTTCCCAAAGGTTTGGAAAGTAGCAGTGATAGCAGTTCCAAAACCTCGAAAAGACGCTACTCAAACCGCTAATTACAGGCCAATAAGTTTATTGCCAATAGTATCAAAGCTATTCGAAAAAATCCTAATGGATAGACTACAACACAGAGACGAGCACTCAAATCTTCTTAAAGCAGAAGCTGGAGTTCCCCAAGGAAGCGTCATTGGAACTTTATTATATCTAATATAGGTATACATCCGACATTCCTACACCTCAGTCAAAAAATGCAATATGCGACATAGACCAAAAGTTAACTTGGAAACAACATATACTCACAAAACGTAATCAAATCAATGACAAATTTAGACAACTATTTTGGCTGCTGAGAAGAAACCCGCTTCTATCTATAGACAACAAACTGCTCATTTAAAAGACGATTATTAGACCAATATAGACATACAGACTTCAGCTGTGGGGAACAGCGTGTAAATCAAATGTAAACATCATCCAAAGACAGCTATCAAAAATATTAAGAACGATAATAGACGCTCCATTGTATATTTCCAATGACGAGATCCATAAAGACTTCAAATTATCGACAGTAATTGAAGAAATACAAAAGACAAGCACAAGACACCAAATCCGGTTATTAATCCAATTAAGTCAACTCTATCCCGCTACAAGAAATAACCCGAAAAAAAGACTGAAGCGCCTTAGACCATCAGACCTAACTCAAAGACATTAATAAAAATAATAACTATTGTAATCTTTACTTTTTGAATACTCGCTAATAATTAAAAAAAACCCACCTTATTGTAAGACAAAGGCTACATGCACTGGCCTTATAAGCTATCATATCCTGTTATGTAACAACAATTACTAGGTGTCCAATATGTACAGATGTAAATAAATAAAGGAAACAAAAAAAAAGAAACAGTTTTTGAAAGCACAAAACATATTTACTTTTTTAATCAGTTAATTCACATTTAAAAGAAACCGACATCAAAAGGCGAATATTTACTTCAATGGTGCCAAAATAACGAAGAAATTAAAATCTTGACGAAAGCTTTTTCATAAGGAATGAAATTAGCAAAGGCGCAAAAGCTCTCTGCCACTTTATTCTCGATTTGGTATTACTAGCGACATCTTGCAGCATAACCGTACTACTGGATTGGCGCTACTATAGGAATGTATATACAAAGATTAAACTTAGAGCAACCAATAATTGAATAACTGTTGGAACCAACTTCTTTAAAGGATTGAGCTACTGGGTGTTTAAAAAGACACCCAGTAGTTCAATCCCATACAATTTTTTCTCATAGCATGAACCTATGAATCAGACCCCGAAATCATCATGTTTTTCTATGGTGATCATTACATTCATGATTTTGGGCACTAAACGGTTATGCAGTGAGCTTACAAATATTACTTATTAGGAGCTTTCTTTTCTTTTCATTTGCCTATCAAGAACTATGTGCATTTCCACTTTCTTTTATAATATATTTAAAACTCTCTGCGCTCTCATGAAGATTATGAGCACAATTTAGTAAAATGAGTGCAGCCTGCTTGTTTTCTGCGCGCAGACGAAAATTTGTTTTCGATTTGCAGAAACAAGGCAGGCATGTGATCGCAGATTACTGCGTTTACGAACTCGCCAATTTGTTTTATAAAAAAAACAATAAGGAATTGTTTAAGTAAAGTGGATTTTATGTTTATTTTTCTTTTGTTTTTTTTTTTTGTGTTTAATTATTATGTTAATGAAAAAAAATAGAAAAATTAATCTTGCATATAAATGCGAAAAGGCGATCAGAGTGCTATCTAGTGAATAACTTATTCTGATTCTTGATGCTATCTGCTGCTGTAGCAAAGAATAGAAATAAAAATATATAAATGAGATATATATAGATATAATATATAAATGTAGCTTTCACTACATCTGGTTTTTGCCAATCAAAGACCCAGTGTGTGTACTTAGCTTTTTACATTTTTTCTTTTTCTTTCTCCAACTTCATCTCCTGCGAAGATAGAACTGGAGAGGATTGATTATTTCCTTAACAACTAAAAAGACGGTTGGACATTAAACTGGCTAATCGCAGTTAAATTTGTATCGTTGTCGAAACAAAGCGTGGCATCGTTCAATTTTGTTATTTGATCAATACAAACAATCGTACCACTTGATAAGAAATTAGTTTTACTGTTTAAGTTTACATTGAATAAAAAAAATATTTACATACGTTTCTTGCACATAGCATTTACAGAGTGCAGCTGTTAAATGAAGTGGAGCTACTGCTCGATGTTCCTAGTAGGTTTATTGGTTCCTTATGAAGATGCTGCTATCGTTGCCAGGTGGACTTCACGCCCTATAGTTGGTTACCCCTGGTCTTTTTGCACTGCCCAAACTATGCCTCAGGCGTCGACTAGGGAGTTCGCCAGGTCTTATCTTCTTGGGTCTTTTTCACTTTTGGTTCGGTTCTTTATACCCTCGAAACCAGACTCAGTTTCGAGTTTAAGGGTAAGGTTATCTTGCCCAGTATAAAGTTTTCTGATTATGGCATTTCAGGCAATTACGAGTAAATTACTGATTCTTCCTTAATCCTACCGGCTGCCCCATTTTGTTATATAATTTTTCGGTAGTGTGAGAATAGAGACCTTTTGTTGCGAATTTCGATCTATTGTTATATACCACTTTTACTGTTTTTTGTTGAAGAATAACAACATTCACTTCCGTTTACTCTTTTCACTTTTTATTTATTATTATTTATTGAATGATGTATAACACCAGCAGTTTCTACTGGTTATCAAGTCTATCTTGTAGATATATGTATTTCGCGTCTTAGAAAAATTTATTTATTTAATATATTTTGTTGGCGATGGTGTACTTCTGTACACCACCGCGTCGTAAGATCTACTCTCTTTATATATGTAGGTATATTATATTAATTACATTTTGTTTGCCGCGTTCTGAAATCAACTCTCCGTACATTTTTTTAATTTTTCTTCTTCGTTATCTATTCTAGCTCCGAATACGTGTACATATAATTCTCCATCTGGAAGAGATATATGACATTTTTGGGATCGCTGGTAATGATAATAAATTACCGAAATTCGAATCCTAGCATGTGCAAGGATCTTCAAACGAAATATTTGTACTCAAATATAGAAATTTGAGTACCCACATGTGCAAGAATCTTAAAAAGATAAATGCGAGTGCACTTGTTGTGACAAACAATATGAAAATTGAAATTTAATAATGAACTGAAGGTATGCATTCTTTTGAATGCAACACGGTCATACTTTACGAACAAACTCACTTCATTTTATGACATGTAAATATTTTATTTTATCGCAAAATGTCAAATCAAGCAGAAAGGTACCTAAATATACATAGGCATAAATAAAAAAATATTGAATTTCAATTTTAATAATTATATCTAATAGATGTCATAAACCAAAAAAAACATTGGACTAAGGAAGAAACGGAGAGTCTTCTGGAATTTTATGCGGCAAGAATTGAGGAATTTCAACAGTCGGCGAAAGAAATTCAAAATTGAATTGAATGGTTTTGACAGCTAATGTCACCATGAGCAAACACAAATGCCAAATTTTAAAAATAAAAACCAGGCAACTGCGGATCGTTTTATTGTGAGTTTTGCACTTCACTATTTATAAGTTCCCAATAAAACACGCCTATTGCTTCGAGGACGATAATTCGAATTCTTCGACATCGTACTTTCAGTGTTCGAGAGACATTATGCCGCCGATCAGAAGATCAAACATTTTTATTCATTCATCTTTTCTTGTATTTAATACAATATTTTGTTTTCCCTTGCCTGCGAAGCTACATGGCTTGTCTGTAGGAGGTTATTTATTATATTTAAATTATATATTTCATTGCTGTTATCACAAGGATAGGTAGTTTAAGCAAGTGCAAACAAGTTAAAAACATTTAAAGTACAAAAAAAAGGTATCAAGTTATTGCTTCTAAGAAATATTTCTCCAGTCTCTTCTTTCTTAAATTAATCTGATTTGAATTGCGCAAAATATTTCGGAGATTATTTAGGATGTTGGGTATGGTGTACACCAGCTGACGCTTGTCGTATATGTTGTTGAATGGCGGAAGATGGTCCATCCCCTCTGCTAGTCTTCTGGTTGTTCATTAAACTGATTAGAGTAAGGAACTGTTCATCGTCATAGTACTCCAGCGCTGCTGTTATATTGAAGATCTGCTTCATCGTGAGAACTCTCGCCCCCGCAGTGCAAACAAAGATCCTTTCAGCTCCTTCCGAAAATCATTTGACTGTCGATCGTTACACCCAGATATTTGTACGTATCCACGACATCTATAACCTGACTGTTGCTTAGATCGGCGCAGCTGAAAGTTTTAATATAAATTTCTGACTTTGTGTACTGTGGGCTACGAATATGCAATATTTCTGTTTTTGCTGCATTTGTTACAAGCCTATTATCGTGACTCCATTTCTCTGCTTCGTCGAACTCTGCCTGCAATATCCTGTGTCATCTACATATGCGAAGGGAAAGCTTATCTTAAAGGATTTTAGTAGTTCGTTGGTATATAATATATACAACTAGCTGAACCCGGTGCGCTTCGCTCCACCTATCTTTTCAAAATTTGCCCAAGCACTTAGTTATTCGGGTATGATAGAAAGGAAGTACATAGTAGAAAGCAATCACTGCTGTTCTATTTTTCACCTTCAATTTCCATTTTTTTTCTATCTGTCTCTCTATCTGTCTGTCTGTCTGTCTATCTGTCTGTCTATCTATCTATCTGTCTGCCTGTCTGTCTGTCTGCCTGTCTGTCTGTCTGTCTATTTGTCTATCCATCTGTTTGTCTATTTGTCTGTCTATCTGTCTATCTGTCTGTCCATCTGTCTGTCTATCTATCTATCTAACTATAAGATTTGCTATTTCCACACAGTCTGTATCTCCCATGTAATTTGTAACTCTTACGAGCGTGCTCAGGTGGCTGGATGTTACTCTTGGCGATTCGCCGTGCAAATCAAACCCCTGAGCAACGCGCCGAAGCGAATGAACACCTTCGAGCACATCCGTCAAGAATTCGTGCAGGACAAACACAAGAGGAAAAAGAAGCATACGCAGCTACTGAACGACTGAGAAAGCAGCGCAATCGCGATCTGCATCGTCAAGTTGAATCAAACGCCAATCGTCAAGTGAAAAAAAGTGACTGCACGACTACTGCGAACTGCCGTGTTATGATTGGGCCCATGGATGTAATTTGGTAATATTGAAATGCGCTAGTTTCATTCGGAGACACCAGGACTATGTTGTGCAGGTACTTTACTTTCCAAGAATCAAAACCATTTCTTGACGAATGCCCACAAAAACAACGGTTCCTTTCAAATTACGTTATCAAAAAAATAATTTCGGTTGGAATCGTGAATGCTCGAAATTATTTCAATCAAAAAATCAATTTTGGGCAAAACGAAGTTCGCCGGGTCCACTAGTTTTGTATAGATTCTGCCAAACTCTTTACTTCTGCATCGATTGTTGAGCCCCATTTTTACTGGCCATCCTGCTTTTCTCTGTAATATTCGTATATCACATTGACCTCACATTAGGTAATAGATATATTCTATACATATCTATGTTTAGCAAAGGAGTTTTTTTTAAATAATTCACATGTGCTTAAGGGGTTATGACTTATGAATACTCTTATAATTTAGACACAGCGCGAGCACATGTTGGACAGGGCCGAGAGACAGACACACACTTGGTATGAAAGGTAAGGCATTGAGCTAAATACCAAAGCTTTAAGAATACATCACAACACTAGCTATGGAACTGCTGCCTTTCCGAATTGGGTGACTACCACTTCCGTCATCGAATACCTCCTAAACAGTTCTTGGAAAAGTTAGAGATACGAATGCGACAAAATTCGTTGAATTTGATAGAATATAAAACAAAGGGTTTGTATACGAGGGTTGTTCGATAAGTCAGTGCTTTTGATGCAAGATGGCGCTCGGATCGCATTGAGTTTTTTTTTATATGCATGAAAAAAATTAGACAGATCTGTCAAACATTGATTTTTTACAGTGATTGAAAGAAGTTTGGTTTGTGTTATTTGCTCAAAATGGAAAAAAATGAGTTTCGCGTTTTGATAAAACACTACTTCTTGCGCGGTAAAACCATTAAGTAGACTGAAGATAGACTTAAAAAATATTATGGATACTCTGCTCACTCGCATGTACAAAAGTGGTTCACTGAATTTCGTACGAGCTTAAAAGACATTGAGCGCCCAGGAAGTCCAAATGACGTCACAATTGAAGAATTGGTCAAAAAATTCACGATATTGTGTTGGACGATTACAAGTCAAGGTTCGTGAGATAGCTGAGACAGTAGCCATTTCAAATGAAAGCGTCATTCCAATCCAAATCGTCTCATCCGTGAACGAGTAACTCGTGATCGAAAAATGCATTTTTGGAATTATGACATACGTGAACGTGTAAGTACCCAGCAGGAAAATACGGAATGTATTACTTGGAGAATCGAATACATAATTAGTTATTAAAGGTGAGAAATATAATGCATTCCAAAAGAATCGACGTGGTAATACCATATAATAATAAAGCACATTGTTTACCACCTAGATTCCCATATCTGCAGAAAATGTAATGTAGTGTTTTTTGAATTTAACGATTTTTTGGTTACAGTTGTCTGTCGGCGCCTTCATGTCGCCTCAAATTTTGCGTTTTTATTTAAAAACGCATGAATAACTCATTGTGTGTTGCAACGCGAGACAGTAAAGAGTGTAGTATAAAATAAGGAAAATGTATTCTAAACGGCATTGGCGAAGACTATTAGCCAAAAAAAGACTTTGTGCAAGTGAACTGTTAAAAGAAAATATATGTATTAATAGTAATTGTGCAGAAGAAAGTTCTATTTCCCAAGAAGTAAGTTGTGTAGAAAGTGCTGAAACTGAAGAAAGTTTTATTGATAAAATAAAAAATTGGGCAGTGAACTATAATGTTTCGAGAAATTGTTTCGACGATTTATTAAAAATTTTAACAACAGAAAATATTACTGTGCCTGTGTCGTCTAAAAGCATAATAAAAGCTCAAACTTGTGTACTTAGAACAGTGTCACCAGGATCATATCTACATATAGGTCTAAAAAAACAATTATTGAAGCTGGAAAGTGTTATTAAAAGTAGTGACACTATTTGCTTAGACATAAATGTTGATGGGTTACCCCTTTATAAATCCTCTAAATTTTGGGAAAATTGTCGTGGAAGAACTAATAATGAATTACAATTTTGAGGGGATAAAAGGAAAATCATCATTTAAAGCTTTCGAAAACTTAAACCAGGCAATGTATGGTACGTACACCTTTTAATTGTTCACATATTTTATTTCTCCATTATATTAACATATGTCTATTTTCAATTGCAGAGGTCCTAAAACGTGAAGGATACACCCAGAAAGAATATGCCACCGAGATTAAAAAGGCATTTCACCTTATAAAAGTACGGCAGTTAAAAAAAATCCACTTTGATAAGAAAAAAGCAAAATGAGTTGAGCTGTTTTTTTTTTAGTTTTGATTTTGAATTAGTTACGTTGAGTTTGATTTTGATTAATAATATGTTTTTGTGTTTTAAATCCTATTTACTTTTATTCTTGTTTTTTTGTTGTTTGATAATAAAATATTTAAAATAAACTGTCTATTTTTCATTTAAAGCTGGATAAATTCTATAATTTATGTCGGAGAAATGAATTATATAACTAATTATTAATGCATTTATTATATAATACATTACAAAGAATGAATTATATAATGCATTCTTAGAACACTTTCAGGTAATCGATTCTTTTCCTAGGACATAGTCTGTGTTAAGAATAATGCATTCTGGAATCAATATTCTATACTAGCGATTGATTCCCCTTTCGATTCCAATAGATTACCTTTTCCTGCTGGGTAGTAACGGAAATCGAGATTATGCCATACGTTATCGAGTATATTTTGTGAGAGCGCGTTCGTAATGTCATTCGATTGGTTCGCAGTGAACGGATTTTGTGTTTTTTTTTTGAATTTAAGAGAAACAAAATGCCAGTAAAATTTTAAAAAACAATATGAACGAATTTTTAATAAAACAAAGCTTTGTTTACTTTTTAATAGGATGTTGCTAACCAAACATTTCAAGCAAAAAAAAATTGTAATTCTATAAGGCATCTATAACTAAAACTAAAGAGCCACGGAAGATTCTGAAGAAGAAGAAACAAAGAAAAGGAAAAAATAAATTCATTTGCGTGAAAATCAAAAAAAGCATGTCCAAAGACTAGTGATATGAAATGAAATGTGATTTTTATTCTTTGAAGTGATAATATGTGCTAATGTTTAATAGTTTATTTAATTTATAATTAGAACTAATACATATGTATGTACATATTTATGCTGTGTTTTCATTAAAATTATATTTTCATTATTGAAAGTTCAATAATTTTACTTCAAAATGACATTAATTTGAAGTTTCATCTCTATTTTCTCTCTTGACATCTAGTACAATTTAAAAAATTACGTTCCTGGAGCAATCGTATGGCACAATACGATTCCGTTTACTCGACAGACGTATAACGTAATTTTCATACGTTCGATCGTCCGTACGTGAACGGATGAGATGATTTAGCCCCTGCATGACCAGTTATCGACAATATGGTTGCCGCGTTATGATTTCCTGGAATTTCCATCAGATGACAGCTCGAAATCATATGGGAAGTTTGGATGCTGGATGGGAAGCAGCGTTGTGCGGAAGTACTCAATTGGGTTATTCGGCTCAGGTATTTTTGCTTCGGCTCATTGCTCCGAGCCACAGAGAAATAGCTCACATTTGGGTTGGCTCGAAACTTCATTCTTTTAACAAAAAATATTAAAAAAAACAATAAAAACGTTATCAGGACATAGAATTCACTCTGTAAATAACATTGAGAGAAATAATCGCAACCGCATACTAGGGATGAACGATGTTCATCGATGTTCACAAAACATCGATGTTGAGAGACTAAACATCGATGTTTTAACATCGATGTTGAAGTACGTAATACTACGTTTATACCAAACGAAACCCCGAGATTTCGGCAAATTCATCCAAATCTCCGAGCTTTCGCCATATATTTACGAGCTTTCGAAATCTCGAGATTTCGGCGAAATTTTCTTGAAATCTTTTTGAGTTCATCCGTCCGTGAGAGGTTGTCAAAGCGAACAAGTCTACAGCGTGAACTTCGGTTTATTTTGGTGTTCATTAATAGATGTCAAAATATTAAATGCCAAAATGATTGTGGCCAATTGACAGGACACAGGTAAGTTTGCAAGAGAATATTTATTTTATACAGATACAAAATTGTAAACCACCTCAGTCTGTGCACCTATATTTACGGCAATAGGATTTCATACGCTACCGCGTAACACTCCGATGTGTGACAGGAATCGACAGGAGTCGATTGTTCTAGCGCGATTGTTCTGGATGATAGTTCGATTGTAAATGAGGTTAATAAACTTAAATTGAAATTGAAGAAAATCTTTTTATTTTAAATATCAAATTGCATGCGTTCAGATTTCAGATCCAAATTCAAAAGTCACACTGGTACCACGATGAATAAATTGAGACATGCATTTCTACAATCGACCAATTAGTATACTCGCCTAGTAAAATAAATTTTCTGAAATACGATTTGATAGTTATTCGATTGTTTTCGGCTAACACCGAATTGTCTTTTTATTCGATTATGAAACTAATTCTCAATCGCCCATCCCTAGTTTTGCCAGCCACTTCAAAATTGACAGCTGGAACCTCTTCAACTCGGTGTAAACGGGTTACTGATGTTTCGGTGAATGTTCATCGAAATCTCGAGATTTCGGCTCGGTGTAAACGTACTATAAGACATCGCATAATCGATGTTAAGAACAAAACATCGACCATCGATTTTAGCAAAACAGAACCGACTCTAAATTTGAGATAAATTTTAATTTGAGAAAAGTTTTTGAATATTTTATTTTTTAAATTGAATACTTAGCATGCCTTATAAGTGCATATGAGAAATTCAAAAATTTCGCGAAGATTGAACTATTATTTTCTCCAATTTCGGGAAGAACATCGTGTTTGATTTTTTCGGGATTTTTTTGTATATGGGATTTTGTAAGTCACGATTTCGTGCCGCTCCCATGCAAGTACCTATATTGTTTTTAACGTCATTAGTCAACATTCTATAAATTCATTCTATAACATCGATGTTATAGAACATCGATGTTTTGAGTTCGATTATTATCGATCATCGATGTTCAGTCAGCGATGTTGTAATCGATGTCAATATCGATGTTTTGCCAACATCGCTCATCCCTATCGCATACTATATGAAGTAATTCACTCACTTATGAGTTTTAAAGAGCCTTTAAAAGGATCAACAAGAAAATGTGGGCATTTTGAACAACCTAACACCGCGTCTCCACGAGACATATTTATGACAAAACTACATCTTGATTAGAAACAGGTTTTTGTTTTGTTTTCCTTCGGTGGGCAGATCATGTCAAAACATTTCATTCTACAAAATGTAGTCGAGAAAGAAAGAGCGCGCAATTCTCGCTTTAAAAGCAGTAAAATACTCTACGGAAATACCATTGAATGAAAATCTACCTACCCAACCAGCATCTTCACTCTACGGAAATACTCTAAAATGAAAATCTACCTACCAGACCAACTCAGCGCGTCATGTTCACTCTACTGAAAAACCCACCGAATGAAAATCTACCTTCCAAACGGCCAAATGTCAGAGAAAAATCAGGATTTCAGTTTGCCGAGAAGACAAAACTAAAATGCTGACATCGCGGACATGTTTATAGTTTGGACATCAAATTAGGGGTCTCCACGAGCCATTTGCATGTCAAGTCGAAGAACATGTCTTGGGAGATGTTAGCCGTATTGTTTCTTTCCTTGGTTATTTGTTTTCGACTTTATTTATATCCTATTGTTTAATGTTATTCGTTTTATGCCACAATAATTTGTGACACTTTCTTAGGGCTTTAGTATGGTTAGCGAATCCGAATCGAATGTTTGAATTTTCGCGAACCGTAATAAGTCGATATCACATTTCGCCAAATTTGTGCCATAAAACCAAAATATCGCAGTCATCCTTGCACTTCGAAAAATGAATTTGTGATATGAAGTGTTGCTGTGTTCGTGTTTATAAAGAAACATATACCAATAATTGTAAATTTGTACCAATTTTGGTCCGCAATCCCCCTGCGTTAAAAAATGAGGTTTTATTGCAGAACTGCCGCAGGCAAACTGCAATATTATTTAGCAGATTTGTTAGTAAAATAAAGTGACTGCAGAGGAAGACATAAAGGATGAAGTTGACTTAAGTCGAATTTTATATGGAATGTGTGTAAGTTCAAATTGAAAAAAATTAGTATCGTGTATAGATGTTTTTTTCTTCAGCCGAAATCAAATAAAATGTGATGTCAACATGAAAATTGTACTAAGTCAGTTCTTCATCGTGACTGCACATATTCTTACGTCATTTGTTTTGGTATGACATTTATGAAAGTTTGCCCGAATTGTGGTAAGTGGAGGGTGAGTCATATGAGGAACGCGCGTGCATGCACGCTAGTGGATAGCAAAATAAATTTGCGCATTCTTGTATGCCTGTGGATACCCACCTTCAGAAAAGAAATGCGATTGTACTTGCGCAAATTTTTGACTTTTATGAGAATACCCATATTCTACGTCCCACAAGTCCTACCTAGGCGAAGTAACATTGCTCTTTTCATTTTTCCTCTCGGAACGGGTTATATTAGGCGTGTTTTTTTTTCAAATCTATATAGGCTAAACATGTTTCCGCAACATGTTTTCAATGTTAAATACAACAAAACCCTAGCTTGAATAATTATCCAGTCTTATTTTTGTATGGAGAGCTTTTTCGAGTTCTATATAGATTTGAAAAAAAAAACGCGCCTATTATAGCTGAGCTCACTCAAACCTACCCGAACCTCGCAAAGCGAGAGATAAAGCGAACATTCTGAACATGCACTCATGTATGTCGATTTCGATTGGGAAAAAAAAGCTCTTTTTTATATCTCGAGCAATTTTTATCGCTCTAGTACAATTTTAATTTTCCAACCGACCAAAAAAGCACTTTTTTTTTGCCCTAGATCAATTGTTGTAAATATCGAGCTGAATCCGAGATTTTTTACACCTACTTGCACTAACACCAGCAGATTTATATGAAATGTCAACGCAGTACATCAAAATAAATATCAATCAACAAAAATATTTATGAGAAACTGTTATAGAACAGGGATAGCGAACCAGTGGCACGCGACGAAATATTATGGGCACGTCAATAATTGACAAATCCAATTGCACCTTTGAGCGACAGCTTAAAAAAGTCGGCGTTTGCTATTTTGACAATATTTTCGTCTACCTATGCGTGTGAGTCATTATTTTCAGAAATTAATAACATTAATGATTCGTTGAGAAACCGTTTGTCAGATGATTCCAGTTCATCCCGCATTTTGCCTAACATGCTGTCTCCACTAGCGATAAATTCAGAGCGTGCTTTAAAGCATGCTTTCATTATCGCAAGTGGAGACCATTATAGCAGCTATATTTTCACAGCATGCGATAGAGAGCATGCTCTTATCGCATACCATCTATCGCACACCTCATCGCCAATAGAGCTGTCACTTTGCTGTCTCTTTTGTCATTTCCGTTGCCATTTTGTAATATCCATGACTATACTGAAAAAGTATGCGATGAAATGCCCACCAGAGAAAATCTGATACTTCTTCTGCTGGCTGCGTTCTGCTCTTGCTTTTGCTTTTGCGATAAATTTATCGCTAGTGGAGACGGCATGTACAGTGACCAAATACAGCCCTGATATAAACTACCTGGCCTCAAGGTTGCAACAACAAAATTCACACTGAAAAAGTTCGTTCGTGCTTTTTGTTTTTGTTTCTTTCTCTGCTTTTTGTTAATCTGAAATTTGTTTCTTTTATTAAAATGAATTAAAATTGATTAATATGTTTACAAATAAAATGCCGCGTAGTGCAAAATTATTTATTTTTGTTCCTAGTAGTCACTAGAAAACTAGATCAAGACTGTATGATGGCTCGCCAAAGGCACTTCAAATTATTTATTTTATTTTAAATTGGCACAAGGCTCTTAAAAGGTTCGCTATCCCTGGTGTATAATATGTATTTGGCTGGATGTTGTGGAAATAGGGTAGGCACTGATTGGCTTTAACTTGGCGAAGCCCAGTGTTGTAACTGTTACCACACATCAATTGTGCTTATTTTACCTCCAAGTGGTAGCCATCGGATACTGGTCGCTGCCCACCCGGGCTCGACTTGCTAAACTTATAAACGCGAGTGCTGATCCAGAGAAAATAGCAGTACTATAATCACGTCAGCGGACGAGTTCCCTCGATGGAACCAACGGTGGCGCTAGATTTCCAGAACGGAAACAAAACCTTATCTGAGCTACTCCGACATATTCGGAGCTCAGGTCGATAAGGATTTCCATGTACTGGTCAGGGTCTTGGAAAAGAGATGGTGGCGGATGAGCCCTCACTGGGCTAACGGCAGCGTTCACATCCCCGAAGCGGGTTACTGACATCGGTTTAAAACCGGCCCCTCGTCCTAAGGGTTTCAAAAAATGGAACTGGCCCTCCAGGTTGGGGGTTGTGCCGTCGGGGTAACTTCCTTACCACGTAAAAAAGAGATAGTTATGAGAGACACTAGCCTCGGATAATGGACCCCCTCATTAAACACCACGACCCGGAACGCCCACGGACTACGACCTAAGAATATGCACCTGGAATGTGCGTTCACTGGACACTCTTGGTGCTATTCAAAAACTTGAATCCGTCCTCACGCGGTACAAGGCAGATATTACCGCGATCCAGGAGATACGATGGATAGGATCAAGTATGCAAAAAAAGGAAATTGCGACATTTATTACAGCTGTCACAAAAGACTGCACATGTTAGGATGCGGATTCGTCGTGGGAAATCAGCTACGCTCAAGAATAATTGACTTTAAGCCGATCAGCGATCGCCTGGCTGTAATCCGCATCAAGGCAACATTCCAAAACATCAGCGTAATATGTGCACACGCCCCTACCAACCAAGCTGAAGACTCTATCAAGGAGGAGTTTTATGACCTCCTGGACGGAGCCTGTCCGGAGTATGATGTCAAAATCATACTCGGGGACTTCAATGCTAAAATCGGTAAAGAAAACATCTTCGGCGGATTAGTTGGAAAGACAAGCCTCCACGACACGACCACAGACAACGGCTTCCGGCTAATTGACTTTGCAGCAGCTCGTAATACGGTGATAAGCAGCACTAGGTTTCCAAGACTACGAATCCACACAGCAACCTGGCGCTCTCCAGATGGTCGAACCGCCAACCAAATCGATCACGTGCTAATAGATGCGAGCCACGCATCCAACATTCTGAATGTGCAAACCTTCAGAGGGGCAAACGTCGACTCTGACCATTATCTTGTTGCAGCTAAATTCAGAGCTCGACTATCCAACGAGAAAAAGCTGCGAACCGCCCAGAAAAAGAAATTCAATGTTGGAAGCCTTAGCACGAATGGAGCAGCCAGAGCCTACAGAGTGCGCCTGAGCGAGAGACTCTCCGCTGTGCATTCACCATCCACAAACGCAAACAATCTGTGGAACCAGTATCGCGACATCATCAAAGGGGTAGCAGAGACCACCATAGGCTACCAGCCACCACCCAAAAAGAGCCCTTGGTATGATGATGAATGCGTGCGTCGGAAAAAGGTGACAGCAAATGCACACGTGCAAGCGCTGCAGCGCAAAACAAGAGCAGCGAGAGAAGAGTATCGAGCCAGAAGAAGGGAGGAGAAGAAGATTCTGCGTAAGAAGAAAAGGGCCCACGCAGTCTCCCAGCTCAAGAATATAGAAGAGTCCCGCGATAGAAACAACATCCGGATGTTTTATAGGAAAGCCAAGCAACTGGCAGCAGGGTTCAAGCCCGGAACGCAGGCTCTTCGAAACAGTGAAGGAAACCTAGTCACCGAAGCGCAGGGAATAGTAGATGTCTTTAAGCAGCACTTCCATCAGCTACTTAATGGGCATCAGGTAGAGAGAGTGATAGGGCAGGAAGAGAACCGACATCCAGTCAGTGAAGAATCCATCCCCCCTCCCAGTCTTGAAGAGGTCCGCTCAGTTATCAAAAAGCTGAAGAACAACAAGGCCGCCGGCTCTGATGGTCTACCAGCGGAGCTTTTCAAATATGGTGGTGATGCTTTGGTAGGGTGCATGCACCAAGTCATCAACCAAGTATGGGTGGAGGAAGACATGCCCGATGACTGGAATATCAGCTCTATATGCCCCATCGATCCTATGTCCTGTGAGAAATACCGAGGCATATCCTTGCTCAATGTCACATATAAGATCCTATCCAACGTACTGTGTGAACGTCTGAAACCTCTCTGCAGCACACTAATCGGCACGTAACAGTGTGGCTTCCGGCCCGGCAGATCGACGATCGACCAAATTTTCACACTAAGACAGATCCTGGAAAAGACCAATGAATTTCAAGTCGAGACTCACCATCTCTTCATCGACTTCAAAGTCGCATATGATAGCATTCATCGTCTTGAGCTCTACAAGGCGATGGCCGAATTCGGGATCCCGGCTAAACTGATCCAGCTATGCTGCGTGACGCTGGAAAACACGTGGTGCAACGTGCAATTTGGAAATTCCTCCGAACTATTCCAAACATGCACCGGATTTCGGCAAGGAGATGCGCTGTCATGTGACTTCTTCAATCTTGTGCTGGAACAGATAGTGCGCAGGGCAGGTGTAAGCACGGAAGGCACTATCTTTTACAAATCTGTTCAGCTACTGGGATACGCGGACGACATCGACATCATCGGTCGCTCCCAGCGCGCCGTCTTAGAGGCTTTTACGGCAATTGAAGAACAGGCGAAACGAGTTGGACTTGAAGTGAATGAGGACAAAACCAAGTACATGTTGTCAACAAACAAAGAAGCATCTGTCCACCGCCTAGGACAAAACGTCACTGTTGGCAACAGTAACTTCGAAGTGGTTAAGGAGTTTACCTACCTCGGAGTAAACATCAACTCCACGAATGACACCTTAGTGGAGATTCGACGAAGACTTACCCTAGGAAACCGCTGCTACTTAGGTTTGGCAAAACAAATGGGTTCAAAACTCCTAACTCGAAAAACAAAATGCATGCTCTACAAAACATTGATCCTGCCAGTTCTGCTGTATGGAGACGAGTGTTGGACGATAAGCAGGAAAGCAGAGCAGGGGGCCTACTCTGTATTTCGTTTCGAAAGTAAAATTTTGCGAAAACGAATATTTTGTACTCTCTATTTCGATAGCGGAATGAAATCTACTACTTTCGGATTTGCAATTCCGAAAGTGGAATTTTGGTACCTCGTATCTCGTTTCCTAATGTCAAAAGCATTGCAAAACGGAAAATTTGTTTCTACAACTAATTCGCTAACGGAAGGATTTAAAAGAACCTGAAAATACAAGTTTTTTAAGAATAACAATTTTAAACAAGCAAGCAATTTATGTGACAAATAATTATTATGAATTATATCAAATCTAACTGAATTTGTGCGTTTATTTTTTGTGTTTATTGATTTAATAAATTATTTTTGATTTGCTCCCGTATTCTCTAAGCAATGTTGGAGTAGGCATCATTATGTTCTCCATGTTGCCGTACAATGCTGTTTGACGATGCATTATCGGGTATTTTAAATTTAGAGGAACTCCACTGGATCCGAAAGGAGAAGGAAATTGGTGTCGTATGCAATTCAAAACATACATAAAAGCATCATTTGAAAGGCGAAAGTTCTGAACAAAACTAAAATAATGAATGATAAGTAATGGTAATATGAATCCTTGGTACCAACCGAGTTTTACCTTTTATCACATTTTTCAATAATATTTTGTAATATAATATTTTTCCTGTATAATTTTCCGCTCAATCCGTTCTTCATTTGTTTCTTCGTCCATCCGAAGTGCAACAGAATAATTATGTTACATTTTCCTTTTTTATTATATTAAATTCTTCCTTTAAAATTCATAATTTTTCCTCCTATTCTAGGTTTATTTATTTGAAATATCTCATAGGGAATATATCGAGACTCGACAAAAAAAAATCCTTAAGTGGAAAAATCATCTAGTAGTATTTTTTGCATGCCGAAAGTGTTACAGAGTACCAATTCAAAAGCGAAACGAAAAGCAATTTCGAATAGGATTGACTTTCGGAACGAAATACAGAGTAGGGCCCCAGATTTTGAACACTTTCGAGAGAAAAATTCTTCGTCGGATATTCGGTCCCGTATGCGAGGACGGCGAATGGAGGAGAAGATACAACCGCGAACTCTATGAGCTGTACCACGATGTGGATGTAGTCCGAAAAGCCAAAACACGTCGACTACACTGGCTCGGCCACATCGAGCGAATGGACAACAATGCTCCAGCAAAGAGGATCTTCAAATCACAGCCCCCAGGTTCGAGACGACAAGGAAGACCGAACCTCCGGTTTAAGGACCAAGCTACCGCGGATGCCAGTGCGCTTGGTCTAGACGACTGGAAGCAGCGTGCCCTGGATCGAAGAGAGTGGAAGGCTGCTGTGTCTCAGGCAGAGAGTAAGTTTTAAAATTGTATTTATTTTTTTTTTTTTCTTATTTATTTTCTTTTGCGAACAAGATGCGAAATGTCATACTAATACAATTTCAGAAAAACAGATCAATCTCGTTTGTTTTCCAACCAGCACGAAAAATCTGAGATCTGAGAGCAAAATCTGAAAAGCCCAATCGAAAACGACATTAGTCACAGAGTCTCCATAGAATAAATTGGCGACAAACTTTCATTTAAGAGCCCCACATCTGTGTGAATCTTAAGGCACACGCGACCCACCACTCACGTGTACAAATCAACTGACCAATATTACAGTAGGTTTATTTGGTGTCCGGTAATTTTACGTAAAATTACCAATCTGTCAAAAATCAAGAGAAGAGAGAGCCAAATGAGGTTTTTAAAAATTTAATGAAAGTCTTCAAAAATGTCCCCTTTTGTGAAATCATAGCTCTGGTTCCCGTACTTTCTGTGAGGGTAAAAATCCGTCAGAGAGAGGTAAAATTGTCAAAGGTACAGGCACGCATTAACAACAAAAAACGAAAAATGTATGACGTTTGACAGATTTGACAGTTTCATAAAGCTGGCCAAAGAAATTTCTTGGGCTAAGATCGGCAGCATGGGGCTGGGGACATTTCTTACACCCGCTCTCTTCTGTCGAAAACATCGAAAAATCTTCGTACTGGAACAGGATTTGACTGATTTTCGTTGTTTTGCGCTGTTTTGGACAGTGAGGGAACAGACCTCGTGCTACACCTTCATCCATGGAGTCACCGAGGGACATCTATCGAACAGCCATCTGACAATGCTTGAAATGTCAATCATATTTGTTAAAAAAATAAAACATAATTAGGAATATCGTAAAAATGTCTCGTTTATCGTAAGTACGATCCACGAGTGTCGAACCATCTTATGTCGTTTCGATTGGGCTTTTCAGATTTTGCTCTCAGATTTCACTTTCTTTATATTTTCTAAATATTCTACACAGTTTCTGATAATTATTTTTGTTGATTGATATTAGGTCTGTTTGGTAACTCACGAATTCGTACGAATTCGTAAGTTCTTACGAATTTCTTGTCTTGTGAGGGAAAAATGAGAGAGTAAAAAAATTCCCCACCTTACGAATTCCTACACTGTCTTTTTCTTTGGGTAAGCTTGAACAACACTGTCAAACCTCATTTTAGTGGAAAACAAAAACAAATTTCCACTGGCTGAGTATGTTCCCCCACTTCCCAAATTATTTAGGATTTGACAGCGATGTTGGGCATTACACAGAAAAGATAACAAACAGACCTATTTATTTTGATGTACTGCGTTGACATTTCATATAAAATGTACTGGTGTTAGTGAGAATAGGTTTAAATCTTGTATTTAATTTCACTGCCATAAGCGAATGGGTTATGCGTATGTGTGTTTTTTTCGCAGAAATGATTTGTGCTTATAGAAATTGCTTCAAGGGAAAAGGAAATGTGACCGGAGTTTCGTTTTTAGGGTTTCGAACGTAACCTACCCATATGGTAGTAAGGAATTTTTATAAGTTCGTTTTGAACTCTAAAATGTTGGTCACGATAAAAACATCAAGAACTATTATACAGTAGAATCTCGGAAAGATGAACGAATACAAAACCGGCCCTGTTCATCTTTTCGAAATGTTCATCTTTTTGAGTACCTATAGGTACTTAATTTTAAGTAGGTACTTAATTTTGGTTAAGATGTCTTTCAACACTTTGCACTTTTCTTTTAAATTTACTAACCTTACTCGGCCTTTAACTGATGGCATCTTTTCTCTACATAAATTCACTTCACACTGGTATGCAAACAAATGAAATAAAATGGAAAAATGCAAAATCAAGCAGAAAATAACAGTTTTCCAAGAATAATAATAATAATAATATTGTAATAATATGTGAATCTACTAGGAATAACTAAAATACGAATAAAGAAGAAAAACAAATTTGTGGGTTTGTGGGATCTATTCATGTATCCAAAAATCAACCCGTTCATCTTTTACAATACTGCAATAGTGAATAAATTCCGTTCATCTTTCTGGGTAGTTCATCTTTTGGAATAGTTCATATTTCCGAAATTCTACTGTACCTACCTAGAAACTTGAAATTTCGGACGCTTATACATTGCGGTGGTCCACATATGTACATATAATTGAGATAACTAATCACTCAAAAACGTACTGTGAAACAATTGAGGGTGTGGGTGGCGAAATGTAGATTAACTCGAAAAAAGAAATTCTTAAAAATATGTATGGTAGGTGACCCAAATAAGGCCCAGCGCGTAATAAGGTCCTGTCTTCCAAAATCATAAAAAACGTTAACCAATTGGAATAAGTGTAAACTTGTGTTTATGGGCACACATCAGAGGAACTAAAACCGTAAAAAAATTGTTCTGCCGCAAACGTGTCAGCGCCTATCACAAAAAGTTGGTAAATGTGGACGCACGCTGCCTTTACAGCTACATACTGTGAATGCATTTTCCTTGCATAAAGGGTTTTTTTTGTTATCTTGGCAGTACATACAGTATTGTGCAAAATATTTGCAAGTTTTTTTTTTCTTATGTTTTGTTAGCTAACAAACTCCCTTATTTGGTCCATACCAAAAAGGTGTGAGGAATAATAAGAAACAATTTAGCTTTAATACTTTGAACCAAATACCTACATATATTATTAAAAAAAAAAAAATAGTTGCATACATATGTATGTTCGTTTTTTTTTTTTATTATAAAACATCAACGGTACATGTTAGGGGTTTATTTGCTTTCTTTTAAATAATAAACTCAACGTAATAGGTACATATGTACGTACTTTCAACTCAGTATTTCATTCGAATTCTGCCTTTGTTTAGAGTAATTAAAACACAAAATCACTGTAGGTAGGTATTTGAAAAAAAATTGCAAATGTTTTGCACAATACTGTAGGTACCTACCTACTTTAGGAGGAGCTCCTTATATAGAATAGAATACTCCCTAATTCTTCCTTAATCAAATAAAATCTAACCATCCATCGGTTCACCACGTCCTCATCGTGGTTCTGGTGAAACAGAGAGTGGGTCAAACATAAAAATTGGATCAGAAATCAGAAGCTAGAGCCCTAGAAAGGTAAATAACATTACCGCCAGAAGGACTATTAAAATCAGTTGTGACATATGATGCAAATACATAATGTCCTACATAAGTATGTACTTATAAATTAAAATCAAATTATGTAGTATAATATGCATACAAACAACAGCACACATGAGGGGTACATATATACATTACATACACACATAGGTACATACATACACAAGCGTAGGAATATGAAAACAAGAATAATAATTTATTCGTATCGAACAGAAACATACATATACGAGTTCACTAACCGAACAACTTGAAAACAATTTAATAAAAGGAAAAAGGGATACATACACACAGAATAATGTCCTATCTCAACAAGATCGTTTTGGTTGTGTAGAGAAGAATGTGTGCGTAATCTATTTCTGTCCTGCAAGCTATATTTCCGAGTAAGCTTTTCTTCTAAACCAAACCAATTCGAAACTTTAAAAAACAAAATTCTTATCTTATACACAAACCACACACACATCATATTTTTTACAGCGCCACACAGATTGCGGGGAAACCTGCAAATAATTTGAGTGCCCTCCTTGTCATTACTATAGGATATAAATACAATGCTATTAGTTGTACCAAAATGAGAAAATATCTGAAAACGAGCTTTTTGTTTGTTTATTTATTCGTCGTTCTTAATTATGGTTTGTGAAAAGAAAAAAAGCTATTGATCTAAAGGGTGGGTTAGTAATGAAAAGAGCAAGAGGTAGCGTAAGAACAACAACAAGTTGAATTCAAGAATTTACTTTACAACATAAGCATACCTATACTATTGTGTGGAGTATATTTGTATTTCATTTCACTGCCATAAGCGAATGGGTTATGCGTATGTGCGTTTTTTTCGCAGAAATGATTTCTGCTTATAGAAATTGCTTCAAGGGAAAAGGAAATGTGACCGGAGTTTCGTTTTTAGGGTTTCGAAAGTAACCTACCTATATGGTAATAAGGAATTTTTATAAGTTCGTTTTGAACTCTAAAATGTTGGTCACGATAAAAAGATCAAGAACTATTATACAGTAGAATCTCGGAAAGATGAACGAATAAAAAACCGGCCCTGTTCATCTTTTCGAAATGTTCATCTTTTTGAGTACCTATAGGTACTTAATTTTACGTAGGTAGGTACTTAATTTTGGTTAAGATGTCTTTCAACACTTTGCACTTTTATTTTAAATTTACAAACTTTACTCGGCCTTTAACTGGTGGCATATTTTCTCTATATAAATTCACTTCACACTGGTATGCAAACAAACGAAATGAAATGCATAAAGGGTTTTTTTGTTATCTTGGCAGTACATCCAGTATTGTGCAAAATATTTGCAAGTTTTTTTTTCTCTGATGTTTTGTTAGCTAATAAACTCTCTTATTTGGTCCATACCAAAAAGGTGTGAGGAATAATAAGAAACAATTTAGCTATAATACTTTGTATTGTATCAAATACCTACATATTAAAAAAAAATAATTGCATGTGTTCGTTTTTTTTTTTTATTTGTTATAAAACATCAACGGTATATGTAAGGGATTTATTTGCTTTCTTTTAAATAATAAACTCAACGTAAGTACTTTCAACTTAGTATTTCATTCGAATTGTGCCTTTTTTAGAGTAATTAAAATACAAAATCACTGTATGTAGGTATTTGAAAAAAAATTGAAAATGCTTTGCACAATACTGTAGGTACCTACTACTGTAGGAGGAGCTCTTTATATGGAATAGAATACCCACTTATTCTTTCTTAATCAAATAAAATTTAACCATCGGTCCACCACGTCCTCATCGTGGTTCTGGTGAAACAGAGAGTGGGTCAAACATAAAAATTGGATCAGAAATCAGAAGCTAGAGGCCTAGAAAGGTAAATAACATTACCGCCAGAAGGACTATGAAAATCAGCTGTGACATATGATGCAAATACATAATGTCCTACATATGTAATTATGTACTTATAAATTATAATCAAATTATGTAGTATAATATGCATACCAACTACAGCACACATGAGGTACACATATACATTACATACACACATATGTACTTACATATGTACATACATAAGTGTAGGAATATGAAAACAAGATAATAATTTATTCGTATCGTACATACGAGTTCACCAACCGAATAACCTGAAAACAATCTAATAAAAGGAAAAAGGGATACATACACACAGAATAATGTCCTATCTCAACAACATCGTTTTGGTTGTGTAGATAAGAATGTGAGCGTAATCTATTTCTGTCCTGCAAGCTATATTTCCGAGTAAGCTTTTCTTCTAAACAAAAACCAATTCGAAACTTTAAAAATCAAAATTCTTATCTTATACACAATCCACACACATTATATTCTTAACAGCGCCACAGAGATTGCGAGGAAACCTGCAAACACCCTTCTTGTCATTACTATAGGATATAAATACAATGCTAATAGTCACTAGACGACAGCTGCTCTGATTTTAATTTACATGCTTGCAAATGCAACACCGTATAGAGGACTCACTCGTCTCACAATAGAAAAGCATTAAAACAAATTTCAATTGCAACGCAAACAACTCATCACTTTTATTTATAAAAATTGTGTTAAAACACGCTAACTGCAATCATCCGTCCAACAAATACAAAAAATTAAGTCTGATTGTGTCGTATTTTGCCATTTCTAACTTCGTCTTCTCCATAGCTACACCATCATCGTTTGAATTTAAGTCCTTCCTGGTACAGGCAAATACCTATTGTACGAAATAACATTACGCACTGCTGCGGCACATGAAATAATACATATCATTCCGGCTGGCATCAGCTTTCCTGACCGAGACCATCTTGCACCCATTATGCCGGCCAAAAGCAACGAAGTACCCAACTGCAACAATGGTTTTGGTGGATGTTGTGAGTTGAAATGAGCACCCATTCCCAAAATAGCACCGAAAGCTATGCCTGCTCCCAAAGAAGGAATTGAACCTAGTCGCAACAAGGTTAAAATGTTAAATATGTGATCGCGAGCTAATGCAATGAGATGAAATACCTGCTTTTGCGTAGCCAATTATGCCACCAGCGGCAACAGTAGCTGCATAAATATATCCAATTATATCATTTGCCATTTTGCTGCGTAAAAACAATTAAGTAAAGAGTGATTGGGCGGAAATATTTCACTGTGTTAACTTCTATCAAGATTAAGTTTTTTTTACTGATTTCATGAAAGTCGTCGAATATAGTTGTCAAAATGGTGACAGAAAATATTTTCCCAGCTATGTAAACGCAGTGCGTGGAACCGGTTTGTTTACAAACATGCGTTTGTAAATCCGTATTTCGTGTGAAATTCAGTAGAAATATAAATATGTTACTTACCTCCGCTAATAATTATTTTCACTTTTGTTCTAAGAACTAAATGCGAATAAAGATGGAAATGTATGAAAAACTAGGTCTGTTTGGTAACATGCTAGTTTTCGAGAGTTCTACGTAAACGACATAGAACCTGACAGTTTCATGGCTCTCAATTTTTTTTTACTCTCATTTGGATCTCTCTTTGCGATGAATTAGGTGTGTTTGGTATCTCTTTTGGCACACGGAATTGAGATCTGTCAAATAGTAGAATCCTCTCAAAGAGAGAGAACTCCTCTCAAAGACAGAAAACTTGCACAAAAGTAAACAAACGCTTTTCAAACAACACTTGGTTAAACCTATCAAATTGTTTTTGTTTTCCACTAACAATGAAGATTATGTCATTTCACAAACTGTCAGATGGCTGGTTTGACAGAGTTGGCTCGGCCCACCCCGAGGAATTGGTCTTGCAGATAATTCATCGCAAAGAGAGAGCCGAATGAGAGTAAAAAAATTGAGAGCCATGAAACTGTCAGATTCTATGTAGTTTACGTAGAACTTTCGAAAACTAGCATGTTATATGGGATTCACACTAGCGTCGAAATGAGATAATTTCGAGTTTCAAATAAAAAGTGTTCATACCTACGCTTGCTAATTTCGTGAATGGATGCATTCAGTTCCGATAGTAAATCTATGACGGTGCCATGTTATAAAATGTTTTAATATTAAATTATTTTTTATATACATAAGTATAGGTATAACGTTTAGTAATAATTATAGTTGGATGTTATTGTTAAACAGTTGGGTAGACTAAGTCGACTAGTATATAGCTAACATTGGATTGATGCGGCGCTGCCTCATGTTAATATGTTAAAATATTACTTTTCGGGTGGGTTTTGCCACTCCGGGTATATCAACAATTGTCAGCCACTCGCGTGAATATCAAGTCGACTATAGAGCCAACTGTAGAAAAGTGCCCCAATGGGCGCGGAGCTCAAATAAATGGACAGATATTGTGTATGTATGAATCCTATGGCCGACGCTCTTTCGCTCCACATGCAGTTGATCAGAGCGCCTCTACGCGGCGTACAACTTCAATTTTTTTTTTTCAGATAACATCCCATAATTATTAAACCATTCCATGAGATATTTGTGTTTTGTATGTTATTCCATTATATTTTTCGTTTTTATATCACTTTACTTGTGCTGAACACGGTGAGTAACTTTGACAATTGTAATCTCAACCACATAGTTTATTTACGGAAATAACTACTAAACACTAAATATCTCTTAAATTAGCGATATTTTTTTTTTTAGTACTGAATAATTTTTATTTTGTGTTTAGATCACCGATATCAATAAGAATCCATTGTTTAATCTTTGCGCAACGGATATTTATAATATCCCCTTATTAAATTGTTCTGTCATTGTCATTCAGAATTATTCAACTACATTCAAATTAAGTTTGTTCGATTTTATTTTCACAGCGCTTCTCAAATTTCCCGCTGGGATGTTACCAAACATACCTAATATATCTGTTTATTATATTTTATTCCGCACACACATAGTCGCAATCCATACGTTAACTCATGAGTCGCGACTCTTTTCTACTTTCTGTTTTCAACGGTCATTCGGTGAGGCGCTTGCACCCACACGTTGACTTTTGAGTCGCAACTCTTATGCTGGAAATACATGTGCAGATTTTGCCGCGCAGCGAAATTAGAATACACACGTTTATATGGGAGCGAATACATGTTAATTCTGCACGCGGCACAGCGCTGCATGAAGTCTCTAATTCTAATTTTGCCGCGCAGCCCCGGTACTAGATCGTGAAAATAGTACAATTTTGATAACTTGGCATTTTTTTTCCATCTGATATGGGATTCACACTAGCGTCGAAATGAGATCATTTCGAGTTTCAAATAAAAAGTATTCATACCTACGCTTGCTAATTTTGTGAATGGATGCATTCAGTTCCGATAGTAAATATATGACGGTGTCATGTTAAAAAATTGTTTAATATTAAATTATTTTTTTATATACATAAGACACGCACGTGGACTATAGAGCCAACTGTAGGAAAGTGCCCCAATGGGCGCGGAGATAAAATAAATGGACAGATTTATGTATGTTTATGTACGAATCCTATGGCCGATGCTTTTTGGCTCCACATGTAGTTGATCAGAGTGCCTCTACGCGACGTACAACTTCAATTTCTGTTAGTAACTTTATGGAAATAAATCCACAATAAAACAATCAATTATATATGTATAATTATCAAATGAATATATGTATCTTTATTTATTCGAAACGCGTCTTGTCAGAAGGACTTTACAAAAAAAAACTCGTCATCATTTCACTCTCTCTCTCTCTCTTCTTGTTTCATTTTAACAATTACATTCTAACATTTCTGTTTTTTCAGATAACATCCCATATTTATTAAACCATTTCATGAGATATTGATGTTTTGTATGTTATTCCATTATATTTTTCGTTTTTATATCATTTTAATTGTGCTGAACGCGGCCAGTAGTTTTGACAATTGTAATCTCAACCATATAGTTTATTTACGGAAATAACTACTAAACACTAAATTTCTCCCAAATTAGCGATATATTTTTTTTTTAGTACTGAATAGTTTTTCTTTTGTGCTTAGATCACCGAGATCAATAAGAATCCGTTGTTTAATCTTTGCTCAACGAAAACTTTAATATTCCCTTATTAATTTGTTCTGTCATTGTCATTCAGAATCATTCAACTGCATTCAAATTAAGTTTGTTCGATTTTATTTTCACATAATTTTGAACGAATTTCAACGAAATTATGTTGAAATGAGATAACTTCGATATGTCAATTCGTATGGGAAATTATCTCATTTCGAGCATAATTTGGAAATTTGCAACGAAATTAGCTGTTTTGCCCTGGTGTGAATACCGTATGACATTTTTTGCTTTGTTTGCGACGGCCAACTCAATGGAGGAATTGTCAAAAAACTCTGCACATGTATTTCAGATGCAGATTAGGACGCGGCGCTGCATGCAGCCTGCCTGCACATGTATTTCAGGCATGAGCGTCCGATTCTTTGAACTAAATGCCAATGTATATATTGAAAGTGACACTATATTTTTTGGACACGGGCGAAGCCGGGCGGGACAGCTAGTTATTAGATATAGGGTAAGGAGAGGTGGTTTCATGTAGGAGGTTTCATCAAACTCAAATTTTTCACTTCCTATAAATTAATTATGTCCACAGTCTAAAGGTACCTCTACTTTTCCCCTTATTGAGTTCACGGACTTTGTGTGCACGGACAAGCGGTATACAGCTACCGCGTCTCTACCTGTACCGCTACCGTTACCAATTATGCCAGAGCTCACACATCGGAGCGTTACGCCGTAGTGGAAGGGGTACAACGGTACGAAATTCTATTGCGCTAAATAAAGGTGCACACACTGGGGCGGTATACTGCTTCCTGTACTCCGGTATTGCGGCGTTAAGGTTCTGACCCATAGAATCCGTCGACTTTACTTTGATTTTGAAGTTGAAGTATTGCCGGATAGAGCAGTCCCATAGAATCCGTCACGAAATGTCAACGATTCTCTTCATTCTCTCTATGCTTCCACCAACGAAAATGCGTAATCTCAATTTGTGAATGCGTGAACTTCAATATGTGAATGTGCGAATGTGTGTTCTGACAAAGTATCGACGAATGCAAAAAGTAGAAAGCAGACCTACTTTATCCATCGAAGTTCATGCATCCGTCGGTTATGGACCATCTCCCATATGAATGTAGACCCATAGAATCCGTCGATCCGTTGCTCCTTCATTTTTAAGTGACGGCTCGATAGAATACACACACCCTTGACGCTGATTACACGAATCTTTTTTTCGTTCGTTTCGTCTTTCGTCTTTTTGACAGCTACGTACTATAGTGATTACACGGTTCTTAATAATAGGTCCGTTCGCGTACTTTTTGGACTAAATATGGGTTTTCTGTCAAATCTCGAAGAGTGGGGGTAAAATTCTCTCAAAGACAGAAAAATCACGAACAAGTAATCGAACGCCTTAAGCACAAAAAAATGAAGAATGTATGTGATTTGACAGTTTCCATAATACACCCCAAAGAAATTTCTTGGACTAAAATTCGTAGCATGGGGAAATTTCTTACTCTCTCGTGAGCACTCTCTTCTACAAAAAACTACGAAATGTTTGCGTACGCGAACGGGTTTTCGTTGTTTTTCGTTATTTTTCGTGGATTTTCGTTGTTTTGGAAGGGTACGCGAACGGACCTAATTGGTGGATACGAGCATACGTGATTCGGACATTCATTTAAATACACATCATATTTAGGAAGGGAATAGTAAAATTTCAGTTGGAATCGCATTAAATTTACTTATTATGGAGGATAATAATTGCGTGTTTACTAGCAAATGTATAATGTCCCTAAATTTAGCTCCTAAATCAACTTTAAAATTCATCATTAAAATTCTCTGCTTTATTTTGGTTGTCCAACGAGAAATGTCAAAGATCAACCGGGAAAAGTCCCAGAATTTCCATTTCTGCTTTCGTTACTCCATTCCCCTCTCGTTTCTATGCCCCTCCCACTATCTGTCAAAAAGACGAAAGACGAAACGAACGAAAAAAAGAGTCGTGTAATCAGCGTCCTTAATAGCATGTAATTGTACTAAATTTTTCCATCTTTCGCTGGATGTGTCATGTTGTGAGGTAGAGAGCTGGATGAAGAAAATTCAGAACAAATTCGATTTTTTCTATCTTTACCGCGTCGCCATTTGTAATTTAACGCGTGTGCTTTTTTCGTCGAAGAAATTGCAAAATTTTCTTAATTTTTTTCATTTTATTTTAAATAAAATGAGTGATTATTCAACAGTAGCCCCGCCGCAATCAAATATTAATCAATCCCAGGCATTTGCTGCCGCCCTTCAACGTGCAAAACAGGTAAAAGTTACACTTTTCTTCTACGTCTAGTTATCGCCGCCACTGTTTCATTTTCAACGAGAAAAAATTAATATTCTACCTGTTTTTTTTAATAAATTAAATAGATCGCTGCTAAAATCCAACCAACTGGCCAGCAACAACAATCTCAGCCACAGCAGCAATCGCAAGGCGGCGGCGGCGGTTATAAACGCTCCTTGAACGACGACGACTCTGCTGGACCGGATGCGAAAAAATTCTCTAGCCCAGATTCGTATAATTCACAACAGGGTGGTAACATGTCTCAAGCGCTGGCACAAGCAGCGGCTGTTGCTGCACGTCTCGCTGCTACTGCCGGCAATACAACGGAAGAGCAGCTGAGGATTCCCGAAGCTATTGTTAGTCACTTGGTTATGGGTCGGAATAGTAGCGATAATATTTCACATATTCAAGCGGACTCTGGATGTAAAATACAGCTATCACAGGAATCAGGTAAGTTTTATACATACCTATATGTATATAGTTGGCGCCTTGCGCATATTGGGTACACAGTTTGTTATGTAAGTTCGCCGGTTTTTTGTATCTATAAATGGAAAGGGAGACCTCTTGAGAGTAGTAAATGAATGAATGTACAATGTAATTTTTAGGTCTGTTCCCGTACTTGTCGAAAACAGACGAAAACAGTGTTCCCGTACGAAGAATTTTCATAGGTTTTGACAGAAGAGAGTGTAGTTTGCGTAGTTTTCGGCTGTTTTTGTATGGAGGCCGAAAAGCGGGAAGACCTGTCGAGTATGCGAACAATAAAGCACAGAGAGTGTATCATCAGAATACATATATTTTTTTTGTATATAGTGAAGAAAGTAACGCGGATTTGTCTACGCTGACATGTTGATGTTTTGTTTGGTTTTCATGTTTCTAGCGTTACTAGGCATGATACTATACTCTGTTCCAATAGAATTGTCAGTACAGGCCTCACTGTTGCCGTTCTAGCGATTTTGTCGCTAGATCTAGCGGAATTTTAAAACTCTCGACGATTTTTAATAAAATTTTGTCGCTAAAATAAAATCTAGTGAATTCTAGCGACTTTTCACTTTTACACCTGGTACTACAAAATGCAGCTCCTTCCTGTTTGAAAACATTAACTCTGTGTATGAATATCAAATGAGAATATACAAATGTACTGTACACGCAAATTACGATTCCAATGCTTGGTTGTTTGGAGTAGTTGAATAGTTTTGTAAATGTTAAATAAAAAGTTAAACAGGACAAAGATAATTCAATTACAGAGCTGACCAACGAATTTTGATTTGACGATGACCAAAAAGACAATATTTTGCATCAATGGTAAACCATTAACTTAGTTAGAACACCACAAAGAATACATACATATTGCTTAGTTTCGGACCCATATTGGGAAATATAAAAATACTGCAGATATTTAACATTTCAAAGAATTAGCTGATTTGGGAATTATTGTGCTGTCTCTTTTCCAGTCAAATGCTGAAGTCGCAAGAAATTTTAGTATATTGAACATTGAAACAAATAACATTAAATAAATTCAGTAATTACGATATCGGAAAGTCAAGAAAGGCGCAAACTGATTCTATACATATTTCCAAGGTCTCTACTTCTTAACTCTTCAGTCTATACTTTGGAGCCAGCCAAGAAATAAACGAATCTAACACACTTTTTTTTAATAAATTTTTTGTTTGAACTAAAATTTCATTTTTTGAAAACATTGTTATGTTTGAACTTTTAGCGAATTCTAGCGGATTTTTGTGTTACAGAAATGAATATTTCTAGCGGATTGTAGGTTGTGGCCTAGCGGATTTTTATTTCTCTCAGCGGCAACTCTGACAGGCCTTATGGGGGAGCTTTCTTTTAACCAATGGTGCCTGTACATGTATACATGGCACTCGATTCGGAAAATTGCCAATGAAATAAAAATCAAACCACTGACTTACACACGTTTTGTTTTTGTAATTTTTCTCAAATCCGCATACATCCCACCATGACTAGCCGGAAACACGATCGACGGCACAGCACACTGATTATGCGTAGCCGCCATCAACCGTCGTGGTGTGTATGAAAACACGAACATGAAAACAGTGTTACCATTAGGCGTGTTTTTTTCAAACCTATGTAGGCTAAACATGTTTCCGCAACATGTTTTCAATGTAAAATACAACAAAACCTTAGCTTGGATAATTATCCAGTCTTATTTTTGTATGGAAAGCTTTTTCGAAATCTATATAGATTTGAAAAAAAAACGCGCCTATTATTAATTCGACGCAAATCTTTACAGCTTTTTCTGTGGTTTTTGTCAAAGAGCTTTGGGATTTTGTGCTTTGAGAACAAAAAAATGAATTTGCGTATGTGAGGATGTTGCCGCTTGATTTTTGTGTTTTTCATTTTCTTATTTTTCTGGGGAATCAGTTAAAATGTAGTTAAACAATTTTTCGCTTTTTGTGCTTTTTGGTAAAGGTTTTGTTTGCGGGAGGTAGATGTTGTGTGCGGAAATTAACAGTAATTTATTTTTTAGTTTTAGCTTATATCTCGTAAACTAATCGTTTTCGATATGTTACATTCATACATAAAAATACTCGAAAAAATGCTTTCTACATCATACTAAAATTTCATTGAAATCGAGGGCAAACATCCTATCTTCCCTGTACTGACAATTCTATTGGAACAGAGTATAGCAAAACAGATACTTCAGTGCCAAGGGTTGATTTAACTTTTCTACTTTGCAAATGTGACGTTAAAGGACGTATGTATATAAATACATAATGACTCTTACTAGATGAAATCCAGTATACTTAGTACAGTAGGAACTCGATTCATGCAACCCCCTATAGTTGCAACTACTCAGTTAGTGCAACCCCTAAAAAGTTTTCATTAGCTATCTTATAATTGCAACGTTCACAAAATTTTATGTTCGATTCTTGCAACACCAGAAAAGGAATTGGTAAATTCCTTGGCAAACTGAAACAATATCCCATTAAATTTGCTCTCTTTGTTTCGTTCTTGCTATTGATCATTACTTGAACTAACAGATAAATTCATGTACATATTATGTAAGTATGTACAACGCATACGCTTCTGGATATTTTCCTCTGTTTGATTTGGTGCAAAGAAGTTTAGATTGTGTTTACTTCTACGAAATAAGTTTTTTGTGTATTGTTTTTTTTTCGGTCTAAAAATGAGTGGAAAAAAACAGTGTTGACGATTAAACAAAAAATGGAAATAATGGAATTGCTAGACCAAGGATATTCATGTCTGATTGAAACGACATGTTAATTTCTAACTTTTCACCTCCATATGTTGCATGGTACATGTATTTTAAACCTAATTTGTGTTTACACATTAGATTGAATAAAAGCCTTTAAGTTTTGTGTGTTTCTTATATTAAATAACCAAAATATTTTTATCTAAATTAGATATTCAGTAGAAGCAACTTATCCAATGAATGCAACAGGGTCGGTTTTAATTAGTTGCAAGAATCGAGTTCATACTGTATAAATACTTTTTTTTTTATTAAAACCCAGTACAAATCCAGTATATTCAGTTCAACTATTTTTTTATTACTTCTTTAAAAAAAAACACTTTTTTATTAATTTAAGTCTGGCTCAATTCAGGGAACTTCCTTCACATCAGACTGACATCAGCTGACTGCGGCTCTGTTTAACGATTTAACGATTTTTATTGAACAAAATATGCAGTACGCCCTCGGTAAAAGCAACACTCGATAAACGCAATACCTCGGTCAAAGCAACATCCAAATTTTTACCATTAGTGACTCAGTAATTGCAACTTTTCAAAAAAATGTGACTCAGTAAACGCAACTTTCCATACATGATCTCTTATTTCGTTTTATATTTGTTTCTGTTTTTTGGTGTTTGGTTTTACTATAACTGGGCAGTTATTTTACAGTTACTTCTCTCAGAATTGAATATACATATTGTTTTTCTTTTCTTTTACGACGAACATTATTCTTTTATTTTTCATACTCTTTTGTGACTCGGTTATTGCAACAACCTCAATTAACGCAACTGCTCGAATTTTTATCGGTTGCTTTTATCGAGGGCGTACTGTATATACAATTGTCTTAATATAAACTTACAGCTATAAGATACATTGATATTACAAATTTTTTTGGCACACTGGGGGCCTAACCTTATACATTGACTTAAAAACAAAAAATATAATTATACAGGGTGTTTCCAAGTTAAATGTCAAGACTTTTGCAATTGATTCTTGGGTTTATTCTAAGAAAAAAATCGTTCTACAGTAAGGGTCTGTCTCCAATTTGGACATCATTTATCGAGAATTTAAGAAAACACCTACTTTGGTGTACCTTGACCCATACTAACTCAAATATCTCCGCTAATACTTACTACAGAAACTTATTTTAATGCTTTAATTTTAGAAGAAAATATAGGTTTATATAGGTTATATAGGTTTATAAACAGGAATGAACGAATGCGGATTGAGTATTTCAATTCATTTCGAAGTGGTGTTTATATGAGCGGATTGAACCAATGCGCATCGATTCAATGTCGTATAAACGGGTATAAGTCAACCGACTTTTAATTTTAAGTTTACATGTACAATATACAGGGTGTTTCCAAGTTAAATGTCAAGACTTTGGCAACTGATTCTTGGGTTTATTCTTAGAAAAAAATCGTTCTACAGCAAGGGTCTATCTCCAATTTGGACATCATTTATGGAGAATTTAAGAAAACACCTACTTTGGTGTACCTTGACCCATACTAACTCAAATATCTCCACTAATACTTACTACAGAAACTTATTTTGAGGCTTCAATTTTAGAAAAAAATAACACCCTTTCTAACTGCGTTTGAATAAATTGGATACTTTTTTTTGCTTTCCAGATATTTTATTTTTAAGTCAATATCATTAATCTTGCCCATACATTTTTTTGACTTTCAGGTCGCTTTTCTACAAAAAATGCGTAATAATCATACCGATTTATTATTTTTTTCTTATGAACGTAACAATTGTTAACAAAAAAATGTGTAGTATGTATTCCGAAAAACTCACAGATTTTATGATACTTGGAAAAAACCGCAGCAGGTAAAAAGCGAAAAAAACGATTTCTTACCTATTTTTTTAACCACAGTTGGCAATAAGTGCAATTTTTAACTAAATCATAATTTTGCAATTTGTTTTTTAAATAAAGTATGACTTTACGAAGGTTTTAAAGTATGCTTATTTATTAGAATACCTGTCAAAACCCTAATTTCCATACCATTTTCCGCTTAACAACCCAGACTCAAACCTAACTGAGTATGTAGGCCTAGATGGAAAATGTAATTGATGAATTTTTTGTTTTCTAATCATTTATACCACTTTTCCTAGTTAAATTTCCAACTAGGCCTACATACTCAGTTAGGTTTGCGTCTGTGATGTTACTGGGAAAATGATATGGAAATTAGGGTTTTGACGGGTATTCTAATAAATGAGCATACTTTAAAACTTTCGTAAAGTCATACTTTATGTAAAAAACAAATTGCAAACTTATGATTTAGTTAGAAAATCGCACTAATTGCCAATTGTGGTTAAAAAAAAATAGGTAAAAAATCATTTTTTCGCTTTTTACCTGCTGCGGTTTTTTCCAAGTATCATAAAATCTGTGAGTTTTTCAGAACACATACTACACATTTTTTTGTTTACAATGGTTACGTTCATAAGAAAAAAATAATAAATCGGTATGATTATTACGCATTTTTTGTAGAAAAGCGACCTGAAAGTCAAAAAAATGTATGGGCAAGATTTAGGATATTGACTTAAAAATAAAATATCTGGAAAGCAAAAAAAATATCCAATTTGTTCAAACGCAGTTAGAAAGGGTGTTATTTTTTTTAAAATTGAAGCCTCAAAATAAGTTTCTGTAGTAAGTATTAGTGGAGATATTTGAGTTAGTATGGGTCAAGGTACACCAAAGTAGGTGTTTTCTTAAATTCTCCATAAATGATGTCCAAATTGGAGATAGACCCTTGCTGTAGAACGATTTTTTTCTAAGAATAAACCCAAGAATCAGTTGCCAAAGTCTTGACATTTAACTTGGAAACACCCTGTATATTGTACATGTAAACTTAAAATTAAAAGTCGGTTGACTTATACCCCGTTTATACGACAACTCACTGCGCATTGAATCGATGCGCATTGGTTCAATCCGCTCATATAAACACCACTTCGAAATGAATTGAAATACTCAATCCGCATTCGTTCATTCCTGTTTATAAACCGAATTAAAAATTTGCAACCGAATTGAAATATCATATAAACACTTTCAAATCGCATTGAAACATTTTACTCTCTCGCGCTCTCATCATTCTCTTATCTGTCAACTAAAGTCAGACAATTCAATATTAGCTCCGTTCGCGTACCCTCCCAAAACAACGAAAATCCACGAAAAATAACGAAGAACAACGAAAACCCGTTCGCGTACGCTAAAATTTCGTAGTTTTTCGTAGAAGAGAGTGCTCACGAGAGAGTAAGAAATTTCCCCATGCTACGAATTTTAGTCCAAGGAAATCTGTCAAATCTGTCAAATCACATAAGGTCTGTTTGGTGTGCTTTTCGTGATCCAAATGGGACATCTGTCAAATAGTAAATAATTTGAAAAGTGGGGGAAAATCCTCAGAAACTTCTAATTACACAAACAAAAATGAAGATTGACATTTCACGAATTGTCAGATGGCAATTTGATAGATGTCCCGGGACTACTGCATGGATGTGTTGTAGCACGATTTTGTAGAAGGGGACATTTTTTGACACTCTCATTTGGCTCTATATTCTCTTGATTTTTGAAAGGTTCAGTAAATTTACGTAAATTTACTGCACTCCAAACAGACCTATACATTCTTCATTTGTTGGTGCTTAATGCGTTCGATTACTTTTTCGTGATTTTTCTGTCTTTGAGAGAATTTTACCCCCACTCTTCGAGATTTGACAGAAAACCCATATTTAGTGCAAAAAGTACGCGAACGGACCTAGTGTAATTTTTAATTAATTAATTTTTATTTTATCAAACTGTCAGTTCAATCAGCTGTTTATTAAATTCTCTCAATTTTCTCACGTTTATTTAGGATTCGGTTTTGAAATATTTCATGTAAACACCAACCTTTCTATGCGGATTGAACCAATGCGCATCGATTCAATGCGCATTGAGTTATCATATAAACGGGGTATTAGATGTCCTCGGGGTGTTCCGTCCCGGTTGTCAGTGGCGAGTTAGGTGTAGGTTGGGAGGGGGTTGGCGTTTAGCCACGGCGGTGGGCTGACCCTGTGTCAGCGTAGAATGCAACTGCTTCCTCGTTGTCAATTGGGGCGATGTCTTCATCCAAGGTGTCCAGGGCGCCCTACTAGCTTCTTAGCCAAAAGTAGTAGGTACTTGCGATCGGTATTATCTTTGCTTCTGAATATAGATGATCGTTCCTGCAGTATTTTTGACGCTGTTGGTCGAAGAATAGTCCAGTGCATATCCTTAGTATCTTCCTTTCAAAAACTTCAGGACGTTCCTTGCGTGAGGGTTGAACCTTAACAGCTCGTGAAAGTGGATCCCAAGGTATCTCACGCTCCGTTTGGTTGCCAATGTTGATCCATCTAGGAGTTTCAGGGTTAAGCTTCTGCACTTCGCTGCTGACCGGCTGCGTCCACTGCTGGTAGTTGGTCTCCTGAAGCAGGGGAGTTCTGATTTTGAGGCGTTGACTCTGATTCCCCACTTTCGGTAGTACTCAATTAGTCTGTGGATGTGGGCTTCAACTTTCCGGACAGCTATCAATGGTGACATCGATGCGGCATATGTTATGGAGTCATCGGCGTAGAGCAGGTTCTCGCAGCTGTTTGGGATGGGCTGGTCAGACGTCAATATGCTGTACAGGAACGTTCCGAGTTTAGAGCCTTGGGCAACTCAAGCTCTGATGTTCTTCACTGATGATGTGCATTTCTCCAGTTGTACAAAGAATTTCCTGGAAGAAAGAAAAGAAAAAATTATTTTGATTAGTGCTAGGGGAAAGCCTAGTAAATGAAGTTTATGGATGAGTCCTTCAATCCATACGCTGTCGAATGCTTTCTCGACATCCAGAAGGCATCCGACGGTGACACGATGCATGTCAGTTGGGTCGCTTACAGGATTGGTGTTACTGAACGAGGATCTGTTAGGGTTATGCTCCAGGGTTATTCGGGTGGATTCCTCCACTTCCTCCAGGAAAACTGGATCGGATGATGGATTGGGGATAAAGTTTCCTTCAAAGTATTCGGCAAATGCTACGGCTAGATAGATAGATAGATATAATTTTATTTAGTACATTTGCACCATTTACAAAAAAATATAATGATTAAAATAAATACAAAATGATTTAAAAAGATTACATGGATAAGTAAATAAATAAATAAATTTAATTTAATTTAATTAAATTTTAAATGAATAAATAATTTTAAATAAATAAATAATTTCAAATAAATAAATAATTTTAACTAGACAAACATTGGTGGGTATATTTTACATTTGGTTTTTTAAGAAATTAATAATAGCTCGTTTAAATGAATGTATATTTGAGTCTTCTTTGATGTTTCTTGGAAGAGAGTTAAATAGCTGGAATCCTTTATAAAATAAACAGTTCTGGGCTGCACTCGATCTTGTAGTAGGAAGTCGAAAATCTTGTTCGTTTCTTAAAGGATATGGTTGAACATCACTAACATAATTTACATAACGGTGTAGGTAATTCGGTAGACAATTATATTTTATTTTGAAGACAAACATTAAAACATTCATCTTTATTCGTTGCTTGACGCTTAACCACATTAAGATATTTAACATTGATGAAATGGATGTATAGATATTGCACTTAATAATTATCCTCATACCCTTGTTTTGCAACAGTTGAAGTCTATTTAAAACCATTTGATTACACAAAAACAAAATTGACGAACAGTACTCGAAGTGTGGTTTTATTATTGCACTATAAATTGATATTGCACTATTTGTTGAAATGTGTTTTCTTATTCTTTTAAGAACCGGCTTTGTCCTGTGTCGTATTTGCTTCCCCATTGTTGGTGATGATCGTCTCAGGCATTGGAGATTTTTTTCCAATAAGTCTGTTAATGTTTTTGAAGGCAACAGGTCCAGGTTTAATTGTCTGCTGTCTCTTTTTGAATTGGTTGTTGTTGTGGTGTTGGATTGAATTCCGAAACATCACGTTGACGCACTTTAGTTCACTCAATACTGTCTGATAGTGGCTGTTGACTGTGTTGAGTTGTCTTTGATGGATCCTTTGGAGACGTTTCCTCAGCCGCTGTCTGTGAGCATACAGGTTCTGCACGTATTGGTGAAGGTGCTGGTATTTATCCCTTGACGGCCTGGGCCGCTTTTGGATATCTAGTGCATCAGAAGCAGCCTGTTCCAATCCATCTATAGCTACGTCAATTTCGCTGTCCAGTAGGTTCCTGTTTGCAGGTGGAAGCTTTCGATGTCCCTTTGAAGTCTTTCAATATCCAGCCGTCTGTAGTTGATGAAATTCTCTGGCGGTTCTATTGTGAGGAGTATGGGTTGGTCAAGGCGGATTGATAGTTGAACTGCTTCATGGTCGGAATCACTCATCACTGTTGTGCAGATATAGTTCCGGATTTCCGGAAGAATATGCACCAGGTTCGATGATACCAGGAAGAAGTCCAGCGTAGATGGTGTTCTAGGGAAGGTTGGTTTAGGTTGGGATATAACCACCAAGGAATGTTCATCATTGTTGACTTCCATCCAGTCGGTAATTGCCTTGCCTTCGTTGGTGATTGTTGAAGGTTGGTTTAGGTTGGGATATAACCATCAAGGAATGTTCATCATTGTAAAACCCGCACTTTTTAAGCATGTTATTGGCAAATTACCTTAAAATAGACACTTCAGCATTATTAAAACAAAGAGAACGCATAGATGGCAGCCATTAAAGCCGGAAACAAGAACGAGGACAACTTTAAAATGAATAAAAAAAACAAAATTGCAAATAATTTTTGTATAACTTTCTAGCACTTCGTGAGCATTCTATATTTCTTAATATTTTGCGACCACTTTCACTATTATTATACTAGCTGACCCTTGCTCACCTTGCTTCGCCCGCCTGCCACTTTTAAGACAAAACATAAAATTAGTATGTATAGTATTTTTTTTTTGTTTTTTTTTCGTGCGTAGGTGAAATAATTTAACTTCTTTCGTATATAATCTAGGTGCACGGTAGTGCACCGCCAAGTTCCACGCGGCACTACCAGTACTCTTTACCCGAAGCGCTTCGCGGCTATTTACCTAACCTTATAACTCAGATTCCTTTGTTACTGGGGGCCTCATTTTCTGGCTGCGAGTAGAAGAGCGCAGTGTTAGATCATATTCCAAGTTTCAAGTCTGTATCTATCATACTTTAAGAAATATTGAGCTTCGGAAATCGTAATTTTCGTAGCTGACACACGATCATCAAAACCTATATGGTACTTCCAGCGGACCTAGAGACTTGAAAATTGGGACATATGTAGTATTTATAATGTGTATAAAGGAAAAATTAAAAAACTTTTATTTATTAATTTGTAAATCGTTTAAATAAATAAAAACAAATTCAGCGACATTTAAAAAACATGCAAAATTATGCATATATACCTATAGATATGTAAATAACCTATAAGACGGCATCAAATGGTCTATGCTACCCGAATGTCTTAATCTATAGAACTTACTAAATTTACTTTGTAAGCTCCTTTTAAATAAATAAATAAATAAATAAATCACCGTGTATTATACACTATATACACTACAGAAGTGTGAAACTTACCTACAAATAAATACACAAATGCACACATATTGACAACTTACGATTAACGTGGTGAATTCTCTCGCCAAATGTATTTAATACATCATACGACAACCCCTTCTCTAAGTAATACAGTTCTTATATATACATATATAGGTACAATGAAAATTATTAGTGGCTTAAGAATGTGACGCTGACGATGCGATGTATGAACGCAGTATATTCTCTCTCTACCAAAAGTATTCATTTTCATATCGATTGGCATTGGGAGGGAGGCCGCGTGTGACTGTGGGAGTCTATTAGCTAGCTAGCTCAAGAAGATTGGGGAGGTGCTCTCCTCTGCTCAATTTAGTCTCCTGTGCAAAAAAAGAGTTCAATAAATATAACTTTGAGCTGATACAAAGTATGTGTACAAGCGTTCATACATATGTATGTACATTATATATAACTGTTAGATAAAATGAGTGGAAAAATATGAAATATTCGAGATAGATAGCTGAGTGCTTATTGGCTAGTTCCTAGTTTGCATGCCTGGTGATGGTGGATCGTGTTTATTTCGTGCGATTATGTAGGTACTCCGTAGAGTCAGATCAAACATTATGCAGTATGTACTCGAACACTGGAAAGAGCTTAAGGATTTTACCTGTGATGAGCACGGTTTAAAAATTATCTAAAATCTGAGGTCTACAGTCAGGTCATGCTTCAGACGACCATTTATGAGATGACTCAGTATGTGAATTGGTCGCAGCGGGGAATATATGTATTCCTCTACTCTACACATTTAAAATTTTAAAGTACCTACATATATCAGAACAGGCAAGATTTGTCTAAAATAGATTCACTCAATATTAAGTATTGCGACCCTTGTTTTTGAGCACCAAGTCACACCAATGGGGGGGGATTGATTCGACAAGAGTTCGACATTTCCTTGCAGGTATATTTTTCCAAGCTTCAAGTGGTTCTTGCCATACTTCCTCAAGATTTTGGATTTTTGTTTGCTGCGATGGTGGCCTTCACCCGATTCCCTATATTTTCTATTGGATTCAGGTCCGGCGATTGCGCTGGCCAACGCATAAACGAAACGCCATTATCTTAAAACTAGCCTTTTGCTATCTTTGATGTGTGTTTTGGACTATTGTCTTGTTGCAATGTCCAAATAAGAGGCATGTTGTGTTCAGCATTAGTATTTCAAACGATATAGTCATAAGTATCTGCTTTCATCGTTCATCCTATACAGACCCTGCACAGTTCACGAGAAACTGCCCCATATCATTAGACTATCTCCATCAGGTTTGACTGCTTTATTGAGTGGACGTCCAATGAAAGTCTTACCACGAGAATCTTTTACATTTATTTTTGTTTCGTCAGTCCAGAGAATATTTCTCCAGTTTCTGATACTCTCTATTCAGTCCCATTCTGCATGTTCTTTAGTAAATATTATTCTTTGCTTAACATGTCTTGGTCTTAACAACGGTAGCCTCCTCGCTGTTCTTCCGATTAAATTAGCTTCGTTTAGTCCTCTTCGAATTATTATAGTGCTAAATATCTTCTTCAATTTCTTTTAAAATGTCTTTTGAAGATTTAAAAGGGTCAGCTTTAAGATTTGAATAATATGTCTATCAGTTATTTTGTTGTTATTCGTTTTTTAATTCGTTTTTCCTGAAGTTTTTTCGGCTTCAGTGCATTAGTAATGATATTTTTAGAGCAATGCATTATTTCGGAAATTTCCTTGTAGGTTTTTTTGCTATCCCTTAACTGTTGAATCAGGTTTCTTTGCTCTTGAGTGAAATGTCGTCCATGTCCCATTATAACTGGGAATTTTTTCGATGAATAAATGAATCTAATAAATATATTTTTCAGAACACATTTACTTACTTCTTTTGTCATAAAAGTATTTTGCTTTACCCACTTCAATAAAATATAATAAAATATTTTAACGTAAACAAAACCGTACACCTATTTCACTGTCCAAGTAGTTTCGATGAGCGTAAAAGAATAACGAAGTTTTTTTTCAAATCGTATGAAATACAATTCACTTAGCAAACGGTATCACTGACCTAACGGTATTTTACACAACTTGCTTAAAAAAAAGGGGTGAAAAACGATAGGAGAAATGAAAGATAGAGTAAAATATGAAAGTGCATACGACGCACCTATTTTACTGACCATAGCTGTACATACATACATATAATACCATTGATCATACCAAAGAGGAATTAGAATGGAAGCGAAAGCGTGCGAGTACCGCGGAATGATGTTGAAATATGGAACACACAGTAGCAACACAACCTCGTCTCGTTATTGCGATAGAATCGAAGTCGTCGATGTAAGCAAATGAAAATAATGCATGTTTTGAGATAAGTTTTTTTATTTATTTCTCAGCCTGTAGGTGTAATTAAGAAAAGATTAAGGGCTTACAATTTCCGTAAGTATATTGATTTCAGTTACAGTTTTTTTATTTGCAATTCGTTAAACTGCTTTAATGTTTACCCGATTTTTCCATACGAAATTAAGTTTGGCAGCCAAAATTGTAAGCCATAGTAGGCCCCTATTGTGAGTGTCGATCAGCGATCGTCACAATTGTCGATTGATTTTGGCTTTGCTATTAGCCGTGTTTTTTTGAAACGTAGCTAGCCAGTAGTTGCTAGCAAAGTCAAATTTCACACGTAAAACAAATACAACAACCAGCTGGCTACACTTCTTGATTTTATCCGCAGCCAAAAGCAGCTGGCTAGGAATGTTGCGATATCTCATGGCAAGGTGGCGCTTAAAGCGATTAGTAGAACATTTGACAGACTGCCGTGTACGAAAATTATATAATTTCAATTACTAAATGATGTTTCACAGAAATAATCCACTATATTATGATTTCATTTCACTTTATGTAAATTATCCATTGAATAAATTACCGAAATTAATTGTTTTCACAACAAATAACAAAAAATCGATTTGGTTGCATGCCGAATACTTTGACAGACACACTTAACAGCTGATCGAAATCACACACATATGACCGAAATCACGCACACCAACTTGGAGGTAAGTCAGCTGGGTTCGGCTGGCTGGGAATCGTTTTAATGAACGACTGGCTAGCTGCGTTTTAAAAAAAACACGCCTATTGTCTAACTCAATCGACAGAAGAATAGATTATTGTGAATAAAAATGTGAAAATTGTGAATTCATCATACTCTTGACAGTTGTTTGGCTATTGGGCTATTGTTTTGATAATTATGTACAGTGGTGGTCCAGTATAGCAAATGCCGATATAACGAATGATCGACATAACGTACACTTTTTTCAAACGCATTAGTGGCTCTATATAGCGAAAGAAAAAAAATTAGTTTTTCGATATAACGAATGTTGTTACAATATCTGTGTATATTCTTTAAAAAACAAATGAGACAAGTTTACCTAAGAAATATGTATATGTTTAGGAAACGGCCAATGGAAAAATGCAGGTGTTGTTCATGTTATCGAATGTAACACCTTTAATCCAATCAATGGACCAGAAAAATGCCATTCGCTTTTTATTTTATAGAAATAGCTTGCTGAGCAAAATCGTAAGTCCAGGGAAAGGCATAAAAAATGCTCTAAAGAAGCTAAATCTTTTTGAAGCAGTTTCCCTAATTGCATTGGCATGGCAAACAATGTCAGCGGTTGTGCTTAACAAGTTCCAAATGAAATATAATATGTATTAAAATGTTATGAATTAGAAACAATATTTATACATTTATTTAATGTACTAAGCGAGAATTGAATAAATGCATATCTACTATCTATCTACATATACATATATCTATGTTCCGTACAAGGAAAATGTGTTCGATATTACAAATTTTTTTTATATTGGACCACCACTGTATTTGTTTGCATTAGAAGTAATTTATATAAATGAGTTGCATTGAGTTATGGATTAACGATTTTTTATTTATTTCTCAGCCTGTAGGTGTAATTAAGAAAAGATTAAGGGCTTACAATTTCCGTAAGTATATTGATTTCAGTTACAGTTTTTTTATTTGCAATTCGTTAAACTGCTTTAATGTTTACCCGATTTTTCCATACGAAATTAAGTTTGGCAGCCAAAATTGTAAGCCATAGTAGGCCCCTATTGTGAGTGTCGATCAGCGATCGTCACAATTGTCGATTGATTTTGGCTTTGCTATTAGCCGTGTTTTTTTGAAACGTAGCTAGCCAGTAGTTGCTAGCAAAGTCAAATTTCACACGTAAAACAAATACAACAACCAGCTGGCTACACTTCTTGATTTTATCCGCAGCCAAAAGCAGCTGGCTAGGAATGTTGCGATATCTCATGGCAAGGTGGCGCTTAAAGCGATTAGTAGAACATTTGACAGACTGCCGTGTACGAAAATTATATAATTTCAATTACTAAATGATGTTTCACAGAAATAATCCACTATATTATGATTTCATTTCACTTTATGTAAATTATCCATTGAATAAATTACCGAAATTAATTGTTTTCACAACAAATAACAAAAAATCGATTTGGTTGCATGCCGAATACTTTGACAGACACACTTAACAGCTGATCGAAATCACACACATATGACCGAAATCACGCACACCAACTTGGAGGTAAGTCAGCTGGGTTCGGCTGGCTGGGAATCGTTTTAATGAACGACTGGCTAGCTGCGTTTTAAAAAAAACACGCCTATTGTCTAACTCAATCGACAGAAGAATAGATTATTGTGAATAAAAATGTGAAAATTGTGAATTCATCATACTCTTGACAGTTGTTTGGCTATTGGGCTATTGTTTTGATAATTATGTACAGTGGTGGTCCAGTATAGCAAATGCCGATATAACGAATGATCGACATAACGTACACTTTTTTCAAACGCATTAGTGGCTCTATATAGCGAAAGAAAAAAAATTAGTTTTTCGATATAACGAATGTTGTTACAATATCTGTGTATATTCTTTAAAAAACAAATGAGACAAGTTTACCTAAGAAATATGTATATGTTTAGGAAACGGCCAATGGAAAAATGCAGGTGTTGTTCATGTTATCGAATGTAACACCTTTAATCCAATCAATGGACCAGAAAAATGCCATTCGCTTTTTATTTTATAGAAATAGCTTGCTGAGCAAAATCGTAAGTCCAGGGAAAGGCATAAAAAATGCTCTAAAGAAGCTAAATCTTTTTGAAGCAGTTTCCCTAATTGCATTGGCATGGCAAACAATGTCAGCGGTTGTGCTTAACAAGTTCCAAATGAAATATAATATGTATTAAAATGTTATGAATTAGAAACAATATTTATACATTTATTTAATGTACTAAGCGAGAATTGAATAAATGCATATCTACTATCTATCTACATATACATATATCTATGTTCCGTACAAGGAAAATGTGTTCGATATTACAAATTTTTTTTATATTGGACCACCACTGTATTTGTTTGCATTAGAAGTAATTTATATAAATGAGTTGCATTGAGTTATGGATTAACGATGGTCGAGAAATAGACGAATGGAAATAGAAATGGAAGTGCATTCAGCATTTTATGAAGAAGAAATTTTTTGGAAACGTCGAAGTCTACCGCTTAAGGAGCAATATTCTTGGATCCATGTCCGTAATTTGAAAAATAAAATAAATTAAAATTACTTAAAATTACAATTTATTTCATTTTATTTTATCACATTGTATCGAACTAAAGAGAATAAGATAAATAATAATTAAAACCAGCCCCAATTGCGTTTTCTTTGTAATCTGCTATATAATAATATTTAAGTTTTTTTAACACATCTTTTTTTTTTTTATTAAAGTTGCTATCATTTCATACGCACAAAACTTTCAAATTTCTCAAAAAAAAATCAGATACCAAAAAGTTGAAAATAAATATAGGTAAAGATAAAAAAATATTTTTAAAAACAAGCTTTAATGAACTAAAAAGTAACAAAATAATTTTTTTCCGAGTCACCAATGTGTGACTATAAATTAAAGCTTGGGGCACTCAGGCACAAGGCAATACATACACAATGTGCAACGAGGACGGAAGAAGAATTAGCAGAACACATTTTGTGTCACTGTTACTGTTTAGTTAGACCTCGTCATCGTCATTTAGCCAAATTTTACCTCGAGCCTGAGTGCCCCAAGCTTTAATTTATAGTCACACATTGGTGACTCGGAAAAAAATTATTTTGTTACTTTTTAGTTCATTAAAGCTTGTTTTTAAAAATATTTTTTTATCTTTATTTTTATTTTCAACTTTTTAGTATCAGAATTTTTTTTTACAAATTTACGTCTATACGTATATTAGCTTGGGTGGGTTGGATATGAGAAAGTTTACCCAATATGTTTGCGATTCTACTCACCCTTTCATTTGATACCCATGCCATGGTGTTTGTGAAGAAAAAGGTGATTTGACATCTTGGGGCACCCACCATATTGAATTTAGAATGACGTCACTTGGCTAGTCTAATTCTGCTTGTCAATCCCTTTAAGTTGATACTCATATTAAGGAGGTCGTGAAGATAACGGCAATCCTCCATCTTATGGCGTCCGCCATATAAGATTTACAACGTCATAAAATATACTATATTGTTTGAGATTCTATTCGTCAAACCCTTCTATTTGATATCCATGTCGTGCGGGTTGTGAAGAAAAAAGTAATCCGCCATCTTATGGCATCCACCATATTGAATTTAGAATCACATCACTTAGCTAATCGTATTCTACTTGTCAAACCCTTTCATTTGTACCCATATTAAGATGGTAGTAAAGATAACGGTTATCCGCCATCTTGTGGGCGTCCGCCATATTGAATTTTTAATGACGTTATAGTGTATTGTATTCTACTTGCCAAGCCCTTTTATTTGATACCCATATTTAGGAGGTCGGGAAGATAACGGTAATCCACCATCTTGGGGCGTCCGCCATATTAGATTTACAAGATCATGAAATTTACTATGTTGAGTTGTCACCGGATACGCAAAATTTAGCATAATCGGATATCTGGAAGTGGGTGTAAAATCGAATCCCAGATTCCGCCCTCACAGAAATTGAAGTTAAAAAGCGTCCGCCATATTGGATTTACAACGTCATCAATTAGCACATATTGTATTGTCTCCGGAACTTCATACGTGTGCAAAATTTCAGGATAATCGGATATCTGGAAGTGGGTGTAAAATCGACTCCCAGATTCCGCCCTCACAGAAATGGAAAAGTTAAAAAAGCGTCCGCCATATTGGATTTACAACGTCATCAAATAGCACATATTGTATTGTCTCCGGAACTATATACGTGTGCAAAATTTCAGGATACTCGGATATCTGGAAGTGGGTGTGAAATCGACTCCCAGATTCCGCCCTCACAGAAATGGAAAAGTTAAAAAAGCGTCCGCCATTTTGGATTTACAACGCCATCAAATAGCACATATTGTATTGTCTCCGGAACTACATACGTGTGCAAAATTTCAGGATAATCGGATATCTGGAAGTGGGTGTTAAATCGACTCCCAGATTCCGCCCTCACAGAAATGGAAAAGTTAAAAAAGCGTCCGCCATTTTGGATTTACAACGTCATCAAATAGCACATATTGTATTGTCTCCGGAACTATATACGTGTGCAAAATTTCAGGATACTCGGATATCTGGAAGTGGGTGTGAAATCGACTCCCAGATTCCGCCCTCACAGAAATGGAAAAGTTAAAAAAGCGTCCGCCATTTTGGATTTACAACGCCATCAAATAGCACATATTGTATTGTCTCCGGAACTACATACGTGTGCAAAATTTCAGGATAATCGGATATCTGGAAGTGGGTGTTAAATCGACTCCCAGATTCCGCCCTCACAGAAATGGAAAAGTTAAAAAAGCGTCCGCCATTTTGGATTTACAACGTCATCAAATAGCACATATTGTATTGTCTCCGGAACTATATACGTGTGCAAAATTTCAGGATAATCGGATATCTGGAAGTGGGTGTAAAATCGACTCCCAGATTCCGCCCTCACAGAAATGGAAAAGTTAAAAAAGGGTCCGCCATATTGGATTTACAACGTCATCAAATAGCACATATTGTTTTGTCTCCGGAACTATATACGTGTGCAAAATTTCAGGATGATCGGATGTCTGGAAGTGGGTGTAAAATCGATTCCCAGATTCCGCCCTCACAGAAAGTGAAGTTAATATAAAGCTTGTAAAAAAAAGCATAGACCCAAAATTTGTTATCGACTACAAGCGACTGTCACAATACACAATCCCAAAATCAGCAATTAACAATCGACGATCGATCGTTGATCGACACTCAATAGGGGCCATAGTTTTGCTGCATTATGGCCTGATTCACATCAACGATGCGCTGCTGCCTGTAGGTACTGACAATTTTTGTTGGATGCTACAAAACAGTGCGGCTGAAAAGTTCGTATCGTTTTTAAGAAAAAAAACATTTTATTTGAACATTTCGATTTTATTATTCAATATATTGGCCATCGAGGGCGATACACCGATTATAGCGATCTTTCAACTTTTCGATACCATTTTTGTAGAACGATTTGTCTTTTACTTCAAAATAGGTCTAAGTCTCGGCGATTACCTCTTCATCGGCACTAAATTTCTTTCCAGCGAGCATTCTCTTAAGGTCTGAGAACAGGAAAAAGTCGCTGGGGGCCAGATCTGGAGAATACGGTGGATGAGGAAGCAATTCGAAGCCCAATTCATACAATTTTACCATCGTTTTCATTTTCCTGACTTTTGTTTTGTTTTCAAATCAGAGGTTGTTTTCTGATTTTGCTCTAAGTTAAAGTTTTCAAAAGTACGTTATATGGTATCGAAATCATTTAAAGTGTACAAAAAAACAAAATAAAAGACAGTGACTTATCCATTTTTCAATTTTGAATTTATTTCGTGCAAAAAGTACGTGTTTTTTTTTTTTTCTTTAAATCTGTCGCCCATTACTCTGTTTTTGGTAATTTTCTGTTTTTTTTTTTTGCTTTTGCTTTTCATAATAAATAAAATTCCCGTAAATTCCTTTCCCCTGAAAATAACTATGCATGTATGCGGTGAGTGCTTCGTCGATCTCCCCTCCGAAGGGGATTTTGTAACATGCCATCGGTGTGATCGCAAAATGCACTTTGGATGTACCACGATCTCGGAGAAATCCTATCGGAAAATGACCATCGCCAAAAGGGAGGAGTGGAGATGTGCTAACTGCAAAAGGGAACTCCAAAACATTATTGTGATAAATGGTACAGCTAAATCTGTAACAACAGGCGTGTTTTTTTTTCAAAACTATATAGGCTTAGAAATGTTTTTCCATGTTAATTACACTAACAACTAAGCCTATATAGGCTTACGAAACCTGGATAATTATCCAGTCTTAGGTGCTTAGCCTGGATAGAAAAACGTGCTACCAAACTGTTTTTCGTCGATAGTTATCGAAATGTCAATTATGACATGAAAGTGACGGAGAAATATGAAGGCCGGTAGCTATCAACCGAACTCTGCTGTCATTTCAAATTTAAATTATTTCTGTTCATTTTAAAATGGGTAGAAAAGAAAGAAATACGAATTTATCCGACAAGGAAAAGAAAATTATAATGAATTAAGTGAATAATGTTTCTTGTTTTACTATTTAATTTAATTAAATTTGGTGAAAAAAAATTCTGTCCACCAACTTATTTATGAGCGCTTGACCGGCCTTACTTTCAATGAGAACAATGGCGATGTGAAACTGTCAAACGTCAATTAGCATAGTCCTGCCAAGTCACTGTTCAGCCTTTTTTTTCTCATTTTCCGCTAAGCCTATATAGATTTGGAAAAAAAACACGCCTAACGTCAACGACCCCAACTCTACCGCCACCGAAGAGAACAAGAAGCGCAATCTCCCCTGATGTCAGTGAAAATACTAGTACATCCAAAAACAACAACTTAACACTAATAGGGGAAATGAAAATGATGAGGACAGAAATGTGCGAAATTAAGACGAGCTGCGAATTCGTGGCCAGCAAATACGAACAAATAAATCAGCATATGGCAATAAATAATGACATCTTACAAAAGCTCTCGAATGAAATCAAAGAATTAAAAGAAAATAATCAAAGAAAAGATCAACAAATCCTTTTAATGGAGACAAAAATTAATGCACTGGAGCAACAACTACTAAAAAACAACATAGAAATCAAGAACATTACACCCACTCTTGAAGAAAATTTGAATGATATTGTTAAAGTGGTGGGAAAACCCATAAACTGCGAAATAAATAATGCCGATATAGCGGATGTCTATAGAACTAATAAGCGAAACCCGAAAAAATCATCGATAATTGTTTCCTTCACAAGCTATGCGTGCAAAACTAAGACAATAAGAAACGCAAAGACTATCCGCAAAATCGAGTTAAGAAAAATTATAGACAACACATGCAGCAATAATCAAAACAAAGAGACAGAGAATGGGCGCATTCAAGATCTTAGGTGACTAGATATGCAGTTGTATATGTCAACAATCAGCTGACTCCAACAAATAAGCATTTACTTTGGCTGACCAAAAACAAAGCCAGATAATGCAACGGCGAGTCCATACACATAGGAAATCAAAATACAAGAAAAAAAATGGAAAACAAATACAATGACGCTGACTGTGATTTTAGGGTAATAAACGGTTTTACCGGCATCGATAAAGAATTTATTAAAAATGTGAATTTTTGTTGTTTATGTTATAATTATAACATAAGGTCAATAAGGAAACACTGGAATGTCGTTGTAGCTGAAATTTATAGTATTTTAGCATATGTAGATGTTATGGTTTTAAATGAAATCAATATAAAAGAAGAAGAAAATGAATTTTATTATATTGATGGTTTCAACACAGAATTTCTGAATAGAAAAAAGAGTAAAGGCGGAGGAATCGCAATATATATTAAAAACAATATTCGGTACCATAGAACCTATGATGATACTGAATTCTACGAAAACGTGCAAATAAAAATAGATGGAAAAAATGGAAAAACATATATTCGTGCGATCTACAGGCCACCAAGACTAAGTATTCCAGAATTTATTGAAGAACTGGTCAACCATATCAAAATTGAGAAAGAACTAATCATCTTAGGTGATATAAATCTAAACTTAAAGAAAATAAATGATCCTCAAGTCAACAAATATCTAGAAGTAATGGCATCAAAAGGCTTGGTAAATGTAATTAATCAGTCTACTCGAGTTAATATAACGGCAAATACTTCGACACTAATTGACCATATGTTTGTAAGTACTACAAAACAAGGTATTGTATCGGCTATTATTGAAACCGACATATCTGACCACTAGGGCATGATGTATGCTACACGAAAATGCTCCGAACCACAATATAACGAAGAAGGGCCCATAAAAATTGACCAGTGAATTGACAAAGTGAATCAGCTCATTGAGCAAACCAACTGGGAAAGTCTATGTGAAGAACCTGATGTTGAGTCTCTGTACAGTAACTTTTCAAAAAAAATGAACGATATATATAAACAATCAATGAAAATTGCAACAAAGATGAAAAATCGAAAACGTAAGTCTTGGAAAGACGAGCTCTACAGAAAATGGAAAAATAATCCACGTAACCTATGAAGCTGAGTATAAACATTTGCGAAACGCAGTGACTAAAAGCATCCTAATAAGAAATACCTACTTCTTCAAACAAAGATTCACTAATGCAAAAAATGATCCCAGAAAACATGGAATATTTTAAATGAATTGCTGGGACGAAAGAAAAGATCGATCGATGAGGTTGTTATGAACAACTTTCCTGCTAAAAATGATTTATCCAACCTAGTGGATAGATTTAATGATCAATTTTCAACCCAAGCATCGAAGATAATACATAGCTGCGGTCATAAAACTTCGAGCCATGAAAATATACATGTCGCACAATCAATATATGTAGAGGAAGCGAGCGAAGAAGAAGTATACAAAATGCTGTGCAGTTTAAAAATCAACAAGGGGTCAGGAGCGGACAATATTAGACCTTACGTTTAGCTTCAATAATTAAAACAATTATCAACAGAAGTATAAGCCAATGTTGCATCCCGAAAGCTTTAAAACATCTATAATTCGACCAGTTTATAAAGGAGGAGTAAAAAGCCAAATTGAAAAATTATAGGCCGATCGCAATTCTGCCAGCCATGGGAAAGTGCTTGGAGGAAATAATCGTTCGAAGAATAACCAAGTTCATAGAAAAACACAGAATTTTACAACCAAATCAAAACGGTTTTCAAAAAAATAAAAGCACGAGCGTACTACTGGGAGAACTAGCTAATGTAATAAATACAGGTTTAAACCGAAACCACCACGTCGTGGTCATGTTTGTTGACTTCAGCAAAGCCTTTGACACTTTGAGTCATGAGAACATCATATAAAGTCTAAGTAGAATTGGCATAAGAGGGATCCTAGCGCAATGTATCAAAAACTACCTGTCGGGTATAACAATACGGGTTAAAGTTGGAAACACTCTTAGCCAGGAAAGACCGAGCTTGTATGGTGTACCACAAGGCTCTGAACTGGGGCCAATCCTTTTTATTTTGCTTACCAATGAACTTCTTCGTGTGTTCAAAACAAGTACAACCTTTGCCTATGCAGATGATATAGCTGTTATCGTCAAACACAAATGCTTTGAAACTGCAGTAGAAACAATGCAGGATGAGTTTAATAGCGTTTCAAAATGCACATCCGCATGCCACGCCAACCCGAAGCTTCTATCTACCAGAATGAAGATTGCCCTACGACAACAAAAAGTGATGCTATTAAAGTGGTAAAAAAAATAAAGTATCTGGGTGTCACAATCGATGATCACTTCCTATGGCATGAACATATAAATAAAATACGGATGCAACTTAAAAGGGCGCTTTTTGTTATGGTGTACCTCAAAAAATACACTAGCGTTGACGTACAAAAGCAGGTGTACCTTTCGCTAGCTGAATCCTTGAGCTTGAGATACGGGATTTTAGCTTGGGGAACTGCATCTAAAACTCACCTTGATAAGATATTAAATCTTCAACACCGATTATTAAAAATCATTAATACTAATAATTTCAATTTAAAGGTTTTAGATGTTAACGGCATATTTGAAATGACAGTACTATTGCAATACTATGATGAACAACGCTACCAACAAAGTCTAAGTCATATTCAGCATACAAGAAGACGAGCTCAGGGAATTTTGGAAATTCCAGATACTTTCAATAAATGTGGAAGAAGACATCCAGGCTACACCATACCTACAATAATTAATTCATTACCTGCAAATTTAAAAAAATATTGTAAACTTCAAAAAACGTAAAAACGATAAAAAAATCCATTTTCTTAACACGAAATCTGTAACTTGAAGTGCTAAAAACTCAATTTTAATACTAACTAATTATGTTATTTATCGTACACTTTGAACTAATTAATTTGAGAATTGAAAACAACCAAATTTGAATTTCACTTTAATGAATTAACCACCTGCAGATAAGCAAAAAGCTTCGGGGGTAGCTTAAATAATTTGTAACTTTCTTAAGAAAATAGAAATAAATAAATAAAAAAAAATCAAAAAAAAAAAAAAAAGATTTGTGGCATGGTGCATTGCCTTGATGAAACAGCAGTTTCTTCTTCAAATGGAGCCGTTTTTCCGCGATTTCGTCCTTCAAACGCTCCAATAACGCTGTGCAATAGTCGCTGTTGATAGTTTTCGTCTGTTCAAGATAGTCGATGAAAATAATTCCACACGCATCCCAAAATACAGACGCCATAACTTTGCCAGCTGACTGTTGAGTCTTTTCATGCTTTGGCTTCGGTTCACCGCGTGCCGTCCACTCGGCTGACTGTCGATTGGATTCCGGAGTGAAATGATGGAGCCATGTTTCATCCATTGTCACATATCGACGCAAAAATTCGGGTTTATTACGATTGAACAGCTCCAAACACTGCTCAGAATCATATATTCGTTGTTGTTTTTGGTCGATTGTGCGCTCGCGCGGCACCCACTTTGCACACAGCTTTCGCATACCCAAATATTCATTAACGATATGTCCAAGACGTTCTTTTGATATCTTTATAGTGTCAGCTATCTCGATCAACTTAACTTTACGGTCATCCGAAATCATTTTGTGGAATTTTTTGATGTTTTCGTCCGTAACAGCCTTTTTTGGACGTCCACTGAGCTCATCGTCTTCGGTGCTCATATGGCCTGTACGGAATTTAGCAAACCGCTTACGAATGGCTGTTTCGCCTGGCGCAGAGTCCGGATAACACTCATCAAGCCACTTTCTGGTATCAGCAGCATTTTTTTTCATAAAAAAAACAGTGTTTCATTGACATACGAAGTTCCGGTTTATCCATTTTTTTTATAAAAAAAAAAAAGTTGCTTCACTCAAAATGCTATATCTCACAAACTAATAGTCCGACAGCGTATCTTTTGTAGGTTCGTACTAACTAAAAATGATATAGATTTAATTCTAGTCTCTCATAGGAACGATACAAACTTTTCACCCGAACTGTTATGTATGTATAGTAGAACATCAAACTTAAATTCTAATGCAAGTGTTTGTTGACTAACACCATCTACGTAACACGTTTACAATTTATACAGCTAGCAATGATCCTCCCTTGTTAAACTGTAAAAAATATGGTCATCTCAAATGAAAGAAAATAGGTTAGGAAGGACCAGAGTTGGATTCACAAAAATTCCATCCGCTACCTTTCCATTTGAATCCACTAAACAAAAATTGTGATAAGCAAGTTTGGAAGGAATACTTTCCAGCCTTTTCTTAACCCACGCCGATAATCGAATCTCTCCTCTTCAATTCCAGAACGTACGGTTACAGTTCGTGGCAGTCGTGATGCCGTTACAAAAGGCCGTGATATGATTCAGCAATTGGCCAGCCAGCATGGTGGTGGTACCGTAGAAATTGTTTTATCGATTACAATGCCACCGCCTGGACCGACTGGATATCCACCGTACCAAGAAATCATGGTACCAGGAGCGAAAGTCGGTTTGGTTATTGGCAAAGGAGGTGAAACAATAAAAATGCTGCAAGAAAAGACAGGAGCTAAAATGGTTATCATACAGGATGGCCCAAATCAGGAGGTTATCGTAAGCTTTGTTTTCTTTAATTTATCACAACATGCGGGTCAATCTTAATGATCGCTTTCCATTTTAGAAACCACTGCGAATTTCTGGTGATCCACAGAAAATCGAACACGCAAAGAGTCTCGTATTCGAATTGATTCAAGACAAAGACAACGTCCGACCAGGAGGTTTTAATAATGCCAATGGTGCTGGAGGTGAATCCGCAGAAGTGTTCGTACCAAAGGTAGCGGTGGGAGTTGTCATCGGCAAGGGCGGTGACATGATTAAGAAAATCCAAGGAGAGACAGGATGCAAGCTGCAATTTATTCAAGGAAAGAACGACGAGCCTGGTGATCGCCGCTGCATAATCCAAGGCAGTCGTCAACAAGTAGAGGATGCGAAACGCATGATTGAAGGGCTGATTGAGAGTGTAATGGTAAAGAATTAAATTAACAAAACTGTGCTCATGGAATGAGGGATTTTATTTTATATTTTTTGCGGTGTGTTCCACATTTTTTTTTTGCTTTGCCTCTTTTTAAAGCAGAGAAGTCAGGCGAATAACAGAAACAATAACGCTGGAAATGGTGGTGGTGGCGGCGGCGGTGGTGGTGGTGCTGGTGGCGGCGGCGGTGGACCACAGGCTGATAATACCAACTCGAACTATGGCTATGGCTATGGTGTGAATCATACGCAACAAGCACCAAGGGAGGAAGTCACATTCTCTGTACCTGCTTCAAAGTGTGGTGTAAGTTTGTGTTATCCGTTGGACGATGGGGTAATCTTTAGCTTATGGTTTATGCTTTTTCAGATTGTTATCGGCCGTGGTGGGGAAACAATCAAATTGATCAATCAACAAACAGGTGCGTACTGTGAGATGGATCGCAGTGCGGTGAATCCGCCGTCTGAAAAGATGTTCAAGGCTAAGGGTACTCCGGAACAAATTGAACATGCCCGCCAAATGATTTCCGAGAAAATCAACATTGATTTGGTGATACTATCACGCAAGCCAATTGGCAATGCGCCGAATCATCAGAACAATTACAACAACAATGGCATGCAGAGTGATCCCAATGCAGCTGCATACCAACAACAGTGGGCAGGATATGCTCAACAAGGTGGCTGGGAGCAGTCGCAGCAACAACAACAACAACAACAGCAGCAACAACAACAACAAATGAATCCAATGGCACAGGCTAATTCTGCAGGACAGGCTGACTACTCGGCGCAATGGATTGAGTATTACAAGTAAGTGGAGCGCTTGTGATGAAAGGGAGGAGGAGTGGCACAGGTAACGCTTTTATCTTAACTTTAGATCAATGGGCATGCACAGAGAAGCGGAAATGATTGAACAACAATTGAAGGCAAAACAAGCAATGTCCGGTGTAGGCCCCGCGAATCCGACAATGCCAAATACAGCGCCGCAAATGGCACCACAACCACAAGTGCAACCACAGCAACAACAACCACAGCAGCAAGTGCAGCAACAGCAAGCGCAAAGTCAAGCACCCGACTACAGTGCCCAGTGGGCGGAATACTATCGGAGTATAGGAAAGATCGATGAAGCCGAAGCGATTGAAAAACAAATGAAAGTAAGTTGAATAACCCTATCTTTGCTTTGAGCGACAACTCATGGAGTACATTTTAGGGCGTCTCATCAAACGGGCAAGCCAATGCCAATCCAAGTGTAAGCGCTCCCATACAGCCAGCTGTAGCAGCTGCAGCACCACAGCAACCGGCATCCGGAGCTTACCCACAAGGTATGACTCCTAGTCAATATGCCCAGTATTCACAATATTATGCTGCAGCTGCTGCAGCTGGTCAGCCCGGCGGTTACCCCCAGCAAGCATATCCAGGTTATGGTTATCCAAGCGGCCCACAACCTGGTATGCCTGGTGGTCCCCAAGGTGGCGCAGGCGGCCCCCCGAACCCGCAGCAACAACACAAACAAAACAAACCAAACGATAAAAAATAGGCGGTAAGTCAAATATCCCAAATGTTTGATTCTACTTCTCTGATTGTGTTTTTATCTTCTGATTTTTTATAATTTTTTTTTATTTCGTGTACAAAATTCCTAAAATGATTTTATTTAATTTTTATCATTTGCTCTGTCCCCCTACATATATAGTTTTTTCCTAGACTTAAGTTTATTACTTTTAATGAATTTTCCAACAAAAAAAAACAAATGCAATGATTTCTTACAGAGGTGTCACGTGTTTTGATGATTTTAAGTGTATGGAGAGAAAGATACTTTAATTAAAAACAAACAAAAAATGAATAAAAAGCAAATATGTTTACTTAGCTTCCTTTCTTCGTTCGACGCATTGTTGTAGAGCAGAAATTACATACAAACTCAAAACGATTGGTCTAAGTATAGTTTTAAGGACTTTACAACAAACAAACAGAAAAAAATCTTAAATCATAAATCTATATACTAATTATAATTATAATTAATTTTAAGTATTTCCATCAAAAAAAAAAAAATAGTCTTAAAAACAAAACCAACCTATTACACAGATAAAATTTGTTTCACAAAACAGAAAATAACAAACAAAAATGCAATTTAATATCGAAACAAAGAGCAAATAAAAAACAAACAAATTATATTGAAATTATTATCTATATAGTATAATAAATATTTAACACGTAGTCGTTGTTTTTAATAATTACCTATAGTAATAATATTGTCACTGCTTTAAAGCGAGTTACCTACACACACAAACATGCGAACGCGCGAGACAGCCAAGCATCAGTCGTTGAGCCGCACTCATTGTTATGTCTCTTTGTTTCCTCATTGCCGCATCGGCAAAACTAACGCAGGATGTGGGGACCCCCGTGAGAATTAAAGACAGAGACCTTGAGAAGATGTAAGTGATGTGAAATGAAATATTAAATTCTTTTTTTCTGTTGTTTCTTTTGAAATTAATTATTAAAGAAATAAACTTACATATACATATTTTTAATTGTTAAACAATTTTTTTATGAATATTTTGAAATACCAAATCTGTTTTGAAAGGAAAAACTAAATTTTCCTATAGGCAAGGAGTGGTGTGTCGTCTTGGAAAGTCTGGCGTTGCTGATGTTTGAATATTTGTAGAAATAGGTATATCTGATCAAATTCAGACAGCGAAGGGAAAACAGTGAATAAAATTCGTTCGGAGTTTTGCTAGAAAACCATAGTTTTGTTTTTGTCGGAAAACAACGTTTTGAATAAAGTTTATTCAAGTGAATACTATGTTGTTCACCGGGACCGGATAGTTTGACATTTCGAGATTCACGGAAATTGATCTCGAGCAAAAGAAAAAGTTATTTTTTTTTCCGTTGGAAAATAAAATTGTACTAAAGCGATATAATTGGCTTGAGATAAAAAAGTGCCTTTTTTGCTCAATCGAAATAATAATAAATTTCATTTTGCCTTTTGCATCGGTGTTAAGATTATTTGTCGACTCACACCAAAAAAGAAAAGTTGTAAAAGTGTTCGTTTCTTTTGCCTTTAATTTTGCTGCTTTCATTCCTTAATCTCTTGTTTTCCGCTACTTCGAATATTGTTATGAATTACTGACATGACACTCATATATATTTCTAGACTATTGGTATAAAGACTATGGGTATAAAGAGTTCGAAGTTGCCGAGCAAATTTAAGTTTAAATCATGCATTAACTCTAGACAAATGCAAATACTGTAATATGATTGCAATACCAGTTTTTTGTTGAGATCTAGCTTACTTAGTAACGTCAATCTTTCGCCAATGAATTAAGAACAAATGTTTGAGGAAAAAAATACATCCATATCTACATTTCACAATAAACACCATCAACTCATCAGACCAAAGTGTATACTAGGAAATGTGTTTTGGTTTTTGCTTTGTTTCTATTTTAATCATTTTAATTCATTTTTTATTAACATTAAATTTATTTTTATAAATAAAAACACATTATAAATTAAAGATTCTTAGTTAGGCTAATAATTATTCTATATAATCAAAAAATAGAAAATATAAATTAAATTGAACACCAATCATCAAAATATTTATCTATTGCAAAGGTAAGATAATGTATGTATGTTTGAATTGAGAGAATATTTCACAAAACAAAAATAATATCAAACAATATTTGTACATTTTTATTTGAAAGTAAACAAAAATAAAAAAAAGAATCCATTATCCGTAATTTGTCAACTAAATATATTATATTGAAAAGAAAATAACCTACTGCAATTATATAACTAATATGATACAAAAAAAAAAAACAAAAAAAAAATATCTGAAATAATTTTTGCCAATAGAAAAATGGTGTTGTTGTTTTTATTTTATTTCTTTCTTTAAAGATGGTTTGCCGGCTCTGGTCGCCTCACAACTCAGTTTTTCCCCAATCCCACCCAACGAGTAAGATGAGCAATGAATTTGGTTCAATTTTTTTTTGTTGTTTCTATTGTTTTTTTGAACAATTCATATATGAGGAGTGTCAGAATTTAGGCTGCTCGGTAAGGTTTCTTTTTTGAATAAAAAAAAAAAAAACATATTTGATTTATAAATTAGTTTATATTTTTCTATGTATTATGTACTTAGATAAAAATGAACCTCATTGCACTCATACAAAATTACACACAATCTCATTCGCAATTCGATGTAGTGTAAAACTTATATTTGACAATATTATCTCTCACATTTTATTTACTAATACAATATATTACATACTTTGTTATGACCTCAAAGAATGTATTTACAATTATTTTCCAGAAGGAATAAAGTATTAGAGTGATGAGAGTAAGGTGAGGTCGTGGTCGAGGTCGAGGGAAAGAAAGAAAGAAAAAAATGTAAAGAGGTTGTGTTAGAGTCCTTTGGGTATGTATTGAAAAAAGAAAGTATATTGGCTGTATATTGTCGTTACCATCATATACATATATTGAATAAAATACATAACAGTCTCAATATTTTGTTAAATTCCTTTTCATATATTTCTGCAAATAAATATATATCTATATATTCATATATTATTAAATATATTTGCTCTCAATATACACATATATGTATATATATGTATATACATATATCCCACCATATTCATAGTTTGTCTATATATACATATGTTTCTCCATATCTAGCCCTGGGGCAGTTTCAAACTTGAGTGTAGTCACCCATGTGTGTTTTTAAATAGAATCAGGCAAGCGATTGATGCGCCTCTGGACGAAAACGATAAAAAAACGTAATTTGTTTTCTTAAAAATTAATTAATAACTAAAAATATTTTTTTTTCTTTAAATATCTTTAAATATTTTTATATAAACACATAATAGTTATTATTGTTTTTGGTTTATTTTTTTTTTCATTTATTTTATTTCATTTGTTTAAAAAAAAATTTTGTTTACATCGGTTTTGCTTATTACCATATTATAAATAATTATTTTGCATTGTATTAAAAAAGGGGTATACATTTTTTTCCAAATGATTGTAATGTCAAAGTATATACAGTAAAATATTTCTTTTATTCTCATTTCATTTCATTATTGTGCATAAAACTATTTAATTTGTTTAAATCTATAGTATTTTTGTCTTAAAAAAACGTTTTCGACATGAGTGCCTGTGAGAGTACATATTTACTATTCTATTGAACTGTATCAATATCTATGTATGTATTTTTATATATATGGAAAAGGGTTGAATATAGTTATATTTGTTATTAATTTCATACATAATTCATGCACATTCTGATAAACATAAGTACATACATACTTGTATTTATTTCTATGATTGGTTTCGTTAACATACATAGGTATTATGTACATATTTACCACTAGGGAAATTGGTTTATCCCAACATTTCTGGTATTTATTGAATTAAGTAAAACATATATTTCATGTGCAGATAACCTTCATTGTATTTTACGTATGAACTTAATAACGCGTGAAGTTTGGAGTAACTTAGGGCTCAGAGAACATGATAGCTATCGAAAGCTAATGTAGAACACAAATTCCTAACAGGAAAGAACCTACATATTAACTATATTGTGTAATTTGTTGCTTTGCTTCTACACAGAAAAGCACCCAGTAACTTGTTTGCTTAGCTATTTTAAATCACAGACAAAATTAGGAAGTTAACATAGTAGTAGCTACAAACTTCGCTAAGAAAAAGTTATAAATTGGATAGGTATGACGAGTAGTTTAAGCATAACGTATAAATAAAAAATTGCGACTTGATCTTAGCTCCAAACCCACTTTCATTGACCGTTTAGCTTTCATAAGTCACTATTTTGAATTCTGTCACTGCTTGGAATAAAATGAAAGTCAATCAGTTTATATAATTTCATTAAACCCTTTACTTTGTTTGGCCTAAAATTTATTCAAAACTAACCCTCATCCGCTTGAAATATGTACATACATGTATGTATGAAATTATCTAGAAATGATTTGAAGTCATTTTCTAAAAAAGATTGGGATTAAAAAAATCTTAAATCACCATTCTTTTGAAATCAGTGATTACTGCATTAAGTTTTTAGCAATCATTGAATTAAAGCCAAAGATTGGGTTCTTTCGAATTACATAACTAAATTCACTTGATGTGAGTTAAAGTCAGTGGTGAATTCATATAAAATCAGGTTAGTCAGTGGAAAGTGAATATGAATAGCATGGGCAAAATATAAATATTTTTAGTTTTTAACATTTTGTTTTATTTTTTTGATCGAGTTAAGTTCTTTTTTAACTTATTCATAGTCCAGCCAGTTTGTTGTGTTAAACTTTAAGTAAAATAAAAAAAGTAAATCTATTTAATCTGTTAAATTGTTTGTTTCTTGAAAATTGTATACTGAGACAAATCAATTAAAAGCATATTAATGTTGTAGATAATTTCTACCTTTTTATAACAGTACATGACTACTTTTACGAACTTCAGCTGGTTGCAGAAGCAACTAATGTTCATTGACGTCAAGTGGATTCAAAAGATTTCTGCTGAATTCACTTTAACTCACATGACTTCAAAATGATTTCAATTCAGTGGTTACTAAAAATTTAATGCATTAATTGACTTCAAAAGAATGGTGATTTTTTCAATTCGATTGCGTTAATCAAAAATTTGAATTATTTTTTTAAATTCATTCCCAACTCGGTATTTAGGTATGTAGTATCGTTGCCATTAAATATTAAAAGGTTTCTTTTGATTGAAAAAAAAAAGAAATATGTACACACCGAGAATGTAAAGATTTATAATTCTAGATTTTTTTAAATACTTTGTATATAAGGAGGAATTTATAGGTAGCAAGACTTCATGGCTAGATAGAAGTTATAAATAACTCTAACATCGAACGAACAGATCTTGAAAGTTCATATTTTTACCCAAATGTTTTAAAAATAATTATTTTTCGTTTGTATTGTTATTGTGGACAAGAGGTCATTTCCTTAAGCCCCTTATTCCCAGAACAATTATTGTTGCGAGAAAAAAAATCGTAGCAGTGCTGCGAGATTTTGACGGTAAATTCCTAGAATTTAAAATTTCACAGCGAGATTTTTGACGTTTTTCTTCGTCATTTGAGAATTTTGTTTTTTGTGTTATTTTCCTCTTATCACTCATATTGAATTAAGAGTATGTATTTTGAACAAAAAATTTAAATTTTTTAAAAGAGGAAATGACGTTTAAAGGCGTGAAAATGTGTAGTTTCCCTTTATGATACTCAAAATTAATACAATTGTTTCTTCTTTCATTGAAAACAATGTCAAAAAATCGCATCGAAAAATAAATCGTTGCGAGAAAGAATGGTTCGGACCATTCATTTTCTCGTTGCGAGAAAGAATGGTTTCTTGCAGTAAAGGTGCGAGAATTTTGACGTTTTACGCTACGACTTTTTTTCTCGCAACGATTTTTGTTCTGGGAATAAGGGGCTGTAGTCGTGTCGTTTTTAAATAATCATCACGTAGTGCATCATCGATATAACTTAAGATCATATTTGAGTCGTGCAAAAATCTACGCTAACGCTAGGTTATGAGGGTTTGAAAACGACACGACCAATGAAACCACAACCGTAATCGGGGTGAATGCTTACAATGAAATATGCATTCTAGAACGAACTAATTCTGAAAAGTAAATATATGTATGTATTTAAATTCAAATTTATAATTTTGGTTGGGCTATGTTCTTTGTACATATGTTTTATTTTATATAAATTGAATATAGTGGCTGGTATCTTTCGAGAGCATTTATTGCATAGCTGAAGGTACATATGTTAGTTACGTCGGTTATGTTTTGTAGTTCCTAGAATGTAGAATTGCTTTAAACCACACAAATCTATATCGTGAATATACACATAAAGTGGTGGTCCAATATAACGAATGATATAATGTCCAGTTGCATTCGCTGTATCGAAAAATTCGTAATATCGAACACATTTTCCTTATACGAAACATAGATATATGTACGTAGATGTAGATAGATATATGTACATTCAATTCTCGCTTAGTACATTAAATGAATGTATAAATATTGTTTCTTATTCATAACATTTTAATAGAAATTTCATTGGGAACATTCTATGAACAAGAGTCATTGTTTTCGTAACTACGGACATCTCTTTTTTTCGTCGTAGCACTGAAAGATGTTCCAACTCTGATCTGAAATCTAATAGAGTTAACAAATTGTTCCCGCACTTGTTAAGCACAACCGCTGATATTTTTTGCCATGCTCCTTTAGCTCCTTTAGAGCATTTGTCTTTCCCTGAACTTATGATTTTGCTCAGCAAGCTATGGCCCCTATTGTGAGTGTCGATCAACGATCGTCACGACAATTGTCGATCGCGTCGATTAATTTCGGCTTTCATATTGTGTAACTCAATCGACGGGACAATAGATTATTGTGAATAAAAATATGAATATTGTGAATACATCATTCTTTTGACAGTTGTTTGGCTTTGTTTTCATAAATTAGGTATTTATTTTGTATCAGAACTCAGAAGTAATTTAAAAGTAAAGTTCAATTTGTGGATATGTGGTTTAGCGATGGTCGAGGAATAATGGAACGCACCATATTATGGCGAATAACTTTCCGGAAACGCAGAAGCGGTAGAACATTCTCAAATCCATGTCCTTATAAAATGTAGAATAAAGCAAATAAAAGTTAATTGAACTTGCAACTTATTAAATTTTATTTCATCATATTGTGGTATTAAACTAAAGAGAATAAGCTAAATAACAATTATTAGGTAATTATCTTTTACCATCACCCATCTGCTTGGGTTTTTGCACAAACTCCTTTCGCGATGTCAGGATTTGTTTCAATAAATAAAACCAGCTCGAATTGCTTTTTCTTTGTAACCTGCTTCGCACTGCATTTGAATTGATAATAAGGTTTTTTTTTTACATATCGTTTTTCTTAAAATTACGAACATTTTATACGCACAAAACTCTTTCACATTTCTCAAAAAAAAAGCATCGACCAGAAATTTGTGATCGACTAGAAGCGACTGTCAAATCGACCACTACCGATCACAATGACAATAGACAATACCGATTTCTGCAATCGACGGTCGATGATCGTTAGTTGTCGATTATCGATCGTCGATCGACACTCACAATAGGGGCCTATTTCTATAAAATAAAAAGCGAATGGCATTTTCTGGTCCATTGATTGGATTAAAGGTGTTACATTCGATGGCATGTACAACACCCACATTTTTCCATGGGCCGTTTCCTAAACATATACATATGTATTTCTTAGGTAAACTTGTCTCATTTGTTTTTTTAAAGAATGTACACAGATATTGTAACAACATTCGTTATATCGAATATTGATTTTTTTTTTTCGTTCTCTATATAGAGACACTAATGCGTTTGAAAAAAGTGTACGCTATATCGATCTTTCGTTATATCGGCATTCGCTATACTGGACCACCACTGTATAAATGTATTCCATTTATATGCGACTATTCTTTTACGTCGTTTTTTAATCGGAGGTCAAAACTGAACCATTGAGTAAAAAGCCATTATTTGGTAATAGTTTAGCAGTATTGCGTTATAAAGTACTAAGTGGTCCAGCAACGGTGAGTACATTATTTTGCGATCATTGAAAGGAAGCTCTAATTTCTGTTTGCTTATTTGCATACTTGGGGTCTCAATGATGGTAAAGCCCGTCAATTCGAACAACAGTATCAAGCGAACGCTTATGTCTTTGTGATGGAAACTGTTTCAAAATAAGGCTTGCCTGCTATCCAGAACGTGCTGGATTTAACATACAAGGGAAGTTGTTTCTTTTTACATTGATTGTTGAATTGAATTCATTTTAGATATCAAAACTCATTGGAAAATGGTAAGTTGAACAAAAGAATACTAAAATTTCAATATAATGGTATGTAACATAGAAGATAAAATTATATTTTACTGTATATGGACAGACATAGCAATCAATTTGGAAAACAATTTTCTTATTTATATTATGTATACTTATATAAATATTAGCATATATATTTCCAATGTGTTTAATGGTTGAGTAAAAACATCTTTGTCTTCCAGGTCCATTTCGTATGGATATACTAAAAACAAAAAATGCACTTTTACTCACAAAATGTATATGTACATAAATATTCTTATCTTGTATGTATGTATATGCAAATGAATTTACTAAAAACAAAAACCTTTACAAATATATTGCTTTTTATACTAAAAACAAATTTAAATTACCTATATTGATAATTACATTACAATTAAATTTATGAAGAACATAAAAGATTTTACGTTTTCCAGAAACGCATAAATCCCTCGTCCAGTTAGTTAAAAACAAAATAAAAAAGAACACACAGTCCTGTTCAAAGCTTAAACAAATTATTGTGCTTTATCCGAATTCAGGTAAATTTTCCTTATATTCTTGAATATAAATGTGTTTGTCCATTGAACAAAAAAAATTATCTATAAAAATACATTTATAAAATTTTATCTTTCCAATACATATATTGAAAATAGGTTTGTTTGTTATTTTATTTTATTGTGATAATTTTTTTATTATTATTATTTAATTTCCAAAATAAATGATATTCGAATTTTGAATAGTAAAAAAAATTGTTTCATTTGAGTACATAGATATGTACATATGTACAAATGGATGGATTTATGTATGCCACTACTTTGGTGTACATACATACTACTGAGTACATACCGTTCTCTGTTACACGTGCCCTATTTTTGGCATATATGGGAATGCGGCCCGAGTCACTGCTCCGTAAAAAGCGTTTAATGTTGACCACCACTTGTTCTTTAAACTTTTATGTATATAAAAAAATAACGACATCGATAACTAGCCGCATATGGCCGGAGTACAAATGCGTGTTCTCGCTACACATTTTGGCATGTTTTGAGATAATTTAGTTGATTTCGTCACGAATGTTCGTTTCAAGAGTATCCTCAGGACTTCGAGTGGGCTGACAAAATCGGGGATAGACGGGGGTCCAAACGATTGCATCGAACAATTTTCATCGTGCCACGAGTTGGAATCACCTTGATTTAGGCTCAATTGATTCTATTGGGGTACCAAAAACTTATTCAACATATTTTCAAATATGAAAAAATGACAGTACGAGTATCTGAAGCTGTAATAATTTTCAAAGAGATTTCCGATTTGAAGACGTCTACAGCAATGGTGTCCACTTTTCTAAACAGATTAATGTCGCTGTGCCCGTAAAAATTGAAGAAAAAAACCGTTAACATTTTATGAACGCACAGAGTATGACGTACATACCATTTTTGCATACTGCAGAATAAGGGTGAATTCATAAACGGCAATTGCACGACGATCACCTCAAAGTTGCGATGATGATTTGCAGTGCTGTGATCGAAGCGCATTAACCTTCCAGTAGGCGCGCGGTATTTCGTAACACGAGAAGGCGCGGTCTACGATCGTAGACCATTCTTGCTCGTTTGTAAAACATTAGTTTTTGGCCGTTTGAATAGGTACTTGGAGTTTTTTTTTTTATATACATATGTATGTATAACGTCTTATTACCTGTTGTATTTTATGTCTTCAATGCATGTACTTTTTTTCTAATGTTAAAAAATAAAAAATTATAAACTAAAATGACTCGATTTTTTATGTTTGTTTTACTTAAAGTAATAAAAAACAGTTTTATATAATATTTAGCAGAAAATATTAATGTTTAAGCACCACAAGTTAAATTTAAGAATTCAACTTTAAAATCTGAAAATTCATTAATAAAATGTGATTGAACTTTAAAAAAACACGATTTTTCTTATATTTTTGTTATTTCAATTTCCAACCATCAATTTATAAAAAAAAAATATTACAAACAAAAATAAATTCAAGGTAGTAAACAATAAGACACAACGAAAAACAGAAAATAAATAGTTATAAATGATTTAAAAAAAACTCATTTCAGGGCCATACAACTTAATCATAAAAATTGTTTCGTCTCCACTTGAAATTGCGTTCAACCATCTCTCCCTGCGAATGTCTGGTTGCTATGACACGTCTTCTAGCCATATCTGTATTTTAACGGTAAATTTTTAAAACAAACACGGTTAATATTGAAACTTTTTCCTACCTTTCTATTTTGAATTACAAAAAAAAAACGTTTATCTACCTTGAGACAAAAAATGTACGTTAGTGGGCGCGCGGTGTACAATCGTAGACCAGCTGAGTTTGAGCTCTAATAAAACCGGGCCAAGAAAAAATTTATATCTAGGTAGTGAGAACAATTTTAAAAGGGTTTAAAAGGGCAGACCACGCGCCCACTGGAGGGTTAAAATGAAATCGAGTGCAATGTTGCACGATTTTACGATCAGCTGCAGTGGCATAGGTTCTCAAATTGTTGATGGACGTGTCAAAACGTTTCCTAATTCTTTATCGTAATCATCGTCATGCAATTTACATGGAAAGGAAAATGAAGTCAATTTGTTTCACAAATAGAGTTAATAATGCCATCTAGTGGGTTATTTGAATAAAATTATTAATTTAACCCTCTAAGACTACTTTTGAAAATAATGGAAGAAAATAAGTCGGATCATTTTTTCTTAGGTAAATTGGGGCTCCTGAATTCAAATATGAACTCAGAAAGGGTGTAAAAGCTCTCGTTTACCTGTAAGGTGTGAAAATGTCTCGACGCCCTTTATCACTATTTCACTGCTACAACGCACAATTTTCATATATTCACAAATATGCAACTTGCTTTTATTAGTAAATGAACATATCTTTGACGAAAAAAATTATGAGTTGGATTGATTTGTTAAATTTCACTTTTATTAACGCTACAAAATAACAACGTGCACCAAATAAATTGTTTTTGTGCGAAAAAACACATGGCATTAAAATTTAAAATTAAAGGTCCGCTAACAGCTTCGGATAGCTTTCAAAGCTTTTGTATATATATTGGTGTGTTTGTTAGTAACAGCCAAAAAATATTCAAATGATATAAAAGTTACTACTTTTTTAGTTAATACAAATAATATGATAAGTGTCTTGAGGCACTCTTACGTGTTAGAGGGTTAAGGACATCTGGCAGCGTTTGTTGGTTAAACAGGGTGAATTCGTAAACGCAAATGTTGCGCACGGTTTACAAACGCATAAAGCAAACCGTTCTAAAACGCAGTAGTTTGCGCAAAAACAAGAGCATCTACGCAATTGTCAAATAAATGCTGCTCACTTCTCTCTGCATTTGCTTTTGCATAATTTTCAGAACAACACGCAATGTAATGTTACGTGAAACGCGAAATACAGTTTACAACTTCTATTTCCTTGTAACGAAATTCTCTAAATTATGAAATCTATTGTTGTCCCTTCCCCTTAAAAAAATCCTTATCTATAGGAATAACGAATTTCTTTATAAAGAACGTCTCTTTATAACTTTACTATCTTTATCTTTACCTACTACTGTTATAAAATGGAAAGGTTTGTATTTAGGAGCAAATCTCTGGAACTTCTGAACGGATTTCAAAAATTCTTTCACTAATAGAAAGCTACACTATCCGGAAGCGGCGATATGTGATAGACTTTGTTTAGAAAACATAAATTAAAAAAATTAATTTGTATACCGTCAACTGGTCTAACTTTGACCGGTGGTGAACTTTGACCGAAAAACAAAAAAATTCTTTAAATTGATACTTCCGACTTATTTTAATAAGTAGATCGGGTGTTATGGTTTAATATGAATGCTCTATTGGTTCAGAGATGGGAGAAAAATTGTTTCAAGAGATTAGATGATTTTTAATACTACTAGCGGGGTTGCCGCGAGCAAAATTCAAAAAACGTCCAAAAAAGGGGTCCCGCTTATATTTGTATGAAAAAATCATTGTATATGAAACTAATAGTACTATCACTTTGGCAAATCGATGGTGGTGCCCCTAGTGTACCGAGTAAATACTACACCGTGAGTATGAAGATTTCTTCTCTCAACTAAATGCGAATCCACTCGAGCGATAAATCTGTTAGTGCCAAAATGGCAGTTGTCAGGGTAGGGTGTGTTGTCTCTGCCAATATTCGCCAGGGTTACCGATGGGTGACTTGAAAACTTATCTTCGGTATAAAAACATGCTAAATAAATAATAAAATACACACGGACACGGTGAAATATATTATTAATTAATAGCGTTCTATAAGTTAAAATAACTTTAAGAATTCAGTATAATTTGGGTCAATTTAAGAAAAAAAAAAATCATGTGAATCAAAATAAAAGAAAGAAATGTGGACTAAACAATTAGTTAATTTTAAAATTGGTCCCAGATTATTATAATTGCTAAGGGGGTACAAAATCCACTATTTGCGAAATATAGTCATCACGGAACCAGACCGTAAGAAAGTTTCCATTGAGTGACATTTATCGCCTATCGGTAACCCTGTTTTTCACTCGGTTTCTCATCTCACGAAACTCTGTGTGGGAAAAAACAATGAAAACATTTGAAGCTGAGTGACTATTGGAGTCCATTTCATATAATATTGTGTGTGCATATTGTGTTGTGTTTGTGACATGTTCCCTTTACTCTTCACCCCTTTTCATAACTACGGGACGATCTTCGTAAATTCATTCATTATTTACATATCAATAGAAAAATGCGTTTGTGTTTACTTTCACATTTCGCATTTCATACCCAACCTTGTGGATGAGACGAAATATTCCTTTTTTAGAGGGGAAGAAAACAGGTTTCTTCAATATAAAATGAAATATATAGGATGAAATGTATTTAATGTGTGCGTGAAAACAAATAGCCCGATTTCTGAAAGCAATTTCTTAATTGATTTCAGAGCATTTTACTGTCATGCGTGTATATTTGTATATAGGCATAATTAGGCCAAATGACGATACGTCAAGTAAATACATAAGAACATAAAGTATGTGCATATATACATATACATATATATAGGTATGTATTATAATGCTACTGTTTAGTTTCTGAGTGTCTTTAATCATATTTGGTATAGAATGTAGCTTTTAATTATTATCTACTTTCAATAAAATTATAATGGAAATTATAGCAGAAGTAGGTATGCATATTCATACTTCTTCGAAAATTTTAAAATCAAAATATTTTATAATAAAAATTAAAAACAAATAGCTATTTCATTCCATGTCAACACCTGAGGTTTGTATGTATATACATACATATAAACATTACATATTATGTAGGTGCATTTGTTTACCAACTACCACCTTGTTCAGTTCCGGGAATAGCCAACGTCATCTTCAAAATGTTCCTCAAGTTGGGTTCATCAACATTCTTCTTCTTTCTTTAGGTGGTGCAACAGTTCGGGGCAATGGTTTTAAAGATCTCGGTAGGTATTTATGTAGTTTCAATCGAAATTTAAACAAAGCATAGGTATAAACCCCATGAGTAAATCATATTCAATGTTAGGTTTTGTGATGATAGTGTAAGGTGTTTAAAGGTCATTGTGTCACTCTTTCCCTCTTTAACAGTCTTGTCCGTCCTCCGCTCGAATATGCAAAATTTGGACACCTCACTATAAGAATCACAATACTCTTACTCAGGGCCGGACCTTACATAGGAGCGAGTGGCGCAGATGCGCCAAGCGCTAGAAAGCAAGAGGCGTAAAAACTAAACAAAATACTATCCAAAAAACAGATCTACTCGTTTGCTAATACATAATATGTACATATTTATATTCTTCACAAACAAATATTTCTCACCGTACTTCTCAAATAACAATATACACATTTCAATCACTGTACTTTAAAAAATACACACCCATTAAAATCACCAAATTTCCATATAAATATGCACATAATGTTTTTTTTTTTTCTATACCTTCCCGTTCCCACAACATTTTATTCTCTGGTATAACAGACCAGTTAGCAGAATTTTTATCTGTACCCAACTACAACCAGAGGCAAACATTGTCTCTGCTGCAACCAAAGTAGACTCGGTTGTTTCATATTAAATATCCAGTCGACCCTTTCAGCCCATTGCCAAAAATGAAATTTTCACTGCCAACATGCTGTGGAGCAGTCTTATCATACCGCTCCATTTGCGCCTACCAAAATCCATACAAATCAACAAACATGTCGGAAGTTGTGGAGCAGGATTCAAATTTTGCGCCAAGGCAATGCGCCTACCTAAAACGATGCGAACTTCAAATTTGGTTTCACAACCTTGTTCGATATATCAAAACGTTCGATTTGACTGAAGAGAAAGAGAGTCAAACTCAGGTCATACCTAGTAAAATTTATTGTTACATTATGTACAGATCGTGACAGAAAGATAGCACATTTGCTTTTTTTTTGATGCTTTTTGCATTGTCGTGTTTTCAACCAATAAAAAATCATTACCTTCTTATATGTTGTGCATTTAATATTTAGTTGATAACAAAACAAGACTACATACAAAAATTCAACCTGAGGATACGAAAACGAAAGATATTATTCATTTCAGAACATTAGCACTTCAAGTGGTAGGTAGCACATTTTTAACTATATTGCAAATTAGTATGTAATTCTAATTATATTCAATTTTCCCTGCGTTTAGTAATGCGTTGATTCTCCTAGGCTTCGATTATAGTAGATTGTACGCCTGAGATACATAAGTAGAAAGGAGCAATTAACTTTAGTAGTTAGAATAGTGGACCAAAATACGAAAAAGTTTAAAATTAGAGAATATTTTTTGGGATTGTTAGTTGCGAAAAAAAACAGCTGGGTCTGGCTAAACTGACCTAGTTTTGAATGAACTTGCTCTTTTTGATATTCTATTAGTGAGTTTTAGAGGACAAGGGTATGATAATGGTACTAATATGAGAGGGAAATATTGTAAAAATTGCGTGCCACCAGCAAAAATAGATAGAAAAACACCCTTTTTCAGTTTTTTCAATACATATAACGCGTTATGACATATTTCTCAGACAACATTCAAATGATTCAAACTAGAAAATAATTTGGCGGATAAGGAGTTGGCACCAATGAGGATAATCGAAAATTAATGTTTTCAGCGCAGCGTATGTAAATGCTGTGAGTGAATGCAAAGAGTTAAAAAATTTGTTCTTTTAAGGAATATTTTTGCGCTTCCTTCACATTATTTTACTTATTCCAAAATCAATGTGAAATGGTGCCATATGGAATCTTAAAGTGCCACCGTGCCATTTTAATTAAAAAGTGCCATAATGGCACGATCGTGCCACATCGGCAACGCTGCTTCTGCCGCAGTTGCATTCGTCGATACAGTTGAGAGTCTCTATGTTTTCTATTCAAGTTCTGTAGGCAGATGGTCGGTTTTAAAAAAAACATCTTTGTAGTTTGACTCTTAAGTAGAATATGCAATAAAACCACTAAAACTATACTTGGGAGATGTTTATAAGGCTCTTGTTGAAATTTCAGAAAATGATGACCAAAAAGTCCAAAATATGCCTCAATCTCTTGGTAGCTTAGCGAATTTAAATTTATTTGTTGTGTTGTTATTTGGTACACAATATTAGACACAAAGCAGTATTTACCTAAAGCTTGCAGTTGAAATTTTGTGCTCAATGAAACATTTTTTAGTCAAGTTTTTTTTGAATATTTAGATATGTAAGTCTCGCCTTATAGCAAATGAAATTAAAGTTCCTTGCACTTTTCCAACAATTTCAACTTAACGGTCCCGAAAAAAAGTAGTTCAGTTTTCCTATGAGGATAGGGATGAGGTAATTTTAGACCCTCAAGAAAGATTTAGGGTTGAATTTTATGTTAAAGTCAACGCGTCAATTAGGTACTCTATCTCTTCGGGTGATGTGGAAAAGACCAAACATTTTTTAAGGTGCTTTTGGGGCGCTTATTTTTTTTCCTGCGCCAGGCGCCAAAACTGTTAAAACCGGCCCTGCTCTTACTGAAGCCGACCAGCGAAGCTTCATTCATTCTGCAATAAAAGAGCTTCTCTGTGACGACACTTTTACACTAGTTTCATATTTGAATCGAATAAAACCTTGTCTTAAAGACAGGTTAATAAGGACATCAATGTTATGCACCAACTGATTTCAGGTCTGATAGATGCCCTGATATGCCTACCTACTATATTTTGAAAATCTAACTTTCGGGGGGATCGCATTACCTTACTGCATGCGTCGCAACCGCATGAGTAAACTCCATAATTAAAATATTAACTTTGTCGGCTTTAATTTGAACACAATTATAATAAAAATAAAACTAGACTGTGTACTATACTATACTTCATAAAACCAAAAATTGTTTTCAATCATCTTACATCTAAACAGCAATTTTATTCTATTCTCGTTCAAATATAGTCTATAAACAATGTACCTACTTTGCATTTTTGGCACAAAACAGATCAACTAAAACACAAAATTCACCTTTTCACCAAATGCAGAAAAAGAAAAATATAACCTGCGCAATGATTATGATTTTTGTTTGGGCTTATTCACTGTATGTGTGAATACATACCTACACACATACAATTGGTTTTACTCATGGTTTCATTCAAATTTCTGCCAAACCAGAAAAAAGACATAAATCCCTCATACTCGTAAGTTCGTAAATCGTAACACTCAAATCTCAATTTTTTTTTTGGGCTTTTTAGTTAACTCTCCTTGCTTTTGAGTAAACATCGGAAGGCAATGCTAAGCAAGCATAACCGGTTTTAGTTTATTCCCACTCAATATTTAATTTTAACTCATTTCTCTCAGAGCGTAATATATTTTTCAATTTTTTGGGAGAAAAGTCGATGCGCCCTCTGGCTTGCCGAGTAACAAACAAAAAATCTTGCTTGATGATAGTACTATTAGTTTCATATAAATACAATGAAAAAATGCAATTTTTCGAATAACAGTATTTGATTGCTGCACTTGAACACTAAAATAAATATTGAGAAAAAAATAACATAGACAAAAAAAGCATGTACTATGTATGTATGCAGAACGAGTTTTTGAGAAGGAAATTCTGATTAACCAAAATACTTTGTTGATTTCATCACTGGTTGAACAAAATTGGTGTGTTTAAAGAGTGAAGTACTATGTTTTATAAGTAAAAGAGATATGAAATGAAAATAAATTGAAATAAGGGCCCTATATTTTCAAAATGCGTCAACATCGCAGTTTTTTTGAATAATGGGGTCCCGGGTCCCATCGGCAACGCTGACTACTAGTGCATTTTTTTCTATTAGTACCATTTCTTACACTTTTTTGTGTGGTCCAAACATCTAGTTTTTTTAAATGTTAACGGAAGAAATTTCAAAATTGCTTTTAGATAGGTGAGTTGTTCAATCTATTTCCTTTAGGACTAGTCTTTTTTTTATCAAGTATTTTACGCTTTTTACTGCTTTTAAGAACAATTAAAGAAAAAGTAAATAATTTTAATACTCAACGCCTAACTTTGACCGGCGTATGTGAAACTTTGACCGGCCTGGTCAAAGTTAGACATATGCACCCCTATCATTAAATCCGCCGGGGGGAATGATTCACGAAAATTCGAAAATCGGTATCATTGAATCCGTTCGAAGGGAATCGTCCACTTGTCGGTAATGTGAACAACTTTTCACTTGATCATTGAAAACGAACGGATCGAATCTCTCCATACAAAGTTTGACGTTTCAGATCCGCGAGAAAATCGTTGGGGATCTGGTGCTTTTGCTGTGGGGTTGGCTACCATTTTTTTTTTACTGCCAAGAACCTTAAACGTGGAAAGTGCAGAAACAAACAAATGGAATCAGAAACATTGCGGCATAACATCCACCATTAGATCGATCTTATTTTCGGCCAAAACTAAGACAGAATGCAATGCAAATGGGACAGAATTCCAATCTTCTCTGGTGTTGTCACAAATCGGTAAGGTTAAGTGTGTATAAATGTTCAAGTCTGGACTCGACGCTTATCGTCAAAAGTCGCCAAAGTTATGTAAAGGGAATCAAGTTGTCGCATAACTCCGCTTTTCGAGATCAGCCCCAAAAGTAGTTTGAAGATGGAGGATCTGGAACAGTCGACAGAAGTTCAAAAGAATGGTATTGGCACAATGTTGACCTGGTCACTGCCAAAAACTTTGAATGTTGAAAGTGCAAATGATGAACTAACTTCAGGCATACGTAGAATACACAGATAATTACACAAAACATGCGAACAAAACAAGGAAATTTTAATGGAAATAAGTGTAAATACTAAAAACGTTGAACATTATAAATAAAATAAATGAAACACGACATTGGAATGCAGAATATTGCAAAGCAAAAGCTTAAAGAAAAACCAAAAACGTATTTATTTATAATTTTTTATTCCTTAGATTATTGTTTTTACACCACAATGGCCCTTTCAAGTGTCAAATCAGAAAACAGCTGATTTCGAAATTATAAAAAGGGATGTAGATAGAGTAGTGTATCCGGCGGATTTAATGATCACGACGATAGGTGAATGTGAACCGAATGAGTGAAGGGAATCTCAGATCCGTCGGATTTAATGATAGGGGTGATAGATTTTCTAACACGGACCACACTTTTTTCCGGCTGTTTTATGAAACCCTAAATTTCAAATTTTCAATTTTCAAAATTTTTAATAGAATATTTTTATTTTTAATTAACTTTAAAAAAAAATAAAACAAATAAAATAAATTAACCTACAGTAGAAAAATTATGTTTAATTTCAAAATTTAAGGTACGGTCAAAGTTAGACTAAGGGTAGTGAAACATTGACCACTCAGTTTTTAGTCAATAACTAGTTTAAAAAATTAATTTTGGGTAAAATAAATTTATGAATACTATAGTACTAAATGGAGCCCCTATTATGGAATTAATAAATGCGGTTATACATAATATATAAAGATATCACATGCATTCGAAGCTGAGATTCGGTCAATGTTTGCCAAGTTGATGGTACCTATTTTGTATGGTTGACCCATATATTCACTCCTTACATTAACTCTTCAATTCCCAGTGTCACCTGTAGGTGACAGATGTTCTAAATTTTTTTTTTACCCATAAAATAACTAAATTTTTGCATTCTGTCATTATCACTAGAAAGCCAATGAGTGACTTACACCCCTATTCTGGAATCCGTCGGATCTGAGATTCACTTCACTAGCTAGATCCACGTGAACGTTTCCACTGTATCACTGAATCCGTCGGGTGAACTTTCTTACCGACAGGTCGGTTTATTCTTTCGAACACAGCCGTCTTCCATTGTTGACAGAAATTTCTAGGTCTGTTTTGGTAACCTACGAATTCGTACATATTTGTAAGATTCTTACGAATTTCGTGTTTGTTAACCCAAAATATTTGCAAAAGAGAGAGCCAAACGACAGTTCAAAAAATGTCCCCTCCACTGAGAGCGTACACAAACTTACGCGGTCTCTTTCTTCACGTAGTTTCATCAATTCTGTCAAACCAGCTATTCTGATCTGACAATTGTGAAATGTCATAATCTTCATTGTTAGTGGAAAACAAAAACAAATTTGGAGGTTTTACGAAAACGTGTTTGTTTACTTTGCTTACGAATTTTCCACTGCTGCGAGGGTTTTCCCCCACTTTTCAAATTATTTTAATATTTGAGAGCGAGCTAAAAATTCCTCAGAAAAGATACCAAACAGACCTTTTTTTTTCTTTGCAAAATAATAGGTTAAATTACCCAAAATAGATTGTTGCTCTATTCTTACTTACTTAGTTGGCGCTACAGCTCGAGGTGAACCTGGGCCTGCTTCTCGCAACCATTTGTGTGTGCGTGTTATATTTTTGCATGAATGGAAGGGACCTACAGTTTTTTGCCGACTCCGAACGGCGAGTTGAGAAGCTCAATCGTGACAAATGATACTCTTTGATGCTTGTCAGACATTCGAAAGAGGTGGGCACTGTGAAAAACTTTTAGGTGTTTGCGGTGAGATTCGAACCCAAGACCGCTGGCTCAGTAGTCCGACGCACTAACCACTTGCGCTACGGTGCCCACGCTCTATTCATTTTGAAATTTCTGCAAGCAGAACTCGTGTGAACTTAAGAGAAAACACTGAGGATGAACTGAATTTCGAGTCAAACGAACAAAAATGAGAACAACACATACGAGAATAAATCATGAGAACTTTGTAGTCCAACTTATTTGTTTTTTATTTTATAAAAAAAAAAAACAAATAAATAAAAATAACACTTCATTTGTTTTAAAACATTGTGCAATAAAAAAAAAATTAATCAAAATTAAGATCCTTGTTCAGCACAGCTTAATTATTCATGTATACCACACAAGCACTGAAGTAGTTGCGGATGTCAAATGTAAGGGGAGATTCGTCCGGTCGTTTTAAATAATCAACCGAATCTCATTCATATTACCGACAAGTGAACGATTCCCTTCGAACGGATTCAATGATAGGAAATTTCGAATTTCGGTGGAAGATTCCCGCCGACGGATTCCAGAATAGGGGTGTTAGTATTATTTATTTTTCTGGCTAAACTATCTGTCCATTATCTGTCAAATTTATTCAATTATTTCCCGAGCTGTTTAACTTTTGTCGTGTTGGCGTTTTTCTTACAATGGAAAGTGGGATAACTATGCCCAGACCATAAGTATTGTCCTTTTTATAACTGCATGTGATAAACAAATATATAAGGTATAAAACAAAAGCATTTTACTATAATAATAAAATAACCCATGGGATGGTTTCGACAGCGTTAAAAATATGAGCAGTATTATTACAAAAATATTGTTTAGCATTTATTTTACTCCTTTTTTGTTTTTGTTTTTTTTTTTTGTTTATACTACTATATGTTTACATTCACATTTCTTTGTATAAAAATATATGTGTGTTTAATATGTACTTCTGTAATTCGTGTAAATTCAAATTCAAAAAAACAAATAGGTTCAAGTTCTACGCAAACAAATTCGAATGTTAGAGAAAAATTCTAGTTCTAAACTTAACATTTGACAAATAATTATAATAAAAAAATAATACGAGAAAGAAAATAATAAAAATTATTTACGTGAGGGGTACCTATCAACTGGTTTTATTGTTCTGCCAAACCTGGTCACATAAGGTTTAGACTCCGAGGTGTTCGTTGGAGTGGGTTGAACATTGCCTTCTGGTTTCTTTGTTGGTGGTTTGTCTGATGTTGGATCGACCACGACATCTTTTTCTGGAATAATGGTGGTTCTTGTCGAATGTAAATGACTGCTGTTTCTTCGGTACAGTGATCCGTTGGGAGTTCGTACTATATATGAGCGCGGTGTGTTAGCTGGTTTGACAACCGTGCCGGAGATCCAGTTTCGATTAGGCTGTTGAATTCTCACTTTTTCACCAGGTTGAAGGGGTTGTTTTTGGTGACTTCCTCTATCAGCATAGAATTTGCTTCTATTTCGTACGTCAAGTAGGTTGTGGTGCACGTTGTGTACTACATTTGGTATGAGCGATTGTTTGCTGCATGGTATTGTGGTTCTGGTTTTTCGGCTCATTAAACGTTGGTTAGGTGATAGTAACTCGTTGTTCCGCGGTGTGTTGCGGTAATTGAGTAGTGCGAGATAAACGTCCGAATGGTCTTGGTAGCACTTTTTCAATAAAGATTTGGATACTTGCACGTATCTCTCCGCAAGGCCATTGGATTTTGGGTACCTCGGGCTAGATGTCTGATGAGTAAAGTCCCATGTTTTTGCAAATGCTTGGAATTCCTTAGAGGAAAATTGGGGACCGTTGTCCGACTCAACCACGAACGGTATACCATGAATTGCAAATAATTGTTTGAGTTGGAGTATAACATCTGCTGTTGACGACCGCCTAAATTGGAAAAAATCAAAGCATCCGGAATAGCTATCTGCAATGATAAGATATTCATTATTTGTAAAGTAAAATACAGGGTTTTTCAACAGGGACGCTACAAAAGTAGAGCGACAGGGACAGCAGACGACGCCATATTTCTTGCCGCTCTTTTGACATTTCTCTTCGGTAAGGTTTGCCATTTCATGATGTAAAGATATACGAGCCAACAACGAGTCGAAATTATTAAAATTTACTACCGAAATTCGGAGTCAGTGGCCTCAACGTTAAGAGCGCTACGTCAAATTTATGGTCGTCATAATCGTCCTAGCAGATCAACAATTGAGCGTCTAGTGGAAAAATTTTAATCCACAGGCACAGTACAAAATTTTCCCGTGCCAGTGAGACAAAGAAGTGCCCGTAGTGTCGAGAATATTGCTGCCGCTGAGGCTTTAGTTGAAGAAAGCCCAAATGTGTCTGTCACACGTCGTTCTCAAGCGTTGGGCATCTCTGTGACGTCGTTGTGGCGAATTTTGCGAAAAGATCTTGGCCTACATCCTTACAAGATTAAATTGACGCAAGAACTGAAGCCGCTTGACCACCAGAAGCGTCGTATGTTCGTGAATTGGGCTGAGTAACAACTTGAAAATAATTCGGATTTTCATCGTAAAATCATCTTCAGCGATGAGGCTCATTTCTGGCTGAATGGCTTCGTCAATAAACAAAATATGCGGTATTGGTCAGGCAGCAATCCACACGTACTCCAGTTTGGTGTGGTTTATGGGCCGGCGGCGTCATTGGGCGTCATCTTCCGTGATGATCAAGACCGGCACGTTACTGTGAATGGGAATCGCTACCGTTCAATGATAACCGAATATTTTTGGCCCCAATTGGATGATATGGACTTGGAGGACATGTGGTTCCAACAGGACGGCGCCACAAGCCACACAGCGAATGTCACAATCAATTTATTGGAAACCAAGTTTGGAGAACGTGTTATCTCACGAAATGGTCCAGTCGCTTGGCCGCCTATTTCCAGTGTGGCTACGTCAAGTCTTTGGTCTATGCCAACAAGCCAGCGACGATTGATGAACTTCGTACGAATATGTTTTATTTAAAAAAACTTTTGTAGCGCTCTTATTGAAAAACCCTTTATATCTACAGCAATGATTTCCCAAGGCAGCTCCGGAACTTTTTTGATAATGATTGGCTCTTTTGGTTGAAATCGCTGTTCGCTTTGGCAAATACTGCAAGATTAGACGTTTTAGGTGATGTCGCTCGTCATGTTGATCAAAAAGAGTTGTTCACGTGCACTGCTGAGTGTTCGATCAATTCCGAAGTGACCTTGGTGCACTTTCTGCATCATCTCCTTCTTCATGACATCAGGGACGACTACTTTGGATCCTTTGAAGAGTAGACCTTCGTTACAGCTAAGCGCTTCTCTGAATGTCCAATAGTTCTTAATTTCGTTGGGACTGCTTCCAATTATCTCCGGCCACTCAGTGTTCACGTACTGTAGAATGAGTTGAAGATTTTTGTCGTTCTTTGTTGCTACTTGTAGACGTTGTTTTGTTATATCTGTTAGTTGTAAAATTTCGTCTAGCTCGTCATCTTTTTCTGTGTTTTTTGTGTTTTGACAGTCGCGGCTGAGGGTATCTGCAACAGGTATATCTTTGCCTTTGGAATAGATAACCTTTGGTTGGTACTGTAGAACTTGTAGCATGATTTTTTGTAGTCTAGGTGGTGCGTTGTGTATAGGCTTCTTAAATATCGTTTCAAGTGGTTTGTGGTCGCTTTCGATTGTTAGTTGTTTTCCGAATATTAGATCATGGAATTTTTCACATGCAAATTTGAGCGCTTCTTTTTCGATTTGTGGCGCTAATTTTTGTGTCGCTGTGAACGCTTTCGAAGTATATGCCACTGGCTGATTTTCTTGCAACAATACGGCACCTGCGTTAGATTGACTGGCATCTACTTAAAGCTTAACGGGCCGATTCGGATCGTAATACTTTAATAGCGGTGTCTTTGATAGAGCCGACTTAAGCTCATTAAACGATTCTTCTTGTTTTGTGTTCCATTGCCATTGAGAATCTTTTTTGAGAAGTTGTCGCATAGGATTTGTAATTTCTGATAAATTATTTATAAACTTACCTAAGTAAGTTGCCATTCCGAGCAATCTTGGAAGTTCTGTTTTATTTGCTGGCTGCTCTAATTCCCTCCGAAGTGATTATGTGCCCTAGGAATCGAGCTTTCGTAGTAGCAAATATACACTTCTGCTTATTTAGCCTTATTCCCGCATGAATTAACATATCATCCATTGATACTTCAGTATTTTCACAATCCTCTAGTATATCAGTCATTACTATTTGATAGATTTCTGGGGCAGACGCTAGACCAAATGGTACTCGCAGGAACGACACTCTTCCCCAAGGTGTAGCCATAGTCAGATATCCTTTGGTTCGGTCTGTTACTTTTATCTGCCAGAAACCATGCTTGCAATCTAAGATTGTGAAAAATTTTGATTTTTGAACCTTGGTTGCAATCTCATCAATTGTTTTGAGTGGGTAAAATCTTCTTAAAATGTTTTTATTTACGTCGGTAGGATCGAGGCAGATTCTTATTTTTCCTTTCTTGCGCACGGTTACCATTGGCGATGTTGTTGGAGTGTTTTTTCTAACACACCCAACTGAATCATTCTGTCGATTTCTTTTTTGACATCGTCTTGTATTGCATGTGGTATCTTGCGCGGTGCATCATTTTGAAACACTGGATTATCTATCAGATCAATGCCATATACAAATTTTTTAATGCAACCAAGGCCTTCGAACATGTTTTCTTCGATTTTGAGTTCATATATGCGCAGTATTAATTTGAATTTTTCGCATGCAATTTTTCCTAGAATTGGACATACTGCTTTGTCAACCACCTTAAACGATAATTTGAATTTTTTATTTCGCACTATGCAGCTTAATGTCACTTCACCAAGAACACTGATTTTATCATTTGCAAATGACACCAAACATGGTTAACGCCAGAAATTCATATCTCCACGTCGGTTTTCAAATGCTATCGAGTAGATATAACTGATAGAAGAGGTGGAGGTGTAGCTATTCTAATTCGGAGATCAATTCAGCACATGCTCTTACCTAGTGTAAAAATTCAATGTGTAGAAAATGTAGGAACTGAGGTGAAACTAAGAAACCAAAGACCAATAAAGATATACTGTGTATATTTTCCAGGAAATATTCCTGGAAATAATACATCAGATGAAAAAAGGCAAACATTGAAATCAGATTTTAGGAAATTATTAAGTATTAGAGGAGCCTTTATAATGGGGGGCGATCTTAACTGCAGACACAGGGATTGGGGATGCATCAGAGCGAATTCCTGGGGTAATGTATTGTCTGACCTTTCAGTTATGTTGCCTTTTTCTGTTTTGTTTCCACCCAGTCCTACCTATGTCCCAGCCAGTTCTCGTGGAAGTCCTTCTGTCATTGACTTATTTATAACAAACGTTACTAGTCTCTTATCTCAGCCAATTTCTCTTAACGAATTAAGTTCTGACCATAACCCAGTTATTTGTCAACTTCTTTGGTCGGGTGAGGAAAAACTGCAATATTTTCAAGACCTGAAAAACGCCAATTGGGCAGTTTTTCGCTCGGAAATCAAGAGAAAACTTCGAAATATTCCCACTACCGTTGAAACTATTTCAACTAAAGAAGACGTTGATGCCATTATTCAACAATTCACAGATGACGTGGTGAGCTCTGCTAATATAAGTATTCCTGAGGTAGCAAAAAAGTACTTTTGTGTAAAATTACCAGATTACGTTTTAGAACTGATCAAAATGAGGAATATGTACAGGAGGAATTGGCAGAGATATCGTTTGCCCTTTTTCCGAGATCAGGTAAAACAGCTTAACAAATTAATAAATAAATGTATTCAGGCTCAACGAAATGAGATATGGAACAAAAAACTTAATGCTCTGGATAAAGCACCCAAGCCCTTCTGGATTATCGTTAAAATTGTTAAAAATAAAAACAAACAAATGCCTTGTCTTAAAAATAATTCAAACTTAAACACCTTTTTCACGGATACTGACAAAGCCAAAGTACTTGCCTTAAATTTTTCGCAGAATCACGTTGTATCTCCACATTTAGGGGATACTGGTACAACCATCGTTGTAAATCAAGCAGTAGAGGCCTTTAATGCGATTTGTTTTGAAACGCCCAACAACGTATATGTATCCGAAATAGACATACAATATTTTTTGGACAACTTAAATATTAGAAAAACAGGCGGACTAGACTGTATTAAAAATATATATCTTAAACAATTGCCTAGAGTAGGAGTAAAAATTTTAACATTTTTAATGAATGCTTGTCTCAAAATCCAATATTTTCCAGATTCCCGGAAAGTAGCAAAGGTAGTACCAATACCAAAAGCAGGTAAACCTCTTGATAGACCAGAAAGCTATAGACCAATAAGCCTTCTTAGTAGTCTAAGTAAAATATATGAAAGGGTTTTGAAGGAGAAAATGCTTAAGATCATAGATGATCTTAAAATATATCCCGTCGAACAGTTTGGCTTTAGATGTAGTCACAGCATTTCCCATCAGGTACTTAGAATATCTAATACCATTAAAAGAAACCGTGCAATAGGAAAGTCAACTGGTATGCTACTGCTTGATATTGAAAAATCGTTTGATTCTGTATGGCACAATGGCCTTGTGTATAAGATGTTAAATTTGAATTTCCCATCATTTCTCTGTAGAATTGTCCAAAGTTTTTTGTCCAGTCGTTGTTTTAAAGTGCACGTTAATGGTAGTGTTTCTAGTATTATAGAATTTCACGCTGGCGTACCTCAAGGTTCAGTCCTTGGACCAGTGCTGTATAACGTATATACATCAGATTTTCCAACATTACCACAGTGTGAAGCGGCAATAAACGCTGACGACACTGCAATATTGTCGTCGCATGAGTTCAGTCTCAACATTGAGACGAATCTTAAAAATCCGGCCACAATATATAATTATTACAAAAAATGGAAAATCAAACTAAATGCTGAAAAAATTCAAGCTATCTTTTCCACGCGCAAAAGAAAATCTTGCTTTCTTCCGGCAAACCCTCTAACAATTATGGGATATCAAATAACATGGGGGCCTTCTGTGAGATATTTGGGTATTTTCCTTGACCCAAAACTGACATTTAGAGAACATAACAGGCGGACACTTAGTAAAATAAATATCGCTTTTAAAATGCTTTATCCGTTTATAAACAGAAAATCTCTTCTGTTTAATGAAAATAAAATTATTATTCATGAAGTTATTTTTCAGTCAATTTTGCTATACGGATGCCAAGTTTGGGGTGATTGCGCTGAACGTTATATTAAAAAGCTGCAAATCTCCCAAAATAAATTATTGAAAATGATGTTGAATCTACCCTGGCATCACTCCACATTAGACTTACGTACGAGAACAGGTGTTGATTTGATCTTCGATAGAATAAGAAAACTCAATAGTACATTCAAGATTAGGTGTGAATTTTCCGATAACACACTCATAAATCAATTAAATGTTTCAGAACACAATATGACCTGATGTACCATAATTTATGCACTGTCAAATCATTAATATGTACATACATATATGTAAAATGTATTATCTTAGATTTATTTTGTATTTTATTTATTTATGTATTCTATGTATTATTTATTATGTTTATGTTTATTAATTTATTTTATATTTATTTATTTATTTTTCTTTGTTAATTTATATACTTTCTGTTAATTTATTATCTTTATGTTTACTTATTTGTATACATACATACACATTAACTTAATTTATACTTATTTATTTATTTATTTTTTGGTCATTTACCTAATTTATGTTAATTTATTTACTATAGACTTTTATGTTAGCCTCATATGTACTTTATGTTAAATTTTAATTTTTAAATCTAGTTATTTAATATTTGTTCTAATTTATTATTTATTTATTTATTTATTAATATATTTATTTATTAATATATTTATTTATTTATTAAGTTATTTATGCATTTATTTATTAATTAATATATTTATTTATTTATTTATTTATTTATTTATTTATTTATTTACTTATTTATTTATTTATTTATTAATTTTATTTACTTATAAATCTATTTATTTAGAATTTATTTATTAATACATATTATTTATATATTGGTACCACGCTTAAATTGAGGGTTTTTCTCGTCTTTTTTCCCAAAAAACTACATCTTACATCTTCTCTATTAAAATCCTACATACAATGTTTCAGAAGAAAAATATTTTTATGTTAATATTAGGCGTTTTTCTTTATTAGTTCAGAGCTGAGCTCTGAACAGAGCCTGAGCGAATCGAGCGCACTCTGAACTAATTGTGTTCAGAGCGCGTCTAAGCACTGAGCGCTCTGATTGAATTTTGAAACACGCTTGAGCACTTAGCTGTCACATGATATTTGAATCGTTTATAACCTTAAATTGTTTTTCATCCATTTATAACCTTAAATTAAGTTTATGCATAATCAAACTAGTTATTTATATTAATTAATGCAATTACTAAATTGTATTAACTAACTTCTACGCCATAACAAAAATCCTCGTCCGCCATATCAATCGTTTTCGATTTTTTCCTAACTGTCAAATGTTGTTTTGGCTGCACTCAGCATTTTACTCAGGATGCTCAGTCAATTTATTCTGAGCGCATCAAGCGCGCTCAGCCCATGCTCTGAACGAATAAAGAAACACACGTTCCACACTCTGAACACTCTGAGCTAAAAAAGAAACACGAATATTTTTTTGACAACTCAGGCTTTGCTCTGAACTAAAAAAGAAAAACGCCTATTAAATCTCTGTATATATTTGTAAATTGTGCGATAACGTATTATAAATCTATACAAACGAAATAAAATGCAATACAATACAAATGACACCAACTTTTGTGTGTTTGATTGCTTCACTGTGACGTCGTTTAGCTTATCGATAATCCTTTTTGGCAATACATACAATGTATGTATGACTATTGTTGTCACTGTCTTCGCTGTCACTTGTTGGGTCGTTTGTAATTGCATGTATTTTTCTGTCACGTTTCTTTGTCCTTGTTTGGCAGACTGTAGCTAAGTGTCCCTTTTTTCCACATTTGTTGCAGAATTTATTATACGCTGGGCAGTTTCTTCGTGAGTGTAGTAGTTCCACACCTTTTGCAGTAGAAGTCGTTGCCGTCGATTTTGTTATATATCGGTCTCCTCGTTTTGTCGCCTTTTCTTCGGTATTTAGTGACAGCATTTATCGTTTCCTCGTTTCTGTGTAATTCTTTGAGTTGACTTGCCGCTATTTCACTCGCCCTACAAATTGTAACTGTATCGTTTAATGAAACTTCTGCTTTTTCCAGTAATTTCTCTTATTGCGTCACTTAGAATACCTACTACAATTTTGTCACGTATCAAGTCATCCACCAATGTACCGAACTCACATTTCTTGGCCTGATTTTTTATTCTCGTGAAGAATTCATCAAAAGGTTCATCCTCGTTTTGAATCATTTTGTTGAAGACGTATCTCTCGAACGTTATGGTTACTTTCGGTGCAAAATGCTCCTCGAATTTGGTCACTATGATATCCAGCTTGGAACTCTCTGCTGTAGTAAGCGTGAATGAATTAAAAATGTTTGCGGCGTCCGAACCTAAGACCGACATGAACGTTGCTACTTGAATTTCGGGAGATTTTTTCTTTAATTGAGTCGCGGTTTCGAACCATTTGTATTGTTGTAGACATTTTTTCCACGATATAGCAACGTTTTTATTGTTCACTTCTAATGGTTTTGGGGGTTTTATGTTGATACCGGTAGATTCGTTTGAATTTATGTTAACACGTGGGTCTTCGCTTGTAGCCATATTCGCGAACTTTTATTCGAATAACGATCCCGCTTCTGACACCATGTGATACGTGTGAAATAGATGTGAAACAGACGACGGATGATTATCAACTGAACTTTATTGATTGTACATAATGGAGTTACCATAGCTTATAACTACATAGTACCTAGTGCAATATGGTACTATGTTACAATGGTTAGGGTAAAGGTGTTCACAGTGGATCAATTTTTACTTATTGAGCTCGCATTTATCATAGTATAGCCATGCCATTTTTTTCACAGCTTTTAAAATGGTTTGTCTTCATTTTAAGCCCAAAATCTCAAAGCTTTATTAATGTTGAGATAGTGAACAAATTATTTGAAATTACCCTTCCCAAATGATCCACTGTGTACAATGGGTGTACACAGTGAATCAGTGCATGGTACACAGTGAAGCAGGGATTTATAATCAATTTATTCAGTAAAAACATAAGTATTTTTCAGAACATGTATATATTTATTAATTCGTTTTATTATTTAGGGATAGACAAATGAAAAAAACCAAAATAAAAACTCTTCAAGTATTAATACAAAAATAAATAAAAAAAACTTAACAGTTCTTGTAAAAATATCACAAAACGTTACCTTTTTGTACGAAAATAAAAGAAAAATAAAACTGGTAATTCAGTTGCTTATAATTATTGCTAGCGAACATCCAGATTTGAAAAATTAAAATGGATTGAAAATTTTGAATTCTGGAGCCTCAAACTGCTACCATGTTCATGATTCACTGGTACCACTTTCAACTGATTCACTGTGTACAATGTTGTTATTTCACAAAAACATGTTAATAATTTATAAAATATTTCACCAAAGTAAACAAATCGACAAAAATTATTAAGTCTATATAAACAAAAGTACGAATATTTAACTCAAATGAAGTTACAATACGCACTTTCTTAATAAGATCAAAAATAAAACAGGAAAAAAAAAATGACTTACCTATGCAGAAAACACAAACACACGAGGATAACCACCTTCGACAATGCGATCGCGCAGACCGTTAGTCTGTAGCGAGCGGAAGTAAAAATGTGTTCTTTTCTCATTTCCAGATTCATTTTAAAATAAAAAGAGACATTACCCCTGTTTTAGTGGGAAACCTATGCGTAGTGACGTGAAGTGAAGTAAGATTTTACATTCAATACACATACAACAACCCACTGCGCTTCACTTTCAATAACATCCGCAGCCGAAGTTAAGTGTCGATAAATGTTTAAGTTCGATTGCGGGTTCGATTGCACGTTCGACTGTTTGTCTTTGTTTTGACAGCTAATGTCACTGTGAGCAAACACATAGTACCAAATTTTAAAAATAAAAACCAGGCAACTGCGGATCGTTTTATTGGGAATTTTTCACTTCACTATTTATAAGTTCCCAATAAAACACGGCTATTATTAGAGCTGTTGATTCACTGTGTACCCTGATTCACTGTTGACACCTTTACCCTATCTGATTTCATCAAACGCCTACGGAAGTTTTTGCAGTTTAGTGGCACGATAACAGTATCGCTGCAGTTGGACCAATCTTTCATAGATTATATCCAATCACAAAAGTGGATCGGATTGGAGTTATAAATAAAAAAAAGGTCGAAAATTAAAGTGATCACGATGTACACCAAGTATAGGTGGAGTTGATGAAAATGCTGACTCTATCATAGTAAATCTTCTCGGTAAAAAGTGGTGGCACCCACTGTTTACTTTTGGTTTAGACGGAGCTTGTCAAAGTGCTGGGCTTATAAGAAAACCATCAGCAAGTAACTGGACGTACTGCGATGTTCGCAGAAACGTAGTTACTACCTATCTTCAAATACATTGGAAAGCGCCTAACCCCTAATATTTCCTGTGGAGTTCCAGCGACAAGGAAAACATCTTGGACTTATGTAGTTGTATGCACTGAGTTGTATTCTATGTTTTGGGAATGTTTTGTGTGGTTACTTCAATTATCCAAGTTCTGGTCCTTTATTTTGTGAGAGCAGGTAAACTAAGTGCATTTTAACGGTTTTCAATAGTTTGAGAGCGTCTGGCAAGGACTTGGCGACAAGGAAAACATCTTGGACTTATGTAGTTGTATGCACGGAGTTGTATTCTATGTTTTGGGAATGTTTTGTGTGGTTACTTCAAATATCCAAGTTCTGGTCCTATGTTTTGTGAGGGCAGATAAACTAAGTGCATTTTAACGGTTTTCGAAAGTTTGAGAGCGTCTGGCAAGAACTTGGCGACAAGGTAAACGTCTTGGACTTATGTAGTTGTATGCACGGAGTTGTATTCTATGTTTTGGAAATGTTTTGTGTGGTTACTTCAATTATTCAAGTTCTGGTCCTGTGTTTTGTGAGGGCATATGAACATAGTGCATTTTAACTTTGAGAGCGTCTGGCAAGGACTTGGCGACAAGGAAAACGTCTTGGACTTATGCAGTTGTATTCTATATTCTAGGAAAGTTTTGTGTGGTTACTTCAATTATCCAAGTTCTGGTCCTATGTTTTGTGAGGGCAGATAAACTTAGTGCATTTTAACGATTTTTGACACTTTGAGAGCGCCTGGCAAGGACTTGGCGACACCAAGCTTTATTTATGTTGAGATAGTGAAAAAATTATTTGAAATTACCCTTCCCATATGATCCACTGTGTACTATGGGTGTACACAGTGAATCAGTGCATGGTACACAGTGAAACAGGGATTTATAATCAATTTATTCAGTAAAAACATAAGTATTTTTCATAACATGTATATATTTATTAATTCTTTTTATTATTTAGGGATAGACAAATGAAAAAATCGAAAATAAAAACTCTTCAAGTATTAATACAAAAATAAATAAAAAAAACTTACAGTTCTTGTAAAAATATCACAAAACGTTACCTTTTTGTACGAAAATAAAAGAAAAATAAAACTGGTAATTCAGTTGCTCATAATTATTGCTAGCGAACATCCAGATTTGAAAAATTAAAATGGATTGAAAATTTTGAATTCTGGAGCCTCGAACTGCTACCATGTTCATGATTCACTGGTACCACTTTCAACTGATTCACTGTGTACAATGTTGTTATTTCACAAAAACATGTTAATAATTTATAAAATATTTCACCAAAGTAAACAAATCGACAAAAATTATTAAGTCTATATAAACAAAAGTACGAATATTTAACTCAAATGAAGTTACAATACGCACTTTCTTAATAAGATCAAAAATAAAACAGGAAAAAAAATGACTTACCTATGCAGAAAACACAAACACACGAGGATAACCACCTTCGACAATGCGATCGCGCAGACCGTTAGTCTGTAGCGAGCGGAAGTAAAAATGTGTTCTTTTCTCATTTCCAGATTCATTTTAAAATAAAAAGAGACATTATTAGAGCTGTTGATTCACTGTGTACCCTGATTCACTGTTGACACCTTTACCCTATCTGATTTCATCAAACGCCTACGGAAGTTTTTGCAGTTTAGTGGCACGATAACAGTATCGCTGCAGTTGGACCAATCTTTCATAGATTATATCCAATCACAAAAGTGGATCGGATTGGAGTTATAAATAAAAAAAAGGTCGAAAATTAAAGTGATCACGATGTACACCAAGTATAGGTGGAGTTGATGAAAATGCTGACTCTATCAGAGTAAGTCTTCGCCGTAAAAAGTGGTGGCACCCACTGTTTACTTTTGGTTTAGACGGAGCTTGTCAAAGTGCTGGGCTTATAAGAAAACCATCAGCAAGTAACTGGACGTACTGCGATGTTCGCAGAAACGTAGTTACTACCTATCTTCAAAGACATTGGAAAGCGCCTAACCCCTAATTTTTCCTGTGGAGTTCCAGCGACAATGAAAACATCTTGGACTTATGTAGTTGTATGCACTGAGTTGTATTCTATGTTTTGGGAATGTTTTGTGTGGTTACTTCAATTATCCAAGTTCTGGTCCTATATTTTGTGAGGGCAGATAAACTAAGTGCATTTTAAAGGTTTTCAATAGTTTGAGAGCGTCTGGCAATGACTTGGCGACAAGGAAAACATCTTGGACTTATGTAGTTGTATGCACGGAGTTGTATTCAATGTTTTGGGAATGTTTTGTGTGGTTACTTCAAATAAGCTTCGGTTTTCGAAAGTTTGAGAGCGTCTGACAAGGACTTGGCGACAAGGAAAACGTCTTGGACTTATGTAGTTGTATGCACGGAGTTGTATTCTATGTTTTGGAAATGTTTTGTGTGGTTACTTCAATTATTCAAGTTCTGGTCCTGTGTTTTGTGAGGGCATATGAACATAGTGCATTTTAACTTTGAGAGCGTCTGGCAAGGACTTGGCGACAAGGAAAACGTCTTGGACTTATGCAGTTGTATGCACAGAGTTGTATTCTATATTCTAGGAAAGTTTTGTGTGGTTACTTCAATTATCCAAGTTCTGGTCCTATGTTTTGTGAGGGCAGATAAACTAAGTGCATTTTAACGATTTTTGACACTTTGAGAGCGTCTGGCAAAGACTTGGCGACACGGAAAACGTCTTGGACTGTTATATTTGTATTCAGGGGGTTCTTTACTCTGCTTTTCAGGAAAAATTGAGTGGTTACCACAATTATTCCAAATAGGTATTTTTTCGATATTTTGATTGCGTCTGGCAATGCTTTGGCGACAAGAAAAATGTCTTGGACCATTACATTTGTGCTGAGGGTGTCCTCAGCTATGTTGTATTAGAAATTTGTGTGGTTATCTAAACTATTCAAATTTTCTGAACTTTGAGAGCGTCTGGCATGGACATGGCGACAAGAAAAACGTCTTGGATCTATGTATCCCTATTCAGGGGGTTCTATACTGTTATTTAGAACTAAATTCAAGTGGTTACCCTTATTATTCCGGTTTTGGAAAAAAGTGCATTTTTGATGCACTGTTACTCTCTTTAGCTGCCACCATATGCTGCCAGACGGTTGGATTTGAGATCTCTTTCATCGAGACTGCAGATTAATATGCATGTCATTTGGTAACCTTTCACAACCAAAAATGACTGCGGGCTCTTAGACTATAAATGGTTGCGAGAAGCTAGGCTTGGTTCTGTATAGAACTGCTGACGCCGTATATTTATTTTTTTACCTACATACTAACCTGATGCTGCTTTAAAATGTCACAAGAGAGCATAATCATTATCAGGTCATTGGTCGTTGTTGTCAAATAAAAAAGTTAACGGGGCTTTTTATATAAATTATATAATTACTGTTCTTAAAAGTACATGTTGAACGACTATCTGTTACAATTATTATTCAATATTATGTAGGTATGTACGTACTTAAAATCAAAAACAATATAAATACATATGTACATAATACATAAGCTTAAACTACTGTACAATGCTATAACTTGTTTCTTGTGTAACAGTAATTTAAAATTTATCACATATCGAGTTAAACACCAGTTTGTGTGCGCGTCTGCCATCACTTGTTAGGCTTTTGCCACGATGTTAGGCCTTCGGCTGCGGAATCGATCGCTTCGATTGTACCAGCACCAGTTTTTCTCATTGAAATAGTCCTCGATTTCGTTCAAGCTCCTTCCTTTGGTTTCCGGTTGTAAAAGGAAGGTAAAAATGGCCGCCATAAAACTAGCGATTGCAAAAATTAAAAATAATCCTCGCGTTTTTACCGCTGCATTGATAACCGGAAAAGCCTTAGCCAGGCAAAATAAAGATACATTACATGCGGCGAATATGGCACCAGCCGTTCGACCACGAATCTTGGCCGGAAACAGCTCGCCAACCATAATTCCAGGCATTACCATCATTGGTGTATTAAAGGCGATGTAACACGTGAGACAGATTATGGCCACGTAGACATCCAGCGATGAATTCTCTGTGCCTTGTCGGTAGTACATAAACAGGCTCATAAATAAACAGCTTAGGCCCGATCCGACAGCCGAGATGGTTGTGAGTAACCTTCGACGCACCACCAGGAGTATGAAGCAAATGCCTAGAGTGCAGAGTGTGCGAACAACGCTGGTTAAGACAGCGGCTTTTTTCGAGTCGATATTACTGCCAAATTCTGAGATGATGTCGATGGCGTAGAACACAACTAGGAAAGTTCCGGAAAACATTTGCAGTACAGAAAAGATTATAACTATACACAGGGGTTTGATAGCCACGCGCTCACAGCATAGCCGGAAAATATTCTCATTAGTTTTGGATGTCACCCGTTCGTGCTCTATACGCTCGTTTAGAGTATTTAATTCTTTTTGGGCAATTATTTCGTTGTTGCGTAGGAATTTTAGAGCCTTTAGAGCTTTCTCGGGCCGATTATTACGCGCCAGCCACACAGGACTCTCTGGTATAAGCATTAGTGCTACGGCAGCGAAAAGAGGTAGAATGTTTCCCCACCAGGCTACTGTTCGCCAATGTAAATTTGAACCGAGTACGTATACGAATAGGATACCAATTGAGTAAGAAAAGAATGGTGCTCCAATCAAGAGGCCCCGTACGTTAGGTTCAGCTGTTTCGGCTATGTAGATCTGTGAAAGAGAGAAAAAGGTGTTTGGTTTAAATGTTAACAAATGAAAAGAAATACAAATATTTGCTAGATTAAGGTAGGTGCAAGTGGTCGGTTGTCATTACTTTAGACAAAAGTAGATTCACCACAGTATCTTCAGTGCTCGTTGCATAACACTTCTGTGTGGAACCAGATCTAAGTGTCCTTGACTGCAGATGCCTGCGGTGTGTTTCAGGCAGAGGTTCTAGCCGTACTTAGAGCTGCAGAGCTTCTGAAAATGAAGCGCATATCCGGTAAGGATATTGTTATTTACATCGACAACCAGGCTGCGCTTAAGGCACTAGAATCATACAATCATCATACAATCAAATCGGCACTAGTCGAGCTGCCGCACAATGCTCAGGGCATTATGCACGCATAACCATCTAAGACACACCCCTATCGTGTAATCCGCCGGGGGGGAAGATTCACTGCAATTTGCGGATCGGCGTCGTTGAATCCGTCGAAGTGAATCTTTCCCTTGTCGGTAATGTGAATGAGTTTCACGGCATCGTAGAAAACGTTCAAATCGAATTTGATCAAACGTTGCGGATCTCATCTTGTTTATTTGTTTTACTGGATAAAGGCTAGTACGGTGCTCGCGCTAAACTAAATTTTTCATACAAAATTTGTCGTTGCTAAACGCAAAGATAAAATTCCGCTGCGAAATTTATCCGATTGTATGGTGCTCATGCTAAAATGCCGGCTAAATAGATAGTTGCATAGGTATAGTGACCAGACGTCCCAGATTTTGCGGGACAGTCCCGCATTAAGCATAGCTGTCCCGCAAAATGTCCCGCACTAACAGATTAGTCCCGCAAAGTCCCACAAAACTTCACGAAATATAAACAAATAATCTAATCGCACCACTAGTAGCTATTCAAATAATGCCCATGTGGAACCTGAAATGACAATGGGCATATTCCGGATTTTAGTCAACGGTCTCTGATTGGTCGAGAGACCGGAAATTGACTAATCATTGGGGGCATTCAAGATCTTAGTTGACTAGATATGCAGTCAATCTAAGATCCTGAATGCCAAAATTGACTGCATATCTAGTTGACAGTTCAGATGTCAAAAACGTCATCTACTTTCTATTTACGCTTGGAATTGTTTGGAGAATTGTTATTGCAGCACAACAAATCTGTTTTTTTAAAGAAAAGAAGAGCAAAAACAAACTTAGAAATATGAATGCACGAATTAGAGGATGACATTTTATGCAAGTAACATGTGTAACACATGTGTTCGGAATGTAAATTAGTTATTTCATAGGCCAAGCTGCATTTTTTGCTGTGAACGAGCTGAGTTCGTCGATTGTTCTACATAATCCAACAGTATATGAACTGCATAAAACATAGAAAAAATAAAAATACTCCTTCATAATTTACTTGGATTTTCATTTTTGTAACAAGCAAACAACAGCCACACAGTATAACCACACCAACCAGTCAGCTGTTTTTGGCGGTTGTTAGTGTGCTAGTCAAGATTTTCTTGACTAAGAATCCAGTCCCCGACCTAAAAAAATTTTTTCAAGGTTAATGCCGAAAACACTCAATGACTGCCCTTGTGATTTGTTAATTGTAATTGCAAATGTAAGCCGCACCGGAAACTGCAAGCGTTTAAAGTCGAATGGCATGTCGGTCGGAATCATTGTGATGATACCACGCATCACGCAAAACGTCTTTACCTTTGTATTTTCCTTTAAGAATTGTATTTGACTCGGTGAACTGGCAAAAATCGACGGGGAATGTAATACAACCAGTCAATATGTCAATTGGGATTTTCCCATTGCCAATGTCCAACAATTGTTTTAAAAATATTTCTCCAGATTGGTCATTCTGCAACTCAACACGCATGTTTATACTTAGTTTGAGTGTCTTGACGTGTTTCCACAAAACGTACGACTTCAAACATGCATTAATTTCATCTGCTGGTATTGACCGTGGAACCACTGGCAATGTTTGGCGAAAATCACTTGCGAGAAAAATCATCGCACCACCAAACCGGTTTTGATTGCTTCGTATGTCTTGCATCAAATTTTTTTATATTTTTTTTTTATATTTTTTTTGTCTGTGTTTCTATGAATATTGAATTTGCTAATAACTTGACTACAGCACCACCTATCGGGTCCATATTTTGTTGTTTTCTCATTTAGCACCAAACCAACATATGTTCTGAATATGAGTCCATTTGGCCAATAAATCACGTCTATCACAGAATCCGTCGTATTCGGAATTTTGCTACGAACCCCGAAAGAACTATCACAGAATCCGTCGTAGTGGAATCCGAATGTGCATTGGCGCACTTAACAACTTAACACTTTCTACTTTCTACTTTGAAATTCGTAGCAAAAATTTCCACTACGACGGATTCTGTGATAGTTCTTTCGGGGTTCGTAGCAAAATTCCGAATACGACGGATTCTGTGATAGACGTGAATATAGAATTTGTTAATAACTTGACCTCAGCGCCACCTATGGAATTTTTCTCTCCGTTAGGACCTCATTCGGACTATATCGAACATTTGTAAAGAAAAATTAGCCAAATCCGTCCAGCCGTTCTCAAGATATGCGCTTACCAACGATCATCATTTCATTTTTATTATATAGATTCCCTCAGAAAAAATCATGTTGGTCAAGCTGCTAATTTCACTTTGGGAGAATCTGAAAATAAGTTCCGAGTCTACCCCATATTATAAAAAAGTCGAAACCTGCAAGATTAAACAGTTTTTAAATAAATTTAAAAGAACAAGTGCATTTGAAAACACGTCTTATCTGGTTGTTCCATTGTCTTACTGCTCGTCCTACGTTTGTACGTATTTTTCTTTCTGAAGATAACTCATGTTCTTCATCTGATGAATCCAGAAATAAAGCTATGCTATCCATGTTATTGTTAATTTATTTATAATTTTTTTTTATTGCAAACACCAAAAGACAATTCCAAAACACAAATTTAATTTGCTGTCATAAATTCTGCTTGACAGAGACACTTCCTTTTCGACATTCACGTCGGTAAGGAAACTTCACCGACGGATTCTATGATACCAAGCTAAAGTGACAGTGAATCAAACAAGTGAAGGAAATCTCCGATCCGGCGGATTCCACGATAGGGGTGTATGCTGGGGACCTGGTCACTTTGGGATAGAAGGCAACGAACTTGCCGATGCAGGAGGAGAGCTGCCACTACTCGAGGCGGTGGTAGTTGCTCCACCGCTAGGTAGCATTAAACTCAATGGTAAAATAAAGTTTTATGAGAAGGGCTGACTATAGATGGGCTAACATGGTAAAACATAGGAAACTGGACCGTAAAAGGATTAGTGAAATCCTTAAACTCAGTAGGGCTGAAATAAAAATAGCAATAGGAATATCATCCGGGCATTGTCTCCTGGGCAAACACGCCAAAAGACTCGGATTCACGGACACGGATATTTGCAAATAATATATGTATGTAGGTGAAGATATGTTGAAATATGGCAACACATACCATTCATTCTCTTTTTGTATTAATAGTAACTATAATGTATCCTTATGAATTCATGTATCTTTGTTTCTCGTTTTACTCCTCACACACACAAACACATACTTGTAAAACATTCTTTGTATTTTACTTTAACTTCATATAAATAAAGTCATTCTGTTCTGAACATCCAATAGGTTATGGTCGCAGGATCCGAACGTGGATATAAATTTTTTGTATATAAATTGTGTATTTAAGTAAATAGTTTTTTTTTGTCTGTCGGGAAGAAACATGAGTGGCGCAAATTTTCTAATAGAAAAGCTGGAAGAAGGGAATTATGATTCCTGGAGTGTCCAAATTAGGAGCGTTCTTGTGTGTGCGGAGCTGTGGCCGGTGGTTAGCGGTACATTGGTAAAGCCTGAAGGCGCTAACTTGGAGGGAGCTGCGGCGTGGAACTCCAAAGATGAGAAGGCGTTGGCTTCAGTCATGCTTTGTGTAAAACCATCACAAATCAACCACATCAAGCATTGCAAAAAGTCGGCAGAGGCATGACAAAAACTATGATAAATTTATCAACCACAAGGTCCAGCAAGGAAGGTCTCACTGTTCAAACAACTATTGGGTTTGAGGATGTCAGGAGGTGAGAGCATCAACCAACATTTGAACTCATTTATTATCATTATGATCATCATTATCATTCATAGTCGAGAAAATTAAAGAAGTTGGCGTCGACCTCAATGATGAGTTGTTGGTAATTATTCTTCTATCAAGTCTGCCAGGTTCGTATGAAAATTTCACTATTGCAATTGAAACTCGTGATAATTTGCCTAGCTTAAGTATCTTAAAAATAAAACTTATTGAAGAAGGAGAGCGTAGAGTCGACAAAAGTAACGCTAGTTTTTCAACTGAAGGTCAAGCATACCAAGTGCGAGCAAAGGGGCAAAAACCAAAAGAAAAAAATACGAAACCGAAAAACGGTAAATATTTTAATTGCGGTCGTAAGGGACATTTCGCAGCGCAGTGTAAAGAACCTAAGAGAAACGAAAAACCTTACAAACCACAATCGTCGTTCCTATCCATCATAGCAGCATCAAATACAAATACACTGACACGCAATTCGTGGTGTATCGATAGTGGCGCGACGGCGCATATGTGTTGCGATCGAAATATGTTTTCATCGTTTATAGAGCACAAGGATGAGGTTCAAGTAGCTGGTGGCGAGGCATTGGTGGCATATGGTCGGGGCGAAGTAAATATAAAAACAAAAGATTTCATTGTGACATTGAGGGATGTTCTTTATGCGCCAGCATTGCCAGGAAATTTTGTATCAGTGAGCAGAGCGGTAACTAAGGAATACACGGTTTCATTTGACTGTAATTTTGCGTACATAAGAAACAAATCCGGTGTAGTTGTTATAAAAGCAAAAAAAAGTCAACAATCTGTTTTTGTTTGAGAATGAGAATAATAATGCATGCTTTATGACACACGATGCGACCAATGATTCTGTAATAAAGTGGCACACTAGATAAGTGCGTTTAATATGTATTTGGGTGATCATGGTATCAAAAGACAGCTGACTGTGCCTTACACACCCCAACAGAACGGTGTACTAGAACGTGTTAACAGGACATTGGTTGAGATGGCCAGAAGTATGTTGTTGCACGCTGAATTAGAAGAGCGTTTTTGGGCTGAAACCATAAGTACAGCTGCCTACTTAAGAAACCGGTCGCCAACAAGTGCATTAGTTGATCAGACTCCATTCGAGGCGTGGACAGGGGTTAAGCCAAATGTAGCACATTTGAAAGTGTTTGGTTCAAAAGGTATTGCACTTGATAAAACACAAAAGAAGAAATTTCGTACAAAGGGCAGAGATGTGTTAATGATGGGCTACTCTGAAATATCGAAAGCGTATCGACTATATGATGTTGAGACTAAAAAAGTAATTGTTAACAGAGACGTAGTATTTATTGAAAATAATGCCATAAATAAAGAAAAAGAAGTAGAAAATACAAATGTCGTTGTTCCCAATATAATTAATGAAGAAACCAATATGGATGCGAGCTCATCAAATGGTACAGATGAAGGAGGAGTTTTCGAAGAAGTATCCAGTTCAGAGTTAGTTGAAAGAGATGAATCCAGCGAGTATACCAGGGAAGATGAAGTTACTGAAAAGGATCGTCCTAGAAAAGGACCAGGCAGACCAAAGGTTATACGGTCAGGTAAACCTGGACGACCGAGAAAACAGTTCAACGTTTTAAACTTGATAGATACTAACGAAACCGTTCAAATACCACGAAACGTGTATGAGGCCGTTAATAGTACACATCGCACTATGTGGATTCAAGCAACTACCACAAAATAAGAAAGCCATCAATTGTAAATGGGTTTACAATTTAAAACAAAATAAAGACGGCAGCATTGATCGCTTCAAAGCAAGACTAGTTGCAAAGGGCTGTAGTCAGCAGTGCGGTATAACCTATGATGAAACATTCTCTCCCGTAGTGAGGTATGCTACTATAAGGATGATTTTTGCATTGGCTGCTGAACATCAATTATACGTACATCAAATGGATGTTTCGACAGCTTATTTAAACAGTGAATTGCATGACGAAGTTTATATGAGACAGCCTGAAATGTTTATTGATGGAAACCATTCACACATGGTTTTAAAATTAGATAAAGCGATTTATGGTTTAAAACAGTCAGGACGTGAATGGAACATGCGACTAAATGAAGCTTTGAAGAAAATTGGTTTTACGCAATGTGAAAGTGAGCCGTGTGTGTATACTATGAACACCGAAAATGAATTCAACATAATAGCAGTCTATGTTGATGATCAGGGATAGGATTTTGCTAACTTTGCCTCTTTTTTTGCTTATTTGGAAGATAGTATCGACTTTACACAAACACGTTTCATGTCCTCCTGATTCCAAATACAGGCAAAGCTCGATTTACGCAATGCTCGTTTTGCGGAAATGCTCGAATTCCGCACAAGTCAAAATATTTGCACTACCGCTCGGTTTCCGCACAAAATTGTGCGGAAATAGAGCCCTTAGTACAAATGTGACACTACTTTTAGCATTCATACCATCCAAATATTTCCTTTAATGTTCCGTTATTTTAGGTAACAGAACGCTGATACAAACCTAACTTTTTTTTTGGATTTGTTCTTATTCACGTGTCACTAGGGGGGTACACACGATACGACCGATCTGACGGACCTGGTCGGATGGATGTCTGACAGACCGATGTCGTTAGCGTACACATTTTCCGACATGTTGTCCGACCTTACTTTGCAAGTGGATTTGAAAGATGTTGGACGTACTGAGAGCAGCGCTTCTGATTGATAAAATTTTAAAGAAAAAATCTAAGAAAGAAAAAGGAATCGAATTTGGGTACAGGAATGGATGAAAAAGCTAAGAAAGTTTTTTTTATATTAATTTCCTAACAGAATTACAAGATTGAACTCTCCAGACGATTATCAGAATTTTTTATATTTCCATTTTTTTTTTCTCCAAAATTCAAAATTTCCATACACAGGCATTATTAATTCTCCGCCAACGACCACACCGCTTGAAATACATTTCAGAAATGAAAATTGCTCTAGGTCGGACGGACAAGTGTACACATTATCAGATATGTCCGTCCGACCACCAAAATATCAAAAAAATTTGAAAACCATCCGACATGTCCGTCCGGCGGTCGTTTCGAGCGTACACACACGTCAGACTTGGCCGGACAAACCAAGTCCCTCAGATCGGTCGTATCGTGTGTACCCCCCCTACTTACGCGAAATAGCCGTTAAAATGAACACTATGTCAAAATTCAACCAGCACAAATTTGACGATTATTTTAATATTGGGTGGAATAAATGTAATTGACAGTAAATAAAATTATTTTAAACTATCATTTAGTGTGCAAACATGATTCCTGCTATGCTTTATACTTGTTTTGTAAGCATTCGAATTGCGCACATTCTTGATTTGCGCAAATGGCCTAAATTTTACCTTGTGCGCAAATCGAGCTCTGCCTGTATATGTATTTTATTTTGCCTTTTTTTGCCTTTTTTTACCGTTAGTGCCTTTTTTTTTTTGCTGTTATTGCCTTTTTCTGCCTTTTTTGCATACGTATTTTGCTTTTTTCTCAAAGTTTGTTCGCTAAAAAAATAATGCTCGTATGTATGCATGTTCATTTGTGCAAACATTATCCTCATAATAGGTTATACGCATATTTACATTCTTAGATGCATTACAATTTAAAACGTCTAGTCTGTGGGGAGAGTCAACATGGAAATATCGAAAACTAGCGAATACCCTGCATGCGTTGCTACGCTTTATAAAAAATACATATTGCATTGCTGCCACCAAAAGTATCCCTGCCCTGCGATAACTGATCTTTGGTTTGAAAATTGTTATTGCTTGCGTGCATTCATAAATATGCATGTATACACTTATTCCGACAAATCTATGTTGGGCGGTAGAACGAGTTAAGTCAAAATTTGTCAAAATGAGATAAATAAGTTACATCTTTCGATTGGAAATTTTATATGTATGTATATCATGTTTGGTAAACGCTGTATCGGTCTATTGCACACACAAATGGCTAAAAAAAGGCAATGCAGAGTAGCCTTACTGTATGTGACATAGTAGATTTATTTAGTTTATTTCCTCTACTGACAAATTGAAATTTTTGACTTATACTCGTTCTACCGCCCACCATAGAAATTGAAAAATATTTTCCAGAAGTAATCGCGCGATTTTTTTAGTTTTATTTTTTCAAAGTCTGATCCTCAAAAACAACAATTTCATAAAATTTCTTTACTTAAATGCTTAGAAAACAATTGTTATAGTTTTACGCCTAGTTGTATGCAACACTTTTTTTGTACCGAAGGCAAAAGGAATTAATTTCAATTGAATTTCCATAGGAAAAATTAATTTTTAAACCTCGATATCTCCTAAACTAAGCGATTAATCAATTATTTTTATTTCATATTTTGTGCTTATTTCACCGAGATCTACAAAATGGCGTTTTCAAACCTCGGCGCCCCGGTTATCGTAATAATGCCCGGGTTTGCCATATAAACGCTCAAAGTCTATTGCCAAAAATTGACGAGTTTCGTGATTTGTTTGAGGGAGCTAGTGTTGATGTTATATGTGTCACAGAAACATGGTTAGCGAGTGGTTTGAAAGACACGAACTGTTGTTTAGTGGGGTATCGAGTCTTTCGCTTGGATAGGAAATCCCGTAGTGGTGGTGGGGTTGCGATATATGCCGGGTTTCGATAAAGTGTAAGCTAAGATTTTTATCAGCTGATGGCAGTGAGATTGAATATTTATTCGTTGATCTAGTTAGTGATGAAGGTAAAATGTTGATTGGTGCTGTTTATAGGCCTAACAAATATATTAACTTTGATCCCCTATTAACTCTTTTAGAGGAAATCTCATTGATGTCCTCTAATATAATTATATGTGGAGATTTTAACAGCAATCTCTTAACTTCAAATGTGTTGACCAATAGTATGGAAATGTTTAACTTAAGAGCAGTAAATATTAGTACACCTACACACTTCTGAATTTATTTCTTGTAAATGACCTGAACAAAGTGCTTCTATACAACCAACTTTCGGCACCTGCATTTTCAAAGCACGATTTGATCTTTTTAAATTTTAATTTCACCATTAATAATGTCATTAAAACAATTGAGTATCGTGATTTCAGACACATAGACTACACGCTTTTGGAAGAGAATTGCATGAATATATGCTGGGATAGCATTTACTACATGCTGTCGTCGAATGAGCAAGTCAAATTTTTAGGTGGAAATATTTTAAGCCTCTACGACAGGCATGTAGCTCTGAAAACTATGGTCATTGATGACAGAAATAATCCGTGGTTTACCAGTCAAATACGATCCCTTATGAAGCAGCGTGATAAAGCTTACAACTGTTGGAAGCGATATCGATTACCGGAATATCGGCAAATGTACTGCTCACTTCGCAACAAAGTTGTAATGGAAATACGTTCCGCCAAATCTCAAATGTATGCCAGTAAACTTAATACCTTAATACCTTAATACAACAATATGCTTACTTCTAAACAATCTGGTTTTCGGGAAAAACACAGCTGTATTACGGCCATATTGAGTGTAACTGAAGATATACGTCAAGCATTAGACGAAGACCAAGTGACATTTTTGGTGCTCCTTGATTTTTCCAAGGCATTTGACATGGTTGATCATACTAAATATTTTATGTAAAAAACTGTTTCATCAATATCACTTTTCATTAGATGCAGTAAAGCTACTTTCATCCGACTTAACAAATAGAATGCAAGCAGTTCAGTTAAATGGCAGTCTGTCTGATTTTCTCCCAATTGTTAGTGGCGTCCCTCAAGGTTCTATTATTGGTCCTCTATTGTTCTCATTCTATGTAAATGAACTTCCATCTATCATAAGAAACTACTCGTCCCACATGTATGCTGATGATGTTCAAATATATATGAGCTGCTCACTTGGTCTTATTGAGAACGGAGTCTGTGGTGTAAATGAAGATCTAAAGGCAATTGTACGTTGGTCTGAACTAAACAAATTTTCCTTAAACGCGAAGAAATCGAAGTGCTTGGTCATATCCAGAAAAGCAGTAGATCTTTCCTACTTCCCTTCCATTTTATTAAGGAGCTCTCCAGTAGAATATGTTGAGATTGCCAAGAATCTTGGCGTTATTTTTAACCGCAACCTTACTTGGGATCATCACATCAATACTGCCGTTGGAAAAGTATATGGGGCACTACGCAATTAGTGGGTAACACAGTCCTTCACCCCTATCAAGACGCGATTTATGTTAGCCAAATCTTTGATCATTCCGATTTTAATATACGGATGTGAAATCTTTTGCAGTTGTGACGCGGTCAATAAAAGAAAGCCTAATGTTCGGCCTACGTAAGTATGATAGGTTAAGCAGTTTTTCGTCTCGTCTGCTTAATATGCCTTTTGAGAGCTATCTTCAGTTTCGCACCTTAACCCTGCTATCAGATATTTTGGCAACACATGAACCACCCTACTTGTACGAAAGGACTCAATTCACCTCTTCACACCGGTCTGCTCAATTAATTCACGCTCGCTACTCATGCCTTACCTCGCGTTGAGCCACACAGAAGCCGAATACATGGCCCTGTGTGCAGCAACAAAGGAAGCTGTGTACATTCAAAAATTTATGAACGAAATTGGTCTTCACCGCGACGCAACACCGATGATCATCAATGGTGATAACCTGAGCGCCCAACAACTTGTACGAAATCCAGTGTATCACTCGAGAAGCAAACATATAGATATAAAGTATCACAAAGTATTTAAGATACGTATGCACGAATAATATGATTGCTGATATTTTGACCAAAAATTTTCTTAAATTGAAACATTGTAATTTTTCAGGTTTAATGGGATTGAATTAATGTTTAAATTATTATTTTTTTGTTTTCTGAATTAAAATAGTTTTTTTTTGTTTTAGTAAAATGTTAATGAAAAATGTATTGAGGAGTGTTGAAATATGGCAACACATACCATTCATTCTCTTTTTGTATTAATAGTAACTATAATGTATCCTTATGTATTCATGTATCTTTGTTTCTCGTTTTACTCCTCACACATATAAACACATGTATTGGGTGGTGAGAATAAAAATAAGAATATGCTTAAGTTTTTGAACAATATTCATCAAATATTTAAAATGTTTGTTGTGCATACACATGTATGCTCTTATTTTTATTTACATTACCAATAATTGTTCTTTGGACAAAGGCCAACGGACAAAGAGAAAAAAATATATTTTATTTTACAATTTTATTAATTTTTAGGCAAAAAGAGTAAAAGAGTATATTTAACAATAATTTGGGAAAAGAGAGAATTAGTAAATCCATGTAAAGGAAATAGTATTTTGTCCTAAAAAAGAGTACGTCTGGTCAGCCTACCTAACCGAACCTAACTTTAACATTCACAAATAAAGGTGTGGATGTAGTCCAAAAAATCCAAACACGAGCGAATAGACAGCTCTTCCCAATTGAATCTTTTGATCACAGAGCCCCAAGGTTTGAGACGACTAGGAAGACCAATTACTTCGGAACAAGGTATCGTGGATGGCAAAAAACATCGTCTGAGCTCAAAAGCAGATGAAGACATCTTTGGTCGCTTAGAGAGAAAAATACTTCAAGTATGTAAATGGTGTCCAAAAATTCACGCAAAGTTAGAATTTTTCGGCATTTATGCAAGTGCTGCAAACAGAAAAAAAAAAGACAGCGTGACTGCTGACAGTCAAGGGTTATAAAAAATGGAGTGCTACAAGAATTGTTGAGCACTATTTTAAAAATACAGAAGATTTTTCAAATAAAATCATCTTCGATGAGGCTCATGTTCATCTTGATGATTATCGAATTTGATCATGCGGTTCAACGCATGTATGGTCGAGTTCATAAATGTAAAAATACAGTAACACTGCAGCCATTGCGTTCATTATTGTATAAAAACTGTATAACTAATGTATACGCTTGGTAACACTTGCGTTCAATAATGTAAACTTACAGTCATACTACTGTATAAGCTGTATCTGTTTTTATTTGGTTGCAGAAAGTTTGATGTCAAAGTTTAGGAGTGATGGGAATTTTCGATAGATTTAAGTTATTTTACCAAACAAATTCGTGAACATTTTTTTTTTAATTTAGTTTGAAATGCTTATTATTTGTTTCGGAGAAGATAACGAACAAAAAAATTGTCTGGGAAAACTTCTTGTCTCGGTGCGCTTACCAATGGAGTCCGAATTCCTTTCCGGTGCAATAATCACAAATAATAATTTTGGAATATTCATTTTTCTCCTTTCTAGCACTGAGAGTGCTGATAATTTTAATTTGGACCATTATGTAAATTTAAAATTGCCCTTGACATTTTTTTTCCCACCATTTTGAAACACAAAGCAAACTCAGAAGTTTTTACACACATTTTTTAGAAAAGTATCAGTGTATATACGTTAATGAACGCAATTTATACAGATGTTTGAATACTGCAACAATACAGAATTATTTGCGTTCATAAAAGTATACAAGTAAACCTGCGGTAAACTTACTGTAAACAGTTTACATTTATGAACTCGACCTATATGCCAACAAGTCCACGACTACATAACCCTATACATACTGTATACTTTATGAATCGATAAAAAAATTATCAAAATTATCATTTGCGGCTCTCACTCTTAACCAATCTTAGCAAATGAGGTGTCAAAAGAGAAGAAGAAGAGAATTTCCTGGAGCAGTGACAAATTGCCCTTTCACTTTATAAATTTTGACAAATTAAAAAACTGATCAAAAATACTCTACCCAAAATGAACTCACAAAAGAATGAACACTTCCCGTATAATTTCCATGAGATTTCCATCAGTTGACAGATGGAAATCATATGGGAAGTTTGGATGTTGGATGGGAAGTTTAGATTTTGGGGGTTGGATTTTCTCTTGCGCGAGTTCTCGCACGGGCACACTAGTGATACCTTTGTATATACATTCCTATAGTAGCGCCAAGAAATTCAGTAGAAACGTTGTACCAGTATCCCGACAAAGCTTTGGCGCTTCAATCGGTCTAAAATGAAAACTGGATTGTGTCCTGAATTGATTTAGAGGGAGCTTTCAAGTTTTATGAATGTCTCGTCCAAAAAAAAAGCTATTTTTCAACGAAAAAACAACAACAAATATTTATTTTTTGTACGACCGGCGCAAACGAATAGACTTTTGTGTATTTCGGGTAAATACATTTGTTTACTGGTTGCCACATTTCATTTTTTCCCCCCGATCACAATTTATTGTTTGTTGCCAAATATTTAAATCCCGCGACATAGCAATTCAATGTGATTTTCGTATTTAAGAATTGCTCTAAGAGCGGGGCTACATTTGCTTACCCATGAGCGTCATTTCAAGACTTCATTGGAACGAAAGCGATTTTGACATTCAAGGAACGCTAAAATCGAAACCATTGGCATTCTAATATTATCGTTAAATTAGTTTGGTTGAAACTGATTAATTTTTTGTATTTAAAAGTAAGGAAAATAAATGATTGTGAAGACGGTATATTAGCAGTGGCAGCTATAACGTTAGAAACTGCTGGTAAGCTTTTTAAAGCAGCTGAATATCTGTAAAATATTTAATTAGGTATTCCTTATTCAATAAAAGTAACAAAAAATGTAATATTGTTTGTTTTTATTATTTTTATTTTAGTTTACATTCGTCATCTTAAAAAATATCTTCCATTACACTTTGAGTTAAATGTTAGCCTGATGATGATTTCGAGTCATTATGATTTGTGCACACTGTTCTCTTGTTGATTTCTTTTTGTTGTATTTGTGCTTCCCGCACTACTGCCATTACTGTCCACCTTATATCACTTGCCAACTCTTCCTTGGTTATAATTTTAATTTCAGCCTCCAGGTTGTTTAACCACAACTGAATCGCTGATGGTTTTTTATTTTGGCAAAGTTCCAATATTTTGTTAGCTGCTTTCACCGTTTCCTCTGCACTTGTTTCCAACAAATTTGGAAGTGGCCTTCTTTTCTAAATGATGATACGGTTAATAAAAAATTTATAAAATCTACATTATTACCTACTACTTGCACGGCTGTCGTCGAACTGCTTACCAAGCTCGAACTTTCGAACACCTCGTCGCTTCTTGACTCACCACTCGTCTGCTCTCTTGTCCATGTAGCCATTATACAGATTATGTTAAAATATAAGGAATGTTAAATCAACAAATTAAATTCTTCTTTCAATAATTTTTTTTAACTTCCGCACACTGTTTTATCGTCTGGCAATCGGCAAAAAATGAAGCAAATAATATATGAAGTGACGCTTTGAAAACGCTATACCGAGAATTATATTTTTGAATCTTCCGTGCGGTGGTGGAATCCTCGAAAAAGAAGCAAAAAATGTGTCAGTAACGAAACGCTTTGAGAAAAGAACACGCATTCTTGCACCGAGAATTATATTTTGGAGTGGACTTTCGGTGGATTTTCGATGTAATCACCCTCTCTTTCCGACTCACATCAAATCAACCCATCTCAGGCGACATAAATTTCATTCCCATGATAATGTAGCCAGGCACTAATACTTTCACAATAGATTTCAAAATATGTAATTATGTATTTAGTTTTTAGAAATGATTGTTTTCAGCATTTGTTCTTCTGCATATTTTTTCCTTTTGCAATTAGCAAATGGTGCCATACTTATTTCCCCATTCCTGCAAATGTACATTCGGAACAAACCTGTACGTTTTGGATGCAGGAAAAACGGAGCTTGTGTTATTGACTAAGAAGCATAGCATCCCTCAAGCCAAGGACACACATGAACTAGTGAGAAAATCCGACTGAAAGAGAAAGCCTTAGGCTGTAAATGGGGAATTAGATTGTGCACAGGCTTTATACTGCGGTGGTCAGACCCATACTTATGTATGGAATTCTAGTCAGGTGAACAGCACTAGACAAAGTTAGCTTCGTAAATATAGTTAGCAAAATCCAGAGAACGGCCTGCATCTGCGTTACAGGAGCCATGCGAACTACCGCTGCTCTTGAAATAATGTTAAATATGTTATGCTTCCGTTGGACATTTATGGTAGGGACATAGCAGCAAAATAGGCGATACGACTTAAAGAAACTTCACAGTGAGTATCTTCTAACTTTGGGCACGCCAGAATATTCGCATTGAATAATTTAAATAGGGAAGTATACGGACTAGATGATTACGCTCCTAGATTTCAATGTAAAATGTAGGACTAATATTCCCAGCCGATAAGAATGGGTAGGAAATATCTGTCTTAATGACAAATCCGCATTGGAAATCTACACGGATATCCGGTTAGTATCTCTAAACCAGATATCGAACAGATGAATGCCCACGCTGTGCTGCGTTTCTGGGCATAGTGTGGTACATCACTGTTAGGCAGACGAACTAACCAGAAAAGGAACAAAACAATAAGTTTATTGCCAATAGTATCAAAGCTATTCGAAAAAATCCTAATAGATAGACTACAACACAGAGACGAGCACTCAAATCTTCTTAATGCAGAAGCTGGAGTTCCCCAAGGAAGCGTCCTTGGAACTTTATTATATCTAATATATACAGCCGACATTCCTACACCGCAGCTGAGAAGAAATTCGGTTCTATCTACACACAACAAACTGCTCATTTAAAAGATGATTATTAAACGAATATGGACATACAGACTTCAGCTGTGGGGAACAGCGTGTAAATCAAATATAAACATCATCCAAAGACAGCTATCAAAAATATTAAGAACGATAGTAGACGCTCCATGGTATATTTCCAATGACGACATCCATATAGACCTCAAATTATCGACAGTAATTAAAGAAATACAAAAGACAAGCACAAAACACCAAATCCGGTTATTAATCCACGATAACAATTAAGTCAACTCAATCCCGCTACAAGAAATAACCCGAAAAAGAAGACTGAAGCGCGTTAGACCATCAGACCTAACTCAAAGACATTAATAAAAATTATAACTATTGTAATCTTTACTTTTTGAATACTCGCTAATAATTAAAAAACCCATCTTATTGTAAAACAAAGGTATGTAAAGGCACTGGCCTTATAAGCTATCATATCCTGTTATGTAACAACAATTACTAGGTGTCCAATATGTACAGGTGTAAATAAATAAAGGACACAAAAAAAAAAGGAAACAGTTTTTGAAAGCACAAAACATATTTACTTTTTTAATCAGTTAATTCACATTTAAAAAAAACTGACATCAAAAGGCAAATATTTACTTCAATGGTGCCGAAATAACGAAGAAATTAAAATCTTGACGAAAGCTTTTTCATTAGGAATGAAATTAGCAAAGGCGCAAAAGCTCTCTGGCACTTTATTCTCGATTTGGTATTACTAGCGACATCTTGCAGCATAATGGTACTACTGGATTGGTGCTACTATAGTAATGCATATACAAAGGTGATACTTATTGCGTGAGTTTTTGGCACACCCTTTTGAAGGGGACCTCAGTCAACTTGGAGTGCGCAACTGGAAGCCCGTGCTAGTTGCAAATGGCTATTGATTGAAGCACAAGATCACAACGAACCATATCGCCACCTAATGAAACACGTATACATATTATGTAGGTTAGGTACGAAGGCAAACGCAGAGGAGGATTCCTTAAATGTCCCACTTTTCTCTATTGATCCGAAAAGTGTCGGGCAATAACAACGGAGGTGCTCGGCTATCTCGACCTCCTCTCGACCTTAAGGCCGAGATTGTTGCCCAGTTTATGCCACAAAAGACCTTGTTGTGAGTAGCTAGGAATTGGAGAGCATTGAAGCAGCACTTTACCTGTATTGAGTCCAAGGAGAAGGAGCTCAAAACTTTGAGTGCGGCTTGGCTGTCTGAAAAGTCATATATGTTGGCTCCCTCTCTGTAGGTTAATCAAGGCGCAGATGTTAATGGCGATAACCTCAGCTTGAAAGACGGTGTGGAATGATCCAAGGCAATGTTTAGGTGACCCGTAAGATTATCTGGTTTGTACTTACGAATAAGTTGTAGTTCAATGGTGCAGGGAAATAACTTCACGGGCAATAACTTCACCTGTAGTGGGAATCAAATGCACATTTTTGATGTGAAGTTATTTCTCACTGAAGGTGGGCAACAGCTTCACTTTTTTGTGGGAAATAATTTCTCTTAATATGTGAAGTTATCTCTCACTGAAGGTGGGCAATAACTTCACATTTAATGATGATTGAATGAAAATTTCTACTATTTCTCTCTATCTTATGTATGCTCAAAAACTAAAGATTCCATTTAAAAATTAGATATTTAAATTTAAAATTTGTCTTGGCCATGCAAGCTAAAAAATAAAATATCTAATTTTGAAATGGAATCTTTAGTTTTTGAGCATAAGAGCATTTCAAAATTAAATATTTAAATTTAAAATTTGCCTTGGCCATGCAAGCTAAAAAATAAAATATCTAATTTTGAAATAGAATCTTTAGTTTTTGAGCATAAGAGCATTTGAAAATTAGATATTTAAATTTAAAATTTGTCTTGGCCATGTAAGCTAAAAAATAAAATATCTAATTTTGAAATGGAATGGAAAAAATTCGCGCGAATTTTTCATTATAGCTCTATCTTATGCTCAAAAACTAAAGATTCTATTTCAAAATTGGATATTTAAATTTTGAATATGTCTTGGCCATGCAAGTTAAAAAATTAAATATCCAATTTTCAAATGGAGTCTTTAGTTTTGAAGCATAAAACAGAGTAATAGTGAAAAATTCGCGCAAACTTTATAAATAGATTGAGCCAAATGCCAGATTTTTCTTCATTTAGCCTTATTTCCATTTTAAAATAGAGATAATGCCAAATTCAGCCTTATTTCGCTCGGCTTTATTCCACGGTACCCCCGTGTTTTTCGAAAAAATCATAAGTGGGAAATAATTTCACAAAATTTCTGGTTAAATTATTGCCCACCTTCAGTGAGAAATAACTTTACATCAAAAATGTGCATTTATTTCCCACTCGAGGTGAAGTTATTTCCCATGTGAAGTTATTGCCCGTGAAGTTATTTCAATGTGATGATAATAAATGCTAAACCAATACTTACTGCACATCACTAACTCAACTTTAAGAACTATTGTTAAAGTAAACTTATCTATTAAACTTAACGTTGTCTTTTTCGTTAAGAACATCATTCATTCATCATTCATTCACATTTTACTTTTTTCACTTCCTTTCTAACTTTATAATAAACCACATTGAATTTCTTGAGTCAAAGTCTTTCCTTTTTATTTCACAAAGTCTACCAGTTTCCTAGGGAAATGGGACACAATTGAGTATCCAAGTGATAAAAAAAGTGATTGACACGAAAAAGGCCGTGAAAGCTAAGTCTAAATTGATAATGCTGGTAGATCCGACTATTTTCGTCCATATTCAGGAAGCAAGAACAGCGAAGAAAGTTTGGGATAATCTTCGCCAAGCTTTTATTTGACTCCGGACTTACAAGAAAGGTGGGTTTATTGCGTGACCTAATAACAACGAGCTTGGATAATTGCAGTAATGTGGAAGAATATGTTACGAAAATCATGTCCACAGCACACAAACTTCGAAACATACAATTTGTAGTAGGCGACGAGTGGCTTGGAACTTTGCTTCTCGCTGGCCTGCCCGAAACATACAAACCAATGGTGATGGCCATGGAAAGATCCGGTGTGACTATTACTGCTGATGCCGTAAAAACGAAATACTTCAGGAGGTTAAAGTATCCGATTCGTCCGCATTTTATATTAAACACAATAAAAATTCCTATAACCATTCGTATGAGAAATTTAATAAAAATCAAAATTACAGAGCTCATAATAAAGGTCCATGGTGCTTTAAATGTTATAAATATGGGCATATTAGAAAGAACTGCTACAGTAAAAAGAAAACCGATTCCACTAACAATAAGGTTAGGCATACAGGCATACAGCACCAAACTACAAATCCATACACTCCCGAGCAAAATGGGATGTCTGAGCGGATAAACCGGACCCTTTGAACGAGCAAAATGTATGATCCTTAATGCAGGTTTATCGAAAGTTTTTTGGGCAGAAGCTACCTCCATAGTCAGTACATAGTCAACCGCTCTCCGACAAAGTCATTGGAATATAAAACACCGGAAGAATTTCGGTCTGGAAAAAGGCCAAATCTGAGTCACATGAAAATATTTGGATGCGAGGTAATGGTGCACATACCTAAGGAGAAAAGGAAAAAGTGGGATCCTAAATCCCGAAGGCTAATTTTTGTTGGATACTGCCCAGACAGTAAAGGATATCGGTTGTATGATAAGGACAAAAAACAGGTAATTAAAAGCCGTGACGTTGTATTTTTAGAGAGTACAATAAAAAGAGATTTTGTAACCATGCCATTATCTGAATCAATACCGAATAAGTCAAGTGAAAAAAATAGCACATGTGAGTCATCGAAGCCTGAGCTCACAATTGAGCAGACGTATTACAACGCAAACGTTACCGACCGTCATGATGGTGACGATGATGTTGTGTTCCAGTTTTGGCACCGGCGCGTGTCTCCGTTTGTTCACCTTGCAAGTCGTTGCACTATGGTACAAACAATATTGCTATGTACTAATTATGTTATTGCTCACTGCAATAACATTGTTTCGCTTACGCTGTTGCGTTCAAAAAAACACACAAAAAGCTCCGGTCCTGTCCCTCCCTCCGCTTCCTTTTCGACTTTCTTTTTCTCCCCTCCGCTATCTTCTTAGAGCAGTGTGTTTGTGGAGAGTCACTAGCTTCACGCCGGTGCTTTCGCTCCCACATGGTCTTTGAAGGTAGCAAAGCAGGTGCCCTGGATTAGAGCCCGAAGGAACTCGGGAGACTCTACTTAGGACGGACGGTCCTCTCATCCCCAAAACCCTTATTCTCGGGACAGGTGGTCCCCAACCCAGATGACCCATCGTAAATTAAATTTCGCCTATATAATATTTCCCATCATACATTTATTTTATCTAATAAATCGGCCGTTATAATTATAACGTAGTTCAAAAGAAACACGTTTGTTTTCTTTTTTGACTTTGTTTATTTCATCAACGGGACGAAAATTCTTGCTTTTCCCCCGGTTTCACAATTTCCCCCAAAGTAGAAAAAAATTGTGTGGCGCCCAAACCCACCTTTCTCCCACTTACACACTCGCGAATCCACCCCAGCTGAGCAGCCGTCGGCGCAGCGAAGTTACCTTCGTTGACAGTTGCGGAGTTTACGTTCGGTTCGGTCGACAAACATTTCCGTCGGTGATAATCGATAATCGGTAAAATAAACAATTTTGCAACAAATTGGCGCCCAACGTGGGGCTCGACTTCTAATTTTATTAACAAATTGTGTTTGTGTCGTTAGTTCAAATCTGTGGGAAGTGTCTGGTTCCTTTTGCTTATTTTCTTGTGTTGGTCAAATTTACTGCCGTGCATTTTTTTTTCAGAACCAGTGATCAGTGTTATTCGGATATATCAACGAAATCAATTGGAAATCAAAGTGTTCATCAATTCAGAAAAAAAAAAATCAGAAATCAACGTTGGAACAGGTGGATAATAACCAGGTTGTATATACCCTGGGACAAGTAGGTGTTATTTTGGTTTTGTTTTTTTTGTGGTTATCTGTCAAACGGTCTGAAGTTTGACTGACCCCATATATTTTATTTTCACTTGGTGGTTTTTATTTTATTTTTTTTTGTTACGAGTGCAAATACCCGATAATAATACATAAGTACCCACACATTTTACGCTATATTTGATCGTGCGTTTTGGTGATTTCGGTTTGACACCTTGTGTTTTTTTTTGGTTTTTGTTTTGGTTGGTCAACTGTGGGCTAAAGAACTTTCTTTGTGTGTCTTATTCGTATTTGAAAATACGTACATATACATTATATACGTACATAGGTGCATTTGTACATATAAACTTATATTATATTATAAAGGCGCGATAAATATAGACATAGACAATATTGTCGGTAGATTTATTTTTGTGGAAGCTTTTTTGACAGCTGGGTTATTTTTCTTCTTTTCTTTTCTTTCGGTTTGTGTTTTGGACAGTTTTCGTGTTTTAAAACATTTTCTGATCGTTCAGTCAAATTAGTGGAAATTTTATAAAACAAATTGTATATACATAATACATAATATATACATACATACAACAGTGCGATAGTAAACATACACAATATTGTGCCGATTTCGTTTCCTTTGTGTAGCAATAGCAAGTGATTTTGACAGTTCGTTTTTTTTGCATTCTCTCGGTAGTGTTTGTTGTTGGCCTCGATAGAGAGATTTGCGATAGGGTTACCATCTGACGAAAACTGTTTCTTTTGTGGAAAACAAAAATTTTTATTTTCATATCCGAGGAATTTTTTTTCTAGCGTTTTTTTTTGGAGTTATTTATTATTTTGTAAATCGCGAGTAGGGTTGCCAAATTAATATTTTGGTTTCGGCGTATTAAAACAAAAGAAAAATAAACGTTATAATTTTTTTGTTCTTTTGTTCGATATTTGTTAGAATAATTTTAGTCCGGAGTGGTGTGACCAGCTCCTCAAATTTTTTTTTATTTTTGGGGACTTTGTTTCCAACCATACTGTTTTCCCTTGTTCGGGTGGTTTATATTAGTTAGGACTATTGACTATTAGTGTAACCCTTCCCAGTTGGAATTTCAGTGCTTTCTTTTTCCAAAGAATTTTTTAAAAAAAAAAAAAAAAAAACTTTACTTTTGTTTTTGTTTTGCTTAGAATCGATTAGGATTCGTAATTGGGGTGACCAGAGTTGGTTTATCGTCATAAAATAAATTGTTTCGTGTTATTCTTTTCTCTCAGTCAATTTTATTTCGGATTTAATCATGGAGATTAATAGGTTATCTCAAGAAGAACTGTCCTACGAGATGCAGTATAGGGGTTTAGAACCAGGGACAGTCGATAAAATGCGGAAGTCATTGCGGGCAGCGAAGGTCCTTGAACGACGAGGTTCGCTGGACGCAATCGAGTACCCGTTTGATTTCGAAACAGATAGGGCAGCGGTAGATGGGAAGTCACTCGAAATCGAAACTTTATTGCAGATTCATCCCAAGCGCGACTCACCGGAATACTTTAAGATTTTAACGAAAATCGAATGGGCACTGGCAAGGATCGGGAGATCACGACCAACTACAGAAGAAGAGGAAAAGGAAAAGAAGACGCTGAAGACAGAGATAATGATGTTACTAGCGAGCCTAGAGGAAGCAGCCGAACCTGAAGAGGAAGCAAACACCGAGAAAAGGGAACAACAGAAGCAGCAGCAAACAGAACCAACAACCAACCAAATCCCTTCCAATGCAATCTTCGGTGAGCGAATGGAACGCGTGATCGTTCCAGAAAAGTTCGAGAACTTGTCCAAGTGGGACTTTAAGTTTTCAGGAGAGCGTTGTGGAGCATCGGTCAACTCTTTTCTGGAAAGAGTTGAAGAACTTCGGGAAGCTAGGGGGGTTAGTGAAACCCAATTGTTTAAATCAGCAGTGGACCTATTTTCTGGGAAGGCTCTCATCTGGCTTAGGGCGATTAGGCGTACAGTGAGTTCATGGCAGGAGTTGGTTAGGGAACTTAGGTCGGAATTCTTACCTCCAAATTATGATGATCTCTTGTTAGAAGAGATCAGACGTCGAACCCAAGGGAAGGAAGAGTCAATAGGAGTGTATGTGGCCATCATGCAAAACATGTTTGGCCGGCTTTCAGAGCCATTAGGTGAGCGGCGAAAGTTGGGAATGGTGCAGCGGAATCTGGCTCCCTTCTACCAGACGCAATTGGGCTTGGCCGAACCCCGATCGATTTCAGATTTGGTTGCGTTGGGTAGAAGGTTGGAAACGGTGAGAGCGAACGTAGATTCATTTGCACCACCGCCGTCTCAACGATCAAGGAACCTGTTGGAACCCGACTTGGCATATGTCACAGTTGAGGAACCAACAGTCGCGACTGTTAGTAGAGCACCACAACCTGGTCAGAGGTTGAGGTGCTTCAATTGTAATCAAGAGGGTCATCTCTCGAATACGTGTTCTGCTCCTAGGCGATGTTTAGGTTGTGGTCAGATTGGGGTTATACGTAGGGACTGTCGTAGGTGCTCGGGAAATGGGCAACGGACTCTTGGGTCGGCAGGACAAGAGCGCCGTCGGAGGTAGGTAGGTTGCCTGCTGGCAACCAGTTGGCTAGGAAAGAAGAACTCATTCAGTTAGGTTTCACACTCGAGACAAATAAAGATGACGTACGACCTTATTTAGCAGTTAGTATTTACGGTATTCAGTTAGTAGGTCTTTTAGATTCAGGAGCTTCGCGTACGATCATCTGTAGGGATGGATGGAAGGTTTTAGAAAATTTAGGTATAGGCTTAGGAAAAGCTAATGTTAGGAAGGTAGCTTTAGCAGATGGGGCCGGGGTAGAAGTGATAGGATGTGTTTCTCTACCAATTGCTGTGCAAAATAAATCGGTGTTGCTAGAGTGTCTTGTGATTCCAACACTCCCTCACGTTTTGATATTGGGTGCCGATTTTTGGGCCCGAATGGGAATTGTCCCAGATCTGAGATCAAACGAGTGGAGTTTTTCAAATCAAGCTGCGTTAGCTTCGATTTCTGCGATCAAGGAGAGAGCAGAGTTGGATGAGGTACAAGACAAGCAACTCCAAAATTTCGTGGAAAAGATTCTTGAGGACATGCCTGAGGGCATTGGTTGCACACATTTGGTAGAGCATAAGATTAGGACGGCGTCTGAACCAATAAAGCAGCGGTATTATCCGGTTTCTCCTGCGGTTCAGCGCTATATTGATAAAGAGTTAGAAGAGATGTTGGAGGGAGATATTATCGAAAAGTCAGGTAGTCCATGGGCTTCTCCCATAGTAATAATCAAAAAGAAAGATGGATCATTTAGGTTTTGTGTAGATTATAGGAAGCTTAACAAAGTTACAGAGCGGGATGCTTACCCCCTCCCCTACATTTCCGCCACCTTAGACAAGCTCAGGAATGCCAAGTATCTGTCGTCTTTGGACATTAAGTCCGCATATTGGCAGATCCCTGTAGAAGAGAAATCGCGGCCGTACACCGCTTTTACTGTCCCAAATAGAGGACTCTTTCAATTCAAGAGAATGCCGTTCGGGTTGCGTAATGCCCCTGCGACGTGGCAAAGGTTTATAGATACGGTGCTTGGAGCCGATTTGGAACCGCACGTATTTGTTTACCTCGATGATATCATCATCGTAACAAACTCCTTCCAACAATATCTGGAAAAATTGACAGAGGTCTTCAAGCGGTTAAGTACCGCAGGTCTTAAGGTTAGCAGGGAGAAATGTAACTTTTGTAGGTCATCATTGAAATTTCTAGGTTATGTAGTGGATCGAAATGGCTTGCATGTAGATCCTGAGAAAGTAGATAGTATGATTAGGATACCTGCACCAAAGAACGTCAAAGAGGTTAGGAGCTTCGTCGGAACGGTTTCCTGGTATAGGAGATTTGTGCCAAACTTCGCTGTTTTGGTAAGACCGTTAACCGACCTCTTGAAAAAGAGTAACAAGTTCGTTTGGTCCGATGAGTGCGAGGGGAGTTTTCGAAAAGCGAAGGAGTGCTTAGTAACTGCCCCGATTTTGACTTGCCCGGATTTTGAGCGGCCGTTTGCCGTGCAAACGGACGCTTCGGACTATGGAGTCGGAGCAGTACTCAGTCAGACATTTGACGATGGTGAGAAGGTGATTTGTTATTTGAGTAGGTCGTTGAATAGGAACGAGAGGAACTATTCAACCACGGAGAAGGAGTGCTTGGCAGTACTTTGGGCGATAGAGAAGTTGCGACCATACATCGAAGGTGTTCGGTTCACGGTCGTAACGGATCATTACTCGCTGGTATGGTTGAGCAATCTCAAGGATCCGTGTGGGAGGTTAGCGCGTTGGGCAGTTAGGCTTCAGCAATTCGACTTCGAAATCGTGCATCGGAAGGGAAAAGACCACGTAGTTCCCGATATGCTCTCTAGGAACGTTGCGGAGATAGCGGAAATAGATGAGCAAAGTTCTGATCCTTGGATCGTAAAAATGATTGCGAAAGTAGAGTCGAATCCTTTAGCTTATCCTGCCTGGAGGGTCGAAAATGGAGTTCTGTTTAAATTTGTTAGGGCTAGCCATGTGATTGTTCATGACAATAGTTTAGAATGGAAACAGGTTATCGCGAGAGGAGATAGAACTAGGATTTTGAAAGAGTGTCATGACAATCCATTAGCAGGACATATGGGGGTTAGAAAAACGTTTGCGAGAGTAGGTGGTAAATATTACTGGCCCAAAATGAGGTCGGATATTACCAAATATGTTAGGAATTGTAGGGTTTGTCAAAGTGTGAAGCCTGTGAATGAAAAGCCAGCTGGGTTGATGGTTGAGAGAAGAGGGATTTCAAATCCCTGGGAGATGGTTTGTGTGGATTTGGTAGGCCCTCTTCCAAGGTCGAGTAGGGGTTTCGTGTATATTTTAACTGTGGTTGACTACTTCACAAAATTTCCCTTACTGTTCCCCCTTAGGTCTGCGACAGCGAAAGCGGTATGTAAAGAGGTAGAAGACAATGTCTTCTTACTCTTTGGAGTACCGAAGTGGATCGTCTGTGACAACGGTCCCCAGTTCAAAAGCAAAGAACTGAAAACGCTTTGTGAAGCGTACGGGTCACAAATTAGGTTTACGGCACATTACCACCCTCAGGCTAATCCTGCGGAAAGGATTAACCAAATAATTAAATCTACCCTTCGCGCTTACGTATCTGAAAACCATAGGACCTGGGACTCCCATTTAGCGAAAGTAGCATGTTGCATACGGACATCGCAACATGAGGTTTTGAAAGTTTCTCCTTATTACGCGAACTTCGGGAAGGAGATGGTCACCAACGGTGGTGATCACGCGTCCGCGTCCACTAGGGCCACCCGCGAAAATAGAAATGTTAGGATAGATAGGGATATAGACTCAGAAGATGTTACTATAGGCGAACAAGATAGGGACATAGATTTAGGAGATAGGGAACCAGAGGGATTAGATAGGCAGATAGATTCAAGAGATAGGGATATAGAGGTAGGAGATAGGGAAGTAGACATGTCTGAGCTAGGGAAACGTTTTAAGGAGCTGAGAGAAGATATCGGTAGAAAGTTAGCCACGGCAACCAAGAAGGCATCAAAGACATACAATCTTAGGAGGCGAGATGTTCAATATCTCCCTAATGAGGTCGTATGGCGTAGGAATTTTGTTCTATCCGATGCTGCTAACTTCTACGCAGCGAAATTGGCTCCGAAATACGTCGGGCCTTTCTTTATTCGTAGGAGAGTATCCCCTTGGACCCATGTGTTAGCCGACGATACCGGCAAGGAGAGAGGAACGTGGCATGTCAAGGACCTTAAGCCACATCATGATGATGGAGAATAGATAGCGTAGGTTTACAACGTAGGAGTAGGGCTTCAGCCTGTGTTGGTTTCGTCTTACCTCCCTTGTAGTTTCCTTGACTTACCTTGAGAAATGTGTAGACACATTTCCATGGAGGTAAGGGTGGGGTTTGTTGCGTTCAAAAAAACGCACAAAAAGCTCCGGTCCTGTCCCTCCCTCCGCTTCCTTTTCGACTTTCTTTTTCTCCCCTCCGCTATCTTCTTAGAGCAGTGTGTTTGTGGAGAGTCACTAGCTTCACGCCGGTGCTTTCGCTCCCACATGGTCTTTGAAGGTAGCAAAGCAGGTGCCCTGGATTAGAGCCCGAAGGAACTCGGGAGACTCTACTTAGGACGGACGGTCCTCTCATCCCCAAAACCCTTATTCTCGGGACAGGTGGTCCCCAACCCAGATGACTCATCGTAAATTAAATTTCGCCTATATAATATTTCCCATCATACATTTATTTTATCTAATAAATCGGCCGTTATAATTATAACGTAGTTCAAAAGAAACACGTTTGTTTTCTTTTTTGACTTTGTTTATTTCATCAACGGGACGAAAATTCTTGCTTTTCCCCCGGTTTCACAATTTCCCCCAAAGTAGAAAAAAATTGTGTGGCGCCCAAACCCACCTTTCTCCCACTTACACACTCGCGAATCCACCCCAGCTGAGCAGCCGTCGGCGCAGCGAAGTTACCTTCGTTGACAGTTGCGGAGTTTACGTTCGGTTCGGTCGACAAACATTTCCGTCGGTGATAATCGATAATCAGTAAAATAAACAATTTTGCAACAACGCAGCAATATTGTTCAGTTTCGCAACAGCAGGTCAACCAACGGAGAAATGCCGATTTAGCTTCCTGACCCACCTCAACTTCCGACTGGAACTTGAGTTCAACGGCGAGTCGTGTTATAACAACGAAAGCGTGCGGTCGCGTTTCAATTTACGGGTTTTGGATTCGAGGAAATAACATTATTGGCGCAGCCGGTAGGATAATAGAATAAAGTGAAAAAAAAAAATTAAAAATATGTAATAATGGATAATTCATAACATCAATCAATGAAATAACGAAAAAATAATAATAATAAACAATAAAGAAAAGACAGAACAGTGAAGTTTAGTGAATAGTGAAGATGTTAAATTTAATCCTATTCCTATTCAAAAAGCTGGCTTACATGATGAGCCTACAACAGATCAAAGAAGTAGTCACCGAGACGAAAACAAAGACTGCAATACATAAACCTAAGAAAACAGTCAAACCTGTCACGCTACCAGGAGACTCCACAGTAACACTCAAAGGCAATGCGGAATTCAAAGCCACATCATCTTTGACTTTACCACCAATGGAATTCAGAACAACGTTAAAAGCAACTCTGATCCCAGAACCAAAAAATCCACTGGAAACACCGATCATTAGCTCCGCTTCATTGCTCAGCAGCAGCAACAACAACAACAACAGCAGCAACGACAACGACAGGGTCAGCATGTTCAGGCATTCTTGTTATAGGCTCTGGATAAGCAGCGACAAACGAGCGCTGGACGTATGGCATTAGTTTAACAGCTAAAAGAAGTATTTGCCAGCAGTAAGCTGCAACACACACGCACTCTCTAAGTTCTTTATGCAAGAAACGTATGTAAATTATCTTTTTCTATTCAATGTAAACTATGTATATAATTATAGGTGTTTGACTTAAACACAGTAAAACTCCTTTCTTATCAAGTGATGTTAAACATTAAACAAAATTGAAAGGAAGTAATAATCAATAAACATCCCCAGCTTTATCTTCGCAAAAGATGAAGTTGGAGAAAGAAAAAAAAACTGTAAAAGGCTAAGTACACACACTGAGTTTTTGTTTGGCAAAAACCAAGTGTGGTGAAAAGCTATTAATAGTATATATAGTATATCACAGTATATCACTTCGATATTTTTATTTCTATTCCCTGCAACAGTAGCAGGCAGCATCTAGATTCTGAATAAGTTATTCGCATGTATGTGCGAAATTAATTTTTCTATTATGAAATTCATTTTACTCAAACAATTCTTTATTGATCTTGAAAAAAAATATTCCTCTTGTATTATGTAAAAGAAACACCTTTCGAAAGATGGCATCCGAACTGAGACAAACTACGGACCAAGCATACTAACCTCTTCCTGTGGCGAAGGCGGCCCTGGTATCAATCGTTTAAATATACTAACCTCTTCCTGTAGCGAAGGCGACCCTGGTATGAATCGTTTAAACATACTAACCTCTTCCTATAGCGAAGGCGGCCCTGGTATCAAGCGAATAAACATACTAACCTCTTCCTATAGCGAAGGCGGCCCTGGTATCAAGCGAATAAACATACTAAACTCTTCCTGTAGCGAAGGCAGCCCTGGTATCAAGCGAATAAGCATACTAACCTCTTCCAGTAGCGAAGGCGGCTCTGGTATCAATCGTTTAAACATACTAACCTCTTCCTATAGCGAAGGCGGCGCTGGTATCAAGCGAATAAGCATACTAACCTCTTCCAGTAGCGAAGGCGGCTCTAGTATCTTACGGTCAAAATTAGTAGAAAACAAGTGGTGTAGTATACACAATAACCACCTAAAATCAGTTTTGGTTCATAACATTCACTATTCACACGGAACCCTATACCCTTCACGATAACTTTAAAATTCTTGTACATTCCCAAATACTAAAGCCGGGAGTGTATTAAGCTAATACAATAGCAAAAGTAGTCAAAGGTCACATCCTAGTCCCAATACTTAACGCCAACACCGAACCCTATGCCCTTCACGGCAATGGTATCAATCGTTTAAACAAACTAACCTCTTCCAGTAGCGAAGGTGGCTCTAGTATCTTACAGTCAAAATTAGTAGGAAACAAGTGGTATACACAATAACCACCTAAAATCTTAGCATGACTAAGCGAGCCTATTGAATAGTGAATAAACTCCCGATTTTCTAGGAACCAATAATCACGCTCCTGTCTCATCGCCAAATCAAGATCTATGTAAATAAAACAAACAAATTGCTTGCACGATAACTTACACAGATAGTGGGTTAAAAACAAAAAAAATATATAAAAAAAACCAAGTAGTCATAAATATACAAAGTATATACTACAATACATACGTATATGTAGTATGTATATATAAATAATAATAATACATATATTTCTGTTAGATTACCTAGAAATAATGTACCTATCGTCCCTGGCCCCCCAACTAATCAAGGGCACACCTTTTCTTTATCAGCTGTCGATGAAATAGAGGTTGGTGAAGAAATTCTAAGAATCAAGTCCAAAGCCGTTGGTCCGGATAATATAAAACCTGATTTTATTAAGATCCTTTTACCTTTGCTGCTGCATCAAATTACGCATGTTTTCAATACCATTTTGACAACATCCGTCTTTCCTGACTGCTGGAAAATTGCTAAGGTTGTGCCGCTACCTAAGTCCTCTTCAGCCAATACAGCAGAATATCGCCCTATTGCAATTCTCTCCTTTCTCAGCAAAGTCTTTGAAACAATTGTTAGTAAGCAGATCAAAATATTCCTAAACCAACATAAACTTATAGATTGTTATCAGTCTGGCTTTCGTGCCAGTCACAATTGCACTACGGCTCTGATTAAAGTATGTGAGGATATTCGTGCTGGTCTAGACAAAAATATGATGGGCTTAGTAGTCTTCTTAGATTTCTCTAAAGCTTTTGATAGTGTCAACCATGCCATCCTAATTGATAAGCTTATAAGAAAATTTTCCTTCGAGATCTCTCTATCTAACCTGATGGCCTCATATCTGTCCAATAGGTCTCAGTACGTTTTTTATAATAATAAATGTTCCACTCGCCAAAGCGTGCACCTAGGTGTTCCGCAAGGTTCCGTGCTGGGACCTTTACTGTTTTCATGTTTTATTAATGACATCACTGAATGCTTCTCCAACTGTGAGTATCACATTTACGCCGACGACGTTCAAACTTACATCATGTTCCCAAAAACACAAAAAACAACAGCCATTGATAAAATGAATGATGAACTGAGCAAAATTTTAACATGGACAGTCAAAAATAAACTTAATCTTAATCCATCTAAAACGAAAGCTTTGATCATAAGCAGAAGTAAAATTATTGAAGACTTTCCCACGGTTTTTCTAAACCAGTCCCCTGTAGAATATGTCGAAAACATCAAGAATTTAGGTGTCTATTTCAACAACAATTTTAATTGGGATTTACATATTACAAGGACGGTTTCTAAAATTTATGGTGCGCTTCGTGGTCTTAGCCCTACTGCAAGATTTCTCCCAATGAATGTGAAGTTAAAACTTGTGAAGTCTTTCATTCTACCCATCATTCTTTTTAGCTGCGAGCTTTTTGCCAATATGGATTACGAGTCATCTAGGAAACTCAATGTAGCTTTTAATAGCTGTGCGCGATACGTTTTTAATCTTAAAAGACATGAACACGTCTCCGCCTTTACCAAGCAAATTACAGGATGTTCTCTTAATGGCCTATTGAAATATAGAACTTTATTATTACTAAATAAAATAATTCAATCGAAAACACCTGAATATCTATATAACCAAATAAATTTTGGAAGAAGTAACCGAACGTTCCAACTAATTTTGCCCAGGCATAAATTTCTCGTAACATCCAGACAATTTTTTATTCACGCAATTCAACTGTGGAACCTTATTCCCCTTAGTATTAAACGTTTAAGTAGCACGAACACCTTCGAAAAAATAGCTTTTCAATATTTTGCTGATAATTTTTAATTTTTAATAAATATGTATGTATCAAGTTTACTTAATTTTCTCTTCAAATCTTTTTGAATTACTTTATTTTTTTCTAATGACTTCAATACTCTGTAACATAATTGCTGTATGTACAACTTTAAAGATGTAATTTATATCTTATGTACTATAAACCTGAAGAATAAATAAATACTAAATACTAAATACTAAACTAGATGACTCAAATTATAACCAAGAAATCAATTTTTTGAAAATTTGTAGTAGGATGTTACGATTTGATGAAAAAATATTAAAAGAAACAATAAAAGTAAATCTAGCTTTAAGAATTTATCTTGTATATGTAATATGTATCTAGCTTTAAGACTTTTCTTATCTTTGTATAAATACAAAAAAATATATATAAAAACAAAAAATAAAAAATATGTAACACAAAAAAAAAATATAACCTAGCTTAAAGAATTTATTTTGCATTGATAGAGTTAAGTCTAATTTAATTTTGAATATGTAATATGGATTTGACTTCATAGCAGCAAATAGAATTAACCAATTTTAACCCTATAACGTTAAATAAATCTAAGATTTTATTATAGTACGAGTAGTTAGTAATACCTATTGTTAGAATTAAGTAGATTTTCTTTAATTTCAATAAAAGAACGATAAGTCCTTGTCTCCAGATGCAGTCGGAACTTTTTCAAAGGGGGGAGGAATGTTGTGTTCCAGTTTTGGCACCGGCGCGTGTCTCCGTTTGTTCACCTTTCAAGTCGTTGCACTATGGTACAAACAATATTGCTATGTACTAATTATGTTATTGCTCACTGCAATAACATTGTTTCGCTTACGCAGCAATATTGTTCAGTTTCGCAACAGCAGACCAACCAACGGAGAAATGCCGATTTAGCTTCCTGACCCACCTCAACTTCCGACTGGAACTTGAGTTCAACGGCGAGTCGTGTTATAACAACGAAAGCGTGCGGTCGCGTTTCAATTTACGGGTTTTGGATTCGAGGAAATAACAATGATGATGATGATGACTAACGTTACTGGCTGCCATGATCATGACGATGACGATGAATATTTTCCCGATGAAGCTGTTGAAAACTCAAGACAAAGCCCTATACAACTGAGGTCGAAAAGCAAACAAGAAAAATCAAACGGTGTTTCTTATATGTGTCAAGATGCATTGAAAAGGGATCCAGACAGTGCAGAAGAAGCTTTAGCCAGTGCGGATGCCAACGCTTGGATCGAGGCAATGAATGCAGAATATAAGTCACTTTTGTATAACAACACATGGACACTGACAGATTTACCACAAAAAAACGAAAGCAATTGGATGTCGTTGGGTTTTCAAGACCAAAGATGATGAAGGTAATTGAATGCTACATAAAGCTAGACTTGTCATAAAGGGTTATGAACAAAGAAAAGGGATAGAATACGATGAAGTATTTGCACCAGTAGTCAGGTAGACTTCTATGAGGTATCTTTTTGGTTTGGCGGTTAAGTTTGATTTAGTTATCGAACAAATGGATGCAGTAAGTGCTTTCTTGCAAGGGGACATCGATGTGGATATATACATCGTCACGACAATGGAACAAAACCTTTTGTAAAGCGCTAAAGGTTTCAAAATAACCCGTAACAGGAAAATCGGTGAGTTGTATTTAGATCAAACAGCTTATATAGAACGTATTTTACAGAAATTCAGAATGTTTGACTGCAAAATATCGAGCTCACCGAGTGACCCAAACAATAAACTTGTAAGCTCAAAAACAAACGAAGATTTATTAACAGATGTACCGTACCAGGAAGCGATCGGAAGTTTACTCTATCTATCTCAGGGAACTAGACCTGATTGTAAATACGCTTAGCAGATTCAACAATGTTATGTATTATAAATAACACATATGAAGCCAATACACACAATACACATATACATATACACATACTAATGAATTACACATAATGAATTATATATACACATACTCATTGTCATTATTATAAGAATAAAATCAGACAGTTGAGTTTGGTCTACCATTGGAGTCGGTCTAGTTTCTTAATTGTAGAATAGTCTTATAGTTAAAACATTGGCGACGAGACTCTGGAAGAAATTATACAAATAAATAGAATAAATAACAAAACACAAATAATTAATCGTAAGATGACATTAATCGGCTCAACCGAACCTTTCGACGAATCGAAGAACGACTTTATAACATACATCGAAAGATTTGATCAGTTATTAAAGTGCAATGCGGTGGAAGAAGCATTGAAACTCCCGTTGTTCATCACGTTATGTGGGGGGACCACACTTAGCACGCTGAAAAATTTATGTGTTCCAAGGGCCCCAAGCCCCAACCGACAAAACATATCAAGAGTGCGTTGATTTATTGAAAAATCATTTTAATGCGGAACCCTTGGTTGTCCTCGAACGTTTTAAATTCCGTAAACGGGATCAAAAACCGAATGAAAGCATATCGGAATACATAGAAGAACTAAAGAAGTAAGCAAGCACATGTAGTTTTGGATTATACCTTAATGAAGCTTTGCGCGATCGATTTGTTTGTGGAATACACAGTGAGGTGATTCAAAAGAGGTTACTGTCAGAAGACAAAATAACCTTCGAAAGTGCATGCAAAACGGCACTTAGCATGGAATTAGCTTCATCAGAGACAAGATTAATGCATGAACACTCGTTGGCATCGTCAACTGTAGCAATCATTTCAAGTCCACACATACAACCAGGCATGCAGTCTAGAGGAGATGTCAATTTTCGCCGTCAGTTCAGTCGTCCGGGTGGTGGTAACAATAACGCGGGCAATTACTCGAAATTTTCAAATAGCCACACAAATAACTACGAATTATCTAATAATTTCAGTAACAAAAACGTGGGTCAATCATCTAACAACAGGTTTCGGACGCTTAGACCATGTGATCGATGTGGAAGGAGGCACGATGCTCGTTCTTGTCCAGCGAATTGGGTGTGCTTTTTCTGTCAGCAAAGTAGGTCACACTTCTCGCGTATGCGCTGCTAAACGAAGAAATGTCAACGCGGTGTTGTCAGATGAAGTTTCTTGGCGCGAAAATGGAGTTGAAGAAGGCGTGCTAGAAGAAAATAATCACATTTCATCCATCAATGAGCAAAACGATAAAGAAGAATATTGTCAGGTAAACGATAATAATAATATTTATAATATTACTAGTGGAAAAGAGTGTAGATATCAAGGTAAATAAAATTCCACTTAGAGCAGAGATTGATACGGGAGCATGTGCCAGCGTAATGTCTTCAGCTGTATTTTTTAAGCATTTTAAGAATATGCCTATCAAAAAAGCGTATAAACCATATAAATCAGTTACTAGTCACATATGTAGTTCCAGTTGTGGGAAAGGCATTAGTCGAGGTAGAGTTTAATACCACAAAACAAATATTAGAAGTTATCATTCAACAAAGCGAGTTGGAGTCCCCGTTACTTATTGGTCGAACATGGTTGTAGGTTCTATTTCCGTCGTGGCAAATAGAACCGTGAAGAGGTGAAAGTTGACAATAATCAATACATTTAAAAGTCAATATCCACATGCCTTCAATGAAGAACCGTCAACAATTCTTGGCTTTAAGGCCGGAGTTAATATAAAGCCCAATTGCAGTCCCATATTTTGTAGAGCATATACAGTTCCATTTGCATTGCGCCCACAGGTAGAGGCTGAATATAGTAAATTACAAAAGGAAGGTGTCATTTTTCCCGTGGTTAGTAGTGAGTGGGCAAGTCCAGTGGTAGTCGTATCCAAAAAAGATGGAGGTATAAGAATTTGTGTGGATTTTCGAGTGTCTTTGAACAAAGTTATTGAATCCGATTACTACCCCCTCCCCAATATAGAAGACATAATCACATCAATGAGTAACGAAACTGTTTTTACTCTCCTTGCTTTGAGAGGTGCCTATCAGCAACTAGAGCTTTTTGAGGAAAGCAAAATTTATTTTACGATAAATACACCTATGGGATAAAAACAGCACCTTCTATATTCCAACGTACCATGGACGAAATTTTGCGGGGCATATCGAACGTCCACTGTTACATCGATGACGTCATTATAGCGGGTATAAACTACGCGCGCTGCAAACGTAGTCTGGAGGAGGTACTCAACCGTTTAAACCTAGCCAACGTTTGTATAAATCACAACAAATGCAAGTTTTTTGTCCACGAAGTCGAGTATTTAGGCTTTATGCTAGCAAGTCGCGGTGTTCGTCCATGTCCATCGAAAGTTATTGCACTGCGAAATGCACCAGTACCAACGGATGTAACGAAGCTGAAGGCGTACTTAGGATTGCTGAATTTCCCAATGTAATCGTCTGTCCTAGCGCCATTATATAGTCTCACACGAAAGGGTGTTCCATTTAAATGGTCTGCAGACTGCCATAAATCATTCTTAGACAGCAAGCGTATGCTGTCGGATAAAAGTCTTTTGTCGTATTATGATCCAAACAAACAATTAGTCTTATCATGCGATGTAAGCTGTTTCGGAGTGGGAGCCGTGTTATCGCATTCAGAAGATAATAGAGATGTACCAATAGCATTTGCTTCCGCAACCTTAACGGCAGCGGAGAAGAACTATCCACAAGTGGAAAAGGAAGCTTTAGCTATCATCTTCGGCATCAAGCGATTCCACAAGTTTTTATTTGGGCGGCAATTTATTCTGTATACCGATAATATGCCACTGAAGACAATTTTTGATCCCAATAAACGGATTTCAGCTACAACTTGTTCACGTTTACAAAGATGGTCTATTATCTTATCAGGATATATGTATGTGATTCGTTATAAAAAGAGTCAAGATATGGCATCATGTGATGCATTGTCCCGCCTTCCGCTAACCACAAAAACTACAAATGAAATGGCGGATACACTTATAAATGCGATTTATGATGCGGATGGCATTCCATTAAATTTTAAGGATGTGGCGAAAGCAAATAAAACCGACCCAATTCTCAGTAAGGTATTCGAGTTAGTGAGAGTAGGTTGGACACCAGAAGTGCACGATCCTGCATTACAACCGTATTTTTCGAAAAGACAAAGTCTGTCTATAGAACAGGACTGTTTAGTCTGGGGCGTTCGTGTCATTATTCCGACTTCTCTGCAAAATTATGTTATGTATCGTCTGCATCAAAATCATCCAGGTATAGTTAAAATTAAACTACTTGCTAGATCCTGCTGTTGGTGGCCAGGAATAGACGTGGATTTGGAGGAAAGGTCGAAATCGTGCGAACAGTGCCAAAGGTACCAGAGTGCAAACCCCACCGAACATATTTTTGAGGGATGGCCTAAATTTCAACGCCCATGGACAAGGCTTCATGCTGATTTTCTACACCTATTTGGAAAGAAGGTGTTGCTAATAGTAAACTCCACATCAAAATGGATCGAATTATATCTTATGAAACTGACAACAGCGTCGGAGGTAATCTCTAAATTCCGAAAGACTTTCAGGAATAGACGTTTGGAATTCCACTATATGTTGTGGCAGATAATGGGCCCCCATTTAGTAGTACACAGTTCATATCATTCATGGCGGAATGCGGAGTAGAGGTAAAGAAAAGCCCACCGTACTACCTACAAGCGAATGGTCTAGCAGAAGCAGAGGTAAAAGTGGTCAAACGGGAAATCATGAAGGATATGGAATCCCGTGCGACAGGTTGCATCATTCAGGATACGGAAATGGAGCAGAAAATTGACCAGTTTTTATTTTATTATCGAACTACTCCTAGCCCAACTACTCGGAAAAGTAGCTGCGAGTTCTTGCTTCAAAACTCCCCAAGAACGCTTCTGAATCAGTTGAAGCCCCCTTTTGGACAAACACCTTTTAACACCATTATCACTAAATCTTCTTTTTATTTCCCAGACAAAGTCTATTTTCTTAATTGTAGAATAGTCTTATAGTTAAAACAAACAACAGGCCTGAATTTCAACACTGGACTGCAGTTAAGAAAGTTATGAGATACTTAAAGGGGACTAAGAATTATAACGTAGTTTTTACGAATAATCAAAATGGAAATATAACAGGATTTTGTGATGCGGATTGGGCTTCGAATAGTGAAGATCGGGGATCATGTACAGGCTATGTTTTTATATTCCAAGGTGCTGCAATATCATGGAGTTCAAGAAAACAACAGACAGTTGCTCTGTCAACTATGGAGGCTGAATACATGTCGTTAGCTTCTGCTACCCAGGAAGCAATTTGGTTAAAACAATTGGAAGAAGAGTTATGGCCGCACTTAGAGAAAATTCCTATTACTCTTTACTGTGACAATCAGAGTGCAATCAAGCTTGCTTCAGCAGACTCGTTTCATGCTCGTAACAAGCACATTGACATGAGGTTTCGCTTTTTACGCGACAAAATAGCTGCCAAAAAGATAGATGTTTAATTTGTGGGGACTGATGAAAACAAATGGATGCAGTAAGTGCTTTCTTGCAAGGAGACATCGATGTGGATATATACATGTGTCAACCACCTCTTTACGAAAAGGGAAACCAGGTTTGTAAATTAAATAAAGCTATATACAGACTGAAACAGGCGCGGCGTCACGACAATGGAACAAAACCTTTTGTAAAGCGCTAAAGGATATAGGAGTGAATAGCCTCGATGTTGATGCAAGTGTTTATTATAGAATTAAATATGATGATATGTTTTTTATCGCAATTTACGTGGATGATCTACTCCTATTCTACAATAATAAACAAACTGTCCAGGTGGTAAAGTAGAGTTTATGCTCAAAATTTAATATGAAAGAACTTGGAGAGGCCGATCAGTGCAAAATAACCCGTAACAGAAAAATCGGTGAGTTGTATTTAGATCAAACAGCTTATATAGAACGTATTTTACAGAAATTCAGAATGTTTGATTGCAAAATATCGAGCTCACCGAGTGACCCAAACAATAAACTTGTAAGCTCAAAAACAAACGAAGATTTATTAACGGATGTACCGTACCAGGAAGCGATCGGAAGTTTACTCTATCTATCTCAGGGAACTAAACCTGATATAAGTCATGCGGTAAATACGCTTAGCAGATTCAACAACAGGCCTGAATCTCAACACTGGACTGCAGTTAAGAGAGTTATGAGATACTTAAAGGGGACTGAGAATTATAAACTAGTTTTTACGAATAATCAAAATGGAAATATAACAGGATTTTGTGATGCGGATTGGGCTTCGGATAGTGAAAATCGGAGATCATGTACAGGCTATGTTTTTATATTCCAAGGTGCTGCAATATCATGGAGTTCAAGAAAACAACAGACAGCTGCTCTGTCAACTATGGAGGCTGAATACATGTCGTTAGCTTCTGCTACACAGGAAGCAATTTGGTTGAAACAATTGGAAGAAGAGTTATGGCCGCACTTAGAGAAAATTCCTATTACCTTATACTGTGACAATCAGAGTGCAATCAAGCTTGCTTCAACAGACTCGTTTCATGCTCGTAGCAAGCACATTGACGTAAGGTTTCACTTTTTACGCGACAAAATAGCTGCCAAAAAGATAGATGTTAAATTTGTGGGAACTGATGAGATGACAGCGGATATCCTGACCAAAGCAACACTTAGGCCAAAGCATGAATACTGTGCAAGAAAAATGGGTTTGCATTTAAGGGGGGATGATGATAATAAATGCTAAACCAATGCTTACTGCACATCACTAACTCAACTTTGAGAACTATTGTTAAAGCAAACTTATTTATTAAACTTAACGTTGTCTTTTTCGTTAAGAACATCATTCATTTACATTTTCACTTCCTTTCTAACTTTATAATAAACCACATTGAATTTCTTGAGTCAAGGTCTTTCCTTTTTATTTCACAAAGTCTACCAGTTTCCTAGGAAAATATTCATCTAGATTCATCACCCTGCACCTAGTTCAATAGCGCTTCTAGCGGCTGACTTCCTAATGTAGCAAGCTTCGTATTACCTGTTGTAACCTTTTGACCGAGACTCCAGAATAGTTATACATGTACCTGGAATTTGAAGCTCATTGGGACACTAGCACTCTCGATTTAATCTCAATGGCGAAAATTGTTGACAAGCGGTCTATGAGAAAAGCCATATCGTCTTGCGGAATCGCAATCATAAGGGTTTCACGGTCGTTTTTTTTTCTACTGGCAATTGGCTCCAGAGTTTGTCAACTCTTTAAAATGCTTAATCAAGTGTAAACAGTTGCTCCTATTAAAAAATCAAAATTAATAAGTAATAAAAGCCCAAAAATCTAACAACCTGCACCAACCGTAAGTGTTTCTCACTCTACACCACAGGAAATCAAAGTCTTCGCTGGAAAACTGAGGTAAATTGTTTATTTTCATCTTTCGCTATCGAAGATAACTAGCTGATCGCCAATTGGCGCGCTTAATTCTGTGGAGCTTGAGCAATCAGTGCAGACGAAAAATTAAGCTAATGAGCTTAGTCAGGACGTAAACCATCTATTTGTCTTGCAAAAAAAAAAAACACCTAAAAGTATACTCAATAATTTGCTAATATGAGTGTAGCAAGATCGCCCCCACCGGGGTGCGATCGCACTGTACCAGCAAACTATTGTCATTACATTCCCTCAACAACAGTAACAGCAACAATGACAATAACAACGACAACCACGGTCCCAATAACAACAAGTAATAACTACACCTACTCAGTTACAACTACATCAACAACGTCAATTACATCTACTAAAACAAGTACAGCAATCCCCCCACATACGCGAAGGATACGTTCCGAAAAACCACCGCGTATGTATGAAAATATGTATGTACTACATACGAGTATGTATGTACTTGTAGAGATGGGTCGCAAGACAAGCAATTTTTTTAATGCTTGTTTGGAAGCTTCTGTTGATCAATTTGATCAAGTCTTCTTAATAATGTTGCAATTGCGACTTCTATTTTCCAAAATTACGTGGTCTAAGATATAAGAAGGAACACGAATTTTTGATGAATCGCGTATAAGCACCGTGTATGTTGAGGGAATATCGGAAAAACTGAATCGCGTATAAGCGAAATCGCGTATGCTGAGACCGCTCAAGAAAAAATAAAAAAAGCGCTAAATGAAGTAGCAATCAACAATTACAACCTTAAAGTACTTCCTAACAATGAGATGAAAATACAATCAACAGACTCACTAGCATACAGAACCATTGTTAAAATGTTACGACAGAAAAACACTCAATACTACACCTATAAACCGAAAGAACAGCGCGGATTTCGAGTAATCCTCCGGAATATGCATCACTTAACAGATATGAGTGAAATCAAAAGGAAGCTATCCGAGGTGGGCCATGTTGTGACAAATATCCATAATATTCTACAGCGATGAACCAAGCGTTTGTGTCAAATGTGCCGGTATCCACAAGACCATAGATTGCAACATTACAAATTCAAGTGATAAAATAAAATGCGCACTCTGCGGCAGAGGACATACAGCCAATTACAGAGATGCGAAATCTATAAGACTCTTAAGATACAGCGTTTTCCTAGCCTTAGAAAAAAGGAAATAATAAGAGACGATGGTGAGACGACAAACCATGCTCAAGCCATACCAACAACGACAACTCAAGAACAGACATACCACATACGCTTAAGTTCTATGTAACAATTCTTCACAGGATAAACCAACAGAAAATCGACCAAAACAGCAAGAGATAAAACTTGGAAACCCAGCTTCAGGCTCAGAAAATACAGAACCAAAACTAAAACAATTTATAAAAACCAGCAAGGTAGACATACTGCTTATTTCTGAAACACATCTTGTAGCGTACAGCTTGAAAATATCAACCCAACATTTTGCTTCAAGTTTTGTATATTTTTATATTTTTTTTTAAATAGTAACCGTCAGGAATTGCACTTCCTGTATATCCAGGAAAAGCCGCTGTATGTATGCCCAAAATCGACACCCACTTAACAGAGGAAACTGTGAATTAATGCTGACCCTTGGTATGGTATAAAAGCCATGGCAAAAACGAGCCCAGCCTCTTTCTCTCTTTTTTTTTCGTTGGCGGTGCAAATCAGGAAAAAGAAATCCCTGATCGCGGTGTGCTAGAATAAGCAGTTATTTTTTTTTGTCTGAAAATACGGAAAATAGATTTTCCGCAAATAAAATGAACAATTGATTTCAGTGCATTTGTGCGATTACCAAAAAAGTATATATATATGTATATATTGTGTTTAATCGTGTGCGTGTGAGTTACAAAACTTAGCCGAAGGATAAAGCGGCTTAAACGCTGCATTAAATTATCAAAGGTAAAATTAATATAGGATGTGGTAACCTGCTGATTAGCACGCTAAATTTTTACAGCCGGCCCCTCATCCATCGACGAATTCCTCTTCCACGTGGAATGCAAGACACGATACCACACGCCATAACTTGTGCGGTACGATATTTTTCCCGGCAGCATCATACACTACATACCTATAGTGAAAAGTTCGCCTCCGCACAGGCCCAAAATGCTCTACAACAAATTATAATTTGCTCTCGACGAAACACACAAATCAATAAATATATGTACATAGTTAGAGCACCCTGCTGACACGTGAATGCGCCACCGCCACCTTGAATCAGTAATTTGCCCCTTGCCGATCAAACCAGGCATTGGTATATATTCGTTCGTGGTGTGCCTAGTTGTAACTTCCCGCCTTGCCACAATTAATACCATTTTGGTTCTGCTGCCAACATTCTTTGGGATCATCTTCCGCTGAGCGACAAACTGCACCTTTATCAATTGCATCAGTCAAAAGCAGGCGGCATTCTTCCATTGTCGCCCCTAAAGGTTGCTTCATCCACTGCATAACAGCAACACATAATCCAGAAGTCGCCATATATGTCAATGCATAGGACCACTGTTGCGAAGCCCGCTACCCCCCGGTCACCATAAACACCAACATCAGATAACTGAGAGTTCAAATCAGACACCAATCGATCTGCTCAGTAAATAGCTGACGAGCAGTGAAATTACATAGGCGGTAAAGTGCACTTGCCTACCGGATTGTCCCACCAGTGTCAACTTTAGTTTTAAGATTTTGAGAATTGTTAGAGGTTAAGTTTTCTTTTTTTGTATCTAAGGGTAAGAGGTAGAGAATTTCATTTTGTTTGGTTCCATTCAGGTAATGCCTAAAGAATCTATAAAATATTTTCAAATAATTAAATCAACAATTTTCCTAACAGTGAGAATAAATCCACATCGAAACATACATCACATCGTACTGTGCGCACAAGACGAAGGAGTATGCCGTTCCCGTAATAACTCAGTTAAGATAAAGCAACAACGACAAAAACTGTAAGTGATTTTTTTTATATATTCTTTTGGGCAACAAGCTAGGGCAATTATCCACATTTTCAATATATGCTTAATGTTTCTTGCTATGGTGGAAAAAAAAAAAAATATAAAAAGCTCTTTTTATTTTAACAGTTCGGTTACCTACATACAACTGTTTCCTTAAATTCGAAATCCGTACCCTCATTTGATTCGTGAACCCTAATAATTCAATAATTTCGTAATATTACTATTATCTTTACTATACCTATATATATATCTACTTTTTTTAATTTGAACAAAGAATTAAATTTGTCCCCATCTTTTAGAATTTAAAATCATTTTTTTTTCTTACTATATGAAATTTATTTCTTACAAAGTACTTACCCTATGAAATTTGTGAGAATAAACAGAAAATAATGTCTCATGTCTCAACATCTGACATGTTTTATTTTATGTATCCCTTGGTTGTCGTCAGCTACCGTTTTACCTTCCCAACCTATTTTATATACATCCTAAATATGTATCTACTTTCTGTTCGTCAGATTCAACAAAACTATTATCGGGAAACAAAACCTAACTAATCAGTAAATTCCATGGTTTCTTTTGGCACGAAAATTTATTTAGCAGCTTCGGAAGTGAAATTTCTTGCGAAATTTCCACAATTTTCCTCCTGTCCCCTGCAAAATTGGCGCCCAACGTGGGGCCTGTCAAAATATTTGGCACCCCAAACATAGAGCAACGAGTCCTTAGTTTTGACGATGAAAGTTGTCGAAACTTAGAGTAAACCATCTGCAACATAAGATCCATCTATTTTCATTTCGTTGCCACTGCAAGTATTCTTGCGGATACCTTGCACACTACTGCACTAAATACCTTCGATAACATTGAAGTTTAGTTTCCGAATTCATCATCTGTGTGTGCAAGTGCTTGTAATTTTACATAATTAATACTAGGAGCCCGTTCTATCACGATTTTTATCATTAGAAGCCAGAGCAAGTAAGTAAGTAAGCCAGAGCACTAGAACACTAATTTATTACAAAGTCGACATAAATCCAGACCTACAATAGTACATCAAAACAAGGGAAGTTCTTATCTGAGTCCTTACAATCAAGGCTATTAGCTTAGTTGAAGTTGCAATAGAAAGATGCTCACAATCATTAAAACTCTTTCATCTTAATGTGGAACAGAGATGTATGATGTACCGAAGCTGACGAAACTGTTTTGTCACACTTTTCCCTTCTTTTTGTTTACCGCTTACGCTTATAAAATTCTTTTCAATTACCTGTAGATCACCCATCAATCGCCAATTCAATTTATGAAATTATTCATCAAGTTTTTACCAACCTATCTAAATGAAAATAATTTTCGGTGTTATATAACAATCGTTAACTTCGTATACAAATAAATAGTTTCTTCTCCGGGAACTACCTGATAGAGCACAAGAAATACAAAAAAAAAAAACCCTAGATCTCAAATCATTCATAATAATTTAAACAGATAATTTAACAATGAATACCAACGGGAATAAAACACGGGAGCTATATCAAAGCAAAGTAGAACCCAAGATCATGATAGCAATCCAAGCATGCAAACTCGCTCGCTTTCAAACAGACAAACAATTACTGATACGCCCTTCGAAATCGTCGAACAGTGCCAAAGGTACCAGAGTGTAAACCCCACCGAACATATTTTTGAGCGATGGCCTAAATTTCAACGCCCATGGACAAGGCTTCATGCTGATTTTCTACACCTATTTGGAAAGAAGGTGTTGCTAATAGTAAACTCCACATCAAAATGGATCGAATTATATCTTATGAAACTGACAACAGCGTCGGAGGTAATCTCTAAATTCCGAAAGACTTTCAGGAATAGACGTTTGGAATTCCACTATATGTTGTGGCAGATAATGGGCCCCCATTTAGTAGTACACAGTTCATATCATTCATGGCGGAATGCGGAGTAGAGGTAAAGAAAAGCCCACCGTACTACCTACAAGCGAATGGTCTAGCAGAAGCAGAGGTAAAAGTGGTCAAACGGGAAATCATGAAGGATATGGAATCCCGTGCGACAGGTTGCATCATTCAGGATACGGAAATGGAGCAGAAAATTGACCAGTTTTTATTTTATTATCGAACTACTCCTAGCCCAACTACTCGGAAAAGTAGCTGCGAGTTCTTGCTTCAAAACTCCCCAAGAACGCTTCTGAATCAGTTGAAGCCCCCTTTTGGACAAACACCTTTTAACACCATTATCACTAAATCTTCTTTTTATTTCCCAGACAAAGTCTATTTTCTTAATTGTAGAATAGTCTTATAGTTAAAACAAACAACAGGCCTGAATTTCAACACTGGACTGCAGTTAAGAAAGTTATGAGATACTTAAAGGGGACTAAGAATTATAACGTAGTTTTTACGAATAATCAAAATGGAAATATAACAGGATTTTGTGATGCGGATTGGGCTTCGAATAGTGAAGATCGGGGATCATGTACAGGCTATGTTTTTATATTCCAAGGTGCTGCAATATCATGGAGTTCAAGAAAACAACAGACAGTTGCTCTGTCAACTATGGAGGCTGAATACATGTCGTTAGCTTCTGCTACCCAGGAAGCAATTTGGTTAAAACAATTGGAAGAAGAGTTATGGCCGCACTTAGAGAAAATTCCTATTACTCTTTACTGTGACAATCAGAGTGCAATCAAGCTTGCTTCAGCAGACTCGTTTCATGCTCGTAGCAAGCACATTGACATGAGGTTTCGCTTTTTACGCGACAAAATAGCTGCCAAAAAGATAGATGTTTAATTTGTGGGGACTGATGAAAACAAATGGATGCAGTAAGTGCTTTCTTGCAAGGGGACATCGATGTGGATATATACATGTGTCAACCACCTCTTTACGAAAAGGGAAACCAGGTTTGTAAATTAAATAAAGCTATATACAGACTGAAACAGGCGCGGCGTCACGACAATGGAACAAAACCTTTTGTAAAGCGCTAAAGGATATAGGAGTGAATAGCCTCGATGTTGATGCAAGTGTTTATTATAGAATTAAATATGATGATATGTTTTTTATCGCAATTTACGTGGATGATCTACTCCTATTCTACAATAATAAACAAGCTGTCCAGGTGGTAAAGTAGAGTTTATGCTCAAAATTTAATATGAAAGAACTTGGAGAGGCCGATCAGTGCAAAATAACCCGTAACAGAAAAATCGGTGAGTTGTATTTAGATCAAACAGCTTATATAGAACGTATTTTACAGAAATTCAGAATGTTTGATTGCAAAATATCGAGCTCACCGAGTGACCCAAACAATAAACTTGTAAGCTCAAAAACAAACGAAGATTTATTAACGGATGTACCGTACCAGGAAGCGATCGGAAGTTTACTCTATCTATCTCAGGGAACTAAACCTGATATAAGTCATGCGGTAAATACGCTTAGCAGATTCAACAACAGGCCTGAATCTCAACACTGGACTGCAGTTAAGAGAGTTATGAGATACTTAAAGGGGACTGAGAATTATAAACTAGTTTTTACGAATAATCAAAATGGAAATATAACAGGATTTTGTGATGCGGATTGGGCTTCGGATAGTGAAGATCGGAGATCATGTACAGGCTATGTTTTTATATTCCAAGGTGCTGCAATATCATGGAGTTCAAGAAAACAACAGACAGCTGCTCTGTCAACTATGGAGGCTGAATACATGTCGTTAGCTTCTGCTACACAGGAAGCAATTTGGTTGAAACAATTGGAAGAAGAGTTATGGCCGCACTTAGAGAAAATTCCTATTACCTTATACTGTGACAATCAGAGTGCAATCAAGCTTGCTTCAACAGACTCGTTTCATGCTCGTAGCAAGCACATTGACGTAAGGTTTCACTTTTTACGCGACAAAATAGCTGCCAAAAAGATAGATGTTAAATTTGTGGGAACTGATGAGATGACAGCGGATATCCTGACCAAAGCAACACTTAGGCCAAAGCATGAATACTGTGCAAGAAAAATGGGTTTGCATTTAAGGGGGGATGATGATAATAAATGCTAAACCAATGCTTACTGCACATCACTAACTCAACTTTGAGAACTATTGTTAAAGCAAACTTATTTATTAAACTTAACGTTGTCTTTTTCGTTAAGAACATCATTCATTTACATTTTCACTTCCTTTCTAACTTTATAATAAACCACATTGAATTTCTTGAGTCAAGGTCTTTCCTTTTTATTTCACAAAGTCTACCAGTTTCCTAGGAAAATATTCATCTAGATTCATCACCCTGCACCTAGTTCAATAGCGCTTCTAGCGGCTGACTTCCTAATGTAGCAAGCTTCGTATTACCTGTTGTAACCTTTTGACCGAGACTCCAGAATAGTTATACATGTACCTGGAATTTGAAGCTCATTGGGACACTAGCACTCTCGATTTAATCTCAATGGCGAAAATTGTTGACAAGCGGTCTATGAGAAAAGCCATATCGTCTTGCGGAATCGCAATCATAACGGTTTCACGGTCGTTTTTTTTTTTACTGGCAATTGGCTCCAGAGTTTGTCAACTCTTTAAAGTGCTTAATCAAGTGTAAACAGTTGCTCCTATTAAAAAATCAAAATTAATAAGTAATAAAAGCCCAAAAATCTAACAACCTGCACCAACCGTAAGTGTTTCTCACTCTACACCACAGGAAATCAAAGTCTTCGCTGGAAAACTGAGGTAAATTGTTTATTTTCATCTTTCGCTATCGAAGATAACTAGCTGATCGCCAATTGGCGCGCTTAATTCTGTGGAGCTTGAGCAATCAGTGCAGACGAAAAATTAAGCTAATGAGCTTAGTCAGGACGTAAACCATCTATTTGTCTTGCAAAAAAAAAAAAACACCTAAAAGTATACTCAATAATTTGCTAATATGAGTGTAGCAAGATCGCCCCCACCGGGGTGCGATCGCACTGTACCAGCAAACTATTGTCATTACATTCCCTCAACAACAGTAACAGCAACAATGACAATAACAACGACAACCACGGTCTCAATAACAACAAGTAATAACTACACCTACTCAGTTACAACTACATCAACAACGTCAATTACATCTACTAAAACAAGTACAGCAATCCCCCCACATACGCGAAGGATACGTTCCGAAAAACCACCGCGTATGTCGAATTCGCGTATGTTGAAACTAGAAACTGTATGAAAATATGTATGTACTACATACGAGTATGTATGTACTTGTAGAGATGGGTCGCAAGACAAGCAATTTTTTTAATGCTTGTTTGGAAGCTTCTGTTGATCAATTTGATCAAGTCTTCTTAATAATGTTGCAATTGCGACTTCTATTTTCCAAAATTACGTGGTCTAAGATATAAGAAGGAACACGAATTTTTGATGAATCGCGTATAAGCACCGTGTATGTTGAGGGAATATCGGAAAAACTGAATCGCGTATAAGCGAAATCGCGTATGCTGAGACCGCTCAAGAAAAAATAAAAAAAGCGCTAAATGAAGTAGCAATCAACAATTACAACCTTAAAGTACTTCCTAACAATGAGATGAAAATACAATCAACAGACTCACTAGCATACAGAACCATTGTTAAAATGTTACGACAGAAAAACACTCAATACTACACCTATAAACCGAAAGAACAGCGCGGATTTCGAGTAATCCTCCGGAATATGCATCACTTAACAGATATGAGTGAAATCAAAAGGAAGCTATCCAAGGTGGGCCATGTTGTGACAAATATCCATAATATTCTACAGCGATGAACCAAGCGTTTGTGTCAAATGTGCCGGTATCCACAAGACCATAGATTGCAACATTACAAATTCAAGTGATAAAATAAAATGCGCACTCTGCGGCAGAGGACATACAGCCAATTACAGAGATGCGAAATCTATAAGACTCTTAAGATACAGCGTTTTCCTAGCCTTAGAAAAAAGGAAATAATAAGAGACGATGGTGAGACGACAAACCATGCTCAAGCCATACCAACAACGACAACTCAAGAACAGACATACCACATACGCTTAAGTTCTATGTAACAATTCTTCACAGGATAAACCAACAGAAAATCGACCAAAACAGCAAGAGATAAAACTTGGAAACCCAGCTTCAGGCTCAGAAAATACAGAACCAAAACTAAAACAATTTATAAAAACCAGCAAGGTAGACATACTGCTTATTTCTGAAACACATCTTGTAGCGTACAGCTTGAAAATATCAACCCAACATTTTGCTTCAAGTTTTGTATATTTTTATATTTTTTTTTAAATAGTAACCGTCAGGAATTGCACTTCCTGTATATCCAGGAAAAGCCGCTGTATGTATGCCCAAAATCGACACCCACTTAACAGAGGAAACTGTGAATTAATGCTGACCCTTGGTATGGTATAAAAGCCATGGCAAAAACGAGCCCAGCCTCTTTCTCTCTTTTTTTTTCGTTGGCGGTGCAAATCAGGAAAAAGAAATCCCTGATCGCGGTGTGCTAGAATAAGCAGTTATTTTTTTTTGTCTGAAAATACGGAAAATAGATTTTCCGCAAATAAAATGAACAATTGATTTCAGTGCATTTGTGCGATTACCAAAAAAGTATATATATATGTATATATTGTGTTTAATCGTGTGCGTGTGAGTTACAAAACTTAGCCGAAGGATAAAGCGGCTTAAACGCTGCATTAAATTATTAAAGGTAAAATTAATATAGGATGTGGTAACCTGCTGATTAGCACGCTAAATTTTTACAGCCGGCCCCTCATCCATCGACGAATTCCTCTTCCACGTGGAATGCAAGACACGATACCACACGCCATAACTTGTGCGGTACGATATTTTTCCCGGCAGCATCATACACTACATACCTATAGTGAAAAGTTCGCCTCCGCACAGGCCCAAAATGCTCTACAACAAATTATAATTTGCTCCCGACGAAACACACAAATCAATAAATATATGTACATAGTTAGAGCACCCTGCTGACACGTGAATGCGCCACCGCCACCTTGAATCAGTAATTTGCCCCTTGCCGATCAAACCAGGCATTGGTATATATTCGTTCGTGGTGTGCCTAGTTGTAACTTCCCGCCTTGCCACAATTAATACCATTTTGGTTCTGCTGCCAACATTCTTTGGGATCATCTTCCGCTGAGCGACAAACTGCACCTTTATCAATTGCATCAGTCAAAAGCAGGCGGCATTCTTCCATTGTCGCCCCTAAAGGTTGCTTCATCCACTGCATAACAGCAACACATAATCCAGAAGTCGCCATATATGTCAATGCATAGGACCACTGTTGCGAAGCCCGCTACCCCCCGGTCACCATAAACACCAACATCAGATAACTGAGAGTTCAAATCAGACACCAATCGATCTGCTCAGTAAATAGCTGACGAGCAGTGAAATTACATAGGCGGTAAAGTGCACTTGCCTACCGGATTGTCCCACCAGTGTCAACTTTAGTTTTAAGATTTTGAGAATTGTTAGAGGTTAAGTTTTCTTTTTTTGTATCTAAGGGTAAGAGGTAGAGAATTTCATTTTGTTTGGTTCCATTCAGGTAATGCCTAAAGAATCTATAAAATATTTTCAAATAATTAAATCAACAATTTTCCTAACAGTGAGAATAAATCCACATCGAAACATACATTACATCGTACTGTGCGCACAAGACGAAGGAGTATGCCGTTCCCGTAATAACTCAGTTAAGATAAAGCAACAACGACAAAAACTGTAAGTGATTTTTTTTTATTTTATATATTCTTTTGGGCAACAAGCTAGGGCAATTATCCACATTTTCAATATATGCTTAATGTTTCTTGCTATGGTGGAAAAAAAAAAAAATATAAAAAGCTCTTTTTATTTTAACAGTTCGGTTACCTACATACAACTGTTTCCTTAAATTCGAAATCCGTACCCTCATTTGATTCGTGAACCCTAATAATTCAATAATTTCGTAATATTACTATTATCTTTACTATACCTATATATATATCTACTTTTTTTAATTTGAACAAAGAATTAAATTTGTCCCCATCTTTTAGAATTTAAAATCATTTTTTTTTCTTACTATATGAAATTTATTTCTTACAAAGTACTTACCCTATGAAATTTGTGAGAATAAACAGAAAATAATGTCTCATGTCTCAACATCTGACATGTTTTATTTTATGTATCCCTTGGTTGTCGTCAGCTACCGTTTTACCTTCCCAACCTATTTTATATACATCCTAAATATGTATCTACTTTCTGTTCGTCAGATTCAACAAAACTATTATCGGGAAACAAAACCTAACTAATCAGTAAATTCCATGGTTTCTTTTGGCACGAAAATTTATTTAGCAGCTTCGGAAGTGAAATTTCTTGCGAAATTTCCACAATTTTCCTCCTGTCCCCTGCAAAATTGGCGCCCAACGTGGGGCCTGTCAAAATATTTGGCACCCCAAACATAGAGCAACGAGTCCTTAGTTTTGACGATGAAAGTTGTCGAAACTTAGAGTAAACCATCTGCAACATAAGATCCATCTATTTTCATTTCGTTGCCACTGCAAGTATTCTTGCGGATACCTTGCACACTACTGCACTAAATACCTTCGATAACATTGAAGTTTAGTTTCCGAATTCATCATCTGTGTGTGCAAGTGCTTGTAATTTTACATAATTAATACTAGGAGCCCGTTCTATCACGATTTTTATCATTAGAAGCCAGAGCAAGTAAGTAAGTAAGCCAGAGCACTAGAACACTAATTTATTACAAAGTCGACATAAATCCAGACCTACAATAGTACATCAAAACAAGGGAAGTTCTTATCTGAGTCCTTACAATCAAGGCTATTAGCTTAGTTGAAGTTGCAATAGAAAGATGCTCACAATCATTAAAACTCTTTCATCTTAATGTGGAACAGAGATGTATGATGTACCGAAGCTGACGAAACTGTTTTGTCACACTTTTCCCTTCTTTTTGTTTACCGCTTACGCTTATAAAATTCTTTTCAATTACCTGTAGATCACCCATCAATCGCCAATTCAATTTATGAAATTATTCATCAAGTTTTTACCAACCTATCTAAATGAAAATAATTTTCGGTGTTATATAACAATCGTTAACTTCGTATACAAATAAATAGTTTCTTCTCCGGGAACTACCTGATAGAGCACAAGAAATACAAAAAAAAAAAACCCTAGATCTCAAATCATTCATAATAATTTAAACAGATAATTTAACAATGAATACCAACGGGAATAAAACACGGGAGCTATATCAAAGCAAAGTAGAACCCAAGATCATGATAGCAATCCAAGCATGCAAACTCGCTCGCTTTCAAACAGACAAACAATTACTGATACGCCCTTCCCCTTACCACAGACTAGTAACAGACGTGTTTGTCACTCTCCTCCTACGCCACTACGAAGAATAGAGGCTTACATTCTTCATCACTCTCCAAATGGTAGCATGCAAAATCATTCTCTTAACATTGGTAGGGAGATCAGTTTAAATGAAACATTGCGAACGAACGTAGCTTGCACAGCTTTTAGTACATCTCTTTCTCTTGCTACAACTGTAACAGCTAGGTTGTTTACAACAACCACCCCTTCTTCTACTGCTTCTGTTTCATACCCAATTATGTCACACTCAATCCCAATAAACAAAACAGCTATTCAAGCAAGCAATGACCTTCCCAGTAGACATTTATCGTTTGACAGGAATGCATCTCTGCCACTTCAATCAAATTCAAATAGCAACTTGCACTCTCATATTAAAAGTGTTGTAGAGGCGAGCCTGGTCGATTTGAGAAATTCTCTGTTTAGGGAATTGCCCGGTTTAATCCAAGAGAATGTTGGACACACTTTGAAAAACATTCTGCCGCCTAATAATAATCCACAACAGATGAATCAAAGCCACTTCAATATTGAGCCAATGGCACAGGTATTGTGTGATGATGGAGCAGCCGCTAACAGTACGCGTCACTCAATTCACAACGAACACAATTCTCGAACATGTGTTGGCTCACCAGATCAGAATATCGACGCTCTACCAGATCCTAGGCATGGAAACATCCCTCTTCCAGCCTCATATGCAAATAGACAATTTTCCGACAATTCTCCCGTTCGAAGATCTAGCAATAGAAGATTCGATTTGGATCGTTGGGGAATTGTGTTTGACGGCACAGAGAAGGGAATGTCTATTGAAGACTTTGTCTTTCGTGTCGAAGTTCTAAAAGCGAACTATGATTGTCCATGGGAAGAAGTTATGCGAAACTTCCACCATTTGGTCAAAGGATCAGCCGAAGACTGGTTCTGGCATTACATGCGTAGTAATCCACGTGGTGATTGGCAAATGCTTCGAAATGCCCTTTTCAAAAGATTCAAAAGTTGTGAAAATGACTTTGAAATCTTAAAGCAAATTATGGATCGTAGGCAACTGCCAACAGAATCTTTTGACGAGTTTTACTCAAATATTAGTCACCTATTTAGTCAACTAAGAGATCCTATTCGTGAATTTGACCTTATTAAAATTTTACGAAACAACATCAATACACGATTGATGAATTTTATATTTCCTATGCAGATACATAGATACTATCGAACAGTTTCGTAATGAATGCCGACGAACGGAAAAGATGCTGCAATCGCAATACTCCGCTCAAAATCGTTTCAACAATGCTAGGCATATCAACGAACTGGACTGTTCGTTGTCAGACCAGTCAGCTGATATGTTCACAGATTCGTCGGATCATATCTCGGCAATTTCTTTTTCCAATCGTCCCAAGCAGTCGATCGTTCGAGACATGTCTTCATCCGGACATATCATATGTTTTAACTGCAAGCGCACGGGTCATCTTTTTATTAATTGCACGGCACCTGTTCGAAAGCTATTCTGCTATCGATGTGGGACAGATGACTACACAGTCCTCGACTGCCCAAAATGCAATCAGGTCATGGGAAACCAGAGCTTGAGCAAGACCAACTCCGAGAAGTCTTGTTCGACTCAGACCATCCCGGATTAACCACACAAGATGCGTCAACGAACACCGATTCCGACTTGTTATCAGATAAGTATAAAATACAACCTCCCACATCTAATCGGTGTAGTACCCCGTCCGAAAGAGACACTAAACTAAACTCTGTGCCACACAACTTTTATACACCATCTATAATGAACGCTTATAGGAATACTATAGGATTCGTAACAAAATATTCGGCTAAAACGCTAAGACCAAACTCGACGTACCATATAAGATCACCAAAGCAAGGGTGCGATATAGGAGAAGACATGCTTATCGTAAACTGATAAGTGAAACCAGGCTTGAAGGACAACTTGATCCTAGACCCTTTGCTAATGTTTTCATTCAGGGTAAAGAGATTTCCGGCTTGCTTGATAGTGGTGCTTCCGTGTCCTGTCTAGGAAAGGGGTGCAGGAAACTTTTAAAGGAGATCGGGATCCCTGTCATTCCATACAACTCTGCCGTAAAAACTGCTGACGGCAAAGGTCAACCGATAGTAGGACGTATTAGAGTGTAAGTAACGTATGAAAATATTTCAAAGGAAGTAGACTTATATCTCGTTCCAAGCCTTTCCTTTCCACTCTATCTAGGTATAGACTTTTGATCAACATTTCAAATAGCCCCACAGATTATCAGCGAGCTTTATACTAACCCTAATGGCACCATTCCACCCGACAACGCTACTAAGACCCCACCTCCAGCTCATGATTTGAACCAGATACAGGCTGAACAACTTAAAGCAGTCGTAGCAAAATTTCCGTCCTTCTTAAAATTAGGATTGGGTAAGACTACCATTGAGACGCACGTCATTGATACTTGTGACGCGGAACCGGTGAAACAACGACCGCTTTACCAATTTACCGTCATGCCCTTTGGGTTGTGTAATGCACCACAAACGATGTGTCGGTTAATGGATAAGGTGATCCCCAGCGCACTTAGGGAAAGCGTGTTCGTCTACCTTGACGACCTCCTTATCGTCTCCTCGGATTTCGAGCAACATCTTTCTTTGCTGTCACAAGTATCCGATTGCTTAAAATTTGCAAACCTGACCATCAATGTCGAAAAATCATTTTTCTGCTTTAAGGAACCACAATACCTCGGTTATATTGTTGGGCAAGGGCATCTAAAACCCAATCCTGATAAGGTATCCGCTATTAAAGATTTCCCTGTACCAACTTCACCGAAACAGGTCAGAAGGTTCCTAGGTCTTTGTGGATGGTACCGACGTTTTATAAAGAATTTCGCGGCAATCGCCTCGCCCTTGACAGACACTATAAAAAAATCGAAGGCATTTTCAATGACACCGGAAGCAATGATTTCTTTTGATGCTCTAAAAATGACACTAACCTCAGCCCCTCTTCTCAGTAACCCCTTTTCGAAGCGTTTTGTAGTCCAATGTGATGCATCAAATACTGGTATTGGAGGCGGTTTATTCCAATACGATGACAAGGGCATCGAAAAGCCGCTAGCCTTTTTCTCTCAAAAATTAAATGCTTGCCAACGTAACTACTCAGTCACAGAGCAGGAATGCCTGGCAGATCAATAATAAAGTTCAGACCCTATATTGAAGGCATGCCATTTACAGTGATTACGGATCACGCAAGCCTCAAATGGCTTATGGGCCTTAAAGATCTAAGCGGATGGCTTGCTCGCTGGTCCTTCGTTTACAAACGAATGTCTTCTAGTGAGAATGGGAATGAAAATCAGCCAACGGAATTCAAATGGAAGTTGTGTATACCCACAGGGTTAATCAACACCATCATAGTTAAAAACCATTGTCCACCAAACTGCTCTCATGGTGGTATTCGAAAAACATTGGAGCGCATCAGGCAAACCTGTTTCTGGCCAAACATGGTCATGCAAGTGCGAGATTTCGTTCGAAACTGTGAGGCTTGTAAGCAGAATAAATCTCCAAATTATACTCTCAGACCACCAATGGGTACACGCCAACAGATTGATCTTCCATTTCAGAAATTATACGTAGATTTCATGGGTCCTTATGTTCGCACAAAGAGAGGAAACTTATTCATTTTCATTGTGCTGGATCAGGTATCCAAATTTGTCTTTCTCAAAGCTATGCCGAAAGCAACTTCGAGATTGGTAGTCAATTTTTTGGAGCAAGCAATTTTTCAAAAGTTTGGCGTACCAGAATACCTGCACAGTGATGATGGCAAGCAATTTGTGTCTCAAGAATTTTCGCATTTTCTTTCCAAGTATGGTACTACACATATTAGAAATGCAGTATACTCGCCACAGGTAAACTTATCAGAGCGAGTGAGTAGGTCAATTTTGTCTGCCATTAGGACTTATCTGAAAGCGATCAGAGAGAATGGGACCTTCACTTACCGGAGATTCAACAAGCATTATGTACATCAGTGCACCAATCGACGGGTATGACTCCTTTTTTTGTTCTTTTTGGCCGGCATATGATGTTGCACGCAAAAATGTATCAACTTGCACGAAAACTTGAGGCATTAAAAGAAAGCGAGATTGAGTTTTTGCCACTGTCGAACTGCCTAGAGTTAATTCGTGAAAAGGTGAAAGAAAACTTGAACCTTGCGTTCAAGAGAAATCAAAAGGTCTACAATTTAAGATCCTCGAAGCGAGTCTTCAGAGCCGGAGATGAGGTTTGCCGGAGAAATTTCGTTTTGAGCAATGCCGCGAAGCACTTCAATGCCATGTTAAGCCAAAAGTTTCTTAAGTGTCGGATAACCAAACAAACTGGTAATTGTACATACCCATGCGAAGGATCTTCGGCACTAAATGATTTGCTTTTTTTTATTCATCGAATACCAGGTACATGGGTCGAAAATACTATTCCCTCCACTCATTTTCAAGCCTCCCGTTCTTCATGTTTTTTTTTCGAAATCTATGTATCGTCAAAATACATGATTTTGTAGTGTACAGCTTGAAAATATCAACCCAACATTTTGCTTCAAGTCTTATATATTTTTATATATTTTTTTTTAAATAGCAACCGTCAGGAATTGCACTTCCTGTATATCCAGGAAAAGCCGCTGTATGTATGCCCCAAATCGCCACCCACTTAACAGAGGAAACTGTGAATTAATGCTGACCCTTGGTATGGTATAAAAGCCATGGCAAAAACGAGCCCAGCCTCTTTCTCTCTTTTTCGTTGGCGGTGCAAATCAGGACAAGAAAAAAATAAAAAAATCCCTGATCGCGGTGTGCTAGAAAAAGCAGTCATTTATTTTTTGTCTGAAAATACGGAAAATAGATTTTCCGCAAATAAAATGAACAATTGATTTCAGTGCATTTGTGCGATTACCAAAAAAGTAAATATATATATATTGTGATTAATCGTGTGCGTGTGAGTTATAAAACTTAGCCGAAGGATAGAGCGGCTTAAACGCTGCATTAAAATATCAAAGGTAAAATAAATATAGGATGTGGTAACCTGCTGATTAGCACGCTAAATTTTTACAGCCGGCCCCTCATCCATCGACGAATTCCTCTTCCACGTGGATTGCAAGACATGATACCACACGCCATAACCTGTGCGGTACGAAATTTTTCCCGGCAGCATCATACACTACATACCTATAGTGAAAAGTTCGCGTCCGCACAGGCCCTAAATGCTCTACAACAAATTATAATTTGCTCTCGACGAAACACACAAATCAATCAATATATGTACATAGTTAGAGCACCCTGCTGACACGTGAATGCGCCACCGCCACCTTGAATCAGTAATTTGTCCCTTGCCGATCAAACCAGGCATTGGTATATATTCGTTCGTGGTGTTGTAACTTCCCGCCTTGCCACAATTAATACCATTTTGGTTCTGCTGCCAACATTCTTTGGGATCATCTTCCGCTGAGCGACAAACTGCACCTTTATCAATTGCATCAGTCAAAAGCAGGCGGCATTCTTCCATTGTCGCCCCTAAAGGTTGCTTCATCCACTGCGTAACAGCAACACATAATCCAGAAGTCGCCATATATGTCAATGCATAGGACCACTTTTGCGAAGCCCGCTATCCCCCCGTCACCATAAACACCAACATCAGATAACTGAGAGTTCAAATCAGACACCAATCGATCTGCTCAGTAACTAGCTGACGAGCAGTGCAATTACATAGACGGTAAAGTGCACTTGCCTACCGAATTGTCCCACCAGTGTCAACTTTAGTTTTAAGATTTTAAGAATTGTTAGAGGTTAAGTTTTCTTTTTTTTTTATCTAAGGGTAAGAGGTAGAGAATTTCATTTTGTTTGGTTCCATTCAGGTAACGCCTAAAATATTAAATCAACAATTTTCCTAACAGTGAGAACAAATCCACATCGAAGCATACATCACATCGTACTATGCGCACAAGACGAAGGAGTATGCCGTTCCCGTAATAACTCAGTTAAGATAAAGCATAGACACACTAGGTCTGTTCCTTTACTTGAAAATTGTTACTGATTCTTACTGATTCTTACTGGTTTTAGATAAATCGCGTTCCTTTACACAAAAAAGTAGTAAAAGAGAGAGGCAACGAGAGAGTAAAAATTGCCTCACTAAAAAATCTTACTATTTCTTACTGGAAAAATTTCATCCACTAGAAATTGAACTATCTGTCAAAGTCAGCTGTTCCACTTGTTTGAATTATTTGCATTTTTTTTATTTTAATTCAAAAAGTAAAAAAATGGAGAGAAATGGAACATAGATGAAAGTTGAACGTTCTGAATGTTGAAATTTGCATTTCGCAATATATTGCATGCTGTATTGGTTCTGGGAAATCATCAGGGGTGGACTTTTCTGTGAAATCCAAAATCATACAACAACACTCTGTTTACTTTTGCTTCACATGTGTTTTTGACATTTCGTTTGTTGCTACTTTTGTAGTAAACGCGTTCCTTTACTTCTTCGTAATTTTGCCTTACTCTGAGAGAATTTTACCCCCACTCCTTGAAATTCAATAATTTACTATTTTTGGAGCAAAAAGTAAAGGAACAGACCTATTATTACTAGATGGGTCATTTCATACCCCAACTTGGAACAGAGTATACCTCACACTTTTACTCCTAAGAGATGGCGTCCCAATGCAGTTTATTACCTTGTTAACATTTTCTGTGTTTGCTTATTTCCATATTTGTATCTATGGTGTTTGCAGGACACAAAATTGTTGCAGAGAATGGAAGAAAAAAAAAATAACACCCAAGTACCGTCCGTTTCTCGCTGTTCTTTTGAATTTCATGTATCTCTTTCGTACAATAAGATCATGGGGGAAGGGGAATGTTTTCTTCGCGACACGAGATATGGGAAACATGATATAATTAGGTATGTGTGCATATTCCGATATTCATTGGTCATGATTCATGAAGGATATTATGATAAATTTTTTAAAGTAGGTAGGTATATATGTATGTACATATTGTACATATGTACATACTTTCTTGATTGCTGATGCTGAGATGTAAATGGAAGAAAATTTAAAAAACACTAAATGATTGACTGATGTATGTACATACAAATACACAGCCAATTTTTTTTTAATACCACTTATAGCCTGAGATCAATTTTCGGGGTTCATATTTGCGTTTTTGATTGCATGAATAGCTAGCTAACATAAAATGAATAGGCAATAATTTATACTTAGTTCACTTGAAAGTTGAAATTAAAATATCAGTTATCATATTTTCGAGTGTAATGTAGGTATGTATATTTCTTGGAAACTATTTAAATTATAATTCAGTTATCTACGAGTATGCATAATTGTAGAAATGTTAGCTTTATTGTAAAGAACTATTAACACATTGATTGCCATGGTTATCTTAGTCGGACAAGTAGATCGAATCAAAATAATAGCAGTGCTTATTAGATTTCGGTATACAAATTTTGTTTTGACTTGATTTTTGAATCTAAATGATAGAATGGTAAGTTAAAACATTCTACTTTTTATTTTTTATCAAACAGCTGTAATAATTTCGCAGCCATGCCAGTAAGGACTAGTATATCGTTAAAAACACCTCATACTAATTTATTTAAATTCAGTATTTTTTTTTTTTTACTTTTTTGATCTAGTAAGCTGGTGAAGAAAGAGCACTGCTATTATTTTGCTCGCCCTTTTTTAAAGTTCTTTTCGACAAAATGCATATATGTTAGTTTATTTTAATTAAATCAAAAACTAATAAATGTAGATATTATAAGAAAATAACTCATTTTAGGCTGCTTGTAAATTTTTTTAAAAACTATTTTTTAAAGTACGAAGTAATGTCAACTGAGTAGACGTGTTTTAATTTGCTCCTGTATACGCGGCCAAATTCTTATCTACCGGCTACCTAATCAAACAAGTTGTAATTTCAAACTCTTATATAGTATCTTTTTGCTTCATATTTGTACACCTCGAGTGGCTTTCGTGTGTTTTTTTGCCGATAAATCGAATTAAAAAACCGAATTAAATTATATATTGAACGGTTTAGTACTCAATTCGATTTTCTTAATCGCTCTCTGTTAACTATGTCAGCTAGACCGAGACGTCATGGAACTAAGGAGAGCAAGGTGATGAGCTCTTCTGAGTTATTCAGCTCACCCGCCTTCAGCAGCCAAAACAAATTGCGCCCTACACTAAGTCAAAATATTGAAAGGAAATCATCTGTTTCGGGGAATTTACAAGACTTCGAAGCAACACTGACAACAAAATTTGCACAGCTGATTTCCGAACTTGAGGCAAAAGTCAATATTTTGATCAGCGAAGCCATAGCTGCACTTGATATTCGAGTAAAGCAGTGCGAGAGTGAAATTGTGGAACTTAAAGAAGAAAACATTAAAATAAGAGAGGAGTTAGCTGATTATCAGCGCCGACAACGTCTCTGTGATGTGATAGTGAGAGGTATTCCTTATAAACACAACGAGAAATCCATCGATCTTGCCAAAAAAATCGCCGTTAAGCTACGTCACGAATACTCTCCCCACATTGATGCTTTTCGTCTGAGATCCAATTCGCTCGGCAGCAGTAGCAGCAGCGGCGGCAGTACCAGCAACAACAACAACGACGATTTTGAAATTAAAATAACAACATCGACTAAACTCTCCTGAAAGCTTTTTGCTGGTACCATCCGCTTCTTTTCAACTGATGTCATCTGGAGCAGTTTTATATAGGATTTATTTTACTTAAGTATTATCTAATCTTTCTACGTTTGTCAATTTAATTTCGGAAATAATATTGTTTGTAACTCTTTTCTTCTTTTCTTTTCTAATTTCATTGTATACCTATCTTCCTATTACAACTTTTCTTTCTCTTACACTTTCTTATTGTTGTTATTGTTATTGTCTCTATAAATATCCGGTATATATACATTTGTACATACTTGTCGTACTACAGTGATCCTATTGTTTGTTATTGATTGTTTTTATGATGGTTAATAATAGTCTTCCTGTGTCTGGTTATGCTGGTGAAATCGCGGTGCGGTCTGTTGTAAACATTTTATCCAATGCACGTGATGGATTAAAAATATGTTACCTTAATGCTCATAGTTTAAATTTGACCAAATTGGATTATTTAGGGTATATTTTCAAGAGATCAGGGGTTGATATTATTTGCATTACTGAAACTTGGTTCTGGTCCAATCCAGAAGATACCGAAAATGAAGATGAAGTCAATAAGCTATATGAAATTTCTGGGTATAAGCTCATTCGCAATGATAGGGTTACTACTACGACTGGCGGGGGAGTTGCGGTGTATTGCAGCACTTCGTTCACGCATAAAATACTAAATGAATGTGAAGGAAGCGTAGTGGAGTGTCTTCTATTAGAAGTTTCGGATGGTATAACGAAGTGTCTTGTTGGTGTTGTCTACAACCCGAATCCCTGTCATTCTCCAGAAATATTATTTTCCGCATTGCATGAGTTCACTGCACTTTATGAGCATATCATAATCTGTGGAGATTTTAATGCTGACCTTTTAAAATGCGACAATAAAGCTCATCTGCTACTGGATTTTGCTGCTGCCGCTGGGCTATCGGTGGTAAATTCGTATGCCACCCGTTTTTCTTCTGACGCCCCTCCCAGTCTTCTTGATGTTGTTATGGTCTCTAATCGTTCCTATGTCTTGCTTCAAGATCAGCTGTCCCTAGCGGGAATATCTGACCACGACTTGTTATTCTGTACTTACGGTGTTGATATGTCTCGTTCTCCCTCTCCTTCATCGTTCGAATTCAGAGATTATGCTTCAATAGATTACAACGCCTTACATATTGATGCAAGCTTGCTCCCGTGGCGTCATTGCTATCAAACATCAAGAATAAACGACAAAGTTAATCATATTCAATCCCTTCTACTGGACCTCCTTAACAGGCATGTTCCTCTTAAGACAGTTGCAATACGAAATAAAAAATGCCCCTGGTTCACTAGTGACGTTACAAATGCCATGAAGGTTCGTAACAAGCTATACTCAAGGTGGAAGCAAAGACCAACAACACCTAATTGGGAATCTTATTGTCGTGCTCGTAATTACTCTACCTTTATTACACGAAGGGCTAAAAAGAGATATTTCCTTTCCAAGTTGAACACTGACCTACCATCGAAAAAGCTTTGGACCAACTTACGTTCCATTGGTGTTGGGAAAAAGGTTGCTGCGTATAGCATCCCTGATGTTGCTGAACTTAATGATGTTTTCTTGACCAGTGCAATTTATAATTCTTGTTTTACTCCCAAAGAAGAACTTCTTTTTATGTCTGATTTTGACTTCGAAGTCATTTCGGAAGTCATTTCGGAAGTTGATGTCATAAATGTTATTCGTTCGTTAAAATCAAACGCTGTCGGTGAAGATGGTATACCACTTCGGTTCGTTAAGATGATCCTACCCCATATCATAAGCTGTCTTACACATATTGTCAACTTTTGTATCACATCATCTGTTTTTCCTGATAGTTGGTAGTTAGCTAAAGTTATCCCTGTACCAAAGAAACCTCACCCATCTCTACCAACTGATTTTCGTCCTATCAGTATTTTACCAACTCTATCAAAAATCTTGGAGAGGGTTCTTGTTAAGCAGATGTCAGGTTATCTGGATCAACATAGTTTGCTGTCCTCTGTCCAGTCAGGATTTCGAGCACGTCACAGTTGTGCTACAGCTATGACGAAAATTCTGGATGACATTAGAATCGAGTATGATATGGATCACTTGACGGTGCTTTGCTTGCTTGACTTCTCCAAGGCTTTTGATAGAGTGGACCATGAGGTGTTGTGTCAGAAGCTCAGGATGTATTTCGGCTTCAGTGAAAGATCAGTGCGCCTTATAAGCAATTACTTTCATAATCGTTACCAAAGAGTGGTACATGATGGGAAATCATCCGAATTTAGAGCCTTACTAGCGGGGGTGCCACAGGGATCTATATTAGGACCAATATTATTTTGCCTTTATATAAATGATCTACCCAGTGTTTGCTCAAATGTCTCTTTTCATCTCTATGCTGACGATGCGCAGGTTTACTTGTCACGACCAATCGGTCTGGGGGAGGATCTCATAGTTAGATTTAATGATGATCTTTCGAAAATTTATAGCTGGTCACTTTCCAATGGGTTAAACCTCAATCCAGAAAAATCTCAAATGATTTTAATATCAAAAAAATATTGCGATACCAGTGAGCTTCCACCCGTGTTTTTAAACAACAGACAAATTAAGTTTGTCGATGTTGTCACAAATCTTGGTTTCAAGATAAATCGCTCACTCTCTGCCGTAAACCAAACAAATTACGTCGTTGGTCGAATATATGCGGGATTGCGTAAACTCTGGTTGTCTTCTAGCTTCACCCCGGTAGATACAAAGCTTAGACTTGTCAAAACTTTATTTGTTCCCATTTTTGACTATTCAACTATGGTATACTGCAAACTTGATTCCCACTCTCAACACAAGTTGCTCGTCGCGTTCAACGATGCCATTAGGTATGTATATGGTCTGCGTCGATATGATCATATATCGCACTACCACAAGCTGGTACTTGGTTGTACGTCACAACAATTCCTAAATCTCAGGTGTTGCCAGTGCATGCATAGTCTGGTTAACAGTAGATCTCCTGCATATCTCTTTGAAAAACTTCAATTTGCTCAATCCACCAGGACACAAAATCTGATTATGCCCACTTTTAAATATTTGAACTCTTCGCGCTTCTTCTTCATCCATGCGACCAGACTTTGGAACTCCCTTCCGAACACAACAAAACGAATAATCGGAGCTAATAAATTTAAAAATGCCGCATTACAGTATTTATAACAACAGCAACAACTATTTTCCTTAATATTCTCTTCTTCTTTCTCTTTCTCTTCTCTTCTCTTATTACTTTTTTTCTGCCACATCTTCTATTCTTTTTTATTTTCTTTCATATATCACTTTCCTATTCCATGTCTCATTAGTTTAATATAAATATTATTTAAGTATATACACATTTCCAAAAATCATGTACTATAAAAGACTACGTCTTACTTGTACTTACCTTTGTATTAATAAATTGAAAATTGAATTGAATTGAAATTGAATTGTTGTATTTTTGATTAATGCCTTTTCTTCAGCGGCACTGCTATTTTTTTTGCTCGCAGCTGTATGATAGCCAGGAGAAAATCCTTCCAACGACCTTCTAAGTTAACAGAAACACGCCTAGATACATAAAATGAAATTAAATCCAAAGATAACAGCAAATACAAAAATACGTCTAGATATTAGAAAACAACCTGGTAACTTGGCCGACACAAATTCGCTAGTTATTTGGAAATTCCAGTAGGAGAATGACCCCAAACATATGGCTAAGATCACGAAATAATCTTTCCAATACAATTCAATCAGTGTTCTTGAGTGGGCGGGATCAAGTGCCAACCTGAATCTAATCGGACATCGGTGAGGCGATGTCAAAAGGGCAGTCGCCTTAAAAAAAATCAACATTTTTAGACATTTTGGGTAATAATATTGAAGGTACCTGGAAAGCCATTACTATGGAGCGCTGCAGACGACCCATTCAGTCTATGCAGAATTGATGCCAGGAAGTTATTCGGCAGAAGGTGTTCACCACGCAGTTTAAACTTAAAATGCCTTCCAACCACTCAACATAAAATTATAACCATTTGTTGAGGTGTTTCTAATCAGTTGTCCATTCAATTTCCATTTTTCATATACCTTATTTATTACCATTTTGAACCATAATTTTTGCTTTTATTACTGAAGAATTAACGAAACTTATGAAAAACATTCTTATCCCCCCTGTTCTGCATTCCACTTTTAGTGAATTCAACCACCAAAAGTGGAATTGGGTGTTCTGCATTCCGAACGAAACTATGAATTGTGGATTGTATGTTCGAAAGTAAATATTTTGGTGTTCTGCATACTGTATTCCACTGTGATTGTGATTTTAGTGAATTGAATTCACTTGAGATTCTTGACGTGAATTGAATTCACATGCCGTTGTAAAGTGAATTAATTAATTAATTTGTTGATCAGAATCATTTTGAAAAATATGAGTAGAATAATAAGATAAGTGTATTAAAATAATTCCTTTGTTTAATAAAGTACAACACAACAATTAGAGGCAAGAGAGTATTCTCTTCAATTACATGAAAGAAAATCAAGATTTTCCAAGATCAAGATTTCTCTGACTCCACTTCTCGCCGGATATCAACAAATATTTTCTTACTCACCCTAAAACTGTTTTTAAAAATGCAAAAATCATTAAATAAATTATTTTTCTTCGGTTGTCCAACTTCTGCTTACAATGCTTCGGGAAGATCCAGAACTTTAGATTTATCTCGCAAAACCTTTCTGCGAACTCTCTCCATTCGGTTTTCTTCGCGCTTTTCACAAATCATTTAAAAATGTTGTTTTCCATTTTTTCCATTTTTTTAATAAAATATATTTTTTCTTAAATGTTTAATTCACTTGCAAACAACAAAAACCAAGAACTGGAAATCTGCAATGATTTTGAAATGATTTGACAGCTGTGTTTGACATATCAAACAAATGAATTCGAAGTGGATTCCAAAAATTCGAAATCACTCGGAATGCAGAACACTGAATTCCATTCCGAGTGAATTTCAATTTCGGTTTCAATCCACTTTCACTCGAAATGCAAAACAGGAGGTATTTCAAACTTTTAAGACATAATTTATAAATAAACACAGTAATATGAATTTGAATTGGGATGTTTTTAATTAGTTGTCCACAGCTGTATATCAAAAATTTGCATAGGCAATTTAAATGAGACTGACTTAAAAATAAAATATCTGGAAAACCAAAAAAAGATATCGGTTTTATTTAAAAGCAGTTAAAAAGTTATTATGTCTTCTAAAATGAAAGCCCTAAATGAAGTTTCTGTAGTGATTATTAGCGGAGCTATTTGTGTTAGCATGGGTCAAGCCAAGGTACACCAAAGTAGGTCTTTTCTTAAATTCGCTTATTACAAATCACACGTTATCGATGAAAAACAAAAAATACTCACATCAAGCTACAAACAAAATAACAAGCACGCATACTGCATACACCCAAACATCTTCACATATATACGCTCTATACGGGTCAATATTAGGCGTGTTTTTTTCAAACCTATATAGGCTAAACATGCTTCCGCAACATGTTTTCAATTTTAAATACAACAAAACCTTAGCCTGGGTAATTATCCAGTCTTATTTTTGTATGGAAAGCTTTTTCGAAATCTATATAGGTTTAAAAAAAAACACGCCTATTATAAATGCGAAAGTAACTCTGTCTGTCTGTCTGTCTGTCTGTCTGTCCGTCTGTCGATTACCTTTTCACGCCTAAACCGCTGAACCAATCATAACAAAATTTGGTACAGAGATAGTCTGGGACCTGGGAATGGACATAGGCGGAAATACCGCTCGCTAGGGGGCGCTGGAGTCAAGTTATTAGCAAAACCTTTTCACACCGAAACCGCCGAACCAATCATAATGTAATTTGGTATAGAGATAGTCTGGGACCTGAGGAAGGACATAGGCGGAAAAACCGCTCACTAGGCAGCGCTGGAGTCAAGTTATTAGTAAAACCTTTCCACGCCTAAACCGCCGAACCAATCATAATGTAATTTGGTACAGAGATAGTCTGGGACCTGGGAAATGACATAGGCGAAAATACCGCTCGCTAGGGGGCGCTGGAGTCAAGTTATTAACAAAACGTTTTCACGTCTAAACCGCCGAACCAATTGTAATGTAATTTGGCAAAGAGATAGTCTGGAACCTGAGGAAGGACAAAGGCAAAAAAAACAGCCCGCTAGGTGGCGCATGGGTCAAGTTATTAACAATATCTATATGGATATAAAGGGCAATGGCAATAAATTACTAAATGTTTATATATGTATATTCTATCTACACATCAACATATATGTATATTTGTAAGTATTGTAAGTATGCTATGGACTCTGAAACAAACAAACCGATTGAGCTTGGTATTGGGCCGAGAGTGTTTCTGTGAAATTAAGTCAAAATCGGTTCAGCATTTTGCTAAATTACTAACAATATACAGAAATAGATCAATTTTTCTGTCACTAACGCTCTATTTATATTGCGCATAAGCCTTAATGTAATATTCAAAAAGGTAAAAGTTTTGCCTTTATTTTTCTAATGAAAATGATTGTGTAACTCCGGGGAATCTCCTATCAAAAGACTGCCTGAAGGGAATCATTTAATGTAATATTCAAAAAGCTACAAGTCTTGCCTTTAGTTTTCTGATGAAAATGATTTTGTGAATCTGGGGAATTCCCCCTGAACGGAATCATTTAATGTAATATGCAAAAAGCTACAAGTCTTGCCTTTAGTTTTCTGATGAAAATGATTTTGTGAATCTGGGGAATCCCCTATTAAAAGACTGCCTGAAGGGAATCATTTAATGTAATATGCAAAAAGCTACAAGTCTCGCCATAAGTTTTCTGATGAAAATGATTCTGTAACTCCGGGGAATCCCCTATTAAAGACTGCCTGAAGGGAATCATTTAATGTAATATTCAAAATGATACAAGTCTTGCCTTCAGTTTTCTGATGAAAATGATTTTGTGACTCCGGGGAATACCCTATTAAAAGACTGCCTGAAGGGAATCATTTAATGTAATATTCAATAAGATACAAGTCCTGCCTTCAGTTTTCTGATGAAAATGATTTTGTAACTCCGGGGAATCCCCTATTAAAAGACTGCCTGAAGGGAATCATTTAATGCAATATGCAAAAAGCTACAAGTCTTGCCTTTAGTTTTCTGATGGAAATGATTTTGTAACTCCGGGGAATCCCCTATTAAAAGACTTGGCCTGAAGGGAATCATTTTCTTTTACATTTTTATTCTATTTTGAACCAGCGAGCAGTGAAGATATAATTTTGAACCGGTTGGCAGTGAAGATATAAATAAATAAATAAATACATACATACAGACCAATGTTCGTGCACTCGCACCCACCTATCCGGACATGCGGACAAAGAAGGAAGCAGCTACGGCTGAAACCCCCCGATACGGGGTTGGACGCAGAGGTGGTTTTAGTTAGGGTTCAAGTCCCACACACAGGCTTTCGATGCTTTCCACCTTCTTAAAAAAAATAAAAAATAAAATCCGGATCTAGCTGACAGGTTTCTTTCATGTTCGATGGTAAAAAGTTTTATCAAATTCTCAATTGCAAGACTTTATGGTGACAGTCTGATGGAATTTTCATTTCATTAAGTACGAGAAACGGTAAACGTCATCAAATTATCTTAGGAAATCGAGATAAGTAGTGCATGCAGTGGCAGGGCATGATACTTGTTAACGGGTGGATGCCTTTATCCGCACGTATTAATTATTTGAATGGTCGTAGGTACTTTAACCTAGGCCTTGTAGTAGTGGTCTAATCGATGCGTAAATCAATTAGCCGTTTGTGAAATATCAACCGTCTTCAGCAGACTCACTGAAGACGGTTGATATTTCACAAACGGCTAATTGATTTACGCATCGATTAGACCACTACTACAAGGCCTAGGTTAAAGTACCTACGACCATTCAAATAATTAATACGTGCGGATAAAGGCATCCACCCGTTAACATTTGGCGACCGTGACAGGACTCCAGTAATTGCTTCCCCCACCAGTGGTAAGAAGCATTTAATTGAGGTCCACTTGGCAAACCACCGAGTAATTTTATATATACGTCGGAAGAAAAAGCGTTACCAGGGCTTAGACACTGGGTAAAAACCGCCGGGTTTTTTTTATATACATATATCAATAGCGTGTACCAGGGCTGACACTGGTATCAACATACTGTCGGAAAACGTAAAATAACATTTGACGACGATGGATCTAGAAACCTACACTAATCAGCAGCAATTAGTAGGAGAGGAAATCCTTCGGATAAACCGCAACTATGGTAAGGACAGTGAGGATCGAAAGACTGTACCTTACCTAGCAGAGAGGCTCAAGAACCTGAAGAGGATATGGAAGGATTTCGACGAACGGAATTCAGTTATCCAGAATAACTTTGCGACACAACTTGACCATCCCTATTTCAAAAAGGAGTACTACGAAGCAGTTCGGAAGGTCGCAGATCGCCTAAGGACTGATCTTCAGCAGCGTCTCCAAGGCCTCCAAGGCCCGAAGTTACAGGATGAAGAGCCAATTGAGGACGGATCAATGGCGGCTTCAAGACCATTAACTAAGCAGAGGGAGGGGTTAAAGGACATCGAGACAGAGCAATTTGAGGATCGATCAGTTGCAGGTCCGACGTCATTAATTAAGCAAGGGGTGATACCCCCGAAACCAGAAGAGGATGACCCACAGTCGAAGGAATCCTCTACCAAAACTAGTCTGAGCCAACGGTTCCATTTCATTTTGGAAGTCATCCAAAAATGTACCGATAACCTCATGATGGTAAGGGACAAAAATGCAGCGTTTTGCAAGGTTAAACTCCGCAGCTTGGAACAGAATTGGGAAGAAGCGACAACACTGTACCATAAGCTGGCGGATGAATTAACGCAGGACGAGATAAGCCAGTATTTTATGATGCAGGGAGAAGTGGAGGTTTCCATAATGGAACTCCTGACTATACTAGAAGCCCCAACGCAGCATTGTGAACCAGCTGCGAAGGGTACAATCGAGGTCCGAGATGCACCAATGAAGCTACCGCAGATTTCCTTGCCGAAGTTTGATGGCAATTATCTTAAATGGCAACAATTCTCGGACCTATTCACTGAAATGGTTCACAACCAGAACATTCCAGACACGCAGAAGATGTGGTTCCTTAAGACCAGCCTGATAGGAGAGGCAGAGAAGCTTGTTCGTCACCTATCTGGATCAGGTGCGAATTATGCCTCAGCATGGAGAATAATAGTCGACCGCTACCAGAATACCAGGTGGCTGGTTTCATCGTGGATCTCGAGACTATTAGGACAACCGAATGCATCTACTGGCACTGCCAACACTATTCGAACCTTACATGATACCACCCAAGAGTGTCTATCCGGGTTGGAAGGCCTGAAGGTTGACACAACTAGTTGGGACCCCCTTTTGCTCCACCTTCTGCTGAAGAAACTAGATAAGGATTCGCATACCCTGTATGAACAAGCGCTGAAAAATCCAAGGGCATTACCGTCGTTGAAGGAGTTTCTGGCATTTCTGGAATGCAGATTCCAATCATTAGAGATACTTGGACAGAAGGGAAGGTCTGGGGAAGATCCTCTAAGGAGAAGCGATGGGGTAAAATCGTTGGTAACAACTGCTGGTTCATCCCAATTCAACTGTCCATCATGCAGGGGAAGTCATCAGCTATTTACCTGTAAGGAATTTCTGCAACTCAGCCCCGCCAACCGATTGTCATTAGTGAAGAAATGCAACCTGTGTATTAATTGCCTCAAACCAGGACACGTTGCGGTCAACTGTAATTCTCGAAGCTGTTTCAAATGCAACAAGAAACACAACAGCTTGTTACATCTCAGCAGCTGGAACCAATCGCCATCGTTAAGTGGTACCGTATCCACGCCAGGCCAATCAAGCGGCAACACCAAATCCCAAGGTCCAGTCGACCCGTCAACTGCGGCAACGGCACTGTTCAAGGATAATCGTCGAACATTGGTCCTATTAGGCACTGCCCGAGTCAAACTATGTGGAGCCGATGGTAAAATACTCGAATGCCGAGCACTGCTGGATTCCGGTTCACAGGTAAACATTATCAGCCAGCGAATCATCCAGAAACTTGGGCTATCCACCTCTACGGAGTCATTGTATATTGAAGGTATTGGCCAAGGCAAACAACAATCCAGCAAAAGAGCGAACGTTCTTCTTCAATCCCGCCTAAACGATTATTCAGCTAGAATAGAAGCTTTTGTGCTGCCAACAATTATTTCGGAACAACCAACCCACCTGTTGAATACCTCTGCCTGGAAATTGCCTGCTAACCTGCCACTGGCAGATCCTAATTTCAATCGTCCAGATAAGATCGATCTCTTATTAGGAGCTGAATTCCACTACCAGTTACTCGCCATAGGACAGATAAAATTAGCAGAGGATCTACCCATATTACAAAACACCGTACTCGGTTGGGTCGTAGCAGGTCAAGTGAACGAGGGACACTCTACTACAGCCACATGCGGAGTGGGAGTCAAACCGGAAGAACTTGGGACAATATTGGAGAAATTCTGGCGACTAGAAGAACCAGCAGATGATCATCCCGAGCTCACAAGTGGTGACAAGCGTTGTGAAGCTCACTTTTCAAAGACAAGCCAGCGAGATTCTACTGGTCGATTTATTGTAAGCCTACCTTTCGCGAGGGATCCTACCAAGATAGGCGAATCCAAGGAAGTAGCACTACGCAGGTTTTATGCATTAGAGAGAAGGTTGGCCAAGGACGCTGAACTTAGCAAACTCTATACGAATTTTATGGAAGAGTATCTTCAGTTAGGACACATGGAAGAGGTTGACATGACCAACATAGGGTCACCACACTATTTCTTACCCCATCATGGAGTACTTAAACCAGAAAGCAGTACAACTAAATTAAGAGTTGTATTTGATGCATCCATGAAGACATCAGCGAACGTTTCATTAAATGAATTGCTGCTAGCAGGCCCAACTATTCAAGACGATATTTTCGCACTGCTTCTACGCTTTCGAACACCACGTTTCGCATTCACAGCCGATATCGAGAAAATGTATCGACAGATAAGTATGGAGAAAGAAGATCGTAAGTTTCAGCTAATACTTTGGCGGAAGGCAAAGGATCAAGTTCTGAAGTGTTATCAGCTTAATACGGTAACATACGGTACCTCCTCCGCCCCCTACTTGGCCACACGCTGCCTGAAACAATTGGCCAAGGATAACTTTCACCGATATCCATTGGGAGCGAAGATCTTGGAGAGGGACTTCTACATGGACGACGTTATGTCGGGGTCTAACAGTCTGTCGGAAGCGCTGGAGATGCAAAAACAACTGAGTAACATTCTACGTTCAGCAGGATTCAACCTTCGGAAATGGTGTAGTAATACACCACAACTCCTAACGCATATTACAGCAGGGGATCAGGCGCTGCAATCAGAGGTCCAAGATAAGGAGTCGTCCACAATAAAAACCTTGGGTGTCAGCTGGAATCCACAAACAGATCAGTTTTTCATCGACTCCAGACTACAATCAAACAACAGAATCACGAAGCGAATCGCCTTGTCCGAAATCGCGCACATCTTCGATCCATTAGGCATCCTCAATCCTATAACTATTACTGCAAAAATCTTCATCCAGCAGCTGTGGAAGCTAAAAATTGATTGGGATACTGCCCTCCCCATGGATTTGCATACAACTTGGGACCACTTTCGAACGGACTTAGCAGCAATTAAGGATATCAGGATCCCTAGACATGTCTTTTCCCACAAAATCGCAGTTCAGAGTCAACTACATGCCTTTGCCGACGCTTCGGGGAAGGCTTTTGGAGCCGCTATTTATATTCGATCTACATTTAACGACGGTACAATAGCAGTTCATCTGCTCTGTTCGAAATCCAGAGTAGCACCAATCAAGCAAGAAACAGATGAAAGGGTAAGAGCTGCAACCACTATACCCCGCTTAGAACTTTGCGCAGCCAAACTAGCTACCGACCTCGCGTTACGAGTAACGACTGACTTAAGGCTAGGAAGGTTGGAAACATACTTGTGGACCGATTCCGAAATCGTGTTGGCATGGATAAGGGCAGATGCTTCAAGGTATCACAGCTTTATAGCAAACAGAGTAAAGGCGATTCAAGGAAAAACTTCCCCCCATCAGTGGCGTCATGTTCCAACGAAACACAACCCGGCTGATATTGTGTCAAGAGGAGTATCAGCACTTAAGTTGAAAACCTGTAACATGTGGTTCTATGGTCCTCTGTACTTATACGGTCCAGAATCCACCTGGCCTGGAAAATTTGAAGGCAAGAGCCCGGATCTCGAGAAAAAGAAGTGCAGAATTGGCGATACTACTCACTGGCGGGATAGTAGTGGTAGGACAGTACTCACAACAGCAGTCGAAATCAGTATTGTCAGCAGAATAGACCACCATAACTCATTCTCTCGCCTGCAGCGAATCATTGCATATGTGAAACGACTCATACATAATTGCAAGACAAATAACCAAGACAATCGATATGTTGGGCCTCTCTCTCCTAAGGAACTCGACAACGCCAATCAGAGCATCATGAGAGAGGTGCAACAACAAGCCTTCAAAGATGAGCTCCAGCAATTATCAAGGGAAAAGTATGTTCACAGCCAGAGCCCACTCAGCAGTTTAGCACCATTTTTGGATGAGGAAGGCATACTTCGGGTAGGAGGCCGTCTAGAAGCAGCAGAATTAGAGTACAATGCCAAGCACCCCATCTTGTTACCTTACAACCATGAACTCAGTAAATTGCTGATGGAAGAATTCCATTTGAAGAATCTTCACGTCGGTCCGCAGGGATTATTAGCAGCTGTACGTCAAAAGTACTGGCCCATTAAAGGGAAGACGATGGCAAGATCAGTGGTTCAAAAATGCGTTCGTTGCACTAAAGCGAGACCAAGGTTAATGGAGCAAATAATGGGGGATCTACCAGCGATGCGTGTACAACCGGCCAGACCATTCGTGAACGCAGGAGTAGACTTCTTTGGCCCCGTGTGGATTCATTTCCGAATAAGAGGCAAGCAACCCCGGAAGGCTTATGTGGCAGTATTTTGCTGTTTCGCCACCAAGGCAACACACTTTGAAGTAGTCGGAGACCTAACTACGGAGGCCTTCATCGGTGCTGTTAAACGATTCGTAGGGAGGAGAGGACATTGTCGAAATCTCCACTGCGACAATGCTACTAACTTTGTTGGAGCTAGCAACCAAATAAAGGATATCGAGCAATCAATACATTCAGCGTCGGCAAAGGAAAAAATTACATCTTTCTGTACAGCGAGGAGCATAGAGTTTCACTTCATTCCACCTCGAGCACCTCATTTTGGCGGCCTATGGGAAGCTGCCGTTAAATCAGCTAAATACTTCTTGCAACGAAATCTTCTTTCATCTAATCTCACCTATGAAGAGCTGGAAACATTAATGATAGAAATAGAGGCCATCCTGAATTCGAGACCACTGACCGCCCTGTCATCTGATCCCAACGATCTGACGGCTTTGACACCGGGACATTTCTTGGTCGGAGAACCACTTACATCCACCATAGATGCTCGAGCGGGACCCTTCAGCACAAGTTTGAACCACAGATGGAAGACAATCACCGCAATAAAGAACCAATTTTGGCAACGCTGGTCACATGAATACCTGAATGAGCTGCAACATCGGTACAAATGGAAGCAACGAAATGAAACCATCAGGCCTGGGATGTTGGTAGCCATAAAAGATGATAACCTCCCACCAACGCAATGGCAGCTGGGCAGAATCATAAATTGTATAAGTGGTAATGACAATTTAATACGAGTGGTAGAACTAAGGACAACTAAGGGTTTGTTCAGGAGACCAGTGCATAAGCTGGCACCACTTCCAGTGGACGATGATCCACCCTTAAAAAAAACCCCCAAAAAACCTTCCACAACGACACTAGAACCGGATACGAACAATGAGGTGGTGCCAAGAAAAAGAATAAGGCAATCACTGGGTGCTACTCTCGCAACGATGTTAGTGATATTGCTGACGCTTCCAATCAGCCAAGGATCTCCTGTCAAATTGGAACCATTTAAGTCACACCCAGGAATTTATTTTGAAAACATCGCAGCAGCCCACATCTTGTCTAGTGAATGGAATATTATAGCATACTATGATATGGAGCTTTATTGGCAAGAACTACAACTAGTGAAAAACGCCAGTTCTTCGTTAAAGAGCCTATGTAATCTTATGAATCCCAAGAACCTATGTAACAAAATTACGTACCAGGTACAACATCTCGAGGAAGAACTAGAGACGAACAACGAACTACTATCTGTTCCCCCCAGCAATTCTCGGAAAAAACGAGGAGCCCTGAACTTTATTGGAAATATAGCCAATTCATTATTCGGAGTACTGGATTCCGAGTACGCAGAAGGAATATCCCGGACGATTGATGGAATTCAAGAAAATGAAGATCTACTACTAACCCACATCAAGAACCAGACATCATTTCTCGAGGCTACTGTCAACCTGATGAGCCGCGACCAAGAGGCAATAGTAACTCAACTCAAGGCAATGTCATCCCATATAGAGGAGTTAAGGCAACGAACGAACAGCATCAGTACGGAACTCCATCAAGACAAACTTTCACAAGCTTTCATATCACTCGCAATACAAACGTTAACTACCGTTGTCAACTTTCAACGCATACAGGGCTCGCTGCTGGATGTCATAACCTACAGTCAACACGGGAAAATTAGTCCGCTCCTGATACCGACGCCACAGCTGCGTCAAGAGCTACTTCATATAAGGGAACATTTGTCGCATGTATTAAAACTTCCCGGATCTCACCTGGATACGACAACCTTTTACCGCTTGATGACTATCGAAGGAAGGATTCTGGAAAGACATGCGATTTTCAAAATCTGTATACCCTTAATATCCACCGAACCATTCGAGCTATTTCGCGTTGTACCTGTGCCAGTGCTTCTAAATGACACGTTCCATGCTATACAACCAGCTTCGCCATTTCTGCTAATAAATTTACATCGAGAGCAATATTACTCACTCTCTGGAGAAGACATGAGAAATTGCGTACCTATTAATCGAGGAGAATACCTATGCAAACCAGGAGGTCCCCTACATCATAAGGGATCAGCAGTCAGTGCTTGCGAGATTTCCCTTTTTAACCATCTGCTAAATGTGGACAAATGTCAAATACAGAAACTGGACGACGGCCCTCATTGGATCCAGCTCCATAATCCAAATGAATGGATTTATGCCTTGAGACAAGAAACCACGCTAAATATAGTATGCGGCCCAAACACTACATACTTCAAAATTCAAGGATCAGGTGTTGCACGACTTCAGAAGGACTGCATAGCGAAACAGGAGTTTCTTACCATTCAAGGGCATAATACATACCCTTCTGCCATGAGAATACCATACATACCGCTAGGCAACCTTACCGAGGTCATAGTCCCAGACCAAGATATTAGGTTGAATCTGCCGTCCCAGCCGTACCAGAGCCACATAGCAGAAATCGAAGCATTGAGGCAAAATATTCAAACTCTCCGCGAAACGTTACCAAATGAGCTACCACATCATGGCATCCACCATACCATAGGAAATATAGGAGTTCTACTATCAATTGCAGTCATCATTTTCTTGTCACTTCAGTGTTATTTGAAGGCACGCAAGAAGAGGATTATCCAACCCATACCCAAACCACGAACATTAACCGACAACGCTTCAAGAAGACCAGCCCAGCAAGAAGACCAACAGCATGGCAGATTTAGTGTAATAGTTTAGCATTAGTGACCACTGTTGTATATAATTAAGAAAATTGACAATTAAGTAAATAAAATATAAAATATAAAAAAATCTATATTTATTGAACTGTCCGTTCAACGCGGGGCAGAATGTTAAACCTCAGTTTAATCCACTCAGCAATATGCTGAACAAATCATAACATACCAACGGGTTCAACGGCACTCCGGTTGTTTACCTTTGGGCCGTTGCACTCTTGGTATGTACATTGCCTTTAGAATTGCATAGATTGCATTTATTGCTTTTTAGTTATTGAATTCTCGAATTGCAAATTGTGTAGTATTAAGCGTTTTATGTTTTAGATGAAGTAAGCACTTTTTTGATTGTAATTTAGTATAAATAAGAAGATGGAATTAAAGAACGCGGAATCGATTGTTATCATTCACCGACCGAACATAAGACTTTTATTTGCATAATATCTTCAGTGAGTCTGCTGAAGACGGTTGATATTTCACAAACGGCTAATTGATTTACGCATCGATTAGACCACTACTACAAGGCCTAGGTTAAAGTACCTACGACCATTCAAATAATTAATACGTGCGGATAAAGGCATCCACCCGTTAACAATACTATTACATGGCAATGCTAAGCCATCTCACGTACAACAGTACAAAAACTCTTATATTTGGGATTGAAAATTCTTCCTCATCCACGGTACTGTCGTGATGTTTCAGTCAGCCGGAAGTCATTCAGCCACCAGAAAGTCTTCCATACCATGCAAAAGGCCATAAAATCCTTTGAAGATATCATTGCGTTAAAAATTCAGAAATTCTTAAAAAAATTAACACCTAACGTTTGACGTCTGAAGAGCGTTGTGGATGCCAACGCGTTATATTTCGATATTTTGATTAGAAATAAATGTATAAAAAAGAATGATTAGCTCTTAAATGTTTACTACTAAATCGAACATTTCACAACCAAATAATAGAAGAAAAATTATGATGTTGTTTATTAACACTTTGAACACTTAGTGGGATTCAACAAGGTTTGGCGAATTTGACTCTTATTTTTACTCAGAACCACATTACTAGAGCATCGTTTTGAGTAATAAATAACACCACTGTTTTAATACACGGGCGAAGCCGGGTGGAACAGCTAGTTTTCAATATATGCTTAATGTTTCTTGCTATGGTGGAAAAAAAGCTGTTTTTATTTTAACAGTTCGGTTACCTACATACAACTGTTCCCTTAAATTCGAAATCCGTACCCTCATTTGATTAATTCGTGAACCCTAATAATTCAATAATTTCGTAATATTACTTTTATCTTTACTATACCTATATATATATCTACTTTTTTTAATTTGAACAAAGAATCAAATTTGTCCCCATCTTTTAGAATTTAAAATAATTTTTTTTCCTTACTATATGAAATTTATTTCTTATAAAGTACTCACCCTATGAAATTTGTGAGAATAAACAGGAAATAATGTTCGGCGATCATGAATAGAAACATGTTTCGAATTTACTATTTTTTTTTTTGCGATTAATGGCGAGAAATGGTGAAATGAGCGGGAACTATTTGGGGCTACCATGCACGTATCGGCACACGGTAGCCATGGAACTTTTGACATCGGTCAATAGTTTATGATGGGTTTCGCCGCAAAGATGACATTATAGGTACTTCTTACCATAATTAGTCATCCCATGTCTCAACATCTGACATGTTTTATTTTATGTATCCCTTGGTTGTCGTCAGCTACCTTTTTACCTTCCCAACCTATTTTATATGCATCCTAAATATGTATCTACTTCCTGTTCGTCAGATTCAACAAAACTATTATCGGAAACCAAAACCTAACTAATCAGTAAATTCCATGGTTTCTTTTGGCACGAAAATTTATTTAGCAGACAAAGTGATAAGCAGAAAAGAACGCCACCCCTCCGACGAGCTACTTGCCGCGAGCCACCACAAGCGTGCCATCCCTCTGCTTCGGAAGGGAAATTTTTTGCGAAATTTCCATAATTTTCCTCCTGTCCCCTGCAATCTTACAAATAAAAGTTATGTCAAAATCCTAGGATTCAACATATATACATATCATACCAATCACCCGGACGGAAAAGCACGTGGCGGTTCAGCGATCATTATCAACCAAAACATCAACTCTACTGAAATTGACAAACATGAAAAAGACTACATTCAAGCGACAACAGTGCAAATAGAAGACTAATGGGGCTCTGGTGATCTCGGCACTCTACTGCCCACCAAAACATGTAATAAGTATGGTTCAATTCCAACAATACTTCAAGACACTAGTAACAATACTACTAGACACTCTAAAAACATGTAAAATCAACTTCCTAAGTACTGGAGAACCAACATATTGGCCAAGTGATAGAAATAAGAAACCCGACCTTATAGACTTTTGTATCTTCAAAAACATTAGACCGGAGGACCTGACAATAGGATCCTGCCTAGATCTATCATCTGACCACTCCCCAGTCTTAGTCTATTACAAAACCAACGCTGAATCAACAAAGAATCCGATCAATTTGTGCAACAAATACACAGACTGGGACACTTATAGAGAAACTGTAAATCTCCACCTGCGAACCCGATATCGATGAAAAAAGCCGAACGACCTTGACGAGGCTATAATCCACTTCAATGACGTGATTCTCGAAGCTGCCGAAATATCTACACCTATGACTATTGCAAATAAAAAAGACTATTTTACCCCCGCGCAAATTAAAAGGAAAATCAAGGAAAAAAGAAAACTTAGAACAGGGTTAGGATTTTGTTAACCTAAAAAAGTAAAAAAAGGCAAAACAAAAGACTTAAAAAGGCATTTATTAAAAAAAAGCAAAAGGAACGTAAATTCACATTTATTTATAGTAGCATTGAACTACCAAGAGCTTTTTAAATTTTCTGGTAATAATCTTCTCCGGTTGTCTCTTGGAAGCGCCTTGAAGGAGCTAAAATACCTTTCTACTTCAGCTGAAATGAGTGGAGCCCATTTAAAACTTTCAACATTATTTACACCAATGTTTGACGGTACTTTTGGAAAATATTTTTTAATTTTTAAGGTGGGCGGTAGAACGAGTATGAGTCAAAAATTTTAATTTTCCAGTGGAGAGGAAAAACTAAATAAACCTTCTACTATGTAACATACAGTAAGGCCTCTGCACTGCCTTTTTTAACCATTTGTGTGCGCAATAGGCCGATACAACTTTTACCATACATAATATATAAAATTTGCAATCGAATGATGAACATATTTATCTCATTTTGACCAAATTTCGACTTATACTCGTTCTACCGCCCAACATAGATTTGTCGGAATACGTGTTCATGCATATTTATGAATGCACACAAGCAATACGAATTTTCAAACCAAAGCGGGTAGATATGTATAAACATACATACATACATATATAGATCAGTGATCGGAGGGCGGGGACACTTTTGGTGGCGGCAATGCTGTTAATATGTATTTTTTATAAAGCGTAGCAACGTAGGGTATTCGCTAGTGTACGATATTTCCATGTTGACTCTCCCTACAGACTAGACGTTTTAAATTGTAATGCATCTAGGAATATACATAGGTATGCATATTACGTATTGTGAGGAAGAAGCATAATGTTTGCACAGATGAGCATGCATACATACGAGCATTATTTTTTTAGCGAACAAATTTTGAGAAAAAAACAAAATATGCAAAAAAGGCAGAAAAAGGCAACAACGACCAGAAAAGGCAAAAAAAGGCAATAATGGTATAAAAAGGCAAAAAAAGGCAAAATAAAATACATATATTGGGAATCAGGAGGACATGAAACGTGTTTGTATAAAGTCGATAATATCTTCCAAATAAGCAAAAAAAAAAAGAGGCAAAGTTAGCAAAATCCTATCCCTGATCATCAACTAAAGCGACAAACTACTCACTTTGGAAGGCAACAAAAGTTATTAAAAACTCCACAACTCACTTTCCCCCATTAAGAATCACCAACGACAACTGGGCCAGGACGGATAAATAAAAAGCTACAATCTTAACTGAACATTTTAGAGTGACTTTTACTAATGACGAATAAAATAATTCAGACTTAAGCTTACCTACAAATTCTGGTTGCCAAAGCACTAATAGCACTAATATAAAAAAGGTTACAGTAAAAGAAATAAAATACTATATTCAACACAAGATTAATCCTATAAAAAGCTCTGGGTATGATCTTATTACCGGACAAATATTAATAGAACTACCCCAAAACGCACTTTTATCCCTCCGAAATCTATTTAAACGCAATTTTTACTCTAAAATACTTCCCAAAGGTTTGGAAAGTAGCCAAAGTGATATCAGTTCCAAAACCTGGAAAAGACGCTACTCAAACCGCTAACTACAGGCCAATAAGTTCACTGCCAAAAGTATCAAAGCTATTCGAAAAAATCATAATAGACAGACTACAACCAATAATGGACGCTAATAAAATAGTTCCCAGCCACCAGTTTGGATTTAGACGCAAGCACTCAACTGTACAACAGGTTCACTGAATAATCAGCAAGATATCGAGAGATTTAGACGAGCTGAGCTATAACACGGCAATCTATCTCAAAGGCCTTTGACAAAGGGACTTTTATACAAACTACAACTTCTACTCCCTACTGACTTCTTCCTGCTCATTAAAAGCTACATTGACGATCGCTGCTTCTACGTACAACACAGAGACAAGCACTCAAATCTTCTTAAAGCTGAAGCTGGAGTTCCCCAACGAAGCGTCCATTATTATATCTAATATATACATCTGACATTCCGACACCTCAGGAAAGAAACGCAATGATTGCGACTTTCGCAGATGACACAGTAATACTTATTTCGCACAAAATTCTCGAACAGGCGATCTCCAAACTCGAAAATCACCTAGACGTTTTATCCAACTGGTTTCAAAAATGGGGCATACAAATAAACGAAGACAAAACAGAACTATACTCTGTTCCACAAAAATTGGCAGTACAGGCCTTATGGGGGAGCTTTTTTTCAAATACTGGTGCCTGTACATGTCTCCACGGCACTCAATTAGAGAAATCGCCACTGAAATAAAATCCAAAGCACTGACTTACACAGGTTTTGTTTTTGCAATTTACCAAAAATACGCATACATCCTACCACAGCATGTCAGGCCATCTCCACAGTCGGTGGCTGAGTTAGAGTTGTGTCGTTCCGGACATGTATAGTTCCAGGAACTAGTTCCACTGTCGGAACTAGTTCCTTTCGTTCCACAAAATGAACTTAAACATGTCCATAGTTCCAGGTCCAACTTCAATAACAACACTGAAAGCAACACGTCTTAGTGTTCAAAGAAAAATCAAAAATGTGAGCAAACTCATAAATACATACCATAGCAATAGCAAAGCTTGCGCGATAATAAACAAGAACCAGTTTGTGCACACTGATATGTAGTAAAAGGGGTGACGAATAATGTCCTAAAATATTTGTAAGACAGTATAGGTAGCTCATGAAGGAATGAACGAACGAACAGACGAGAACGATTACCGTGTACATAAATCGGTCTCGTCTTTTAATAGTTTCTTTAGCTCCATGGACATGATAGTTCCATGGACATGTTAGTTCCATAGGACATGATTGGAGCTGATAGTTCCATGGACATGTTAATTCCAGTTCTTTTCTTCGTAGTTCCGTGCGTATAATGTTCGTATTCGTAGTTCCCTTAGTTCCATACTCCATAGTTCTTTTTTTGTAGTTCCGTAGGAAAAAGTATTTTTATTTGAATGTTTTGTATTCTTCTGTTGGCTAGTGGAAGTAAAAATTGGATTGTTGATACCTAAATGGTAATTTTACATTTGCGTTTGGTTTTTTTGATTTGAAATAGATTTTGAGTTGAGTTGCATGTTTTGTTTTTATATGATCAAAACAAAATTATTTCTGCTTTTTTCTCCACATTGAAATGTATTTTTTGTTATTTTTTTTTTATAATTATTTGTCTGTTATTTTATCAAATAAATCTACTAAAAGATTTTTAATTTTGCTTACTGGTTCTGGGCCCAGAACTTTCCATAGTTCCGAACTTAATTATGGAACTTAATCGTTCCAGGAACTAGTCCTATGGATATTGCTCTCCGATTTGCGGTGATTTTTCGTGCATACTATGGTAACCCAGTGAGAGCATAAAAGAGGGACAGATTTATGAAAGCTATTGCAACCAGCAATCCTGTACTGACAATTTTTGTGGAACAGAGTATAGTTATATACACCACAAGAAAAATAACAAATCCATCTACTATTAAACTTAACGACAAGACAGTAACTTTAGCGAAGAAAGCTAAGTATCTGGGAATGCACATAGACCGAAAGTTAACTTGGAAACAACATATACTCATAAAACGCAATCAAATCAAGGACAAATTTAGACAACTTTTTTGGCTGCTGGGAAGAAACTCGGTCCTATCTATAGACAACAAACTGCTCATTTACAAGACGATCATTAAACCAATATGGACATACGGACTTCAGCTGCGGGGAACAGCGAGTAAATCAAATATTGACATCATCCAAAGACAGCAATCAAAAATATTAAGAACGATAATAGACGCTCCATGGAATATTTCCAATGACGACATCCATAAAGACCTCAAAATAGCGACAGTAATGGAAGAAATACAAAAAGATAAGCACAAAACACAAAATCCGGTTACTAATCCACGATAATAACGAAGTCAACTTCCCGCTACAAGAAACAACCAGAAAAAGAAGACTGAAGCGCCTATTTTGGTTAGCTCGAGCGTGTCCTGCTTCTACATACCTCTCTGTCTTCGTGCTAGTAATTGTTTGATTGGCTCCCCCTCCATCAGAAGTAGAGAAATATCGATAATCAGTGCCATCGATAGTTCCTCGATAGTTGGCTTTTGACAATCGATAGTTATCGATATATATCGATAGTTTTTTCCTCTTAAGGGTTACAGCTTTTCTGACCGAGAGAGATACGATTCTAAGTAGAGTTAAACAAACTAGTTCACTTCACTAAAGTAGTTCAGTAACTCTCGTTCACTAAAAATAACTAGTTCACCAATGTAGTTCAGTAACTCATTTAGCTCAGTAGTTCTTTTAGCTCAGTAGTTCTTTTAGTTCAGACTCAGCTTCACCATTCACCTCTCACTTAACAGACACAATTATACATTCATCTCATCTCTCATACTCATCCATAAGGTATAGTTTATATCCAGAAATAGACCAGTCAGTCCTTCGTATATGTTCGTTTGCAAGTTCGGTTGAGACGAAATACGAAATTAAGGGTTGCAGTAAAATGGAATATAAAAAAAAATTGTGTATACCGAAGTCACAACACACGGTACGGTTGACTCGCATGACCATGTAACTCAAAATGGTTTGAATTGTTTCGATGCAACAATCCTTTGGGTTGCGCTTGCGAGTTCCGTGCGATATCTATGTTTCTATCTGTGGTTTTATCTCTTTCTTATACGGTAGTGGATTGCATACCTACCACTTCAGAACTATTATTTCGCAGTAGATTCTCTAAAAAATGCAATAGATTGAATTTTTTCGCAGTAGATTTTTATTTCGACAGAAAAACAAGATTTTTAACACAAATTGACTTGTATTTCTGTTTTTATTGTATTATTTTGGCTTTTGGTTCATTTAAGCTCAACCGTTTCATCATTTATGCTTCTAAATATGTAGAAAATAATAAACTTTGAAATACATACACAAACCAACTGCGTTCAGATAAGAAATTCAACTTTTTCGAAAAGTTTTGACGTTATGTTTTGTGCTAAAAGGGAACAAATTTTTGATCTTGAAGTCATAACATGCATACTACAAGAATGCAGTTGATTTAATTTAATGGCAGTAGATTCAGATTTCGAAAAAAATGCAGTAGATCTACTGCAATTGCAACAAAGTGGCAACGCTGATACCTACTACTGTACTACTACAACTACAAAGGATACGTTCCCAAAGAATTCGTGTAAAAAAAATCCGGTTTTGTATGGACAGATTTCTTATCTGGTGAGCCGTAGACAAAGTGAACTACTGAGCCGTCACCGTTATCTGTATTGTGTTTGTGTTTCACAACTCACTAGTTCAAATACAGATTCAGATGAGAGGTGAGCAGTTGAAACTACTGAGCAAAAGATATCTGAACTAGTTCATTTAGTTCAGCAAGGTGAGCCGATCTTTTGAACGGCTCCTTCATGAGCTACACAACTCTAATTCTAAGTACTAATGCTCCTATTCCTAAGTACTTGACTCATAAAACGGGGAGTCGCCTTTTAAAGTTCAGAGAAAGACAAACAATAATGCTCCTATTTCAACGTTACTTACTTACTTAGTTGGCGCTACAGCTCGAGGTGAACCTGGGCCTGCTTCTCGCAACCATTTGTGTCTGCGTGTTATATTTTTGCACGAATGGAAGGGACCTACAGTTCCGAACGGCGAGTTGAGAAGTTCAATCGTGACAAATGATACTCTTTGATGCTTGTCAGACATTCGAAAGAGGTGGGCACTGTGAAAAACTTTTAGGTGTTTGCGGCGGGATTCGAACCCAAGACCGCTGGCTCAGTAGTCCGACGCACTAACCACTTGCGCTACGGTGCCCTATTTCAACGTTGCTGATTTATAAAAGGGGGAATTCCCTTTTAAAGTTAAAACCATTTTGACAGTTGGCTTATGATTGGGTCCCTCTGTGAAATTCCAAATATACTCCGTTCGTGAGGTATCGACCAGTTTAAGAAATTTGTAAAATTCTATATTAAAAAGACTATCGAAAACAATCGATAGTGGTCAAAAAGTATCGATTGTTTTCGATAGTGAAAACTTTCGATTATAATCGAAAGCTCCACTCAACGAGCTCACTGAATTGCTATTCCATTCGCCTGGAAAAACCCGGAATGATTTTGAACAAGAAAACCGCTCTGACCTTACCGAATGTCATTCTCATCTTGATTTTGGATATTTGCCTTAAATTTTCTCGAAAAGAATGTCTTCGGAATGCCTGAACTGAGTTTGCGAATTTTAAATCAATGATGACTGCTTCCTAAGCCTAAGAGAAGAGAGGTACATAAGTACTTTTCGAACTTATTGTTATACTGGACCTGAAAAATAAAATTAAGTGAAACAATTTTTGAAAGTTGACCCTTGTTAGCCTGTCTCGAAAGAATATAGCCATGTTTTGCTAAACGTTTAACTCTCGAAGAGTACTGACATGAAATACGCAAATCCCAAGTTCATGTAAAGATCCGGATCCGGTCGGCTACATCACTTCACTCTCTTTTCTATCATTGCTATTCACATTATCATTCACTGTGTAGAGAAATGCGACATCTCGATCACATTGAATAAGGCAGCTAAGCTACCGAAGTGCTGTGCACCCAGACAAACGGATTAAATCACTTTCTTGGTCAAGTCAGAATTATAATACAACGCCATTGACCGTGATCTATCTCTAGCGCGCGCTCCAGTAAGTGAGCATTAAATTCGTGCACCCTCACCGCTCAATTGGCAGCAATCAGTCTACGGTTCCTGATTCAGAAATTACGAAATTACGGTTACGGTTATTTTCATTTTATAAGAAATCTTAAAACAGTCACATCACCTTGAACTGAAGCGTAGCTCTTGCGTATAGTTCAGGGCTACAAGTGTAACCAATGCAGCGCATGCCAGATTACGAGTATCTATCCCCGATCCACCAGGTCTATTATAATAAATCTCTCGCCTCCCCTTAATTCAATAATTCTTCACTCGATTATCCATGACTTTGCGCGCCATTCAAATCATTTTAGTAAGATTCGCCTTCCAGCAAGACCTTAGGTGGAGTACAGAAAAAAAGCACACGCACCAAATTAGTCAACCTTGCCCCTACATCTTGAACTCGCTGTGACGATGTTTTGATGCGCCTGATATAGACACTCCGTTGGGGGTTGGGCCCAGCCTGAATCATTTGTTATGACTGATCCGATCCTCTGTTGCCGGCTTATTGTCACAAGCGTTTGTTTTTGATTAGACGCGCGCGCGTTCTCTTTTAAGTGCGATTTAATGGTGTCCCGCCAATTGAATCTGCCGGAAGATAATTTACGAGCGAATTGACCGTGACACAGTTTTGCTCTCGCTCTCTTCCAGCGGAATTACTATGTACGTAGTTTTTGCGTGACACAATATATGATGCGTTAAGTCCGTCAGCTTGAGTTGCTGTTTTTGGGGGTTGTCAAAAAAGTAAATTTTGGAACGTTGTTGCGGTCACTGATAGGATGGCCTTTACTTAAGTGACATCTGTTGGTGAGTATTTGGTTTTATTTGTTTTCTTAATTTACGAGCCAGTTAAATTCTACATACATATTTGCTTTTCTCGAGGACGTTTATTGAACGCGGAAGTAATCAAATGAAAAGGTTGCTTTGATTTGCTAAAGCAGGATCATATCTGATCATGTCAATGAAAGTTTTTTGTTTTTCCTTTGAGCAAACATACATTACATTATGTACTTGTTTACTTAGAAACACATAGGTGTCAAGTTTAAGTAAATCAATGAAACTTATATTACGCTAAGATTGAGGTCTCTTGTCTTATCCCATGATAAACAACAAATCACTTTAATAGAAATTGAGATTGGACATAGATTCGGACAAGTAGTTGGACGTGATTACTAAAAAAAAACTTAATCTTTTGCCTTGTAAGGTTTTAAGTGGAAACGCGGATGATACTTAAAGAAGTTGCCAGAAAGGGGAGATCTTGTTCTTCAAAATATGACAATAATTTGCGGCTGTCAAATGAAGGCTGTCACGTAAGTACTTGTATAATGGTGAGCTAAACTCTGCCTTGTCTTATGTCAGTTGACCCGAATAACGGCTTAAAGCGTTGCTTTCGCTTGGCTGTCAAAATGGCATATTGCACAATAGTCTGTTTAGATATTAAGAAGGAATAGCCGGATACTATATTGGATTCTGTTTCTAAAGAGACGCGTATTTTGTTTTCTTAAATAACGAGACAAGTTTTGGCGAAGCGACTTAAAGAGCCCGACATTTTTGTATGTGAGTGAGAGACACCCATGATATTTATTGAATACTCACAGCGATAAACAGATTAGAATGCTAATTAAATTTTAATTACTCTAAAGTAGAACGAAAAACCTGACTTTGTTGACAAAGTCATGACATGAGTTAAGATTGCAATCATAACTAGCTAACCTTAAGCTAGTTTATATGATACATTATTTCTCTTACCTGAGCCGGTGCACCAAGAATTCCAACAGTACATCCAGTAATAAATCTTCCCACCAAGATCATATGATACGAATGCGATAATGCCATCATACACCAGCCAGCTAAAATCGGTATCACAGAGAATAACAGAGTTGTACGACGTCCAAAGTGATCAGCACAAGGTCCAGACACGATTGCACCAAGCGGCGTTGCCAAACTATGGACACTCGCTATTAAACAAAAAGAAATAGTTTATATTTGTTTTCTGTAAAATATTCTAGTACTTTGCTACTCTTACCAATCCATGAGCCCATCTCTATATCGATGGCAATAGACGTAGTCGAATTGTACAATTGCGGAAGGAGTACAGCCGAGTAGCCAATTGGCATTCCACAGGCTGCGGACAGCAATAAAACAGCACAAGTAGAAACAATCTATAAGTAATAGAATTCGATTCATAAAATTTCCTTCAAAGCAAGCGTTTTGATTCCTTAATTTTACTAAACTTTATTCGTAAATAAATTATTGACACAACAATTCATTGGAGTTGTTCGGTGTCATTGTTCAATCAATTTCGTTTACATTCTTCTTGATGACATTGTACGGTTTTTCTTTTTAATATTTTTTTTTTGACAAGCAATTGAGGTCAATTAGTTTGTGTCTAGGGTTCAACAGTATTTTTGATTACACATTGAGACGTAACCCAGTTGGCAATCACAGCATGTAAAATGATGTAAAATAAATTTTAGCTCCATTGGTGTCAATAAATGTTGGCAATTTGATTCAAACTTAACTGGATGCATTACTATTACAGGACATTACGCCATTGAAAAACAGGAAAAGAAATAAAGATTGAAATCAAAAAAGATAAGGACATAAACGTAAATGCAGTGACTAACGAGCACAAAGCTACCTACTTTAACTTTTTGATTTCGATAGCTTAATGCCTAATACAGTACTACCTCGATAATGTGAACTAATTACAACAGAACAGGGGCCTTTTCACATTTTAGGGGGTTCACATGATTGGAACTGGACATTTTTTTCAACTTAAAATAAGAGATTCCGTAACCGTGCCAATTGCGTTAAAATATTATCCCCTGGCTAATTTTTGACGTTTGTACAGAGGTGGATAAAATTTTAGCTTTTTGCTGTGTCGATTAAATGGGATTTTTTTTGAACACTTTATTTTATTAATTTCCCACTAGAATTGAAAAATTTCCCCTTCTTAACATATTATTATAACTAAAATTACCAAACTGTTTTCCCAGTTTTACATAAAAAAAAAACATAACTATACTCTGTTCCACAAAAATTGTCAGTACAGGGAAGATAGGATGTTTGCCTCTCATTCTGGTTGCAATAGCTTTCATAAATCTGTCCCTCTTTTAAGCTCTGGGTTACCATAGTATGCACGGAAAATCACCGCAAATCGGAGAGCAATACCCATAGGGTTACCATCTGCTGATTTGAGAAAAACACAATTTATTGAACGGAAAAAAGATACCTGTGTACAAAGTGGACACCAGCTCAATTTTTATGAAATGTTGATATGTTGTAAACGGCATGTTTTCGAGTATTTTGGTGTATCACTGTTATATATCAGAAACGATTAGCTTACGAGATATAGGCTAAAAACAAAAAAAATGTCACTATTCGTTTCCACGCCCAAAACTCATCTCGCGCAAATAACCTTCATTATAAATCACAAAAATCGAAAAAGCGTTAAAATTCATTTTAACGGTTTCACCAGAAAAACAAGAAAGTTGAAAAAACAAAAGCCATGTGGCAATACCCTCACATACTCAAATTAATTTTATTGGTTCTCAAAAGCACAAAATCCCAAAGCTCCTTGACAAGAACCACAGAAAAAGCATTAACTTAATAATGGTAACACTGTTTGATGTTGATACTTTCTATACACACAGCGATTCGCAGCCACAAATAATCACTCAGCCACCGACTGTGGAGATGGCCTGACATGCTGTGGTGGGATCAGTGTTGCCGCAAGCTAAAATAAAAAGTCACTAGGCCAACCTCCAAAAGTCACTAGATTTACTGAAATTTTGAAGAAAAGTCACCAGGAAAAAAAATTGTAGGAAAAATAAAATGTTATTCAACTCAGTGACAAAAATGGAGGGCTGCATGTTCATGGGATTGAAATTGAAACTTGAAAAACGTGTCCAGCAAGACAGCTTGATTTTAAGTAAGTTGAAAAGAGATGGAATATTAAGGAAAATATGTTTTTGCATGCCACAAAAATGCTTGCTTGAGAAGTCACTTGAAGAAGCACTAGAAATCTGGTGACATGGAAATTTGTTTTGTCACTAAACGAGTGAAAATTACACTAGATATAGTGACAAAGTCACCAAAACGGCAACATTGGGTGGGATGTATGCGAATTTTTGGTAAATTACAAAAACAAGACCTGTGTAAGTCAGTGCTTTGGATTTTATTTCAGTGGCGATTTCTCTAATTGAGTGCCGTGAAGACATGTACATGCACCAGTGTTTGAAAAAAGCTCCACCATGAGGCCTGTACTGACAATTTTTGTGGAACAGAGTATAATAATTATTTTCGGTGTTAACGCTTTTGTTTGCAAGTTATATGTTATTTGTGGACATAATTGAAGAACAAAGTTCGTAATTTGTTAATGGAAAATACAGAGATAAAAATATCACCAATCATAATTTTTCAAACAATTAATTTTACTTGTATTTGCACGAATTTTTTTTTTTTTTTATTTGCACGATATTGGTCATATGAATTACATTTATTTACAAAAAAAATGTTGAACTGGTTTTAACATGTTTTTCACGATGGGTAGTTCTCACTAGTGTCAAAAATTAGACAGGGCAATTTTAACGCAATTGGCACACGGCCTTAAGTATTTAGTTTCTATTTAAAACTAATTATAATGTACACCCGTGGACAAAAAAACCATTATTTTTCTTCAATTTTCATGAAAAAATCAAAGTTATTCTTATGTTATGAAATTAAATTTTAATTGTTTGCTTTAATATGGAAAAACTTGTTAGTTTAGAGCCGAGTTTCCCAAAGTGTGCTCCGCATATCCAAGTGCTCCGCGGAAAGATCGGAAAACAATATCAAAACTTCCTCAAACTTGTTAATTTCGCGGTTCTGAAACTTAATAGAATTTTGTCAATTTTGTTCGCAACAATCGAATTCGAAATGTTCATTTAACAAGAGTAATCAACACATACAAATAAATAGTAAACCAAATTTTTTTGAAATGACAATACTTGCACTTGCAGGCTATTAATCGAAAGTCGAAAAGAATCAAGTCGTATGGCGATATTATTCACTTCGGGACTTCGGGTATACATCAGGTTTAAACTAATTTTAAGGCTCGCATACACCGACGCGATAGCGATAGCGATTGCGGTAGTGATAGTGTATTTTGCCTTTAAACCCTCGAATATTCAAACCTATGTTCATAATATTCACTCAAATACATGCATTAAGTTTTCAGTTTAACCCGTTTTCAAACCGATTTTAAACTTACGTACATAATATCTATTGTTAAATATCATAATGATAAATTTTGGTTTAAATTAATTTAAAAGTAAGAATTTAAGAAAAACAGAATGTTTGTTTCTGTGTTTTGGGTTTTCTGGATTTTATATTGAAAACTAGCTGACCCGTACTCGCCTTGCTTCGCCCGCCTGCCATGTTTTTCTGATTTTCAAAACTTGAGCTATTTCCTCGTATTTAAATGCTTTTTTGGTAGGTCCAAATGATTTTTTGAAGCTGAAGTGTTAAAAAAAGTGTTCTTTAATTCCTAATATGTATACCGGGAAATCGGAAACTCTAGTGTAGACTGGTACTTTGTATCACAAATTATTCTTTTATTAATTAATGTTCCTTAAAAGTTTTTCTTCTTTCTGTTTTTTGTTAACATCCACTATGAATAAATGGGTTTTCAAAAAAAAAAAAAATTAATTGTTCTAGCTCGATTTTCTCATATAGCGGGATTCGCTTATATTGTCTCCACCGAGTGAAGATTCGAGATCATGATTAATGCGTTTGGAAAAAAAAAATGGGATTGCAATGAAGTAGAAAACTTCCCCCAATGTAGAAGGAATCTTCCCCGGCGTGCGCACAACAACAATGCTTCTTTTGCACATTCCCCAAGTTTTACCGCAATCGGATGAACGATGCGCGAACAAATAAAAGAGGAACACACAAACATTACTTTTAATATACATAAACATACATATATATAGGTACATACTTATTGTATAAGATGTATTGAGCGCGCATTCATACACTATGACGTCACCCACAGCTGCACGGCTGTTGGCTGCGGTCTCCACTGATGAAAAATTGTTGGCGAACATTTCATGAACTATTTTGAGCATAGCTCAGCTCCAGGATAACGGGGAAGGATGATTCATACCTCAAACGAATCAGTGGACAATTTATTAAATTCACCTATGTTTTTCTTTTTCAATCCGATAAGCTACTATTGAGCTAGGGCTGAATAATTATAATTTTCCTTACAGATATGCAGTTTTTTTCAACATTTTGTAAAAACCATATCATTTTCGGGGATAAAAAGTATAAAAAATATTGACCAAGAAAATAAGCAAGCACAGTTTCATCGAAATCCGTCCATTAGTTTCTGCGTGATGCGCGTTCAGACAGTATAGATATACTCAATTCCTCGCCAGTTCAAAATAAAAAAAACAACACCGCAGGTACAGAAGAAAAAAAAAAACGGTTTTGGCGCACACACAAAATTATCTCCACTGGTCGTTGGTAAAATCCAATGATCTAAGCTTTTCTTGAATTGTATGTAATTTTTAATTGAATGTTAATTTTAATTTAATGCTGATTGTTCAACTTCTGTATAACGTACGAAGAAGATTTATATCTTAAAATGTTTGTACAAAATTGAACTTTATAATAAAAATAATTCCATTCCCATCGGCCAAGGCATTCTAAAGCTAGGAGCTAGAAGGTATTCGTAAAAATACTCTCTGCCCAGATATCAGCTTAGATATCCGCTTCTGGATAGCAGATAACGAAAAAAAATATCCTAAGCCTATATTCCTGACATTTTGCAATCCAACTGTGAAAACCGGATTCAATTTCGTGCAGTAGTTCTTAAGACAAAAGGGAACAAAGTTTTTGCAGTCGAAAAAAAGTTACATTTTTATTATAGTAAGGATGAAAGGTGGCGGTAAAGTAAACGATGCATGTTGGCAACAAAAACAGCAGCAGTGTATGCGGAAATTCGCCAAAAAAAAAACCAAATAAAAAGAATGCATTTGGCAAATGGAAACGGATCTTCTGCTGTCCTTAGTTATGTCTTCAAATGTTAATAGCATGGAGACAACTCGAATGACAACTTAAGTGTGCTCGATGGGATGGGAGTCAATCAGTATGTCATTCAATGCATCGCCCAGTGTCATGGCAGCAACTGGCGGCGGTCACCAACCACCGCTTAAACCACCGCCGGATTCATTTGATCTTTCGGAGGCGGTCGGGTTAGGTTAGGTTAAGTTTGGGAGTAAATTATCATTTTTACCAACTCGTAAGCGACTTTATGCTCTTAGTGAATCTTAGAAGATTCGATGTCTTTAAATTTCCGAGCTCTATTATGTCCACCAAGAGCCTATGAGTATATGTTGGGTCGATTCGCTTTCTTCCTCATCTCCTCAGGCTCAGGAAGCCATTTGCTTGTCTCGAAGGTGGTCAAAAAAATAAGCAGTTTCTCTGCAAGTAAAGTTTGCAGGACTCGCACCAGTTGACAGCGATAGGCGACGATGAGATGACATCAACGCCAGCAACAGGTCGGACTTCTAATTTATTTGATAAGGTTGTGTCTCCTTTACTGCCGACCATTGCCCTAACAATGACTGCAGTGGATTTTCTAAAAATTCGTCTTCTGAAAACATCAACATTTCATCCAAAACATGCCAAAACGGACTTCATCAAAACGAGTCAATATTATCAAATTGAGTTTTAACCCGAGTTAAAGTAATTAAACTCGTTGCAATAGGCAGTTTGAATTTATTTATTTAACAGCGACCAGGTTTATTCCACTGGGTTTAAATGCGGGTTAAACGAGTGAAATCTTCGGTTTAAACTCACTCTAACCCAGATGTAAATTCTAACCAAAGTTAGTGAATAATATGGCCGCTGGTTTTGCTTTGCAGTCATAACGGTTATGTATTCACATGATCACTGATGCCACGACGTCATATTTATGTATTTATGAATTCGTTAATTTAATAAAATTTAGAAAACAAATTTAAATTTAAAAAAAAATTAATATTTATAAATCCCAAATATCTAGGTTATATGAGTTTTGTGTGCAATATGGCACCTAGTGCTACATACCTACTTATGTATGTAGTATATACCTACCTTGCTATGGCATCGAAAAATAAGATACGGGAAACGAAGTGCTCCGCCAGGAATTTCTCTACTGAAACGTGCTCCGCGACCACAAAAGTTAGGGAACCGCTGGTTTAGAATAACAAAAATATATACCTAATTAGTCGAAATTTGACCACACAATTCAAATATAAAAGGTGATTTTTTAAGAGGTTGAGAACTTTTTTTAAAAAAAAAACACAAAAAATTCGAAAAAATGAATGAAATATTTATTTGAATCGATAGTTTGAACCTTGCAATTTAATGTTTAAAGATAATTTCATGCAAATGTTGACCGCGGCTGCGTCTCAGGTAGCCCATCCGCTGAGTCCAATTTTGGCATACTCTTTCACACATATCGGCCGGTATCTCACGAATGAATGCATGGATGTTGGCTTCCAGTGCGTCAATCGAAGCGGGCTTGTCCCTATAGACATTAGCCTTGACATACCCCCACAAAAAATAATCTAATGGTGTCAAATCGCACGATCTAGGCGGCCAATTGACCGGCCCGAAACGTGAAATTAACTGTTCACCAAACTCGCCTCGCAATTGCGCCATTGTTTCGCGTGCTGTGTGGCATGTGGCACCGTCTTGTTGAAACCACATATCATGCAAGTCAAGAACTTCCATTTCGGGCAAAAAAAAGTTTGTTATCATCGCTCGGTAGCGTTCACCATTGACAGTAACGGCGCCGAATCGACATTTCGCGGTCTTCTGTCACACTAGCTGATACGGCCGCAATATTTTCTTCACTACGCACAGTACGTAAACGTGTTGGTGGTTTAATGTCCAACAAAGTAAATTTGGTGCGAAATTTGGTCACAATCTTCCGAATAGACTGCTCAGAAGGTCGAGAATGCCGATCATAAAATGGAAGCAGCGCGCGATGAACATTTCGAACCGAGCACGAATTTTGATAGTAAAATTCAATAATTTGCAAGCGTTGTTCATTTGTAAGACGATCCATGGTTAAATTGCAAACCAAACTGAAGCTGTTTGACAGTGACACAAGGTACTAAACACACGTCAGCTGTCAAAACCAGTGTTGCCAAAACCAAACCAGCTAAAAAATCACCCTTTATTTGCATTCGTATGAAAAAGGGAATTTTAAGTTTAATTTAGGCAAACAGTTTTATCAAAATTTCATTGCGTACAGGTGCAACTATTAAAAAAAAACCTAAGTAAATATTGAATACAACCTTAAAATAATAAAATAACATAAAATAAGAACTAATTTAATGTACAATAACCCAATATTTGGTTATGCCACTTTTTTTCTAAATGACGTCATCAATCCTGTTTGGTATCGAATCAAACATTTTTTTTATATAGCAGATTGTTAAATCTTTATACCAGATGTCTTTCATGTTGAGTAACAGATGTTGACCTTGTCTCTCTAATTTTGTCCATGTAATGCCAACAGTTTTCTCTAGGGTTAAGATCCCGGCTACTACCAAGCCATGGAAGAGAAAGAATCCCCAAAGAATCCTCGTAGTTTTGTAAACAAAATTAGAGTAAATTAAAAAAAGTTTAGATTAACGGCAATTGAAGAACAGGCGAAACGAGTTGGCCTTGAAGTGAATGAGGACAAAACCAAGTATGTATACATGTTGTCAACAAACAAAGAAACGTCTATCCACCACCTAGGACAAAACGTCACTGTTGGCAGCAGTAACTTCGAAGTGGTTAAGGAGTATACCTACCTCGGAGTAAATATCAACTCCACATATGACAACTTAGTGGAGATTCGACGAAGACTTACCCTAGGAAACCGCTGCTACTTCGGTTTGGCAAAACATATGGGTTTTTTCTTTCGCGGTGTTAACAGTGGTTTTTTCTGCAGGACGCCTTACATTAACTCCCATTCCATTAAGCAACCTCGATACTGTTCGATAATTTATTGTTTCCCATTTTGCTTCTGGAATGACCAGTTAAAATCCCCAGCACGTGCAAAAATGTTTTTTAAACAAATTCGCTGGATCAGACACTGATCTCCAGGACATGTCTAATCGACTAGCAAACTGCAATTTGACACTTTTTTCCTTACGCAAAGCAACAATATACGCTTTCTCTTCAAGAGTCAACACCATTTCAAATCTTTGAAAAACCGAACCCATTGTGACTTACCTATTACCAAATAAAAAAAATGCAGATCAATTAGTCTTGAAAGATATTCACATAGTTAAAATATTGGCAATAACTAAAAAAATATATGCTTATAAATAATTTCACCATACATAAATTGGCTCCCATCGGAAAGGAGAGACACCGATTATAATGATTCATACACTGATCGAAAGTTCATCACCTGAACTTTGTTCATCAATATAAACACTTTTGAAGAAACCCATATGAGTAAAGTTATTACGAAAAAAACATAATTACCTATACTTACGGGTATAGGGTTTCTACATGCGAGATTCCTAGCACCAGTACACTAGTACAAATTATTTCAAATGCGAGGTTTTTTTTGTCCACGGGTGTATCTTATGAAAAAAATCAATATAACGAAAACAAAAACAAAGGAGTAATTCAGATTAAAGAGTAGAAACACAAATACAAAGATTAAATAAAAACAAGAGACTGGAATGGTCGACTTTGTCACCCTATTGTTGTGTATTGTTGACATAAAACAACGCCAGAATGTCACACTTCTCCTTTATTGTTAAGAATTTATGTGTTTTTTTTTTTGCTTAGATAGATAGATAGATATTTATTTCGTGTATAATTTACATAGGGTTTGTTACCGCACATTTTACAATACAGAGATTTGATAGGCTTTATCTTTCTTCTGAAACATTATTTGATGATTAGATATACAGTTAACAAGGAGAAAATATAAATTATTCAGAAGGAAAATACGAAAAAAAAACCTTCAAATTAAATTAAAAAAAAAAGAAAAAAAAAGAACAATGTAGGTACATTAAAATTTGTATGTACAAAAATATATGAGAAAATTGTATATGACATAGGTACGTATGTGCATACATGTAAATAAATAAGCAAATACACAAATAAATAAATAAATACAAGCAAACAATATAAATAAATAAATAAATAATAAATAATAAATAAATAATAAATAAATAATAAATAATAAATAAATAATAAATCAAATAATAAATATATAATAAATAAATAATAAATAATAAATATATAATAAGTAAATAAATAAATTATATATAAATAAATGATAAATAAATAAATAATAAATGAATAAATAAATAAATAAATAAACAATATGAATAACAATGTATAAATAGATAAATAACAAGTAAATAAATAAATAAATAAGTAAACATAAAAATAATACATTAGTCAGCTTGAAAGTAGATATCACAGTTGGAAAATAAATTTATTATAGTGTTCTTAGTGTTAATTTAATTCATTTATGAGCGGATTATCAGCAAAACTACAGCGGTCTAAGAAACGCGAATTAAGTTTTTCGATTCTGTGGAGGATCAATTCAACATTCGCTTTATGGTGAATATCCATGGTGGAGTGATGCCAAGGCAAATTTAGCATCAATTTTAATAATTTGTTTTGCGATATTTGCAATTTATTTATGTGGCACTTTGCACAATTTCCCCATACTTGGCAGCCATATAGCAGAATGGCTTGAAAAATAGTTTTGTGAATAGTTACCTTATTTTCAATCGATAGAAGTGATTTTCTATTGATAAAGGGATAAAGCATCTTTATGGCAATGGCGATTTTCTTTATTGTTTTACTGATATGAGCGCTAAATGTCAGTTTGGTGTCTAAGTATATACCAAGATATCTTATGGAGGGCTCCCAATTGACATATTTTCCATTTACCTGTAATTGCCTATTGGGAAGGAAACAAGCTTTTATTTTTTGAGTAAAAAAGATGGCCTGTGTCTTTTCCTCGTTCAGCTTAATTTTCCATCTTGTGTAATAAATATCTAATATTTTCATCGCATTTTGGAGATTCCTCTCAATGATAAGAGCGAGCTCATGAGATGAAAATATCGCAGTATCATCGGCAAAAATAGCTGTATTACAGTCGGGTAGATTAGGTAAATCTGACGTGAACAGATTATACAAGATTGGACCAAGAACGGAGCCTTGGGGGACACCCGAGTGATAAAAAATTAAATTAGACGCACTACTATTGACATGAACTTTGAAACAACGATTAAACAGGAAACTTTGAACAATTTTACAGATATGTGGAGGAAAGTTGAAATTAATCATTTTAAATAAAAGTCCGTCATGCCAAACAGTATCGAATGCCTTCTCGATGTCTAGAAGCAGTCTTAAACACAACGAAAACAAAGGAAAATAAAACTTTCGCAGAGAACAACGAAATAAGAATGCCCATATAAGACGAAAAAAGTACTTCCCCCAGTAAGTAACATGGAAAAACGTGTCTATTAAATACCAAAAGAATAAACAAATAAGAATTCGAACTAAACAGAAGTTCACATTATAGATGTGAGAAAATTTCCAAGTTTACATTATAGAGATGAATATGAAAAAATTTGTGAGTTCACATTATAGGGAAATACAAATTATCAAAGTTCACATTATCGAGGTAGTACTGTAATTAAAATTACCACTGGGCTGCAGTAAAAGTAGGTTAGGTTAGGTAGCAGTGGCTGCCGGTAACTAGTACCAAAACACTTAGACCCATGGAGGCACATTGTGATACCAAGGATCTTGGGGATATTTATCCCCGCTACTCATGAGAACCATTTGGAGCTTTTTGTGCTAGGTCACTTAGATCGTCGAAGAAGTATTCTCCTATGTGCGTAATACAGAGGGGATGTGTTGGGCTCTCTTCCTCTTTGATCTCTGCAACTTCTGCAGAAGTCATTTGAAATGATGCCAACCCTAGTTGCATGCTTGCCTATAAGGCAGTGTCTTGTAATGACAGCGATAGCCGTGCTAATATGTAGTCTTTTTAGGGACAAAAGGTATTTGAAGCGGTCTAGATCTAGTCTAGGCCAGATCTGTTTGGTGGCAAGGCAGGTAGTTTCACCTTCCCATCTAGCGTTGGTCTTATTGGCTGTGTCAAGTCTGAGGGCTAGCTTGTAGGTAGCGGGGGGCATACCTATATTATTTTTACCGGGTAAAATAGGTATTGTTGTTCCTAGCTTAGCGAGCTCGTCAGCTTTAGGATTCCCTGGAATGTCTCTGCGCCCCGGCACCCAGTAAAGGTGAGTATTAAACTGCTTAGCCATCTCTATAAGAGATGAATGGCAGTTAGAGGTGGTCTTAGAAGTGGATAAGACTGATTCCAGAGATTTCAAGGTCTGATTACAGACACGTAGAGCCAATGTGTTATGCGTGGTTTCAGTCCCCATTTGCTACCAATGAGTTTCTTACAGGAGTAGAGGGCTATAATAGCTTTTTTACTCTTTCCTGGATATTAAGTTTCGAGCTGAGTTTTTTTTTTTTATCTAGGTATGTACTTTGCTTTGTCTGCGAAGACTAGTCCGGTAAAGTTTAGAAACGGAGGGTTAATTTGAGGGATTTTATATTTCTTAGTGAAAAGAACCAGTTCTGTTGCTGTTCACTAACAACAAAACGATACCAGCCTTCACGGTACCGCACTCCCCTTAGGTTGTCTGAGAGTGCGAAATACTTAGGCCTCATATTCGACAAGCAGCTTAACTGGAAGCTGAACATCAAAGAAACGGTAAAAAATCATCGGTTGCTTTTTATACCGGCTGTAGATTCTTTGGCGGAAAACTGGGGATCTAAGCCGCAAATAAAACTGGATGTAATCTGCGACAGTCAGACCCATACTTACATGCGGGGGATTGGTGTGGTGGCACGCTGCCGCTAAAACCAGCAATCTTAAATATATGACCAAAGACCAGAGAATAGCATGCACTGGAAGGGATTCGAAGCTATTCTTAACCTTCTGCCTATAGATCTCTATATGCAGGAGACCACACCAAAAATCAATCTCAGGATTAGCCAGTCAAATCACTGGAGATCGAACACATATGGACACACCAAGATACCTGCAAATTATCTTAACGATAACATCAATACGGACTACACTGTTGCGTACTTGGATTTAGGAGAAAGACGACATATCGAAGGTAAATCCATCTTCACTGATGCGTCAAAGATGGACATAGGCATAGGAGAGGGCTGCTTCTCGAAGGATCTAAGAATAAGCACCTCCACATGACTCCCTGACCACAGCAGCGTTTTCCAAGCTGAGATTCTAGCAGTGACAAAGGCTGCCCAATTGGTGTCAATGATGACGATATCGCCATAAAAACAATAATAACAATAAAAACAATGGCTGTGCCACACAAATAACATCTAAGTCGGTAAAGTATTGCCGCGAAGAACTAAATGATCTTGGAACGCAACACAACGTAAAGCTCTGCTGGGTCCCAGGTTACAACATGTTAAGATATCACATCCCGCCGCAAACACCTAAAAAGTTTTTCACAGTGCCCACTTCTTCCGAATGCCTGACAAGCATTCAAGAGTATCATTTGTCATGTAAAGCTTCCCAACTCGCCATTCGGAGACGCAGAAAATTGAAGGTCCCTTCCATTCGTGCAAAAATATCACGCGCCCACAAATGGTTGCGGGGAGCTAGGCTTGGTTCTACCTAGGACTTCTGAAGCCAAATATTTATATTTATAAGATATCTCATGTAAAAACAACGACTAAATGAAGATGATATCTGCAGGGGATGGATGCGGTGACAAAAAGGCTCATGAGGACACAGCCCATTCACTCCGTCACTGCCCTAATCTCTGCCAGCTGAGAAATTCTTCTTTTTCGAAGACATCGACCAGTTATCTGATGGATCACAATCGCAACTGCTTGAATTTGCTAGGGCTTCTGGTTGGTTGGAACTCAAAAACTAACACCACGGGTGGGAACGGAACACACTATGGGTATCACAATGGGTCCACATGAACCTAAGTGTGATGAGGAGGTTACGATACTCACCAGCCCGCTAACCTAATCTATAGTATCAAAGATATCAATTTATCATTGAAAGAAAGTCGTGAAGATAACGGTTACCCGCCATCTTGGCGTGTCCGCCGTACTGAATTTTTATATAACGTCCTAGGGTGCTCTCCGGGCCAAATCGAATCCAAATCGTTTAGGGTTTAGGCTGTAGGGGCAGAGTATATCTAATAATGAGTAGGGACACTCTCCACGTGTTTCTTATCAGTTCAATTTTTCGTCACACAGACACGGAGAAATAGACGGTAATAAGAAGTGTAGTCGTGAAAGAAAGATAGTAGAGAAGAAAAATTATTTCAGAATTTGCCACAGGGTGCTAATTTCAAAATACGAAAAAATTAATTCGTGATACATTATTGTTAAAAAATATTTGTATACATTTTTGCCTTTCGATTTTCGTTTTTACCTTCTGTTATATTAGCTATTTTTTTTAAATGACCAAATCAGGTGTACCCGAATAATTCCAACACTTGAAATACATGTTTTTTTTTAGAAATGCTATTCAATCTGTGCAAGTGGTTAGTGCGTCGGACTACTGAGCCAGCGGTCTTGGGTTCGAATCCCGCCGCAAACACCTAAAAGTTTTTCACTGTGCCCACCTCTTTCGAATGTCTGACAATCATCAAAGAGTATCATTTGTCACGATTAAGCTTCTCAACTCGCCGTTCGGAGTCGGCAAAAAACTGTAGGTCCCTTCCATTCGTGCAAAAAATATAACACGCACACACAAATGGTAGCGAGAAGCAGGCCCAGGTTCACCTCGAGCTGCAGCGCCAATTAAGTAAGTAAGCAATAGTTGAATAAATTTACAAGATACGGAAAATATGGAGGGGATAAGAAGGCAGGGAAAAAGGGGAATAGAATGGTAGAAGATAGAAAGAAAATAAATAGTTGTTGCTTTTTAGGAGAAATACTCTAAAACGGCATTTTTAAATTGTGTGGCTCCTTTTATTTGTTTCACTGCAGTAGGCAGAGAGTTCCAGAGCCTGGTGGCAAAGACGAAGAAATGACGCGACGAATTTAAATAGTTCGAGGAGGGAGTTATAAGACTATGCGTTCTAGCCGAACGAACAAATTGAAGTTTTTCAAAAAGGTATGGAGGCGATCTGCTCTGTATAATTTTGTGCAAAAAGATACAGCACCTAACTTGCAAAAACTAATGGAGCGAACAACCTAGAACATTTTTGTGGTAACTAGATATGTGGTCGTATCGCCGGAGACCATACACGTATTTTACCATATCGTTGAATGCGACAGTTAATTTATGCTGGGATATGGAGTCGAGTTTGCAGTACACAGCCGATGCATAGTCAATATATGGAACTAGTAAGGCTTTGACGAGTCTCAGCCTCGTATTTACAGGTGTGAAACTTACGAATAACCAAAGTTTGCGCAGAATACCGTAAATTCGTCCCACAGTCTAATTTATGTGGCTTACTGGACATAGAGAGCGGTCAATCTTAAAACCCAGGTTGGTTACAGTCTCATCGAACTGCAATTGTGTATCGTTAAGGCGAATTGGCGGCATTAGTTCGGTGCTGTGAGGTTTTTTAGATATTAAAATCAATTGGGGCTTAGTTGGGTTGAGAGTCAAGCAATTACGAATTACGGATAGATCCTCGTTTAGCCTGCAAGCAAGATCCTCAACAAGGCCTATAGGTCTGGACAAATATATTTGTGCATCATCCGCATAGAAATGAAGGCTAAAATTTGAGCAAACTTTAGGAAGGTCGTTAATAAATACGCGAAACAAAATAGGACCCAATATTGAGCCCTGAGGTACTCCCGCAAGTATATTCCTCACATCTTTGACACCGATCACTCAAGTAGTTACTGATGAGACGGACCGAACTTTCACAGAATCCGAAAAACCTTCTTAGTTTCTCAGTAAGGACTGAGTGATTGACTGTATCAAAAGCCTTGGAAAAGTTAAGGAGGCAGAGCACTGTGATAAAGTCCAAGTCAAAGTTAATTCTTATGTCATCGAGAATTTTAACCATAGCAGTAGAGCAACTGTGGCCAGCTCGAAAACCAGACTGGACAGAAGCAAGCAGGTTATATTGATCAAGATGACTGGCAATCTGCTTAGAGAGGACTTTTTCCAAAACTTTTGATAAACAAGATAAGAGAGATAAGAGTATACTTATGGGGCGAAAGTCTGCAGCTGAGGATGGTAGAGGTTTTTTCGGAACAGGAATGACTTTAGCCAGCTTCCAGCTAGACGGAATTACAATTATTTAAATTTTAAATCTCACAATTTTTCGGTACGCTTAAATATTTTACGCTTGAATTTCAGTTTTTATACCGCCAAGCACTTATAAAAATTATTAAATTATATATTATTATTATTATAAAAAGCTTTTGTTGCTCGAGATTAATTTTCGTGAATCTCGTTTCCAACTCCAGATTCAAACCTACTTGCACTTACACCAAAACATTTTATACGAAATTGAAACTCAGCACATAAAAATGCTATCAATCAACACAAATATTATTAGAAACTCCATACAAAATTTAGAAAATAATAAAGTGTAAAAAGTGAAAGTGTATTTAAATTTTCATTTATTATTTTTTCCATTTTTTGACAATTGACATTTTGTTCCTTAAATTAAAAAGGACACACGAATGCAAATGCAGAAAAACAGATCAATCTCGTTTGATTTCAATTCAGCACGAAAAATCTGAAATCTGCGAGCAAAACCAGAAGAGCCCAATAGAAAACGACAATAGTTTATTCGAACGTCATAAACATACTCTCAATAGCTGCCCAAGTTTGGGGTTATAAGCAACGCGAAGAATTAGAAAAACTGCTTCGTTTCTTTTTAAAACGTATCTTCAAACTGGCATCTACAACGCCAAACTATATGCTATACATTGAGACTGGATTGCCAAACATGTTTTTGGATGCCCTCAAGTTGCACTTTGACTATATTCTCGCAAGATTCTTCAAATGGATTCTTCGAGACTCGTTAACAGATTTGCAAAATTCTTGATAGCAAACAAATTAAATTTCGTAAATGAATGGATGCTACTCTCAGAGTCCCATGGAGTCCCATTAAGGCTAGATGTGGATAATATTGCCGAAGTAAGGACACAGCTGTATGAACTGCTATCGTCCATAGACGAAAAATCACGTGAAGAGTACATTACCTTGGCAAAGTCTTCACAACATAGGCGATACTATACCAAACTAAATTTCAATTTAGGTGTAGAAAACTACTTTCATGCGAAATATTCCTCCAACATGATTTCAACCATCTTCCGTACGAGAAGAGAAATATTGCCCTTAAATTATGTGCCCCATAGAGCAGATCTACCACTTTATTGTGAATTGTGCAATCTACGGGAAAGAGAAGACATTTTTCATCTGCTGGGTCGGTGTCCGATCTTACGCGAAATCAGGAGAGATGTATTTCAAACAAACTTTTTAAGCGAAGAAAAAACATTAGGTGTTTTAAACGGAGCCAGAGGCTGGAGTGCCCTTTTTGAATATGTCCAACGTTCAATGACGTATAGAAAGAAAATTTTTACCGAGAGTTTTTAAATCATAATCACTTCTCTTTTTTTTTAACTTGATTGCAATAACTGTAAACTCATGTCATTTCCAACTTAAATTCAATTTATTTATTTTTCTTTGTAACCTTCGAATTTGTTAAATTGTATCTCAATGTACTATATTCTGTTTTTTGTTTCATCTTACTTAATGTCAATCTGACCGACGGTTATTAAACCAGGTCATTATAAACTGGATTGTAATGCAATGTAAAATTGAATTGTATAAATAAAGTCTAATTACTTACTACTACTCTCAATAAAAAATATCTATTTTGTAATTTCTTAGTCAATATCTTACGTTAATGGCTACCTAATTTCGCAGCTGTGCGTTTTCATTCATCATAATAGGAAATCCGAAAATAAAGATCGCGATTTTATTTTTTTATACCTGACCATAAAACCTTTTACTTGTTTGCCTCATGCATGTAGTAATCCGTGTCACCATACTCTATGCTGTTTGCTGCCTTTTCGCTCAACTGATAAAAATCCAAGTCAGGACGCGTTTAAAATACGTGCATAAAAAATGTAAACAAAACCCACCCCAATGTGACTACACAAGTAGTGTGACAAGATGCTATGCTGTGCTATGCTAAATGTAACTTCTGAAAAGTGTTGAATATAAGACTAATAGGAGCTTTAGAGAATTTATTGCATGTGTTATTGTTATTGAATGTTAATTTTCATATTTGACATTGAAATATATATTTGAGACATCCATATCTAATCCTATTTAATAAAAAACAAATGAACAAAATCATAAATGAAACCAAATTCACAGCAGCAAATTCGGTCTCACCGTATCTTTGATGACATGCTCTGGCTTACTCACACATGGGCGTTCAACTCGGGACGCGTTTAAAAAGGCATTATGGGAAAACCACACGCAATTTATCTTACGTAGGTAGCCGCGTGTGGTGGTGTTGCTGAAAAGTATTGCCGACTCTTTTCATTATATGCCATCGCAGGTAAGGGTTGAAATCAATCCTTCTGAGCTGCTTTTACTTATTGGGCAATTTTTTCAGGCTTTGATTTGTACTAGTAGCAGTTGCATATGTGTAGAGAGTGTCCCTAATCATTATAAGATATACTCTGTGTAGGGGTTACGCTATCCACTTTCTTTTTCCCGCTCTCTACCATCGCTTATCCCTCCGAATGCTTCCCCCACCCCGAGCGCTCATTCTCCTCTGTGAATATTTTCGTTTACTTTTGTCAATAATTATAGTTAACACGATCGGCTATCCACGCGCCGTATAAAAAAGTGCAAGCGATGCACACGCGCATCCGCTATGCACCTCAACTAGACGTAACCTGAGATACACGCGCATCCGCTATGCACCTCAACTGGAAGTAACCTGGGTTTGAGGTTAATGCAACGAGCTGTGTGGGAACTGCAACGCAGCGAATTAGGTTAAGTGAATAATTGTATCTAGAGTTAAATTGATATTTATTCCTTCGATAAGATGAGTTAGTTCTAATTGGGAACCGAACGGAATAGGATTGAAATTGGCATCTGAAGTGGTGGATTGAATAAAGATAATTTTATAACGTGGAGTAATTAGTTTTATTATTACGAACAAGTTGGGCCAACCGCAGTGTTTGATAACGAACGAAAGATCTCTAGCGAAATTGAGAAATCTGATAATGCACGATTGATTCCAAAAAAATAAAACGAAACACGATGAGTCATACAATACCAAAGTTGTTTATTGCGTGCCGGTCCAAATCCAAGTGTACGAGAAACCACGATCGTTTTTACATGCGAACAAGAAAAATGTTTTAAGCAAAAAAAGAGAATACATACAAAAGAGAGTTATAACAGATTAGCAAAGTAGAAGTTAGAATAATGATTGAAATAATAGAATAACATAGAATTGAGTAATTAAAGTTACGATATGACTGATAATGGGAAACTTACATGAACATTATTTCGTTAAATAATAAGATAATTTAAATGAAAACAATTCAAGAAAAAAAATAGTGAAAGATTCCTAAACACGCAGGTTGGCGTTCGGTGTTTTTTGATTAATAAAGTTGAAGAACTTATACTTTGTCATTTGTCATTGCCAATAAATAAGTGGGCCATTTTTTTTTTAAATTATTTTATTTCTATACCACTTTAAATTTCCCCTCTGTGAATATTTTCGTTTCATTTGAGTTTCATTTTACTGCCCTACGCAAGTAGTTTCACTTCAAAAGTACAGCTGACAATATAGGAAATCAGATCACTTGCAGAATAACGAAGAAATTCTGACCGCACTCAAAGAGTCGTAAAACTTAACACGTTCTCTGTTCTCTCGCTAACAAGAATGAAATGCAGTTTACTATTTATACTTGCCGTTATCGCAGGGATTGCCTTCACGTTTGAAGACATTAGTTCTCGCCACTCGCCAGACATATCCAGAAACAGACTGTACAAACACTGGAGCACGTACTGTGCGGTGGTAGCCCTGCACTACTAAGAAATGCTATTTTAAACTCACTCGAAGAAGTCGCAAACATAACACTTTACTTTCTCAATAAATTTGCACAAAGCGCAAATTCACTTTTTCTAATTAAAGTAACAACAATTACCTATTAGGGTTCGATCCTCCGTGGTAAGTATGTTAACCAATATAAATAAAATTACTTACAAGCAGAGCAGAAGCTAGACGAGATCACCGTAATAGATCTCTTACAAATACGATAACACAAACAATTTGCATAAGCTATGCGCTATTAAAGGGTTAATGCACTCATCCCTCGATTTACACGGTACATGTATGTGCATAAATGTTTACTTTTCTTGGAATGAGTGATCAACTTTTACGATAAGTTTTGTGACAAAATATTGCCAACTAACACCAAATCGGGGAAAACCCTTTAATGGCTTAATTGCTTTTATACCAGACAGAAATGGTAATTAATTTTCTGAAAAAAAAAAATAAAATTCGCCTCTGAAAAAGTATAAACTAAGGCTTTTGTTCGATCTCAGGCTTAGTTGTAAAGCGGTGCAACGGTATGGCAACAGTTTTTAAAAAACAGTGCATAGTGTTCTGGAGTGATAATAAACTGATTTTTGTTTTACGTAGTGAATTTTAGTTCTAAATATTTCACGTGGGAAACAATTAACCGGAGAGTGAAAAACAAAGAATAGACGATTTACAAAATATTGGAATGACGCAATGATAAATTGGGATTGAAAATTACGGAACGAATAAGCGATCTGGGAGAGCAACATGAAACATGAACAGCGTGAAATATCCAAAACAGGAGCTACTTCGTCCCAAATGGTTCGATATTTTAATTTGGACTGCGATTCTAGCCTCATTAGAAACTGGGCAACAGCTTCAAATAACTTGAAGTATCGAAAGTGCTTGTGCAAGTAGTGACATAAGGAATCCCGAGTTACATGATAACCAAACCCCACACTGACATCGATCCTAAGCTTAACTGGAATACCCGAGAGAACTCCGATTGAAGCAAAATACATACATCATCAGATTAGCAACAAGTAGGAGAATTACCAGCCACTCAAACTCGGCTTCAAAACAAAATTGGAGATGTAACAACAGTTAGCTATGTTGTTGTTGACAATTTTCTACCTACCTGCTGCATCGGCTTGGCTTGGGAAAAGCTTTCGCCGAGAATGAGGATGGAGTAGTTTTGGCAATGCAGAAGGCAGTCTGTACTTACTGGTGGACCACTTCACATCTAGTGTGAAAACTTAGTTTGACTTACCAAAGCTTACAAATGTATAAATGAAATAAGAGAAAGAAAAAGTTTAATTATTGTAAAAATTGAAATGAATTAAGAGAAATAAAGAAAGGATTTAATTGTAAAAAATTGAAACTTAGAAGTGGTTTTATAATATGAATAGATAAATAACAAAAGGAACGTAATGCCCGCATTGAATTCGCTGAAACACTCATCCAACACAGTGAAATGGGACTTCTTTGCTCTTCTGTGATGAGAAAAAATTTATAAGCTTCAAGACTTCAAGTACTTTTGGCATGATCTCAGGAAAGAAAGGAAAATCATGTCACGCAGGACTTTACGGGGAGGAGGAATTATGATGTGGGCAGCTTTCATTGTAACTCTGAAAACAGAAATTGTTTTTATTTCTGGAAGAATTGACGCCAAAAAATAACAAAAAGTAATCGGGGTTATCGTGAATGACATTTCCCATGTTTGACAAATTGGTAGGTATTGTGAATGAATATCGAAAATGGGAAAAAAATCCGTCGGAAGATATAGCTATCGAGTATACAATTTCCAGGGAAACTTAATGCAAATTCCACCGTAATTATTCCTCCATTATTTTAATAGGGAACTTCAAGAGGAGAACAGCAGTGTAAGTCAATTTGGAATACAAACTTCTTATGGGTCAGAAAAGGAAAAACCAAGTATGTAACATACATTATCATATCAAAAAAATCTGTGCCGGCCTAGAAAAGTCCTCAACACTTAATGCCAGATGCCACTGAATTAATTGAAATGTTGTTAGACCTGCCAGTGGAATGCAATCAACATTGGTATCCGGAGCCGCTCGTGGATTCAAATATATCAAGAAATTGTTCCATCCCCAAAATTACGACAGAGACAGAAAAATAAAATGACTTCACAGAAGGCCTGAGATAGAAGAGAAAATATGTCCCTACCTACCCAGTGGGAAAAGTTGTAACTGCTTCCATGGTAAGTGCATATTTCTTTAAAGAAAATATTGAAAATGTAAGATAGTATTACCAGTAAGATAGTATTACCGCCTAGTAAGCGAAGGTGTAACGCATCGAAGGTCTTATTTTAAATATTGTTGAAATTTTACATCAATGCCATTACTTATTCATTTGTAAGATGTTTTTCTCTCAAAAGCATTCTTGGAATGAAAATACAGTTATTCGACTCAGACAAATCCAATCATGACCAACTCCATCAGGAATTTTTTCGATGTGGTATCATTTGAAGTTTGTTACTGAGCGGAGCGAAGCCAGTATTAATTATTAATAATTAATAACAATAATTTAAGAATGTAAGTAAGTGCTTATACGCCAGGATGTAGTAGCTAAAATTTAATAACTAACTTTAACTGCTAAGTTAACTGATTCCCTATAAGGCAAATAGTAAGTGCTTACACGCCAGGATGTAGTAATTAATGTTTTAAGCAATTATCATTTACCGCGGAAATAAGTGATTCCCGGTAAGGCAGTTGGTAAATGCTTGCCACCCTAGGACATCCCCATGTAATAGTAATCGATTCTGTAATAAAGAAAGTAAGTGCTGGTAGTTACCAATCAGCACTTACCTACAGAATCGAGTTGTTAAGCAGTAATTTCCTACTGGGTACAACTGCAACGAGAATTGTGCGATAAAATTGGAGAAGCTATCTTATGTATTAAAAGCCATCACGGCGAAATGGAAGGAAGTGTTAAAAAATATATCGCGCCATTGATAGACTGTAGTATAATCGGCACAAATGGACATTAAAAGAAACTAGGGGTCACAATTTGAAAATGGATAAAGAAGGACAGAAAGAAGAAGAAATCAAGCGCCAACACTTAGAAATGTAAAGGCTGAGGACAGAAGAAACTCAATTTCGTTTTTATAAATAAGTAAAATTAAATTCTTTGTTTTTTAGTTTATGTAAATAGTTTTTTTCAATATAGTAAAAAGTTAGTTTTAAAGAACGTTTCCTATATCCCTTCTTATGCGCTGAGCTTCAGTGATATACTCTGAAGTCTGAACTAATAGTACTCTTCTCGGGGTGCACAGTGTCCAATTTTGCCAATTTAGCCGAGCAAAATTGATTTTTCGAAATATTAAATTTGTTTACAAACACTTGATATTCTCTTAACAAAATAGTACTTCTATAAAACCCAAAAAGAATTTCTTGAAATAATCGTGTTGGAGCAACGGTAGGTATACTATCTCGAAGTTGACGTTAAATGCTATGCATAAATTCAAAAGCAACAAATGCTAATCAATCACTGCATTTCACTTGATAAATGCATTTGATTTGTGATGTCTAGCGTTTTAAACTTTTTTTTATTATTTTGTTCAGTTCATCTACATTGTGTAACGGGTCTTACTTCTTCTAAATAATATTTTAATAGCAGTATTACCCTGTTGAATATGTGAGTAAATTATAGAGAAAGAAATAATAGCTTCGAAATTTCAACTAGAGTTTTACTTTATTATGTAGCAGAATATAAAAATCAGTGAATATACACAGTATAGCTGGACATTTTAGCTATCTAAAAACCATAAAACGTTTTGCGAAAGAATAAGTAGTGAAAATATTTGTAAATGGCTTTTGAAACTGCGTATCAGTTCATTTTCGATGTTTGGTGTACAAACTCGAGCTCCAATAGTTTCAATGCCATCATTTGCAAGCTTTGGACAATTTACCACTACCTTATGAAGCATCAGAAAGCATTAAAATTACAATACGAGGTATGTGTCAACAAATTTAGGTAAAATCTTAAGAAGTCAAGAAAACTAGCATTGGCCACCAAAATAAAACTACGAAACTAGGGGAAACAAGGTCCGGCTGCGATTTTAAAGGAGATGTCTGTTTCTTTTCCTGAAAGACGTACGACCTTAAAAATAGCCCACGAGTCTTTTTGCCGGAAGCCAGCAATATTATTTGCAGATCAAGGGCTTGCCTTAATAGTTGATGCTAATCTCTGAACGCATCAATATAAAATCGTGCGCCTACCAGCCAAAACTTAAAATTTTAATTTCTATCCTTATTTATACTTTCTTTTCCTTACTATTCTTACTTACGTACTTCAGTTATCTGTAAATCTGTTATACGTATATTATCTTACTTCTCTTTATGTACGTACATTTCGTTAATATATTTTAAATTGTTTAAACTTGTTTCATTAACAAAAAAAAGTGTTTAAATTATGTTGTAGTAAAGTTATAACTACAAAAAGTAACAAAAGTTTTAAGATTACACCCGCAATAATTTTGCTCGCCTAGATTGCCAAAATTGCACACTGTGGGGTGGTTGAATATTAGTGCTGTCAAAACATTCGAAAACTAATTTCGAATGAGGTTTTTCCCACTTTTGTGTTGGTTCAGCTGATTCCAGCGAAATAGGATTTTATTCCCGGGAATTAAATTGTTCGGAGGGAATTCTTTTCCCTCCGAACTTCCGATAAATGTCTTGAGATTATACTTTTTAACAGGCGAAATTTGGGGTTTTTCAAAATGTTAATTACCATTCCCCGTAATTTCCCCCAAATTGGTGTCGGTTGGCAATATTCCAAGAAAAAACGTAAATGCACCTTCAGTGAGAAATAACTTCACATCAAAAATGTGCATTTATTTCCAACTCGAGGTGAAGTTATTTCCCATGTGAAGTTATTGCCCGTGAAGATATTTCCCTGCAGCGAAGGGGCGCGGCCTATGTATAGGTACATACAGGCAGTATCGTACCTAGGGTCATGAGCGTCCCTTGCAAGTTTTTAATTTTGCGCCCCTCAAGACCTATCACTTTGAAAATGTAACTTCTATTAATATTTATGCATCCAAGCATACAATTAGTTCTTACTTACTATTATGTTGGAAGGAAAACAGTACAATACGAGTTCGTTTATTTATGCACAAAAGTTTACTTTTCTGGCAGTTTTTGAGGCCAATTTCTCAATAATATGGTCTACATTAATACTTTTTGCACTGACAGACTCAATCGATAGTAGGTACAGCGAGATAACTCAAATATTCTTGACCAATCTGCGATCGTAAATTATATTTTTTATTAATTTTAATTTGCTGAAAGATGTTTTATAGTTGGCAAAAGTCACGTGCAGAGTCAATGTAAGGTGGGCATGGTCACTTTTTATGTCAGGCAACAATGATTTTATTTTCTTTTATTTTCTAAACACAATTCGCTGGCGTGTAAATCATCATTGTATTTTAATGCGAGATCAGCTGCGGATTTCTTTAGTTCTTCAGTGGAGGTTTCGTGATGAAAGTCCTGTTAGCAAACCAAAATCAGAAGCTACGGCAGCCATTTGCTGAATTAAGTGTCTAGTGCACAGTAAGGCTGAATTGTAATTTTTAAAGTGGAGTCATTATGGCTCTATTATCTTTGGCCCTTTCGTCGAACATTGTTCTAACCTTTCGTTTACGCTTTTCAGAAAATTCTTGAAAATAATTCCAGAAAATTCTGTCGATAGTAGAATTTTTGCTGAATTAACACACAGCTTTGCTTTTTTCTAATATCATTCAAAAAATCAACAAGACCCTGCAGGTATTTTGATGCAAACACAATGGAAAATGATTTTTTTGGAAAAATCCGGTTAACGTTGTCTATACTTCTAAGAATAGGGCGGCCAACCGTCCCGCATTTGCAGTTGTAAAACCGCATTCTAATAATAGCAAAAATTGTCCCGCAAAACGTTTAATGCCGCATGTCCCGCATTAAGAAAATTCGTTCATAGTTCCAAGTATGCCATACCAAAAAAAAAAAAAAAACAAACGAACGACGAGGTACATACATATCTGCTTTATTTCAGTGTTACACTCGACCAGCTGATATGTACATAACCATTGGCATGTAGGTCCGTTCGCATACTTTTTGCATCAAAAAGCTCTGTTCCCGTACTGTCCAAAACAGCGCAAAACTACGAAAATCAGTCAAATCCTACTCCCTCCCGTAGGAAGATTTTTCGTAGTTTTCGACAGAAGAGAACGCTAACAAGAGAGTAAGAAATTTCCCCATGCTGCCGATTTTAGCCCAAGAAATTTCTTTAAGCAGCTTTGTGAAACTGTCAAATCTGTCAAAATGTCAAACATTTTTCGTTTTTTGTGCGTTCCTGTACTTTTGCACACTTTTCCCTTTCTCGGCAGATTGAAATTTGAGAATCTATAAATTTTAGTGCAGAAAGTACGGAGTGATCTGTCAATTTTCGAAGAGTGGGGAAAAAATTAAAAATGTATGTGATTTGACAGTTTTCACATATTACCCCAAAGAAATTTCTTGTGGTAAAATTCATAGCATGGGGAAATTTCTTCCTCTCTCGTGAGCACTCTCTTTTACGAAAAACTAAGAAATTTTTGCGTACGCGAATGGGTTTTCGTTATTTTTCGTAAATTTTCGTAGTTTTGGGAGCGTACCCGATTTGACCTATTCGCGTAGGGACAGCAAATTTAATATGGGCAGTTATGACATCCTGAATCGAAACCCAGATTAGTCAAAAAATGCCACTCATGTGAGAAATACGATTTTAAAAAATAAATTAAGTTTTCAGTACATTACGTTTGTTGGTTTCTTAATTTAAGCTCAATAATTCATATCGACCAAGTGCATTTTTATTTAATTGGTCAAATTTCAAAATTTTGTTGGTATCAACCGAAGTCGTTTACAAATTATAGCGCCGAAAGTAATCAAAATAAAATACAAAATATTTTTTTAAGCGTATCTGTGGTATTTGTTAATCTATTAATAAATTTTAATAAATTTTACCTTACATTGTAATCGGCTCTAATCGCAGACAAATTCACCTTCAAATAAACAATTCTTCACAGTTGATAGATGAAGCCGATTACCTAAATAGTAATTACGTATTTCAATTAGAATAAAAAAGAATTAAATAAATTATTTTAAATGATACTGGTTGATAACCTTACGCTGATAGAATTATACCACAAATGGAATCGTATCTATTCGATTTTATCATTTTATTTGAAAATTAGACATGAACATGAGACAAAGACGAAGAGAAAATTCAATTGCCTTGAAAATGAAATGGAAATTTGGAAAGATAAGAGAAATAATGTGGAACAAACGAAAATGTGGAACTAAGAGGCACTCAAATGCTTTTATTTTCTTTTCGATTTGAGGGTTGCTTTTATTGGATTTTTGGCGAGTGAATATTTATATCCCATATGGTCTAGTGGCTAGGATATCTGGCTTTCACCCAGAAGGCCCGGGTTCGATTCCCGGTATGGGAAGATTTTCTTTTTGTCGCATTATTTAATTATTATACAAATGTGTTGAATAAATATTTTTGCCAATTGTAATTGACCATAGGAAGGTCATTGTTACAATTAATTTTTATATAGAACAAAACAACACACAACTTTTTCTTGCTTCAAATACAAAATCGTTTTATTATCACACTGATTACTTTCCTTACTTGATACCAACGACAGAATGAATCTTAAAACTAAAACATTATTTATGGGAACCTGGGAATAGTTGGGATGGGTGTCTTATTCGATCGTGCGACCAGACGCACTTGGTCGTCTGGGAGCACATCGTTAATATGAGGAGAAGGATTGGGTGTCAAGGTCGGGCGTTGTACATAAATATTATCGCTAGCTTAAAAGAAACTTAATGCTATTGGAAGAACGACCACTTCATTATTCCCATAGTGTCAGCATTTGGTTTTTTGTCTACTAATAAAATGAAATTAATTACGTCGATTGCACTCATATTAGAACGCTGCTTTATTAAACCTAACAAATTCCCCCCGTTGAGGGACTCTTGCCCTCTAAACCTAAATTCAGACAGTCACCTCAAATCGTGGCGCATTGCGCCTGGGTAATGGTTTTGGAGGTCGATGCTTATACCAGTAAACAAAAACAACTAGAATTAAAATCATCAATATAAAATATGTCAGACCGTAGTGGTGGTTATCGTGAATGTTCATATCCCCGGGGATCATGGATTAATTTATGATCCTATTGATTCTATTGTGTAGACTGGACAAATCTGATATGTTAATATTGGACTCTACGGGAGCCGTCAATGCCGTTATAGAGTTACCTGGTAGTGTCCAATTGCTGATTTTTGCACTGGGAATGAACGAATTAGTAATAGCAGATGCATTATACGTCGCCTGTCCATTGATTACGAGATTTGGCAACTTTAATGCGCATAAATTTCTTACTTCGATGATGCCAGTTCCCCATAGCACGATACCCTTTGTGATCCCATGACAAATGAGATGAGCTGTCAAGTTTTTAGATACGAGAAACTCGGGTCCTTTAAACCATATTTTTGATTTTGCTAGGTCTTCAGCTCCTAATCCTCGGGATATGAGATCGGCCGGATTCAATTCTCCTTTGACGTGGTGCCATTGTATAATATCGGACACCGCCTGAATTTTGGCTACACGATTAGCAATATAGGTTTCCCATGTATACGACGGCGATTTGATCCAGGCTAAGACGGTCGTAGAATCCGTATAGTAAATCTTATCAATTCGTTTGGGAATAATTTTAATCAACCTTTGTACTAATTCTACCATTAAAACCGCGCCTTGCAACGCTAATCGGGCGATACTTGTTGTTTTTAACGGCCCTACACGTGATTTGGAACATAACAATTGAACAGAGATTTTACCGACGCCACTCACAGATCTTAAATAAATGCATGAGCCAAATGCATTCTGGCTGCTATCCGAGAATGCGTGGATTTCTACTTCCCTAACAGAATCTACTAAGACAAATCGAGGTATATTAAGATTTTTCAGCAAATACATTTGCGATAAGTATTTTAACCATTTATCAGATTGCTCTATCGGCAGTTTTTCGTCCCATGTTATCTTCAACTTCCACAACTCTTGAAGAAATAATTTTCCAAGCAATACGACAGGACCAAGCAAGCCCAAAGGATCGAAAAATTTAGCCAAATCGGCAAGTATGCTTCTTTTGGAAACGTGAATTTTCCCACTATCAAATGTGATAGCATCGAAGTTAAACTTAAATGTGTCTTGAGTTGGATTCCAGATTAATCCCAACGTTTTAATCACTTCAGACTGGTAAAGCGCTAGCGTCTTCTCACGATTTTCTACAGGAATGTTCTTAAGGATACCTGGGTCATTTGCACAGAATTTCCTGAGCTCAAAGTTACCTCTTTTTAGTAATGAAACAGTATCGTTTAATAATTGCTTGGCTTCGTCAATCGTTTCTGCACCGGTAAGACAGTCATCCACGTATGAATTATATAAGATAACATTCGCTGCATTGGGATATATATGTTGGTATTTGTTGGCCAATTGAACTAAACATCTGGTTGCTAAATATGATGCTTATAGCAGTCCCATATGTTATCGTATTTATCTGATAAATTCGGAGCGGACTATCTAACCTTGATCTCCACACAATCAGCTGATAGGCCCTATCACTTGAACTAACTAATATTTGCCTGTACATTTTACTAATGTCTCCTGTAAATACGTATCGGTGTAATCTGAAATTTGTTATTACTGAAAATATGTCAGGTTGAACCGTTGGTCCAACCATCAGCGTGTCGTTAAGAGAATATCCGGACGTACTCTTGGCAGAGGCATCAAACACAACACGGAGCTTTGTGGATGATCTATCCGGCTTCAATACGCAATGATGAGGAAGAAAGAAATTACTTTTTGGAATTTTATCTTCAGCAAGTGGTGTCATGTGCCCAAGAACTTCATATTCCTTCATAAACTGTATATAAGCCTCCTGTAATTCCTTGTTTCGTTCAAGTTTCCTCTCTAATGATCTGAACCGCTTAATTGCTGTCTCAAGGGAGTCTCCCAACGTATGCTCGGGTTCATGTTTAAATGGTAACTCGACCATAAATTTCCCATTCTGTTTAATGGCAACAGTTCTCTGAAAGTGCTCTTCACACTTATATTCCACTTCAATAAAAATTCGACACTGCTCCTCAACTGATTCACTTTCCCAAAACTTTCTTACAAGTTTATCTAATGAACTAAGAGTAGGCGTTCTCGCCGGATGGCAGTATGAACGTGAGCTCGTTCCAATAGCGCCGCCAGCCACGATCCAGCCTAATTTTGTGTTGCGTAATAAGGGAAGTTCATCTGAGACCTTTAGTTCTCCTGGTAAGAGAAGGTCGAAAAATATGTCCGCTCCTAATAACATATCAATACGATTTGCCTTGGCATATGATGGATCTGCAAGCTGTACGTTGGGAGGAAGTCTCCAACTTTGCATACCGCTCTCAGACATTGGCTGATAATCACTTATTTTGTGCATTATGCTCGCTTCAATTGTAGACCTATATGAAGAGGTCGTGGATTCTATTGTTATTTCTACCTCGAATTCTGCTTGGCATTCCTTTGCACCGATACCGCTAATAGGAATTTCCATTCGCCGCCGCTTGATTCCCAGCTGCTGGGCCAGGGCGGCGGTGACAAAATGGAGTTGCGAACCAGAATCTAATAGTGCTCGGCATGGAACTCGCATGCCATTTGATAACACTACGTTAACCACTGCTGTGGCGAGATAAACTTGTCCATTTCCTACACTAAGCCCTAATGCAGCATTAAGAGACGAGCCTGCTGTTGGCTCATCCCCTTTTCCAATATGAGTGGTCGACTTACCGACTTCATTTCCGCTATCAACTGGCGTCTTCTGAATCGGTTGAATGCTCCCTCGTTGCTGTGACGATGGGAAATATAGAAGAGTGTTGTGCTTGCCGGAACACTGCTTGCATCCGCGGGACTGACACTTCGGGGAATAATGACCTGGTTTGAGACAATTGATGCAGAGCTGCAATTTCCGCACCAACTTGCCTCGTTCTTTCACTGAAAGAGAGAGAAATTTATTGCAAGTAAAACCTTTATGACTGTCTTCATTACAAAATTCGCACACTCCCCTTTGATTGCTGGCTACTACTGCTACATTACGCTTGTCCTCGCGGCTGCTGATGGCCTCCAATGTGTGGAATTTTGCTTCCACAAACTTCAGAAATTGGGTTAGTTCCGGAGCACTTCTTGGTGAATCCAGTGACTGCTCGAACAGGATCCTGGTATCCTTGTCCAATTTTAGGAGTAACAGATGTACGACCAATGGGTCCCAGCTGCTTGTATCATACCCGAGATTAGCTATAGCTTGCATAACTTCCTTCGTTGTGTCATGCAACTTACGTATACTGTTTGCCGTTCCGGCTGTATTTGTTTGCTGCAAGAGCCGGTTTATTTGGGCCGTCAGCAGAAGCCTCTTATTGCTGAATCGTTCCACCAACGTGCCCCAAGCTACTTCATAATTACTGTCCGTGGTATGAAAGTGTTGAATCAGGTTATGAGCATCCCCCGTAACGTTCGCCCGCAAATAATACAGTTTTTGGGTGTGTGCTATTGGCTGATCATGTATCATTTGTTTGAAGAGATCATAGAATTGTGGCCAATGTAGATAGTTACCATCAAATTTTGGTAGCTCAATTTTCGGGAGTTTGATGGCGGTATTGGTTGTCGGCTGGTTTTGAGTAGCTGGATTTGCTTCCAGCTCGCTGGTCATTCCACTCACCTTCAACTCCAGTTGCTCTTGTAGCTCGAAATAGGACTCGATTTCAGCTTCAGTTGCCGTGTCTTGCAAACGTTGGTTAGCTGTTGTCAGGTCCTCCCAATTTCGTTGGAGACTCTGGACCTTTACCGTATAGAGTTTCGGAGTTGTTTTTTTCAGACTGATGTCGCACTTGTTTAATGATGTTTTGAAAATTCTGGCTAACAATTGGAACCTTTTCAATGGCGTCAACGCATTGGTGGTGATGGTGGATTCTGTCGTTTTCACCTTTGTCGCCTTTGCCTTCTCCTCCCGTACTACTGATGAGGCGGCAAGGCACATCCGAATGTTTGATCTTGCTTGCTCACAAATTTGCTTTATCACTTCGTAATAATCTTTCTTAAAATACTCGTGATCTATCTCCTCTGGGTAGTTGTCGCGGATCTCGCTGTCCACGGTGTCGAATCCATCCCAAAGGTCTGTTATTTTTCGGAGGTACTCCTCCAACCTTTCTGGTGTTCGCCTTTGCTTGCCCTCCTTACCGTAGTTGCGGGTGAGAGTTGCAATTTTTTCACCGGTTTCGGCTTGGCTGTTGGACAATTCTTCCAAGGTTTGCACCATAATGAACGATTGATTTTTTCTGTATTTAAGCACACCACAAACTGTTTTTCAATTATTTTTTGTAGATCACCACACTATTGATTCTTCAATGTTTCCTTTTGTTTTTGCAGATCACAAAACTGTTAATTTATAAATTATTTTCTGCAGGGCACTAAACTCTTTTAGTAGTGTCCTGTCACGGTCGCCAATTTTTGTTACAATTAATTATTATATAGAACAAAACAACACACAACTTTTTCTTGCTTCAAATACAAAATCGTTTTATTATCACACTGATTACTTTCCTTACTTGATACCAACGACAGAATGAATCTTAAAACTAAAACATTATTTATGGGAACCTGGGAATAGTTGGGATGGGTGTCTTATTCGAGCGTGCGACCAGTCGCACTTGGTCGTCTGGGAGCACATCGTTGATATGAGGAGAAGGATTGGGTGTCAAGGTCGGGCGTTGTACATAAATATTATCGCTAACTTAAAAGAAACTTAATGCTATGGGAAGAACGACCACTTCATTATTCCCATAGTGTCAGCATTTGGTTTTTTGTCTACTAATAAAATGGAATTAATTACGTCGATTGCACTCATATTAGAACACTGCTTTATTAAACCTAACAGTCATTAGTTCGAGTTTCATCCAAAAATTAGCGTTTTTTTTTACAGCGAAGAAGACTCGTGATCTTCACCTACATACTTTTGAACTTACCTGATTTAGAACTGCTCGTTTGTCAGTGGTGGGTGCGTTACTGGTGTTGTCGTTATTGTTTGCCTCGACTATTTTCGGACTAGACACCTTCCGTTGTAGTAGTTCCTTTTCTGATTGAGGAAAAATCTCATAGCGTGGTTGTTTATCAACAAATTTGGCATATTCTTCATTTCTGGAAATAATCAAATGCAAAAATATGGTTAATAGTTATGTTTGTTTAACAGATCCAAGCGAAAAAAAGTGCGGGGTGGATTTGGATCCAATAATAATTGCATGCTTTATTGTTTACTCAGATACCTAGGTACATCCTCTTGATTAAAATGGGCTAATGCAGTTTAAACATTAAGCGTTAGACTATAAAGTAGACCATGATCTTTTCTTCAGTTGGCGTTAGAGTTGGGGATCAACCTAGGCTTTCTTAAAATGTTGGAAACTCTTGTCCTTTTTTAATTATCGCTGTGGGTTTTATTTATATCTTCCGCGTTTTAAAATGTTGGGTATAATGTTGGCTTACTTGAGATGGAATGGCGCCCCTCTTTATCTTGACATTGGTTATGTGATAGTAAATCTATTCACAAATTCTATACTGGTTAAACATGGTCATAGTTGTTAAGATGTTAAGAAATGTATGACTAGAATAAGCGTTGTCGATTTTTGGTAGTTAAGCACGTCTAAATGTGTTTAGGTTTATAGAAGTCAGTCTCAATTTTATCTGAAAAGTATCAGCAAACGAAAATCCCTTCGAGAATTTCCAATGAAGGTATGTATACTAAACGATGCAAAGTATTTCAGAATGAATATCAACGACAAGACGGAAAGCGCCCCTCTCGGTCGGCTTCTGCAGAAAAGTTGCCTGTGGAAACGGGGGGCATCAACATCAGCAGCAGCAAGAAAACAACAACGTAAGCGATCAGGCGATGGCGATAGATTCACCTACGTCTCAGGCGGTGGTGAAGGGCATTACACCAGCACTAGTAACAGCTTCGCATCTCTGGCGCCTTCAGACTCGGACGATGAAGATGACGAACTGGAGCTCCTAAGCCGCAGGATAAGAGAGCTGCAGCAAAAAGTACTTATCATTAAAGCTAAACAAGTGGCCAAAAGAGTTAAGGAGCAGGAGATGGAGCTCCAGCGAAAGCAGGGGAAACCACAGCAGCAGAAACAGCTGTCACAACAGCTGCCTCAGCCGCAACAACAACGGCAACAACAGCAGGAGAATCAGCAGAAACCGCAGCAGCAACAACAACAACAGCAGCAGAACAAACAGCAGCAACAGCAACAACAACAACAGAAGACAACGACGGAAAAGGTGCCCCCAATCAACACCTTCAAAATGGAGCTAAAGGAGACAATAGAACTATGTAAGTCGGCCATAGGCAACAATTTTTTTATTAAAAGATTAAGTAATGATAGGCATGCTATCCACTGTAATACAGTGGAGCCAGTGCCGCTTTTATATGGAGGCAGGTGAGGCACGTGCCTCAGGGCCCACGGTTCTAGGGGGCCCACTGAGCCTACACAAAAACAAGACTTAAAATAAGTCAAATAAGACAAGGGCAACAATTGTGACCGAAAAAACCAATTTCATAAGATCAGTGAAGAATTTTATTCAATTATAAATCACAGTTTTCCTTCATATAATCATAATAATTAAATATTACTTTATATAAGAGTCTTTCAGTGATTGGCTTTGGCAAATTTTTCGACCATAACGGATGGCTGATGAATATTGAAATTCTAATAACTTTTTATTCAATTCACATTATTTATTTCTTATGTAAATTTTAAAGATAATTCGTTTTTATTACGTTTTCTAAAAACTGATATCAAATGGCCTCCGCACTCGGTGAGGCATGTGCGAAATCATGAACAAATTGTTTATTACTGCCTGTAAGGCCAGGATTACACTTGTAGGTTTTACTTACGTAAGTAACTTACGTAAGTGACTTCTGAAAAAATTACTAGTGTAAACGGCTCTGTAAGTAACTTACAGTAAATTTTACCAACTTACGTAAGCTGTAAGTTGAGAAAAAATTTAACCGGTATAGACGAGTTCGCAATTACTTACGGAATTCTCACAGCTTACGCAGACAGCACCTGTAAATTTTCTGCTTACGAGAAATAAATTTGAGCGTATTTGAGTTGTGAATTTATTTTCGGTTGCCAGATTTGTGATTTTTTTTTCGCGCGCCCTGGCTCCTAGACTTTGATTGAAATCAGAGACAATTGTATTGAACATTTTGAACTTTGAAGGAATTAATGTTTTGTGGGACTACTACTATATTCATAAATACAGAATTTGTTTTTTTAATTTTTTGAAAGAATGACCCTGCTTCAATGAAGGCTGATACTGCGACCTAAGTGATCTATTAGTCCAAGACGCTTTCTGATAAAGGCTAGTTGGCCCTTGGTTGACGCTTTTTTTTTAAATCGTAAGGCCTGAGAAATTCTTTGAAGGTAAGCCGAACGCCGTGCCGTGGACATTCACAAAGGATGTGTTCGGCCGTCTGGACCTCCTTTAAACAGATACGACATTCGGTTTCGCTAGACAGACGTAACTTGTTTATATAGTATCGAAGCTGACAAATGTATGGAGAGACAGCTTGTTAAAAACCTAATATCCTTCTTATTGTGGTTGAGAAGTTCCTTGTGATGGGTACAAGGCTTGATTAATAGTTTGGCTTGTCTGAACCCTGGAACAATTCTCAAATGAGAGAGTCGAATATATGAAAATGAAATCACAGACATAAAAAAATAACCATGCATTTAATGCGATTGCCCAAATTTTCGATACTGCTGCAGAAGAAATGAATAGAAAATTATATTACATAACAAATTTGAAAAAAAAAAATCCATGAATATTGCTTTTTTCAATAAAACTGCCACCTCAGCATGTTTCTTGTGCTCTTTTTTAATTATTTAAAATCGTTAATATAATTGCAGCATCGACTTGTTGCCGGCGCAAATATATTATCACAATAAAATGACTGATAAATCTGTAGCAACAAGGGAAAACAGCACAAGTCGACTTATGCCAAATTGAGTAATCGATACCATCGGATGCGCTGTACATGATTCTATTGTCATAACTTTTTTCATGTCATTATCTCTAACGGTTGCTGAATTATGGACCAGAAAAAAAACAACATTGTTATTTTCCCGAGAATATGCATATGGAAAAACACCATAAATAAAAATTTCCCATATATCTTTTGACATAATACTCTTATGCTCCCACAAAGGAATCTTTAGTTTTTTAGTCTCATAAAAAAATTTAAAAAACTACTTATGTTGTTTTTCCTTGTTGCCACAGAAATATTGTATTTTTGAATTTTCTTTTAAATTTTTTATTTTTTTTTACCCGTAAGATAGTGTAAATGGTTTTGTAAGTGCTTATGTAAGTTTTACTTACTTCTAACTTACGTAAGTGTTTTTTACCGTAAGTTCATCTAAGTGTAAGCGTTCCTGTAAGTAACTTCTGTTAGACTTACGTAAGTCGTAAGTAAAACTTACAAGTGTGAATGAATGGATTGCTTTAAATTTAAATCATTCAAATTTGTGAGTTTAGTTTTTCAGACTTATAGTTTTAAACTTAAACTGTGTTTGTGGGGTAATTGTAAACTAATTGTAAAACAAGAACAGATGCAGTCAAGTCGGGAGAACTTAGCGGCCAACTGAATGTGGAGTTTTTGTGGAAATCAGTTTAATTCGAAATATTCGCTGCAATTCTGTCATAAGAGGCCTGGCTGTGTGTGAAGTTGCACCATCCATCTTGCTGAAACCATACAGAGTTGAAAATAATGCTATTTCGGTTTTTCGGAGAAGAATAACTCCTTCAACATCATTAAATAACGGTCTCCATTGACCGTTACAGTGCGCCCATTTTCTTCAAAAAGTATGGCCCGACAATGTAGCTTCGTAAAATTGCACTGTTGTTTGAGCTGGATACATTTCCATTTTATGAAGTATTTTAATGCTTATTCCCATTTGAGTGGATAAGTTCCTGGTGGAAACGCTAGGATTGGTTTATTTGACAGAAGCTATAACAGCAATCGTATCCTGTGTTCTCACTGAAAGATAAGGTCCTCTTGTGACTGTCCCACGATCGGCAAAAGAGTTAACTAGCCTCATCCATCACAGTACACTGTTTCGTAGGAATGCCGCCAACTGTCCGCCTAAACTCCCTTTGGACGGACAGATTTCAAAGCATGATAGCTACGCACTATCCAGATCCTAGTGTGATCGTCCCGATTTTCAATTTTTTTAAATCTAAATCTAAAAAAAAAAATGGAACCGATTGATTACAGAAAACAAAAGATATTACGTTTTCTCTTATTAGCACGTTTTATCAGCCATCCTGTACCTAATAATAGAAATAATTATTGCTTAGCTTTGAAATCAATTTAGTCTTTCGAATGCTTGTGTTTTTTTTTATGAATAACTTGACAAAACTTTCACTTAAACGTTTTAGTACAAATTTTTTGCTTAAAATCACTAAAAAAAATTTGTTTTTCACTTTCAAATACAAAATATTAAAAATAAAAACAGTTGACATTGTTGCATTGACCAACAGGTAAATATTTTCCTACCACGGAGTTTTTTTTTTGTTAAATACATATTATGTAGGTGAAATTATTTATTTTTAATTAAGAGGCCCACAAAAAAAATTTGCCTCAGGGCCTACCAAAACGTTAAAGCGGTACTGAGTGGAGCAATATAATAAAATTAAAAAACTGTTGGCGGATTCGACGACGGAGTTCTTCTCCTTCACCCCGAAGGGGGAAAAGCTGCAAACAATGCTGCTGAGGAGGATGGAACCGTCCACAGACCCGGAAAAGCTCCTAAGAATCCTCAAAGAAAATATGTATGATGGGCTCGAATTCGTAGGGGTCAAGCCTTTCACCACAGCAAGGGCCAAAAGGGAGAAGCGGGAATTACCGTTCTTCCTGGTTCAGCTGTCACTCAATAGCAAACTGGATGGTCTACGGAACATTAGGGTCGTAGACTACCAGGTTGTCATATGGGAAAAAGTAAAGAGTAGCGATAGCATTCTTCAATGTGTTCGCTGCCAGAGGTTCGGGCACGCCGGCCGCGTCGTGTGAAGTGTGGAAAGAACCACAAGTCCGAGGAATGTTCTCTGGGGAAAGAGGGGGCGTCAGAGAAATCTCAGCTCTCGTGTGCGTTATGTAGGAACTCGGGACACACCGCAAACTATCGGGGTTGCCCCAATGTCGAAAGTGAACCTGGTTCGACAGCAGAAAAGCGTAGTTAAAAGTGTACCACGTCCAAGCCAAACTCAAACCGTCACACCCCAAATATCCTACGCCCAAATGGCAGCAGGAAGGGAAAAGACGGTACAGCAACAACCCAAGGCTGCTTCATAGGCCCCACTGCCTAGAGCACCGGAGGCTGACTTGATGGCTATCTTGCTCTCTATTCAAGGGCAGATGGGTCAGCTACAACGTCAGGTACAAGAGCAGGCGAAGAGGGTGGACCAAATCTGGATCTCCCGCTGTTCGACGTACGGTTACAACTGACTAACACGAATGGACAAACTTTAAATTGCCTTCACACATTTGTGTACGAAAGTGACCATTGCGGACTCAGTGCCGAAATAACAATTCCCAACGAGATTGCGAAACTAGAAGCGTTTGTTCATTCATAGGTATCCCTACAATTATAATCTCAACGACCTTCCATGTCTCAAAATTTCTTGAAATACGGACAACGAACGAATACTTGCGACAGCAGGTATAGATCCAGTAAACTCAGTCGATGACGACAAGTGACTTTTCAGGAAGTGTATAAGGTGAATAGCAGTATTTGCCCGAACCATGACCTGGAGAACCGAGTCCTTGTGCACAACTTCTACCTTCGAAATGAACTACAGCAATGGCGATCAGAGAACATCGGTTTCACCGAGTTCAATGAAGACAATAGGGCAAATAATGCCAACGCCAACGAAGGGATACATCCCCCGTTCTTATCGAAGGTAGAGCTCCAAGCGTTCTTCGAATCATTGAGAAAGAAGAAGTCAGTGGAAATCGATGGAATATCTAACATTGTGCTTAGACATCTCCCTCTAGAAGCGGTAGACATTTACTGCATTCTGTTTAATAGTGTGCTGAATAATGCACGTTATCCAAAGCATTGGAAAACAGCATCCTATCCCTAAAAGTGGTGAGGACAATTCCAATCCGGCAAATCTCCGGTCAATAAGTTTCCTTCCGAACATCAGCAAGATATTCGAAAAAGTGATCAATAGAGCCCTGACTAAGTGGGTTGACGACAAACATATAATTCCAGATAACCAATTTAGATTTAAGTCGGGGCATGATACCATACATGCCGCGTCTAAACTCGTATCGGATATCTAATGGAATAAAAGCAAGAAACAATGCACGGGTGCCTGTCTGGTTGACTTGGAAAAAGCCTTCGACACCGTTTGGTTAGAGGGACTTTTTTACAAGTTGAGCAGGCTGAGCATAAGTAAACCACTGCTGTACATACTTTATAATATGCTCACCAGTAGGCGGTTCATTGTGAAAAATAGCAATATGACCTCTGCTGGTATGTTTGAAATCAAAAATGGTCTACAACAGGGTGTGGTTAATTGACCGATCATTTTCAATATGTACACAAGTGATCTCGTAGGGTCTCTTCACCTGCTATTGATTGCGTATGCAGACGACTTGGTCGCGTATAGATCAGGACCAAAGATCGAGGTCATTGCAATTCTCTTGCAGCGTGACTTCGATAAGATTCAGCGATATTGCGACGACTTTCAGAAGTCAGAAACCATCTTGTTTCAGACGCCGTTGTCTGGGGCCTCTTGGGAGACCAGAAAGAATTGGCGGAAGTTCGCAATCGTTGGACGACACGGGCGGCCACTTGCATGTCGAAATGTAGTCAAATACCTCGGGCTCTGGCTAGACCAGTATCTGTATTTTAACAAACATATAGATGCTGCTCTGGCCAGAGCCAGAGGCGCTTTTGCTTTAAGGATTAGCGGTGCCGCTAATCTTCCATGTTGCTCGCACGACTGTGGATAGGCGGCTCAACTACGACAGATACGTCGCACAGAGCCAAACGGAGCGCCTCCGGTTTAGTAGGTCGGTTTCGGGGCGCGATAGGTACGATGTTGAGCAGCAGCTTCAGAAATTCTGGTGGCTGTTAGAAAGAGATGGAATTCCCTCGTCGATTCCATTCGATCCGGGGTAAGCCCCAAGGCAAAGATGGCTGCCTTTTATGTTTATTTATGTAGACATGCCGTAGCCGGCTTACGAAGGTTTAGGTAGGATAGGTATATTTAAGTTTTATAAAAAAAAAATAAAAAATAAAAAATAAAAAAAAAACACAGCACTTTGCCAACAAAAAAAATATAAAAACAAATAAAAAACCACAGAAAAATTATAAAACAACACAGCACAAGAAACAAAAAAAATACGTATTTAATTACGTGGCTAGAGTAAGATAGGTTAAGTAGTTCTAAGTTTTATTATTTAAGGTAGTTTTAAGCTAAAATCAAAATGTTCTTTTTGCTAAGTTTTTTTCAAAACAAACATTTTTCTTAGCTTTTAAATTGTAAGTTTAGTTAAAATTCAATACTTTAAGTTAGGTTACGTCGAAAGACGCATTAAGTTTAGCTTAGAGTGCTCGTGTGGGGACAGTAAGTTAGAGTAAGATAGTTAAGTTAGTTAAGCTAGTTTTAAGCACTTTTGTCTTTGTTGGTGTTTGCTCGCCATTTTATTATTATTTCAAAAATGTTGTTTAAAATTTTAGGCCCTGCTAAGAGATGGTCGTTAAAAGAGAAGTACCATCGAGTGTTTTGGCCGTAGTATCGAACACGACTCGCAATTTAGTAGTCGTGCTTGCATCTTTAAACACTGCATGATGCGGTACAAAGTAGTGGTAAGGAGTTCTCAGGACTGGGTCAGAGATCGATCTCTTCCATATGTCCTAATGTCAAGTACTCTCTTACACACTTTGCATATTCAGCATAAAGTGTTGGATTTAGATGGAGTCGCTTCTCCAAGTGAAAGAACCTACGCAAGGCACCTTGCTTCGAGGGTCCAAGCGCAGGATTCTTTCCTTCATTAAATGGCAACGAAACCACATATCGCCCGTCGTGAGCGCGACTAGTCTTTTGTAAAAACTGTTTTTCACAAAACTGCTCTTCAACCGTTTGAGAATTCTGAAAAGGAGCTTCTTCTATTTCCCAGAATTTTTGGAGATGAGTACCGAGAGGAAGTACAAAATCTCGTACCTGTTCTGGGTGCTGGGCAGAAGTTCTTCCCATGAGTATCCACCAAGTTGGGTTTCAAATGCAGTTGGTGATGCGAATTCTTCAGCACGAATGATTCCAGGTAACATCAAATCACAATATAGATCACTACCAATTAACAAATCAATCTTCGCAGGTTGGTGGTACCAGGGCTCAGCAAGACGTAGTCCTCTGATGTGTTTCCAGTCGTGTTTGTTGAGTGCGAAGGCCGGAAGAAGGCCCGTGAGGGACTTAAAAATCAGTGCACGCGCCTGACCTCGAAGTTAGAGTGCAGAGATCCGATGGAGATGTCGGCAAAGCTATGACAAGCTCCACTCTGGACCCTCCCCAACCCTGCGATCTCAACAAACGTTCGCGTTCTTTTCAACTGCAGTAACTGGGCAGCTGATTCGGTAATGAAAGATGACTCTGACCCTGGATCCAGTAGTGCACGCCGATTGTAATTTTGCACTGACGAAGACCTGACTTTCACGATGGCTGTTGCTAATAACACCTGCGTCCGGTTTGCGTTATAAAGATGGTAATTATTGGATGTACATATATTGTTTAACTCTTGAATAGCATTATTATTAAATGGTTCTAACTAGGAATTAAGTTGACTGGTTATTTGTGGGTTTGTTGAATATGGTTGAGTATTTTGTAAATGGTTATTAAACGGTTCTATATATGGATTTAGTTGACTGTTTATAATAAATGGGTGTGAATTATTATCAAGATGTTGTATAGAGTTCGAATAAGGATTGGTATTTTGTATTTGAGAGGGTTGCGCCGGAATGGTTGCAATATAATGTTGACTACTTTGGTTTTGATAAGGTTGATTATTATAATTAGTGGGTGTTTGATGTTGATTGTTATAATAATTGGGTGTTTTTATTTGTTGAATTTGTGTATTAGGTGCACGTAATTGGAGCTATTGGGACATATTGTTGTCATCAACGTGTAAGAGTGTATGGTGCGGTTTTTTGCAAATGTGACATCGTGAATTGCTGAAGCATTGTTGAGTCGCGTGACTATACGCTACGCAATTCATGCAAATTCCTATTTTATTAATAGATGTCTTGCGAGTTTCTGGATTCCATTGCAAGAATCGCTTGCAAGATCGGACCGAATGTGCACCATTGTTGCAGATTTTGCACGAAAGTTGCTTTGGAATGTCCTGCTTCACATGAAAAACGCTAGATTTTTTTTACGTACCTGCTTTGACGTTTTCGGAGTGGGCGATTACTTCTAACGTCCTTAATCTTGCCTTGAGAAAATCTGAAAAATCCCTTTTATTTCCCAATTTTTCCTTCAACAATTGCTTTGTATTTTCAGGGAGTTTCTGAACAACGATGTATATTAAAATTGAGTCCCAGTGATCTACTGGTAGGCCAAGATTGGATAATGAATGGCGACATTCAGTCGTCGTATCCAAAAGAATTTTTAAGTCTGTGGCCGGTTCTCGTTGCAACACTTGTTGGGAGAACAAAGCCAGAACTACATCGGAACAAAAATGATAAAAAGTACAACGAAGTCAAAACAATGTGTTGTACTCCTTTATCTCATGGCATATCTGTATCATTTCCTCTCAAATGAATAAAACTCACCGCGGCTAAAGCTAGAGCATGCCCTAGCTTTAGCCGTCGTGATTTTGCACGAAAGCTTTCCTGTTGTTCTTCCAACCAAATACTAAAACGATCCTATATGAATTCAAGTAGATCCAATTGGATTCATATACATCTATACAACCATAGATGGCGCTTACTCACGTTTTTCTTTGCCAGCTGATATCCGATGAAATTAAAAAATGATTTTAGACGTATATTCACGAAAGCAATCACCGATATTATTATTCCCATACATTTTTTTAGAATTTCAGGTTTCAAACCAATTCTCGTTTTTGTTATTCATCCATTATAAACGAATAAATGTGCATAGTTGCGGCGAAATAAATTTTTTCAATGCCTGGAACTTTCAAATGTCAAACGGCGGCGGTAGTGAGTCAGTTGGAATTGTGTGTGCTTTCAGCGTGTGCACACTTCTACTTCTTGGCACTTTTGTTCCGATGTTGTTCTGGCTTAAAAGATTAAATTGCGTGTTCACAAGAATTCTCTTGTGGTCATAGGGAGTCTTTAAAATCTCCCACGCTTTGGAATAATTTCCATTAGGGGAGACTGGGGCACCTTTGAACACTTTTTCCTTTGAAGGCTTCTTAACACCAATATATTTGAAATATTGGTCTTTAAGTTATTCACACTTTGAGAAGTGCTATTACACTTCAATCTAAGCCAACATCTGTGTAAATTCAATAAAGGCTTATAATTTATTTAATTTTTTTTGTAAAGAATAAGCCCTTAAGTTCAAATGTGCCCCAACGGGGGGCAGCTTTGAACTTTGGCTATTTTAATGGTTTATGGCGCAAATTAGAGGCTGCGTGCTTGTTTTTAAATGAATCAAATATTTGTATTTCAATAAAAAACATTTTAAATGAACAATTTATTTTTTGTTTTTAAAAAAGTAAAACTTAAACATCTTGAAGCTCCTGGAGTGTTGAATTGCTGGAATGGCGCTTTTGGTGTAATATGCGTTAAGATCGGTAGTTCTTTTTTGTGTAGTTGCTAAACATTATTATACCATCAGAAATTAGCTCAACAAAAAGAGGATCAACTTTTAAATGAGAAGGTATGCACCTTAAAACGTGTTCGAAAGTGCCCCCTCCATTTTGTTCAAACCTGCCCCAACATGCGTAGTGATACAAAATTCAGCATAACGAATTATGTATAAAATATTTAGCAACAAGCTTACCTTATTCTTATTCCGAATAAAACGGTGCCTCCAATAAATATTACCATTGTAAAGGGTGATTTTTTACTTTTTTTAAAAAAAAAACACAAAAAATTCGAAAAAATGAATGAAATATTTATTTGAATCGATAGTTTGAACCTTGCAATTTAATGTTTAAAGATAATTTCATGCAAATGTTGACCGCGGCTGCGTCTCAGGTAGCCCATCCGCTGAGTCCAATTTTGGCATACTCTTTCACACATATCGGCCGGTATCTCACGAATGAATGCATGGATGTTGGCTTCCAGTGCGTCAATCGAAGCGGGCTTGTCCCTATAGACATTAGCCTTGACATACCCCCACAAAAAATAATCTAATGGTGTCAAATCGCACGATCTAGGCGGCCAATTGACCGGCCCGAAACGTGAAATTAACTGTTCACCAAACTCGCCTCGCAATTGCGCCATTGTTTCGCGTGCTGTGTGGCATGTGGCACCGTCTTGTTGAAACCACATATCATGCAAGTCAAGAACTTCCATTTCGGGCAAAAAAAAGTGCTGTAACAAAGGCCTAACTGCTGGGAACGGCGCCGAATCGACATTTCGCGGTCTTCTGTCACACTAGCTGATACGGCCGCAATATTTTCTTCACTACGCACAGTACGTAAACGTGTTGGTGGTTTAATGTCCAACAAAGTAAATTTGGTGCGAAATTTGGTCACAATCTTCCGAATAGACTGCTCAGAAGGTCGATCATAAAATGGAAGCAGCGCGCGATGAACATTTCGAACCGAGCACGAATTTTGATAGTAAAATTCAATAATTTGCAAGCGTTGTTCATTTGTAAGACGATCCATGGTTAAATTGCAAACCAAACTGAAGCTGTTTGACAGTGACACAAGGTACTAAACACACGTCAGCTGTCAAAACCAGTGTTGCCAAAACCAAACCAGCTAAAAAATCACCCTTTATATGAAACTAATAGTAATATCATCAAGCAGTATTTTTTAACTGGCTGTCTTCTCACCAGGTGGCGCCTTTTTTGCTAAAAACCAAATGAAATTATCTCTCAGAGAAAAAGGGAAATAATAATGAAAACATAAAGAACACAGAAAAATAGAGAATGTTAGAAATCGTGTTCGTGTTCGTGTGAAAGTACATACATGTATGTGTCATTCATTCAATGATGCTATATGGACAGCTGTGATATATATTCGATTTTCTTATTTCATTCATATGTTTCGGTAGGTCGGTAGTTTTTTTTTTGGAAATCTACTTAACATTTCGCTTTCAGCATGAGGAACTTGCAACGTTGCAACATTTGAATTAATCGTATTTCGCTATGGGCATAAGGGATTTGCAACGTTGCAATATTTCATTTGTGGATGTGGATGAGTAGGTGCAGGTGTAGATAAAAAAGTCGTTTGTTTTCATTCAGTCATTATTTACGCTTTGTAGGTACCTAAGTAAATTTCGATTAAAATACATATATACATTTAAGTACATTTTGTCTTTTGAATGCACCTACCTACTGCACTCATTTTACATCAGAAGATTCTTTATGTATATATGTACATATGTACATACTTATATGTACCTATATAAGCACATATTTTTTCCACATCACCCAGTGGGTTAAAATACTAGATGCGTTTCTTTTATCGGGTTTCCCCGGTAGGCCTGTTCCTCCCACTTTCTACTGCATAAAAAATTAGTAAAAAAAATAATTTTATATTTACATATGTATTATATTTGTGGTCACAAGCAAAAACAACCCAAGTCGACTTACATATGTATGTACCTATGTCAAAATTGAAAAAATGCAAATATGCATATGGAAAAAGAGCATAAGCAAAGATTTTCTATACATCTTTTGACACAATGAATGTATGATTCTCAGTTCCCAGTCGCCAAAGACATGAAATCTAGAACTAATTCTAGAAGTCCTACTGGGGAGTCGCAACTACTCTTCTTAACTCGATTACATCAGATGTAAAACAGGCATTACATTTACCATTGCATGTCATAGGATGGAAGCCATCGCTTCCACTCTGCAATAGGTACCCAGAAGTTGCTTCAGAAGTAAGTACTTCTTACACATTACCGAGCCAGAAATATAGCATTTCCGCACTTAAAATCTTAAATGAAATGATTGCCATTGGTAAACAAACAAACGCAATTCTAAGCGCGGCAAGCAGGAGACAGTCATTAACATTGTAATGAGATCATTTTACAGAAAAGTATACCTACTTGTTGACTTCTTCCTTGTCGCAATACCTCACATTCGTACGGTGATGCCCTATTCTTTTCTTAAGCAAAGATCAATTCCATCCTGCATTACTCTTCACTAGTTAGGTAATGTCTTTCATTTTATTAGCTTTAGGTTCGATGAAGTATTGCATATTGCATTAAGGAAGAAATTGTTTTATAATTGAAACATTTCAGTGCTCTCCTGTAAAATTGTAAAAAACAACTTTTGATGTTTTTACTTGTTGCCACAAATTTTTATACTTGCATACATATATTTACGCAAGCCACTTTTTACACTTCATCATACATCCATACATATTAATTTCTCATATCACTCTAAAATAAAGCTGTCCTCATTCCTCACTGCCGCAGATTCAAAAATCATAATTTGTTTCTTTTCAATCTGTATAGATATACTCACATTACGTGTTGTCGGCTTAAGCGTTGTAATCCAACTAGCATTTTATTTGACATTCTTGAAGTTGTACATAAGATAAGGGTTTACATGTCAGAGTTTATTTAATGGCATGTTCACACTTATTACACGCTTTTCTTTTAATTTAAATAACAAAAACAAAATAATACTTTTAACTACCTACTTTCTTTGCTTGGACCAATTTTCCATTACATAATCTTTACTGAACCTTTGAGGTGTCATTACAACCCTACCACTTCTAGTTCTTAATGGTTCCGTGGGGGTTACAATTGGTATTATTGCTTCTGAATCCAATGCCTCTGAAGTATGATCCATAGCTGTTGAGGCCACAGGATGACTCATCACAGGGGGCACTGATTCATCCGCATTACAATTATCCGTGCTATAACTGATAGGGGCCTCCACTAGTGTTTCACTTTTAGAGTTAACAATGTTTTTATTCACAGTGATTTGAGGTGGAGCCACTATTTGAATCTCTTTTTTATTATCTATTAGTTCTTGATGGCACTTTACATTTTCTTCAAACAGCAAATCGCTGGCACGAAAATCTTCATTTAAAGTCTTAGCTATAAAACGCCTAATGCGTCTGAAATGATTATTAAAACTGTCTTTAATTATATATGAGCGATCATTAACAATATCAACTATTTTTCCATAATGCCATTCTTTCCCTGTTTTCTTAAATATTACTAAGTCACCCACGTTCAATACCGGTAATGATTTCGCGTTTCGATCGTAATAGTATTTTTGTTTTTCTTTTTTCTGCTTCAACTTGTTTTGGATTTCTGCTTCATTTATGTTGTTTCTAATCAAAAGCGAGCTCGACACCGGTAGCCTTGTTTTTACAAGTCGACCAAAGAATAATTCCGACGGAGTAAGTCGCATGTCTGTGAGCGGTGTTGTATTATATTCCAAAATCCGATACTGATACTGGTTAACATCATTCACTTCAAAGCATCTTTTAAGTATGTTTTTCGCAATGGCCACACCTTTTTCCGCTAGGCCATTACTTTGCGGATATCTAGGGATTGAAAATTTCATTTGTATGTTACATTCTTCCGCAAACCTATCAAATTCGACTGACCCAAATGGGCTGTTATCACATTTGATAACAGCTGGATATCCAATTTTGTCAAATATCCTAGTAATAACATCAATTATGTGCTTTGATGTTTTGTTTTGAATATTAACTGCGACTAAATAATTTGAGTATGCATCAATTAATGAAATATAATCACGACCCGCATATTCAAATAAGTCTATTGCAATTATTTGAAACTGATATTTGGGAGTTTCCTCCTGAACCAATGGCTCTTTTTGCATGTTTCGCTTGAATTTCTCACAAATAGAGCACGAAGCCACCAATTCCTTGATTTGTGTACTCATTCCGGGCCAATAATATAACATTCTTGCTCGTGCAAGTGTTTTTTCAATTCCCAGATGTGGTTGATGTAACCAAAGTGCCATTTTCTGTTGCAATTCTGATGGTACGACCAATCTATGATTCAACAGCAGCAATCCATTCTCCGCATGTAGTTCTGATTTTAGTTTAAAAAACTGCTGACTCAGATTATCTAGTTGATGATAGCCTGGCCAACCGTTTTCTACATATTTATAGATTTGTAGATATTTTTCATCGTTATTCAATATTTTCTGATAAGCATTATAATTTTCTTCCGTGAAAAAAACTGCTTTTGTTATCGAGTGAATGACTCCCGAGAGACCTTCAATTTCCGATATGTCTGAGAGCCGTGCTCTCGATAAGCAATCAGCCACTAGCATTTGGTTGCCTGGCTTATAAACCACAGACATTTGCAGATATTTCAGGAGAAACATGAACATTCGTTGAAGTCGGGGTGTCACATCTTCGATATCACGCTTGATCAATGTTTTTAATGGCTTATGATCACTTTCAACCGTGAACTCACGTCCATACAGAAAGTATTTCAACCGTTGGCATGCGAATACGATGGCTAAGAGCTCTTTTTCGATTTGTGCCCATTTTTGTCACTCTTACTAAGCGTTCTAGAGGCGTACGCTACAGGATGTCCATTTTGAACAATAACAATTTCAGAATACGATCATGTTCCTCTTCACTTTCCGCGCATACAACTATGTCATCAAAGTAGACAATGACTCCCGGTATATCTCCAAATAACTGAATCATCTTACACTGAAACATTTCCGGTGCACAGTTCAGACCAAAAGGCACACGATTAAATTTAAATCTACCAAAAGGAGTCATAAAGGTTGTCAACTCTGAGCTTGCTTTGTCTAATTCCATGTGCCAGAATCCACTGCTTAAATCTAAGACTGAAAAAATTCGTTTGTTCACTAGTTTTGACGTTAAGTCATCAAATGTTGGTATTAAGAAATGTCCGCGCTTAATACATTCATTTAGTGGTTTTGGATCTAAACAAATCCGAAGTCGACCATTGGCCTTCTCAACTATCTGCAAATTATTGACCCAATCGGTTGGGTGATCAACAGGTGAAATTATTCCATCTCGTACCATTGACTCAAGTTCCGATTTTAGTTTGTCAACTAGTGAATTTGGCACCCTTTTTTTGTAGTGGAGCACTGGCTCCGAATTATCCTTTAATTTTATTGAAAAGGTTCCAGGAAATTTACCAATCCCATGAAAAACATCACTATACCTATTCATGAATGATTCTTTTGATTCCATGCTAACAACACTGCTCACATCCAAGCGACCCACCAATCCGAAATCCTTACACGTTTCTAACCCCAGTACCAGCTCACATTTGTCAGCAACAACCAAAAATTCAGCAGTTCTTTCCTTATTACTATTACAGTCTAAACAATTAAGACTTACAGTACCAAAAATGTTTACTTTATTACTATTATAATCGAATACGTTATAATTCAAATGCTGATTTTTTAATTCAACTTTAAGTTTTTTAATTAGTTTAAAAGGAACACAATTTACATCAGCTCCGGTGTCTAGTTTAAATTCGATATCTTCATTTTTAATGATATATTTTTTTGTCCAGCGTTTTGATGCAATTGAATTTAGCCTAAGAATAAGGTATTTAAACTTAGATAAGCTACTTAACTTGCTATTTTTTTTAATTATGTTACCTTGCAAATCCCTCCGGTTCCGCCCGGTGACTGTATTTTTGTTGTTATCTTCCAATTGTACTTTCCTTGGTTTGCGACACATTCTAGCAAAATGTCCTTTCTTACTGCACGAACGGCATATAGCATCCTTTGCTTTGCATTGCTCCATATGACCAAACTTCCATGGCCCACCACAGTTGAAGCAAAAACGATTGATGACATTTATGGATGCTGCTGCTTCGACTTGAGTGTCTATTGAACTTATTGTTTTAGCGTCTAATATTCCTTTGTTCGTATTGGCTGCTTCGTATGTTTTGCATGTTGCAACTATGCTTGCGAGTTGCTCATTTTTACCATCGAGTAACTTCAATTGAAGTTTCTCATCTTTGACGCCAATAATAATCCGGTCTCGCAGCATACGGTTTTCATAAGAAGCACCGCATTCACAACGGTACTCGCAGTGACGGATCTGTGTGCGCAATTCCGTTTCAAATTCCAGGAAAGACTGTCGCTGTTTTTGTGACATCATGTTAAATTTGTACGATTCCATTGCGATATTACGCTGGGGCAAACAATGATCGTCAAATTTTTTGATAACTTCTTCCAGGGATCGCTGTATGACTGCATCACCAACCCGTACAGTTCCAAGCAATGCGTTTTTTGTTCCATCGTTTGGAAACAACGTGTTGTAGATATTGGCACCATTCGTGCCAAATAGCCAAATAAACGCCGCAATTTTGGTAGGTTCCGGATCATCTGCTTTCCCATTAGCAATCATGTACACCATGAAATTGCGTTTCCAATTTGGCCACTCTGTTGCGAGGCTGCTGCAATCCAGTTCTGCTACCGCACGTTCATTGGTCGCCATTTTGAATATCGCCACCAAATCCACGATTAAATGCGAATTCGAAGAAATCCAACTGTCCGATGATGAAATTACTCCGATGAATTAAAATTTTTCCGATGTAAATTATATTTTAGGTGTTAACACAGTTTTTATAACTTTCCTTTTAATATGTGTTTCTTTTGTTTTTTTTTTTTTTTAATTTTCTTCTGACACCATGTATAGATATACTCACATTACGTGTTGTCGGCTTAAGCGTTGTAATCCAACTAGCATTTTATTTGACATTCTTGAAGTTGTACATAAGATATGGGTTTACATGTCAGAGTTTATTTAATGGCATGTTCACACTTATTACACAATCTGCGACTAAAACACAGAGAAAAGGTATACTACATATATTTATAGGTATATGTGCAAGTGTGAGTTTTCGTTTCTATGGAAATCGAGATTTTTACTTCGATTCTTCTTTGGTTATTTTATTCTTACTCTCACTTGGAGAGGAATTTAAGTGGTTGTTGTCAATGATAGAAAACAGAAAATCATCGGCTGTCTTCTCGTCTGAGGCGCTAGTATCGAATTCCTCAAGTGATACTACTATGTCTTTTATATACAATGATATCACTCTAAAATAAAGCTATCCTCATTCCTCACTGCCGCAGATTCAAAAATCATAATTTTTGTCTTTTCACTCTGCGACTAAAACACAGAGAAAAGCAATACTACATATATGTATAGGTATATCCGAGTATGTGTGCAACTGTGAGTTTTCGTTTCTATGGAAACCGAGATTTTTATTTCGATTCTTCTTTGGTTATTTTATTCTTATTCTCACTTGGAGAGGAATTTGAGAAAACAGAAAATCATCGGCTGTGAGAATATGATGTTCTTCCAAATTTTGTTGGTTCAACAAGTTGCTTTTAGTTTTTGTTTATTTGTTTTGTTCTTATGTTTTTATTTTTTGTTTTCCTTTCATTCGTTTTATTTTGTTGTGTGTTTGTTTTTGTTTTTTTTATTGTGATTTGTTCGCCCTGCCTTTCAATGCGAGGAGTTTCTTTAAATTTTTTGTATTTTGGTTTCCCGACAAAATTTTAATTTTTTGGTTTTTACTGGTACCTATGTAGGTAAAACTTTTTTGTATTTTCCAAGCACAATGTTTTCGCAAGAGAACAAGCAAATGAAACAATTTATTTGCGATTCACAGAACATGAGTTTAAGTCTCTGATGTTTATAAGTCTTATACATTCCAAGGCCATTAACACCTTTGCTGCGAATAATAGAAAATAGATTTCCCAAGGTGTGCAACTAAGTTCTCGTTGTTGTTTCCAAGAAGAAAATCAACACTTCCCGCAAATAACGATTATTTGGCACAAAATCAGACATTTTCAAACAACCAAACATATATGACGCCAACACAAAATTACTAATGTGTCAAAACGGTTTGTTTACCATACATCTAAGCTCGGTTCATGACGTTTTGGATATGTCAAAATCTACCATCTATCTTCTTGGAGGATTAGTAGATTCAAGTCATCAACATCATCGTTTCATTTCATCTTGTTTATCGTACTTTTCAGTTAGTTTTTCCCATTGTCGGCAGTTCCTCTACTTTCCTTGCCAACTCATAGGCAAACTCGTTGCTTTCTACAACAGATTGACCAGGCACCCAACATAGTCTTACCTCGTTCTGCATAATATATAATGCCCTTAGCATTATTCGGCAGCTCCTGGCGATTCGCTAGTGAATTAATCTAGCTCCGTAAGTGCAACCTGACTGTCAGTGTTAATAACAATATCTGGATAATCGTTTCATTATCAGGAAGTACGGCTAGAACTTCTGCCTAAAAGACGCTGCAGGTATCCAGGAATCTAAAGGACACTCTTAGCTCTGGTTCCATGCAGTAGTCCGTGAGGACTGCAGTGTCTGTATTCCGAGTAACTGTATTATTCGTCCACTCTTCCCGCACTCTCTTCCCGGGCTAATAAAAAATAAGTTTAGAGAAGTAAAACCCGACTCGGGAAAAATAACTAAAAAGTACGAAACAAGATGAAATGAAACTACGATTTTCAGAGTACAACTGTGGTCCCATGCCGCTTTGTCCAATAAATGCGTAATTATAAACCTATGTAAATACGTTATTGTAACAACAATTTTATTTTGTCGTGTTCTACTTGTCAACTCCTTTCATTTGATACCGATATTAAGGAAGTATTAAAAATAACAGAAATCCGTACGTCGACGTCCGATGTCATATCGTATTGTATTCTACTCGACAAGCCCTTTCATTTGATACCAGTATCCTGGCGGTTGTAAAAAAAGAGAAAAGAAAAAGCGGTAATCCGCCATCTTGCTTGGTGCGCCCGCCATATTGAATTTTTCTGTGACGCCACATGGCCTAAGAGACACTCCGGATCAAAACGTATCCAAGGACACCTCATTTGTTGAAATCGGCTCCATATATTACTCTGTACGACATGACATCCTTACACACAGAAAAACATACAAAACCAGCCTGTTACAATCATAATCATAAAAACCCTTCCTTTTGCCTAGTCGGGTAAAAATAGAAAAAAAAAAAAACTAAAACCAAAAAAAAATTAAAAATTAATAAACCGCCTTAGCCGAGAAACGAACCTGGAACCCACAAGGTGAAAAGCCGACGTGCTATATACCGAGCCACAGCCCCAATACGAAATTACTATCCAATTTCTCATTATGATTTTCGTTGACGACGAATGAAAATGAAATGTGCAAAACAACACAAAAATATGTTCGTTCGTTCGGTTCGATAGAGAGGAAATACAAAATTAACGGTTGCAGTAAAATGGTATATAAAAAAAATGTGTGTATACCGAAGTCACAACCCACTGGAGGACGGTTGACTCGCACGACCATACAACTCAAAATGATTTGAATCGAATCTATTGGATTGATGCAACAATCCTTAGGTTGCGAGTAATTTTTGTCGCAAAAAATGTGGTCATTTTTTTTTTACTCTGCGTGCGATATCTATGTAACTATATTATCTGTGATACAACTATGTCTTTTGTATATAATGATATTACTCACAAACAGAGAACCTCACCAAAAATGTTTAACACCCCTACAAACAAAAATTTTTTAAAACGAAATTGTGTGCATAAATTCTGCACTCCCGGCTACTGGCAGACGACGATTGAGGAAACCCCAGAAAAGTATTGACGACTAAAGATGAGGGTATCGCCATGTAGAAATTTTGGTTAATGCTTTAAAATATTTATTAATTGAGTTGTTATTAGCGATGTTCAAAGGTGCCTCACGTTCAAAGGTGCCCCAGTCTCCCCTACCGATGGCTAAGTGGGAAATGATTCGTTCCGCTTCGCCCGAAATGGAAGACTTCAAATAATGAAGTTTTTCTATTTCCGTTAACGAATTATTGCCATGGATAAGTGACTTGAATAAGTCATGGAAAGATCTCCACTCCTCATATTTACCATTGAAATTTGGTATATTAATTTTAGGGAGTCGTAAGCTCTCCTTGTTACAATTATTTCAATTTTTATTCTCATTCTCACTCACCCCTGGCTTTATTGTAGGTGCTGGTGTCGCTTCAGTAATCTTATCCAGCGTGTCTATCATTACCCGAGGTACTGATCTTGGATGGAGTCAAACGTCTTGTTCACTTCATCTAGCTGGTCGCCTGGTAATTGCTTGACGTTTAATGCTTGTCGCCGTCTTGAAGTTCCCTTCCAGAATCTGCAACCGTCCAGCCAGATAGTTTTTGTCCGTTGACTAGGACTTCTCTTACTGAAGTTGACCGAATCCCTCTCCAGTTGGCTGAGGATACTTTGAAGATGACAATCCACGTTGCAGTAGTTCACACAAGGAAATTAAAAAAATTGAAGAAAACCAAAAAATAAACAGCCGCAGGTATTTCTTAATTAAATTTTTTTATTGTAATAACTTACTAATGTTTTTTATTCTTTTGTAGATTCCAATTGAAGCAGATAGCTTGATTTGTCCAGTTGGGCTGTACCGTTGTTGTAGTTCTAAGTTCTATGAAAAGAACCGTAAAACTATACCGTTAATTTGTTACGGGAACAACTAATTTTTTCCCGCCGCGTGAACCGTAAGCACTTCCCCGATACAAAAAAACTCACTGTCCAGTTTTTTTTATATATACTTATATACATATGTATATTTAAATAATCTATATTTTCGTAGAAAATATATTTAAATGTTAGCATATATGTAGTTCACTATCACTATTGGTAGTATATACATATATGTATGTATCAATTTTTTACGTTAAAAAAAATTCCAAAAAAAATTCAATTAATTAATTGCCGTTCAAAAGGCATCGAAGGACCAATGTTTTACGTTGGATTCGTTGAAACCTTAATAAAAATGTATTTCAAAAAAAGAACTATATTATAGGTATATATATATTGTACATTGTACAAAGAAAAAGGCGAGGTGCAAGTAATCAGTGTATTCAAGGAACTTTTCTGTACGTATTCAAACTCGTATTCAAACGTATTCGCGTGCATACACACGTATTCATATGATTTTACGTGTATTGACACGAATTCACATGTATTCAAGTGTATTCACGCGTATTCACAAGGTATTGAAGTATATTCACAAGTATTTACGCGTATTCACCTATATTCAATGTGTATTTTTAGTGTAATCACGTATTCACATATCCATATTTATGGCCCTTTAGGTCGCAATGACGTCAGAACTGTGCGTCCGTATTACTATTGCACTTGCCTTGTTGCATTATGCTTGTCGTTGACGTAGATGTCATTTTCTTAAACCATATAGCCGTCAAGTATATTCCCTTTGTCACCTTTTACATTGGCCGAGAAAGATCGGCCGGGACCCGAATGTCCTGGAAAGGGAGGTGAGAAGTGCAGGATGTAGCTCGCCTCGGCTGGGTAGCGCAACCGAGACGATTTTTGCGTGTTCTCTTTTATCTCGTTTCGTATTTCCATTCACTTGCTTTATTCTTGTGTTCTCAGAGTTGAGTTCGTGTCGCCGGAGGAATTTTTTTAGAGACTGTGTTCGGTGAGTGTTCTGTGTTTTATGGAAAGTTTTGAGTGGTCCCATGATTTAATCAAACATTTGATTTTACATTTTCAAATGCACGAAAATCTTTACAATGTAGCTCATCTAGATTATATTAAAATGGTTAAGAAAGCAAATTCAATTACTGAAATTCTGATTTTTCTTCCTTTTCTTAGGTAAATCTGGTGATGTTTCACATCATTTAAGTAAATCAAGAAGTATTCGCTGGTCATTGCTACCGTCTAGATCCAAGACGTCAATAAAACCATAAATACACTATATCTAATCATTCACAATTTCAATATTTTTTCCATGCATTTTAAAGCCTTTTTTTGTTTTTAGTTCTATACTGATAGCAACATCTTTCGAACACAACGCGTTAAGAATGAAGGGAGAAAAGGATTAAATAGTCGGCTGTCGGAATCGGGACGTGTATAAGTACGGCCTGAGCCCAAAAGAGAATAACGATAAGTCAGCCGACCTTTCTCGGCCAATGTAAAAGCTGACTTTCCCGCGCAATTGACGTGTATGAGACTGATCTGTAAGTACGTAAAATAAATTATGTGGTTTTCGACTGGGCTTTTCAGATTTTGCTCTCAGATTTCAGATTTTTCGTGCTGGTTGGAAAACAAACGAGATTGATCTGTTTTTCTGCAATTGTATTAGTGTGACATTTTACATCTTGTTCGTAAAAGAAAATAAATAAGAAACAGAAAAATAATAAATACAATTTTAAAACACTTTCTTTATATTTTCTAAATATTCTACTGTGAAACTGTGTTTCTGATAACTATTTTTGTTGATTGATATTCATTTTGATATACTGCGTTGACATTTCATATGTGTACAATCTGCTGGTGTTAGTGCAAGTAGGTGTAAATCTCGAGCTGAATCCGAGATTCACGAAAATTGATCTAGAGCAAAAAAAAAGTGCTATTTTGGTCGGTTGGAAAATGAAAATTGTACTAGAGCGATAAAAATTGCTCGAGATAAAAAAAGTGCTTTTTTTGCACAATCGAAATCGACATAAGTCATAAGCTCTGTAAGGTGAATTTGTAGGTGACGTTATGGCGTTATGGCGTTATTAAAAAAAAATTATAAGCACACTTTCCCGATATCCCGAGATAAATGTGATTTTCATGAAAATTGGTTAAAAAATATTAAAAAAAAAACAGTGTTTGAAAAGCAATATCTCGAAAATGAAAGGACGTATGTTTATAGTTTTTCACTGTTATAAACACTATTCAATTGTCTATTCTTTGGTTGCTCTAAGTTGCATACACCAGAAATTATAACTGAATAACTGTTGGTACCAACTTTTCTAAAGGATCTTTTTTAAACACCCAGTAGCTTAGTACGTGTTGAAGATAGACCCCCCCTCCTGTACTATTTTTTTCATAACGTTAACCAATAAATCAGTTCCCAAAATATCTGCAAATCAAACTGGACCACCCTGTAGGTATAATCGATGAATTAGGAAACATGTTGAAAGACTATTGTTTTTTGTTTCCGATCTCAAATGTGTTTACGTATTTGATCAACGCAAACTTGTTTCATGGTATTGTCTGTCATTCCTCTGAGCAAGCAAATTGCTATATATACTCGAAACTCACGGATCTTGATGCAATTTTCTAAGAGAAATAAAAAAGTTGATTATGGGTTAAGATATCTTGTTCGCCTTAAGCTTACTTCAGTGGTCTTAAACTCAATTTAAAAAGGATGTGCTTCAACTACTCAAAAACTGCTAAAGGAATTTTGATAGAATAACCAGAATGCATGGTTAAAAAATGAAGATTTCAATACAAGTGTATTCAAATTTTGTCCATTTGTATTCAAATGTATTCAAGTGTAGTCACGTGTATTCTGCCGTATTCAAATTAATTTACGCGTATTCCTACGTATTCCCGTGTATTCCCATGTATTCACATGTATTCTCAAGTATTCATTATGTAATCAGACATTGAATACAGTATTCCGTGTATTTTTGCGTATTCTGTAGTCTAGGACTATGCAAAAATATTGATTACTTGCGCCTCGGAAAAAGGCAATATCGTTCGTTAAACGTTATAAATGGCACGTTGTGCCGATTTGAGAATTTTATTGCAAGTGAAAGAATTATACAATTGAGATGATTAATTAAAAATGACATTGACAGTTGCTCAAATAATGCCCCATAATGGGTTAAGTACTACCAAATTATGTTTTGTAGTTTAGTACATCTATCTTCTATATATATAAAAATCAATTGCTGTGCGTTAGTCTCGCTAAAACTCGAGAACGGCTCGACAGATTTGGATGATTATTTTTTTGTTTTGTTTAACTTGATTCAGGGATGGTTTATGAGAAAAGAAAATTCAGAAAAACCCCAAGGAAAAGCCGGAAATATATATATAAAAATCAATTGCTGTGCGTTAGTCTCGCTAAAACTCGAGAACGGCTCGAAAGATTTGGATGATTATTTTTTTGTTTTGTTTAACTTGATTCAGGGATGGTTTATGAGAAAAGAAAATTCAGAAAAACCCCAAGAAAAAGCCGGAAAATCGAAAAAAATTAAATTTGGGTTTTGTATGGGAATTCTGAATTTTTTTTTTACACAGTGCCAATATTGCTGATCTCAATGAATTGGAGTTGGAGCGTTGATTGAGATTCATAATCGCTTATGAAGTATTATAATCAAATTCATTTTAGGTGGTACGAATTCACCGGATCATCAATAGGCGTGTTTTTTTTCAAATCTATATAGGCTTAGCGGAAAATGAGAAAAAGAACGCTGAACAGTGACTTGGCAGGACTATGCTAATTGACGTTTAACAGTTTCACATCGGCATTGTTTTCATTGAAAGTAAGGCCGGTAGTTATCAAGTGCTCATTAATAAGTTGGTGGATAGAATTTTTTTTCGTCAAATTTAATTCAATTAAATAGTAAAATAAGGAACATGTTCACTTAATTCATTATAAATTTCTTTTCCTTGTCGGATAAATTCGTATTTCTTTCTTTTCTACCCATTTTAAAATGAACAGAAATAATTTAAATTTGAAATGACAGCAGAGTTCGGTTGATAGCTACCGGCCTTCATATTTCTCCCTCACTTTCATGTCATATTTGACGTTTCGGTAAAATTTTCGATAACTATCGACGAAAAACGAAAAACACGCCTAATAGTTAAGTACTTAAATAAAAATATATTCTGTATAAAATTATATTGTGAAAGCGGAAGTATGTCTTTGTACATTTTTTTACTCCAGTAATTCATCCATTAAGTAAAGATTAAGTATATATTTAACTCAAACTCATCGCGTAACATACGGGAAAGGCTTAAACAACGACTGGGAGTTGAATAAAAATTAAAATGTCGGATTTGGCACGCGTTATTTCTACACAAAACCACATTACAAGAGCAACATTTTACCTAATAAGTAACACGGCTATTTTAGTACACGGGCGAAGCCGGGCGGGACAGCTTACTTACTTACTTAGGTGGCGCTACAGTTCGGGGTGAACCAAGGCCTCAACCAACAACCTCTTCCAGCTAGCCCGGTCCTTAGCTAGCCGCTTCCAGTTGCGCACGTCAAGTTGGTTGAGGTCTTGTTCTACTTGTGTGCGCCACCTTAGGCGAGGTCGTCCTCTGCTGCGCTGACCCTCCGGGTAAGAGTCGAATATTCTCCGAGCCGAAGCGTTGATGTCCATATGCTCTACATGTCCTAGCCATCTAGCCATCTTGATGTCGCTGTACAGCTCGTACAGTTCGTGGTTGAATCTTCTCCTCCAGAACCCGTCAACGCAAACGGGACCGAATATCTTACGAAGGATTTTTCTCTCGAAGCGACCAAGGATATCTTCATCCGCTTTCGATAAAGTCCATGCTTCAGCTCCATATAGCAAGACTGGGATGATAAGGGTCTTATTAAGAGTCTCCTTAGTCGATCGAGAAAGGATTTTACTACTCAATTGCCTTCTTAGCCCAAAGAAACAGCGGTTGGCAAGAGTAATCCTTCGTTTGATTTCCGACGAGATGTCATTTTTTGAAGTTATGGCAGAGCCGAGGTAGACAAAGTCCCTTACTACCTCGAAGTTATAGCTGTCTATTGTGACGTTCTGTCCAATTCGTCGATGTTGGGTGTCCCTTTTTGTTGACAGCATATATTTTGTTTTGCCCTCGTTTACCGCTAAACCCATTTTAGCCGCTTCCATTTCTATACTCGCGAACGCACCGGTGACAGCTCGCTGTGTTCTAGCAATGATGTCAATATCGTCGGCATATGCAAGTAGTTGAACGGACTTTTGAAAGATCGTTCCTTGCGTGTTGGCTTGTGAGTTTCGAACAATTCTTTCAAGAATGATGGTGAAGAAGTCACATGACAGCGCGTTCCTTGTCTGAATCCTTTTTTGACATCGAAGGTCTCGGTGAGGTCATTACCGACCTTGATGGAGCAGCGAGCTTTCTCCATCGTCATCCTGCATAGACTGATGAGTTTGGCAGGGATGTCAAAACTAGACATGGCTCTATACAGTTCATCCCTCCATATGTTGTCATAGGCGGCCTTGAAATCGATGAGGAGGTAGTGGGTATCGACTTGGACTTCTTGGGTTTTTTCCAGGATCTGCCTGAGTGTGAAAATTTGGTCTATGGTGGACTTTCCTGGCCTGAAACCGCACTGATAGGGGCCAATCAGGTTGTTGACGAAAGGCTTCAGGCGTTCACACAGTATGGCAGACAGGATCTTGTAGGCGATATTGAGGAGACTGATGCCTCTGTAATTGGAACAGTTGAGGGGGTCTCCTTTCTTGTGGACCGAGCAGAGGATGCTGAGATTCCATTCATCTGGCATACTTTCATCTGACCAAACCTTGGAGATGAGTTGGTGTATGCTCACTACCAAGTCATCTCCAGCTGCTTTAAATAGCTCTGCGGGTAGACGGTCAGGTCCAGCAGCTTTGTTGGACTTTAGCTTGGATATTGCTATCCGCACTTTATAAAATTAACTATGAAACATAATTTAAATAATTTATAATAAACAAAATATTGGAGTGTTCTTGAACAAGCATGTAAGAAATACTTGAATTTAAAAATAAAAATGCATTAAAAATGAAAATGTCGGAAAGAACTTAGGGTGGGATCATCCCACTGACTGGGATGGCAGTTGGTTTTCGAGCGTCGAAAGAAGCTGAGCTGCATTCAGAAACACAAAACAATATAGGGTAATCGAAACATGAGGTGTAATTTTCAATCAATAGCGAAATTAGGTACGGCGTTGTGCGTAGTCTACTGCCTTCAATTATTCTTGTGTGAACTGGATCTTATAAGCATGTAGACCAAGATCTTTGTGCTTAATGAGGTGCAAAGTGGTTGCGGATAGGCCCAACTCCGAAAGTCTCGTAATGGATACACGTGGATTTTAGTTACTCTCAGCTAGGGCGGCCATACTTTCAGTTCACCTTGCCGGACGAACACGTGTTGAAGTCTTTACATCACATATCGAGGAATAAAACTACAAAATGAAGCACTGAAAGCACCGATCTTGCAGCACTTGATAGAAGTAAAATGTCGTTCACAATAAAAAAAAAAAATACATACCTATGGACATACATACTAACATATGTATATTAAAATCACGCTTATCTGTCGAATAGTCTATCATACGAGTACATCCATATGCGCCAAAACTGTCTGTAAGAACAAATATGTTAAATTAGGTTAGATTAGGAAGGGTGGGTATGCGATTATTCGAGTAATCATTTCAACTCGGAGACCCGAAGATCCATTGTGATCTTCCTTTTACCAACTCTTAGACCAGTTTGCGCTCTTGGTGAATCTTAGAAGATCCGATATTTTTAATTTCCCGAGCTCTGCTATGTCTGCCAAGAATCTATGATCTAAAATAGGAAGCGTCGTTTTTGGAGGGCGAGGAATAGCAGACTAGATGGTGGATCGATTCGCTTCCTTCCTCATCTCCGCAGCTTTCAAAGATATCGTTGGAATCAGATAGCCATTTGTTTGTCATATCATACCTATGACACAGTGTCCTGTGATTATTCCGGTGACTAAGCGTATGGAGGATTCATCCAGATGTAACGTCGTCTTTTTTGTATTAAGATAAATATTTTTGGATTGCCTTTGATTTTATTTAGTTTGATTATATTGCTTTTAGAGCTTCCTGGCAACTCACAGGAATGGCTATCTCCAACAAATGGAGGTCACTTCCTTTTATGAATATTGCAGCCTTATCGATCGCCAGTAGTTCCGACTGAAAGACACTGCATATATCCAGTAGTCTGAAGGATTAGTGTATCTGAGTAGAACCCTGCTCCAGTACATAAGTGCATTTTTGAGCCATGTCGGTGAAGAGTGCTATTTCCTCTCTGATCACCTTGCAAATCGGATTCTCTTAGTCTGCTGCTACACCTTTGATAAACATGTAAAGGGTAAGGTAATGAAGATTCATATCCAATTCCGCTTGTGGTATACTTCCTATTGCTACTGTTACGCCGAGTGCCCCTAATCTTTGCACTTTGGCGAGCTTTTTACTTTTTACTTTTGTAGCAGTCCACCATAGGATGGATCCATAGGTGTTGATGGGTCTGATCATTGCAGTGTACATCCACTTGATGATGTAGGGTTACGTCCCCATATTTTCCCGAAGGTCCTGTTACAGGCGTAAAAATCATTTAAAATTAAATTTAAAACGAACATGTTTATGTGTTAACTAAATTTTTCTTACAATTTTGCACAAAAACAGGGCGCCCCTGTACGATTTTGCCTATTTTAGATTAGGGGTGTTTTTTTTTAAATCTGTATAGACAACATGTTTCGGGAACATGTTTTTAATGTAAGATACATTGAATTATCTTACTGTTATTGTGTGTTTATCGCGTAGAATAATAAATTTGCACAACAGTATTGATATTCTTTATCTATGATCATTTAAAAAAAAAAAATTAATTCAGTTTGTTTGTGCATGTATATTTATTGACTTGCAGCGACAGACAGGTCAGTACTCGCATGTAGGTTTGCGCGTTAAATTGTTAAACAAATTTAACTTGGTATCGTATTCGTATGTAAATAATTGCAAGACAGATAATTATACCTTGACTCGTTTATTTGCGTATATGAGTAATAAAGATATAACATTCTACGATATTGGCAGATAGACTTAACGATTTCTATAAAAAAAAATTAGAAAGATACGAGTACAATTTATAATGTGTGTTAAGAGTCATACTGAGAAAGTTTTCCTCCAAGCCAAAGTCTATCTACGTATATTTTTGCACGTTTTTAGAGATCAACTTAATTCTGGTTAGCAAAACCTCAGACCGATCGGAAATATCTGGTCTAGAAATGATAAAAAAATTGACGTAAATTGATTATCTTTCTTACCATAACAATGATTACAGACGGCTGTTCAATGCAGTACAAAAGGTGTTCTTACGAAGACACAAACGACGCAAAGACATATGAGTTAAATTTAAATTTAAAGAAATTTTAAAGAGAGAATAAGTTCCTGTTTTATTTTATTTTTAACACAAACAAACCTGAACATTACGTTTCAACTCTACGTATCTACCAGTCATGAATTATTATTAATGTTGTGACGTAATAAATAGAAATGAACTTGAAAAACCACATTTATGCCCTAATATTGCCCAGTGTAAGTGACATGGGCAACAATCACAAAGGCACTTTTTTAAAAGTTGTTGATTACGATCTGAAGCACGTTAGATTTCAAAATTTCATTTTAACCCAGATATGCCCAGTGTCCTATATGTAGGACACTTGGATTTTACCATAAAAATTTTAAATTTGAATAAGAGTAGGCGTGCTTTTATTGAAAAACCGCAAAAAATATTTCCCGTCATTGAGCTAAGTACTTTTCTCTTTTGTTTCGTTTTAAACGTTTGAGTTAGTGGTTGCAAGAATTTGTGAAATTGAAATAAAAAAAAAAGTTGAACTATGGCACATAAAAGGTAAGAGTATTGCAATAATTGTTTAAGTATTATAAATATTTAAATGTTTACTGTGTTTAGAAATAAATCTTTAGTTATAAAAACTGTTAAAAATTCAGTATAATTTAAAATAAAGCAATTTTTTTATTAATTCAATTTCGTGTCCTATATATAGGACATTGGGCAAATCCCATATGGCGATATAAAATATAATGTTTCGTTTAATTTTTTTATTTTTTCAAACCATTAACTTTAACCGAAATTTGTGATACTTTGGAAGCATTTGATAAAGATGATAATTTTCAAAATTTGCATAGCTTCGAAATTGAGGTTGTTCCCGGACCCGGACCGGACATACTGCCAACAACGAAATAACTGATGAAGACATAGGGGAGGAGGATAATATTGCTCTGGAAAACTTATCTGCTATTTTGTTAGGAGATGATGCACACCTACGTACAAAGCAAACCTAGGAAAGCACACAAAGGAGGCGATGCACACCAACGTACAATGCAAAGCTGATGCACACCAAACGACCACAAAGTGTGATAAATGTGATGCTCCACTTCATGTGAGGTGCAACATTAGTTATCATACCGCACCGCAATAATAATTTTTGGATTTAACTCTCACGTGAAGTTTTTTTCTAATGATATCTGCTTAGTAAATTTATTTAATGCTAAATAAAAAAAAAGTTTTTTTTTTCTAATCACAGCGAATTTGCCCAGTGTCCTACTGGTAGGACGCTTGTAAAAAGTAGAAAAGAATCAAAATTTTAAATTTTTTCTTTCATAATTCCCTATTTAGGACCTAAGATACTACAGAATCATAAACCCCACATTCCTATCAATGGAACTCAAGGCATGGGCATATCTGGGTTAAATTCGATTATTTTAAGTGTTTAACCTTTTTGAGAAGTACATATAGGTTGCTACTTGAGTTTTGGGATATGGCAACACCAGTGTGAATATGTCAAATTTGACATTGCTATCGTAAAGTTTTATGGTAATAGTACACAGAACGTTTTGTCGTACGAGTTTTTTTTTGTAGTTTACAGGTACTTGAAACATTCATCTTAGTCAAAAAATGGAATTAAATCGCTAATATTTTCGTGCAATGGTTTTCTATGACTTTCGATGTGGATTAAACCAACAACAGTGCTTCGACTTTTGGTAATGAAGCACCATCTCGAGCCTACGTGTTTCGCTGGTCTTCCGAATTCTACAAGACGAATTTCGTGAAGGTCGTCCAAAAACGGTTGTTGTGTAAGAAAAAATCGATGCTGTGCGTGAGCTAATGAGTGGTTTAAATAAAAACTGAGAGTGAGTGTTCCCTCAATATTTAAGAGGGAACCCTCTATTTAAGGTGAATAAAAATATTTTTCGTTCAGTTGAACGAAAACACTTCACTCACACATTTTGACATTTGAGGGTTCCCTCCATTTCGGTGTGAATAGAATCGCATTTCATTAAAGGAACACTCGAGAAAGTTGACGGTGCTTGAGAGGTACTTTTGAAATAATTAAACATGAATATCATTATGTGGACGAGGAAAATATGGATGAAATCGAGGAAAACCCGACAAAAAAATAAGATTTGACATGCATGAATAAGATTTTGTTAAAAACTCGCAATTTCATCCATGTTTGTTTGAAAAAAGCCAAATTTCAGCGGTGAAAATTAATAAACAAGATGCGCTGTAAGCTGTGGAAGAAAAAAATTTATATACATATGCCATTGAACTGAATAACTCCAGCTGAATTATTATAAATAATGCTAAAAACAGCTGCGTTGCGCCAAAAAAAAAATCCGATGACCGAAACGCCGAGAACTATAATTTTTAATTTTTCCCGTTTGAACGCTTAAAAACATAATTATTAGTTCTTATTTCAGTTTTGGTGGCAAATCTCAAGCAAATCCACAAACCACAATCGAATTTGACAGTTCTACACTCAGTTTTTAAAAACCTCAACTTGAGGGGAAGTGCCTACTTGAAAAAAATTTTTATTCACCCCAAACTGAGTGTACCCTTTCGGGAAAACACTTCCCTCAAGAGGGTTTACTTGGAGTGTTCCCTCAGTTCTTATTCACACCACCCAATATCGCTAGATCGTCATCTTACATTTTGAAAAAGAATCTAAAATTCGCCGAAATACTGTTTTTTTATAATTAAGTAGACTTTATTTGAATAAAAAAAAAAAAAGGCTAGTATGTCCTTGGATTATGCATTTTCTTAAATCATAAGGTCTGCGAAATTCTTTATGTAGGGAAATCCGTTTGACCCTGAAATAGGCTGGGTATCACAAAGGACGGATCGGCCGTCAAGACCAACACTAAACAGAGTCGACAATCGGTCTCGGTTTAAAACTTAAAATACGTATATTGCCCAATTATTACAAAATAAATAATAATAAAATATGAACTCAATGAAAAAAGGATAAATAAATAGACTAGAAAGATGCAAAAAATAAAAAAAATAAAAAAAAAACAAACAAAAATACTTCTTCACTAGCGTGACTAAAGTAAAGTGAAGTAAAGAGTTAATAAACATGTCAGAATAATAGCAAAATTAATGTTTAAAACCATATGGCTCTCTATAATTTCAGAAGCTGATTATTGCTCTTGACGTCATCATTAAAATCGTACTGTTTGACTCTTTGAGAAGTGAAAGGAATGAAATTTTGTTTTAGTAATTATGTATGTGGAGAACATTTTTCTTTTAATGGAGGACGGAGGACATCACCTTACCAAGGAGGACGGGTGGCAAGCCTATGTGCTACCTACCCATTATTTTTACTTGGAAGAAAAAAAAATATTCATAAATATGTACACACCATAAGTATGTCACTAGCCAGAATGGATACGCCAAACTACTTGGGAAAGATTGTATCCAGCTACTTCACAAATAGAAAGTCGAGATATAAAACCTAAGACGGAGGTTAGGTTACTACTAGGTACTAGTGGTAAAAAGTTGGGTGTTGCTTTGACCGAGGTATTGCATTTATCGAGGGTTGCTTTTACCGAAGGCGTACTGTATAACATAAGTACTGAGCCCCCTACTTTGGACTATCATGCACGACTGAGTTCTGCAACAAATAATGCCATCAGAAGTAAAAATAATCGAATTCGACGACCATATCGCCATTGCTACTGTGGCAAAGAACATTTGCGAGATACAGTCAGCTATGAACGAAGCAATCAACCTCATCAAAGACTGGCTAATATCCGCCGGACTAGAACTAGCAGATCACAAAACGGAAGCTGTACTAATAATCAGCCGAAAAATGTGTAATACGTGGACATAAGGGCAGGAAGTCAAACTATCAGATCGAAAGACCCTGTAAAATACCTATGAGTAATACTCAACAATACGTTTAGCTTTAAGCCTCCATCGACCATTTAGGCTAAAAGGCATCACAACTACATGCAGCACTTTCTGGAATACTGCTAAACATCGGAGGACCCGTATATGCTAGATGAAACTTTATATCCAAGGTAGTAAGCTCAGTCCGCGGTGTAGTGGCTAGTGCATTGGACTAATACGCAATGCTGCCGGGGTTTAATCCCAGCAAACACCTAACGTTTTTTACACGGTTTCAATTAAAGAGTATCATTTATCAAGGAGCTTCTCAACTCGCCGTTCGGAGTTGGCAAAAACTGTAGGTCCCTTCCATATTGGTGCAAAAATATATCACGCACACACAAATGGTTGCGAGAAGTAGGCCTGGTTCGCCCTGTACTGTAGCGCCACCTAAAGGAAAGAAAGTAAGCTTAGTTCCGTTATACGCTCCCCAGTTTGTGTAGGGGCCCTAGCAACAAATGAAACAATGAGAATGTTATCGTCAACATACCGTCTTGAAGCACTAACCACTGGCTTTAGAACGATTTCGAACGAAGCAGCCCTTGGCATTGCAGGGACGGTCCCCATCGATATCCTTGCGGACGAGATATAAGGAATCTATAATAGGAGAACTTCTAGTAACCAAGAAGCAACGGTCATCAATACGATCAAGGAAGAAGAGAGAGTAACTTCAGTGACCAGGTGGCTAGTTCGGTGGGACACTACTACGAAGGTCAGATGGTACAGATTGATCCCAACCATAGACATTTGAACAAACCGAAGGCACGAAAACTGTAACTACCACCTTACGCAGTTACTATCTGTTACATTTTTTAAGAATGATATTCCGGTGTTGCGTATTTATTATAATGTATTAACTTATAGCATATACGTCGGGGTCGACTGTAAATGCCTTCGCGTTCGACCAGTCGACCGCGGTCTACGATTTGGCCACCCACATATGAGGCTTAGTTAACAGTTGGACTTATCTGAGTTCTAGGACATTTCTCCAATGAGAGAGTCGAAGATCATGTTCCAATTTGTTAATTCAGGTTGAAATTGTTGCCCAGCTTATTTCTTAGTATCAGCTATGATGAATTTATGCTAGTACGTTTTGAACCTAAATAGTTATTTTCCAACCATAAATCTTGTCAACAATGGTCTTATCTGTTATCTGAGTGTATTTATGTGGCTCTGCAGCTCGGAGTGAACTAAGGTCGGCTTCCAATAACCATGTGTGTGCGTATTATATTTTTCACGAATGGCCTATGTACAGACCTACATATGTACAGTTTTTTGCCGTCTCAGAACGGCCGGCGAGTTGAGAAGCTTCTGACGACAAATGGAACTTTTGAATGCCTGTCAGACATTCGGAACAGGTGGCGCCGCCCGTAAAAAAACGTTTGTTGGTGTTTGCAGGGAATGAACGCGGACAGCATGCGTAGTAGTCCAACGTACCAGCCAGAGCCACTACGCTACGGTACTTTGATAAATGCAAAGTGGATATGTAGTTGCTCGCTTTAGTTATCAGTTAAATGCTTTCATTCAAATTGATATTGTTACATAAAATAACCTAACTCCTTTTTACTCTCCGAATACCTCCACACATTCTATGCTCTCCTTAGGTACACTCGTCGTTTGTCTAGCAAACAACAGGTGTGCCATCGAAGTTGCATCATTTTAATCTCGCTCTCTGACTTTCGTCTTCCAGAGAAGAAGAAGGTGGAGAGTTCGAGCCAAGCAACGCCACTATTGCATTATGCTTTATTTTTAGGTTTAAGTTTAGTCTTAAGCTGACCACTGCGAACATCAAGTCAATAAACTTATAAGTTCTTAAAAAAAACGAAAGGAAACGGTTTTTTATTTTTCGATCCAAGATAGAGATAAAACTGGCGCAGTCGGAAAACTCGGCGTGGTGCGACTAAATAATAAACACCAAATAAATAATTAAAATTATTAAAAGCTTAATTAATAAAGAACTTGCACAAGGAAAAAAAAAGTGATACACATACATAAAATTATAATCAAGATACCTAGCATCTCTAAAGGAAAACTGTACTAATATAATAAAATTGATCACGCTGATAACTCAAAAGTGACAAAACAAAAAAAAAAAAACCCTTGGTTCAAGTTCACCAAAAAAAAGAGAAAAAAATACGAAACAAAAAAAAAGCCAATCAAACTCCTTTAAAAATATTGTAAAGAATCTTATCAGTGATAAAACGAGATAATTAATGAAACATCTTTAAAGCAAAGTTCATTATTAGAATTGACCACGCTACTATCATAATACATAAAAAAAACACTAAAGAAAAAAAAAACACGCAACAAAGCGCGCGTTTTCTTGTGAGAAAAGGCGGTACTCCGATTCAGCGACGCTAGCAACAAGCAGAGGAAAAAAAAACAAGAATAAAAGAAACAGCGGAACGGTACGGGACAGGGTAAGCCAATCATCATGGACGCTATAAATACAGTTGATAAGTTTAAGTTAGTATTAGAATTAATTGATAAAATACCTCAATACGATGGTAATGTAAACTATACGGTAGATTTCCTGGACAGGGTAGATTCTTTCGCACCCCTTCTCCAAGAATTTGAGGCAAACACTCGAATAATCCTTGCCGGTTATATTAAGGATAAAATTGTAGGAAATGCAAGGTGCGAGCTTCAGAAGCATGGTCGATTGGAAACGTGGTCGCAGGTTAAAGAAGTAATAAAAAATAATTTTGGGGAAACAGTTCCCATAGATAAACTTATTGACAATATAAGAACGGCTAGGGTCACGACAACAGTCGAGGATTACTACAATAAAATAAACCATCTTCTAAGTAGAATAAATAATTCATTCTTATTACAAAATAATAGGGATGACCAGCAGTTAATTGACTCCAATAATAGAATTGCTCTGGAAGCTTTCAAAAACAATCTTCCGGAGCCAACGAGGACAATTGTTCTTAGTAGAAACCCACAAACCTTGAGTAGTGCCTATAAAATAATAACAGAAATTAATCAGCAGTTTTTTGGACCCAATAGACAAAATCAGGGATATAACAGCTATAATAGAAACCATTTTGTTCCGAGAATTAGTAACCCAATTCAGAATTATACACCGCGACAATATTATAACAATAACTACAACAATAACAACTATAATCACAACCCCAACAATACCAACCACTACAACAATAACAACAACTACAACAATAACAACTATAATCACAATCACAACCCCAACAACACAAACAATTACACACACACTGGTCAATCAAGACGTGACTTTAACCATACCCAAAATCGTCAGTCGCGTCAAAATAACAATAATGCACAGAGTAGTCAATCACGACAGACAAATGGATACGGACGCCAAAACAATTTGGAAGCTATGGACATTTATAGCGGCCGATCGCGGCAAACAAATAGGTCCAGACAACATACCAATACCGAACCCATGGAAATCGCGATCAATGAAAATGGATCATACAGCGGAACCCAGGTACAGAATCATCCAAATTTTCAGAGAGGCCGACAAAACAACTTCCTTATATAATTCTAAAAAATCCTTTTCGACCCTTAAGATTTGTCATTGATTGCGGTGCGGAGTACAGTGTTGTTAACGGAAACGTCTGCAACCCAAAGTGGAAAATACCCTCAACAAACAATTCTCTTAGAGTACTCGGCCGTTATATCAAAAGCAACCAAGAATACAGTATCCCCCTATTTAGTGAATTTAATAAAGACAATTATTTTGTTAAATTTTTAGAGTACCGGTTTCACGAGTATTTCGATGGCCTCATCGGAAACAATATTTTAGTTCCTCTCAACTCAATCATTGACTTTAAAAATAGATTACTGATAACCGACAACGCGAACATTCGAATTTATTTAAATAAAGAAGAAGAGATGTACGAAAAATATTGTAACGATAATTCGTTAGAAATATTTTGTAATGAGGTCTTTGAAAATGAGATTAGGGATAAAGTCTTAGCAAACCATCTCACCAAAGCCGACGCCTGTAAGTTAAAGTCGCTGTTGTATTCTTTTAAATCAATTTTTTATAGAGAGGGTGACATCTTAACTTTTACAAGTGATATAACACACCGAATCATTACTAAAAATGAAATCCCAATTTTTACTAAAATATATAGCTACCCGGAAATACACATAGACGAGGTCGATAGTCAAATTAACGAGATGTTACAGCAGAAAATAATTACCCCAAGCAACAGTCCATACAATTCGCCCCTCTGGGTAGTTTCCAAAAAACCAGATAAAAACGAAAAGAAACAATGGCGAATTGTAATAGACTACAGGAAGTTGAACGATCAGACGATAGATGATCGATTTCCCATGCCCAACATCGATGATCTGTTCGACAAGCTTGGTAAATGTAATTATTTTTCGACTATAGATCTCGTGAAAGGTTTTCATCAGATCGAGGTCCATCCCTTCGATAGACCAAAAACTGCGTTTTCTACCAAAACTGGCCATTATGAGTTTCTGAGAATGCCGTTTGGGCTAAAAAATGCCCCAGCGACATTCCAGAGACTAATGAATAAAGTGCTAGAAGAATTCATTAACAAAATTTGCGTGGTTTACTTGGATGATATTCTTGTTTTTTCGACAAGTTTCGACGAACATCTATGTTCATTAAACAAAATTTTTCAAAAATTAAAAGAGAGTAATTTAAAAATCCAAGTAAACAAATGCCATTTTGCCGATCTCTCTACTACCTATCTGGGTCATATAATCATAAACAACGGGATCAAGCCAGATCCCAATAAAACAAAATCAATATCTGATTTGAAGTTACCTATAAATGTAAAAGGCATAAAACAATTCCTGGGAATTACCGGATATTACCGGAAATTCATAAGAGACTATGCCAAAGTAGCTTATCCCATGATTAGGTATTTGAAGAAATCCGAAAAAATTAATAAGTCGGATCCAGATTATATTAGAGCTTTCAGTACCTTGAAAACATTACTTACATCAGATCCAATTTTGAAGAGACCAGACTTTAGCAAAACATTTGTGCTTACCACAGATGCCTCAAATTATGCACTAGGAGCGGTGTTGAGCCAATGCAACCACCCCATTTGTTATGCGTCACGAACTCTGAACAACCATGAACGCAATTACTCAACTATTGAAAAAGAACTCCTGGCAGTCGTTTGGTCAATCAAATATTTTCGGACCTATTTATATGGCAGAAAGTTCATCGTTCGAACGGACCATAAGCCCCTGGTGTGGTTGAATGGTATAAAAGAACCGAACATGAAGCTACAGAGGTGGAAGATCGCCCTTAATGAGTACGATTTCGATGTCGAGTACGTCAAGGGAAAGGAGAACTGTGTTGCCGATGGGTTGAGTAGATATGTTGTTGAAGACAATAACAATAAAATGATGGTAAATAGCGACGAAGCTATCGATATTTTTAACAATGAAGCTGTTAATAGCAACTACAGGTGCGGTAATAACGATGAAGTTATATCTGCAACTGGACTTGATGTCATGTCTACTCAGGCAACCATCCACAGTGCAAACGAAGACGAGACTCGACATATTTATATAATAGACAAGCCTATAAACTTATATAAAAATCAAATTTATCTGTCCTACAGCACAAACGAAAGAGTTTTTATAAAAATAATACATAAGAAAATACAGAACCACGTCCAAATAAACAAAGAAAATAATAACTTGTTAAACATAATGAAAAAAATACTTATAAATAAAGGTCTAATATGTGTATACTGCGATGATATACCATTGTACTTAGAATTTCAAGATTTATACGTGAAATATTTTTCTATGAACAAAAATCTAAAATTATTAAAATCTAGTATAAAATTAAAAGACATTGTGGACAGAAACGAAATAATAACATTAATAAAAGACGAACACCTAAGAAAAAACCACAGAGGAATCAATGAGATGTTTACTGAGTTGAAAAAGGCATATTTTTATCCAAATCTTCAAGTTGAGATCCAGAAGTTTATAAATAATTGCGATGTATGTAATACAGCTAAACATGACCGACAACCACTAAAACTTCCACTTCAAATTACAGAAACCCCCGGATATTTCAACAACATAGTGCACATTGATATTTGGTTTCCTGAACGAAACAAAATGTATCTATCGACAATAGACAAATTTTCCAAATATGCCACCCTTCATAAACTGCATGATAGGAATTGGATAGCAATTTTGAGCGCATTAAAGGAAAGAATTCAGTTCTTAGGGAAGCCCATACAGATCGTGTCCGATGGGGAAACGTGCATTCTACATTCAGCAGTTGTAGAATTTTTGAAAGAAAATAACATAGCTTTCCACAAAACAACAGCATGTCACAAAACGGGCAACGCTGATGTAGAGAGATTGCACGGAACCCTAAATGAGCACCTAAGACTTATGAATGCAGCTAATGACAACTCGGAATTAGACGAAAAGCTATTCAAAATCATCTCTATTTACAATAGCACTATACACTCTACAACAAAGCTAAGACCAATCGATTTTATTTCCAAAAACCTATGCAAGGAAGATATTACTGCATTAGCAGAAAAATATAAAATGGATAAAGAAATCAAAATAAATAACATTAATAAAGAAAAAGATATTATCTTGGATCAATGCCCGGACATCGTTCAAAATAGAACTGTTACGAAAAGCCAGCCAAAATATAAAAAATTAAATAACGCTACAGTAGAAGGAAATTATATAATTGACAAATCCACTAAAAGGAATACAAAATACTACAGAAAACAACTAAAACGGAGATACAAATATCAAAATACGTAATTCTTCGGGAAAAAGTTCACTTAATTACATGGACAAAACAAAACTTAGTTCCATACCAAACTGAAGTCGAATTACCTTGTTTTTCTCTGCTTGTTCCTTAAATTTATAAATTTCTTTCCTGTCCAATTAGCTTTTCCGTTCTGGTGTAGGATTATCCATTGCTTCTTTTTCATTATAAAATATTCTCAGCTCCTTTTTTAATTTCTAATTACTTACAAATTAAATCCGAACGACTTTTTTAAGTCGCCATAGCAGGAAATGACATTTCGATAGAAATTGATGCGTACTGTACTTGGGTTGCGTTGAATTGCATTCACGGTAGTGTGCATTCAGTGCTCAATATGTCGATAACGGCCATGTAGGTTAGGTAGTTTAGTCCGAAAACTTGAGGAATTATTTACGGACATTTAAGAATCGCGGATGTTTAAGAATTATTTGATAATTGAAATTAAAATGCCAGCACACTGCATTTCTGAAGACTTAATTTAGTTTGCAAAATAAGAGAAGTGGATGTTAGAAAGATACCCGTGTCCAGGAATTAAACCAAAATAAATGATCATTTTGTTAGCTTTAAGTAGACCTTGTACAATTCTTAGCAAGAAACAAAAAAAAAAAAAAAAAAAAAAAAAAAAAAAAAAAAAAAAAAAAAAAAAAAGTAAATAACAAATGCAAATATGTACAACATACAATTAAGATGACATTTGTCTGACGTTATTATGAATTTCAAGGTAGAGCGGCAAATTAACCGTATCAAATGTAAATAAAGAAAACGCAAAATTCTAAGAAATCAAAAGAAGAAATTCAATGTAATTTAACTTATTAAGTGAAATGAAAGAAATACAAATAATTACAATAGCTATAATAATAATTGTAATAGAATTTGGAAAAACCTGAAAAAAAGTGAAATTAAAAGAAAAGAATGTGTGTAAGGATACAGGAAAAATGCAAAAAAGGCATTCATAAAGAAAAACTAAGAATAAAAGAAATGAAATGTAAAGCAAAGAATTGTGAAAAACCATTATAATTTGTTTCTTCTGTTTTTAAGGAATTGTGTTGTAGTACAATATTACTTGTTACTATTTAGTAATAATAAAAATGTATTCTATTAAGTACTTTGCTATACTATCATAAGCTAATGTTAGACATTTTGTGGCTTCAGCTTGTTTTCGGAGACCGAAAACACTTGGTGGGGGAGGTGTTACATAAAATAACCTAACTCCTTTTTACTCTCCGAATACCTCCACACATTCTATGCTCTCCTTAGGTACACTCGTCGTTTGTCTAGCAAACAACAGGTGTGCCATCGAAGTTGCATCATTTTAATCTCGCTCTCTGACTTTCGTCTTCCAGAGAAGAAGAAGGTGGAGAGTTCGAGCCAAGCAACGCCACTATTGCATTATGCTTTATTTTTAGGTTTAAGTTTAGTCTTAAGCTGACCACTGCGAACATCAAGTCAATAAACTTATAAGTTCTTAAAAAAAACGAAAGGAAACGGTTTTTTATTTTTCGATCCAAGATAGAGATAAAACTATATCTTAACGTCACAGCGTAAATTTGTATTCACTTGGTTGGTAACCCCTTCGGGTAGGGGACAGAATATACCCGAGGTAGACATGCCTGTCGTAAGAGGCGACTGAAATCCACAAAAGCGGAGACGGAAACTTCGCAAAAAATGGCAAAAAGTAAAACAAAAGACCCGGTCCTCCTGGCAGGGGGTTTGTGTGTAGAATCTACTGAACTACCTAGTAAAACTAACTCAGTTAAATCAAGTATGGCAATGAACAAAACAATAGATATAAATACCCCAGGTGGCAGACCAGGTAAACTGGAAAATCCACTCTCCTCGGAGGTCGGTCCCATGGATTCTGGGGGGGACCATTTATTGCTTATTCAACACAGTTCCAGAAGGAGTTCACTCACGCCGAGAACTCCACCAAAAACAAAAACAATTGCGCCAAAAAACGTTACGGTAAAAGGCTATTATTGCAAGCATTCTAAAAATGCATAAAGAAAAATCTGAAATTGAAACCAGTGTAGTCGAAAGTGAACAACATAAAACAGATTCACAAGCGAAAGTAAAAACAAACAGCTATTATAACGAATGGCAAGCCGAACTTAAAGCCAGGAAAAATCTGGAAGAAATTGTTTTAAGTCTGCAAAACCAGATAAAAGCTCTAGAGACAAAAGTTTCTCTGTTGGACTGTACCAATAAATACCCAGTCCAACCAGTCCAACCAATCCAGCAAGATGGGGAAAAAGAATTCCACACAGATGAAGAAGAGCTGGCACAAGAAACAGAAGGTCATCTGCAGAAGAAGAGCAAAAGGCCAACGAAAAAACGCAAGGCAGAAGAAAGTCCTGAAACATCTTCAAGAAACCTTAATAGTGTGGCTACGGCAAAACACGCAAATTTACAAGCTAAGGCGGATGATAAAAGGCTTGAAAAGATAACCACCGTCTCGAAAAGACAGCTATTACCACCACCAATTATGATCTCTGGAGTAGACAGATTTGGTGAGCTAAAGAGAATAATTGAACAAAAATCGAAGAAAACATGCAAGTTCACATCATATAGCAACAATAATTGGAAATTAAATGTTGACGACAGTGACTCTTATAGAGAAATCACTGACGAACTAACGAAAATGAACTTGCAATGGCACTCATACGAAAATAAAGCTACTAGACCATTTAAAGTAGTAGCCAGAGGTCTTCACTTTTCATGTGATGAACATGATATTGTCGAAGACTTAACGAACAAAAAATTCCAAATTTTGGAAGCCAAAAATCTAATTAAAAAAGAAAGAATAGGAGGCATTGATGGGGAGCCAACGACAAAAAGTAGAAAACTACCTCTTTTCATGCTCTCCTTCCATAATCAAGAAGATGCCGAAAAGGTTTACGGTATAAAATCAATAATGGGTATTGTTGTTAAGATCGAGCCACTTCGAAAGAGGCCCAACTCAATACCTCAATGCAAACGATGCCAAGCCTTCGGGCATACGCAAAGCTACTGCAAAAGAGATTTTGCATGCGTTAAATGTGAAGGAAAACATCCAACAAATGACTGTCCACTAAAGAAAGATGACAAAGCGAAATGTATTAACTGTCATGGAAATCACCCAGCTAGTTACAGAGGTTGTCCGGTTGAAATACAATACCAAGAGAGGAAAAACAGAGTTGTTAGCAACCACCAAAAAACCCACCTAAAAATAAAAACAAACAACAAGCAAATATCGAAAGCAATAAAATAGACAAAATTCCAATTGCTGCTAAAACAAACACGCCAATTGGGAATAACAAATCGTATTCCCAAATAGTGAAAAATACACGTAAAGAAGAAGAAATATCAGTCAAGGAAATGCTTTTTACTATTATTCAAAGATTGGATAAACAAGACAAAATAATAGAGTCCCTAAGTAAAGAAGTTTCCTCAGGAAAAAAACCACAAAATAATAATGATTAAAAATCTAAAAGTCGCAACCTGGAATGCAAACGGTTTACTCCAACATATCTCTGAATTTCAAATATTTCTAGATAATGAAGACATTGATGTTTGCCTGATTTCTGAAACCCACTTCAAACAGGGAACAAAGATTAGAATTCCTGGGTACCTCTGTTACCACTCTCCCCATCCAGCTGACAGTGCCAGGGGAGGCAGTGCTGTAATTGTAAAAAGTGTGTTGGAACCTTATGAATTGCCCAAAATAGCGAAACAATCCATGCAAGTAGCTACAATAAACATTTTGATGAAAAACAAAGAATTTAAAATAGCTGCCATATACTGTCCACCTAAGCATTCACCTACTGAGGAAGATCTCAATGACCTTTTTCAAACTCTAGGGAGTAACTTTATCGTTGGTGGTGACTTCAATGCAAAACACACCTACTGGGGGTCAAGATTAATAACGACAAAGGGCAGAAAGCTTTACAAAACAGGGCGAAGTCTCAACTGCGACTTTATTTCGAGTGGTTCGCCTACATATTGGCCATCTGACCCAGCGAAAATACCAGATCTTATTGACTTCTTTATAACCAAGGGAATCAATAGAAAAGACGTAAAAATTGAAACCAGTGATGATTTGTCGTCAGATCATACATCCGTAATCCTAACGGTCAACGGGATGTCAATAGAACAAATAATAAACGCAAGACTTACCAACAAAAGAACGAACTGGTGTAAATTTAAAGAACTACTCCAAGGATTTATTAATCTTAGATCTCCATTGGTTACAACGAACCATATTGACATGGAAGTGGAGCAATTTATTGCCGATATACAACAGGCAGCAGAAGATAGTACACCGACCTATCACCAAAAAAACAAACAGTGGTAAAGTTTCCTATAGAAATTAGGGAACTTATATTAGAAAAGAGAAGAGCTCGTAGGAAATGGCAAATGACACGATATCCCGGCGACAAAACTATATTTAATAGACTAAACAACAAGCTTAAAAAAATTATTGGTGAATTTAAAAATAGATCTCTCAATAAATACCTCTGTAACTTAACTGCTGACAAAGTCACAGACTACTCCCTTTGGAAGGCTGCCAAACATTTAAAGAGACCTCAAGAGCAAGATCCCCCGTTAAAAACATCTGATGGGAAATGGATCGGCGACCCAAAAGAAAAGGTTAAACTTTTTTCGGAACACCTCTCAAATGTTTTTAAGCCTTTTCCACCTCGCATAGCAAACGAATGTCTTGATTTCTCTGATAGAGTAGATGAAGACATAATTGCTTATGTTTCGTTAACAGAGATCAGTACATGCATCCATAAATTATCCATTAGAAAATCGCCAGGTTATGATCTTATAACTGCCCAGATCCTTAAAGAGCTACCCTTCAAAGCGTTATTAAAACTCAAGCTCATAATTAATGCTTGTTTCAGACTAAGATATGTCCCACTTCACTGGAAGATAGCAGAAATTATTGTTATACCTAAACAAGGTAAACCTCTATCAGAAGTTAGCTCATATAGACCAATATCGCTTTTACCGGTATTATCAAAACTTTTCGAGAAACTGCTTCTTAAAAGACTAGACAAAATCATAGAGCAAAGAAGGCTTATTCCCACCCATCAGTTCGGGTTTAGGAATAAACATTCAACCATAGACCAAGTGCATCGTATAACTAATGTTATAGAAAGAGCACTAGAAGAAAAAAAAGTTTGTTCTACATTATTCCTAGACGTTGCTCAGGCTTTCGATAAAGTTTGGCATAAGGGTTTAGAGTATAAGCTTCATAGGGACTTACCTAGACAATACTATGAGATACTAAAATCTTATATAGCAAATAGATTCTTTAGAGTACGCTACGGTTCTGCGTATTCTGATCTTAAAGAAATACAGGCAGGTGTTCCACAGGGAAGTGTCCTAGGGCCCACTTTATATTTATTATATACTAGGGATATACCACATGCGAATGACACGATGATAGCCACATTTGCAGACGACACTGCTCTTCTATCAACGGATGGCTGCGTAGCTAAAGCAACTGAAAAGCTCCAAAATTCAGTTAACGAGATATGTGATTGGACGCAACGTTGGCGAATTAAACTTAATGAGTCAAAGTCCACCCATATTAATTTTACTAATAAAAAAATAACGAACCTTCCTGTGGTTATTAATAATCAAGTAGTTCCTTATTCTAACACAGCTAAGTATCTGGGTATGAATCTGGATGCTAAACTGAAATGGAAGGAACATGTGAAAAAGAAAGTAGAAGAGCTAAATATTAGATATAGAAAACTCTATTGGTTGTTAGGATATAATTCAGAAGTGTCAGTTGAGAATAAAATCTTAATATATAATCAGATTTTAAAACCTGTTTGGACATATGGTATCCAATTATGGGGTTGCACAAAGAAAACAAATTTACTAGCCATTCAAACATTTCAAAACAAAGTCCTTCGGGGAATAGTAAATGCCCCATGGTATATAAGAAATAATGACTTGCATCGTGATTTGCAGATTGATCACGTGACGGAAGTAATTAAAAAGAACGCAATCCGTCACAACGTGCGTCTGCAGATGCATATTAATCCGGAGATAGAAGACGTCTTAAATGTACGATATAATATTCGTAGATTAAGTAGAACTAAACCTCACGAAATTGTTATCTGACAATTATGAGAACCAGTATTTAAATTTAAATACCTTCTCAAACCCAAACTGAACGTTGAAACTAAAATCATTTGTCGATCTTTCTTTGATTGGTCATGATTAAGGAGGTGTTTTTGGTGCGGTTAGAATCCCACACTACTCTGGGTTTCCAACCCCACAGTGTCTTTCGAGATTTTCACCTACCGTTAAAAAAAAAAAAAAAAAAAAAAAAAAAAAACCTGGTTGGTAACTAGAATGACTCAACAAAATTGTGGGACGAAATCAATACAAAAAATACAGCACCCAATAAATTATCAATTTAAATACATAAGTATTGTCAATGAATCTAATTGCTATAATACTTGTACTTTAAACAAATTCCATATTCCATGTCATACTTTGAACGTACGTAGTAAGTACGTACTTTTTAAGAAGATAGAAATGCGATAAAACAACTGATTCTGGTTCTGACTTGATTAACTCGCAAAAACTATAAGAACAAAAAAAACAAAAACCAGAGAAACAAGTGAAAGTAATTTTGATAAAAAAAATTAAATAACAATTTGTTGCAGCTAATCAAGTATTTTCCTTGAGAAATTTTAGGTCAAGGGACAAAGGAAATGATATAGTAAAACCCCTTTCCCCAATCCATAAAGTTGCGAATATGCCACCATGCTGGTAAGAAGTTTATGGGATTTCGCAATGAAATCAACTGATAGCTATTTTGGCTTATTCTGCGCAGAATATCTTCGTACATATTGAAGCCTTTGTATTTCTCCCACAATTCTACTGTTTGTGACGGGGAACATGTAGATAAAATAATTGCGAACAGCATACCTACGTATTTGAAATGGATTAGAAGAATCTTCAATTGACTTTTTCCAACGATTTTCGGATCGCACGCACTCCGATACGTATTACATATGGTATGTAGGGTAAAGGTGTTAACAGTTCCCATGTGATCCACTGTGTACCATGGGTGTACACAGCGAATCAGTGCACGGTACACAGTGAAACAGGGATTTAAAATCAATTTATTCAGTAAAAACAAAAGTTTTTTTCATAACATATATATATTTATTAATTCGTTTTATTATTGAGTGATAGACAAAAGAATAAAAACGAAAATGAAAGAAAAATAAAACTAGTAATTCAGTTGCTCATAATTATTGCTAGCGAACATCCAGATTTGAAAAATTAACATGGATTGAAAATTTTGGATTCTGGAGCCTCGAACTGCTACCATGTTCATGATTCACTGTGTACCACTTTCAACTGATTCACTGTGTACAATGTTGTCATTTCACAAAAACATATTAATAATTTATAAAATATTTCACCAAAGTAAACAAATGGACAAAAATTATTAAGTCTATATAAACAAAAGTACGAATATTTAACTCAAATGAAGTTACAATACGCACTTTCTTAATAAGATCAAAAATAAAAAAAAAAAAAAAAAAAAATGACTTACCTATGCAGAAAACACAAACACACGAGGATAACCACCTTCGACAATGCGATCGCGCGAACCGTTAGTCTGTTGCGAGGGGAAGTTAAAATGTGTTCTTTTCTCATTTCTAGATTCATTTTAAAATAAAAAGAGACTGTTCTGTTCTGTATCTTTTGTTCCGTGAAATACATACATATACATAATACATATGTACTCATTGTCCGTTTTCAAGAGGGACGGCAAGTTGGATCCCTCTCGTGGATTGGAAATCTTAGAATTAGAGGTGGAGAAATATCGATAGTCAGTGCCATCGATAGTTCTCGATAGTTGGCTTTTGACTATCGATAGTTTTTTCCTCTTAAGGGTAACAATAAAACAAGTTAAATGCACCATATTAAATAAATTATTCTCACCGACAGAGATTAGATTCCACGTTTTAAAGAAACCCGGTCGAGCTTTTTAGGTTCAGACATCATAAAATGTACACCTACCTACGTATATAAAAATAAAATACTTCCGTTGTTGGTTTTGCAGAAAAATGTATTAAGGAAAATATGCCGCAAACACCGTCGTAGTCCCAGTTATCCATTGTTTCGTAATATGAAAACTCTTCCAGTCCGTCATCAATATTGTTTTAAAGTGTTAAAGACGTTCTTTACGAGATCGGGAAACCTTAATTGCAGATTCATTTCTGATTATAATCTAAGAGGAAACCTTTTGAATCTTGTCTTTGTACCCTACTGTCCAACTACTGCTTTGCGTAATTTTTATTTGGTTTCATCTTGCCGCCTTTTTAATAGGCTTCCACATTCAATCAGAGCTTTAAATTCTTTTAGTATGTTTAAAAAATATCTCATGAATTGGCTTTTAGAGCTAGATTATGCTAACTTAGAATCCTTTTTCTCTGACATTCTGGTGTAATTATAGGTTTTTATTTTGCTTTGTAATATCTCTTTTTGAATATCTATCGTATAATTCTTTCTTTCATTCTCTTAAATTTTGCGATAGCGTTTTTTGCTTTAATGGTCACCCCACCTATAATTATAATTATTTTGTAATGTACTTTGATGTGGCATTTGACATACTAAATAAAAAATGTCACTCATATTATTTCTTGAATTTTGTATTAATAACTAATGTAAAATATAAAAAATGTTGTATCAATTTGAATTTTTATCTATCTGCATATCTATAGGCAGAGAGAATTGAAATACCCACTCCCATTTCTACGTTGCTCACTCATAAAAGGGGGAAACCCCTTTTAAAGTTAGGAGAAAGACAAATAATAATGCCCCTATTCCTACGCTACTGACCCATAAACAGGGAATCTCCACTGATGGAAAATTGTTGGAAATGCAGATCATAATAGTGAAAACTGCACCCAAATCCGTTTAGTGGTTCTCGAGATTATCCTGTACATAGAGAAAGACACATTTTGGGGTCTTCCTTTATAACTATGTATAGATAGTGCAATCGATAGTTCTCCACCTCTACATAGAATACGACACACAGCTTCATTGCTGCATTTCTGTTAGCTGCTTCTATTTGATATTGGATATTCCATATCGAGAGTTTTTGCACTCCTCTGGCGCTCCTTTGCACAATAGTGCCGACTGGTAAATAAAGTTATTCCTACTCTGTACTCTGAGTCGAAATAGCGAAATACATACCTACTTCTCTAGTTAGAGTTTTATCACATATAATATAGTGTCAAGCTGTCAAGCAGTTGTCAGTGAAGAAGGAAAGCGTGTGGACGTGTGGTTCTTGGCGGGTCAAGTAGTTTAGTTTACGAACTTTCAATTTCATTTAAAATTGTCTTTGTTTATTAATCACACTTATATTATAAATGCGAAAGTAACTCTGTCTGTCTATTACCTTTTCACGCCTAAACCGCTGAGCCAATTATAATGTAATTTGGCAGAGAGATATTCTGGGACTTGGTGAAGAACATAGGCACAAAAGCCGCCTGCTAGGTGGCGCTGGAGTCATGTTATTAACCAAATCTTCTCACGCCTTAACCGCTGAACCAATTGTAATGTAATTTGGTATAGAGATAGTCTGGGACCTGGGGAAGGACATAGGTGGGAAATCCGCCTGCTAGGGGGCGCTGGCGTCAAGTTATTAACAAAACCTTTTCACGCCTAAACCGCTGAACCAATTGTAATGTAATTTGGCAGAGAGATAGTCTGGGACCTTGGGAAGAACATAGGTGGAAATACCGCTCGCTAGGGGGCGCTGGAGTCAAGTTATTAACAAAAACTTTTCACACCTGAACCGCTGAACCAATTGTAATGTAATTTGGCAGAGAGATAGTCTGGGACCTGAGGAAGAACATAGCCGCCCGCTATGTGGCGCTGGAGTCAAGTTATTAACAAAATCTTCTCACGCTTAAGCCGCTGAACCAATCATAATGAAATTTGGTACAGAGATAGTCTGGGACCTGGGAAAGGACCGCTCGCTAGGGGGCGCTGGAGTCAAGTTATTGACAAAACCTTTTCACGTCTGAACCGCTGAAACAATTGTAATGTAATTTGGCAGAGAGATAGTCTTGGACCTGAGGAAGAACATAGGTGAAAAAGCCGCCCGCTTGGTGGCGCTGGAGTCAAGTTATTAACAAAACCTTTTCACGCCTAAACCGCTGAATCAATCATAATGAAATTTGGTACAGAGATAATCTGGGACCTGGAAAAGGACATAGGTGGAAATACCGCTCGCTAGGGGGCGCTGGAGTCAAGTTATTAACAAAACCTTTTCGTGCCTAAACCAATCATAAAGAAATCGACATTAACAGTGCATGCAATGGCATGGAACGATACTATTACATGACAATACTAAATCCCATATCTCACGAGTAACAGTACAAAAGCTCTTTGTTTTTGGGATTGGAAATTCTTTCCCACCAACGGTACTGTCCTGATATTTCAGTCAGTCTGAAGTCATTTAGCCACCAGTCTTCCTATACCAAGAAAACGGCCATGAAAACATTTAAAGATATCATTGCGTTGAAAATTCTGAAATTCTTAAAAAATTAATACTTGGGATTGGACGTCGGAAAAGCGTTGTAGATGCTCACGCCTCATTATTTGATTAAAGTTAAATGTATAAAAAGTATTATTAGCTTCTAATATGGGATTCACACTAGCGTCGAAATGAGATAATTTCGAGTTTCAAATAAAAAGTGTTCATACCTACGCTTGCTAATTTCGTGAATGGATGCATTCAGTTCCGATAGTAAATCTATGACGGTGCCATGTTATATATATTTTTTTTTTTAATTAAATTATATTTTTATTTACATAAGTAAAGGTATAACGTATAGTAATAATAATAGTTGGATGTTATTGTTAAACAGTTGGGTAGATAAAGTCGACTATTATATAGCTAACATTGGATAGATGCGGCGCTGCCTCGGGTTAATATCTTAAAATATCACTTTTCGGGTGTGTTTTGCCACTCCGGGTATATCAACAATGGTCAGGCACTCGCGTGGATATCAAGTCGACTACAGAGCCAACTGTAGAAAAGTGCCCCAATGGGCGCGGAGCTCAAATAAATGGACAGATACTATGTATGTACGAATCCTATGGCCGACGCTCTTTGGTTCCACATGCAGTTGATCGGAGTGCATCTACAACTTCAATTTCTTTTTTTCAGATAACATCCCATATTTATTAAATCATTCCATGAGATATTTGTGTTTTGTATGTAATTCCATTATATTTTTCGTTTTTATATCACTTTAATTGTGCTGAACGCGGCCAGTAGCTTTGACAATTGTAATCTCAACCACATAGTTTATTTACGGAAATAACTACTAATTACTAGATTTCTCCCAAATAAGCGATATTTTTTTTTTTAGTACTGAACAATTTTTCTTTTGTGTTTAGATCACCGAGATCAATAAGAATCCGTTGTTTAATCTTTGCGCAACGAAAACTTTAATATTACCTTATTAATTTGTTCTGTCATTGTTATTCAGAATCATTCAACTGCATTCAAATTAAGTTTGTTCGATTTTATTTTCACTTAATTTTGAACGAATTTCAACGAAATTAAGTTGAAATGAGATAATCTCGATATGTCAATTCGTATGGGAAATTATCTCATTTCGAGCATAATTTGGAAATTCGCAACGAAATTACCTGTTTTGCGCTGGTATGAATACCGTATGATCTAAATGCTTGCTATTAAATCAAACATTTCATGGGGTACATTGTTGTATTGTATTTGGAAGGGGGTTGTCTCCTTAGAGACGACAAGCACGTAGACCTGTAGGCCCATTGTACCTTGGTGAAGTACCACCCCATTCGCTGAATTAGCGATTTGTTGCTGAGCTATATGTCGATCTAAATCTGCCCATTGCTTTCGCAAAGCGAAGCAATAGGGCAAGATTGAGCTCCAGTAGATCAACGTCCCGTAGGACGTAGCTGCCTAGAGTGGCCTTTCTGATTCGAGCAAAGGCCGGACACTCGCTAATGAAGTGCTCAGCCGTCTCATCTTCTTCCAGGCATATCTCGCAGAGGCCCGAGCTTCTGATTCCAATTTCGTTCAGGTGCTCGTTTAAGGGAGTGAACCCAGTGACCAGTCCTGTGAGGATTTCGAGGTCATTTCTACGAAGGTGTAACAGAAACTTAGTTCTGTTTGCCCTGGGCGCGTCTACTAACATTTTGGCCTGTCGGCATGACCTAAGTTCGTGCCAATGGTTGTAATGCTGTAGTCGCAGCAGTTCAAGAAGCTTGTTTTTAGCATAAGCTAAATTGCAGCCAATAACAGGCTGAGGACCGATAAAAGGGGTCGCTGATCCAGCTCTAGCCATTTGGTACAGAGATAGTCTGGGACCTGGGAAAGGACATAGGCAGAAATACCGCTCGCTAGGGGGCGCTGGAGTCAAGTTATTGACAAAACCTTTTCACGTCTGAACCGCTGAAACAATTGTAATGTAATTTGGCAGAGAGATAGTCTTGGACCTGAGGAAGAACATAGGTGAAAAAGCCGCCCGCTTGGTGGCGCTGGAGTCAAGTTATTAACAAAACCTTTTCACGCCTAAACCGCTGAATCAATCATAATGAAATTTGGTACAGAGATAATCTGGGACCTGGAAAAGGACATAGGTGGAAATACCGCTCGCTAGGGGGCGCTGGAGTCAAGTTATTAACAAAACCTTTTCGTGCCTAAACCAATCATAAAGAAATCGACATTAACAGTGCATGCAATGGCATGGAACGATACTATTACATGACAATACTAAATCCCATATCTCACGAGTAACAGTACAAAAGCTCTTTGTTTTTGGGATTGGAAATTCTTTCCCACCAACGGTACTGTCCTGATATTTCAGTCAGTCTGAAGTCATTTAGCCACCAGTCTTCCTATACCAAGAAAACGGCCATGAAAACATTTAAAGATATCATTGCGTTGAAAATTCTGAAATTCTTAAAAAATTAATACTTGGGATTGGACGTCGGAAAAGCGTTGTAGATGCTCACGCCTCATTATTTGATTAAAGTTAAATGTATAAAAAGTATTATTAGCTTCTAATATGGGATTCACACTAGCGTCGAAATGAGATAATTTCGAGTTTCAAATAAAAAGTGTTCATACCTACGCTTGCTAATTTCGTGAATGGATGCATTCAGTTCCGATAGTAAATCTATGACGGTGCCATGTTATATATATTTTTTTTTTTAATTAAATTATATTTTTATTTACATAAGTAAAGGTATAACGTATAGTAATAATAATAGTTGGATGTTATTGTTAAACAGTTGGGTAGATAAAGTCGACTATTATATAGCTAACATTGGATAGATGCGGCGCTGCCTCGGGTTAATATCTTAAAATATCACTTTTCGGGTGTGTTTTGCCACTCCGGGTATATCAACAATGGTCAGGCACTCGCGTGGATATCAAGTCGACTACAGAGCCAACTGTAGAAAAGTGCCCCAATGGGCGCGGAGCTCAAATAAATGGACAGATACTATGTATGTACGAATTCTATGGCCGACGCTCTTTGGTTCCACATGCAGTTGATCGGAGTGCATCTACAACTTCAATTTCTTTTTTTCAGATAACATCCCATATTTATTAAATCATTCCATGAGATATTTGTGTTTTGTATGTAATTCCATTATATTTTTCGTTTTTATATCACTTTAATTGTGCTGAACGCGGCCAGTAGCTTTGACAATTGTAATCTCAACCACATAGTTTATTTACGGAAATAACTACTAATTACTAGATTTCTCCCAAATAAGCGATATTTTTTTTTTTAGTACTGAACAATTTTTCTTTTGTGTTTAGATCACCGAGATCAATAAGAATCCGTTGTTTAATCTTTGCGCAACGAAAACTTTAATATTACCTTATTAATTTGTTCTGTCATTGTTATTCAGAATCATTCAACTGCATTCAAATTAAGTTTGTTCGATTTTATTTTCACTTAATTTTGAACGAATTTCAACGAAATTAAGTTGAAATGAGATAATCTCGATATGTCAATTCGTATGGGAAATTATCTCATTTCGAGCATAATTTGGAAATTCGCAACGAAATTACCTGTTTTGCGCTGGTATGAATACCGTATGATCTAAATGCTTGCTATTAAATCAAACATTTCATGGGGTACATTGTTGTATTGTATTTGGAAGGGGGTTGTCTCCTTAGAGACGACAAGCACGTAGACCTGTAGGCCCATTGTACCTTGGTGAAGTACCACCCCATTCGCTGAATTAGCGATTTGTTGCTGAGCTATATGTCGATCTAAATCTGCCCATTGCTTTCGCAAAGCGAAGCAATAGGGCAAGATTGAGCTCCAGTAGATCAACGTCCCGTAGGACGTAGCTGCCTAGAGTGGCCTTTCTGATTCGAGCAAAGGCCGGACACTCGCTAATGAAGTGCTCAGCCGTCTCATCTTCTTCCAGGCATATCTCGCAGAGGCCCGAGCTTCTGATTCCAATTTCGTTCAGGTGCTCGTTTAAGGGAGTGAACCCAGTGACCAGTCCTGTGAGGATTTCGAGGTCATTTCTACGAAGGTGTAACAGAAACTTAGTTCTGTTTGCCCTGGGCGCGTCTACTAACATTTTGGCCTGTCGGCATGACCTAAGTTCGTGCCAATGGTTGTAATGCTGTAGTCGCAGCAGTTCAAGAAGCTTGTTTTTAGCATAAGCTAAATTGCAGCCAATAACAGGCTGAGGACCGATAAAAGGGGTCGCTGATCCAGCTCTAGCCAGAGTATCAGCTTTATCGTTTCCCGGGATGTCAGAATGTCCCGGGACCCAGACCAGTGTGATCTTATTACATCGCCCAAGCTGATTCAGTTTGTTGACAGCTTCCCCAACAATTTTTGAGTTGATCAACGCTGCTGAACAGGCTTTGATAGCTGCTTGGCTATCAGAGCAGATGTAGATGGACTTGGATTTCCACCTCTTGTTAAGTGCAATGTGCGCTGTAGTAGCGATAGCATACACCTCTGCTCTGGGGTACAACCAAATAACAGTAGAAAAATGATGCTGCTGCTTATCCACAGTGTTTTTGGGCGCGGGCGAAGCCGGGCGGGACAGCTAGTAAAATATTAAATAAAAATAAAAATACAAAAAAGGACCATCTTTGACAATTCAGAAGTGGGATTCCTAACCACTTCTAGGGAAAGTTCCACGAAAACGGTTGTACGCATACGGGCAAACAACAAAACGAAACGGAGGACAACGACGACACGAGTTCCACGTATGGATACAACGACGTTTGCTATTCTCATTCCAAAGAAAAACCGTTGTATGCAACGCAAACGAGCAAACAACAAAACGAAACGGGATAGAGAAAACGAAGGGCAACGACGATACGAGTTCCACGAAAACGGTTGTACGCATACGGGCAAACAACAAAACGAAACATAATAACGAAAACGGTTGTACGTACACGGGCAAAAAACGAAACGGGATAGAGAAAACGAAGGGCAACGACGATACGAGTTCCACAGATAGGAGAGTCACGCGCAGCAAAGCAAACATATATGAATCATTGAAAAAAAGGGACATTGTTGTTCGGAGAGTGGCACGGTGATCATCACGGATAACGAACGACGATTTGATAGTTTTTTATTTTTTTGTATCAGTTAATTAGAGAAAATGCCGAAATTAAATTCCTTAAAAGTGATAGAGCTAGACCGTCTTTTAAAAAATCAAAATCTATCACTTGAGGGTAATAAGGCCCACAAAGTTGCAAAACTAATTGACGCGTATGGAACAGACGAAGTTGACGCTGAGGAAAATGATCCAGGTGAAGAAACTCCAGAATTTCAACGGCAGATGGATGACTTGCGCGAAATAGTGGCAAACTTAGCTAACACAGTAACTGCAATGGCTGTGAATTTTCAACGTAGTGAGCCGAGAATAGCACAATGTTTAGGTGCAGTTATCAACAAGGTTCATAATGAGCAGGAAGCAGCAACGACAAGCCACCAATGTTCAGAAGCAGCAGGACAGTCAACACCGCAACGAAATGCAAATGAAAATAACAGCAGCTTTGCACAAGATCGACATTCGAACGGAATCCAAGTTCGCTTCCAGAATTCGACCCACTTAAAGGACCAATAACATCAAGACAATTCATCGATAAAGTGGAGTAGATGCGGCAAGTGTATTCATGGGGTGAAGAAGCAATATTACTCGCGGTGCAGCACAAGCTCAGAGGTGCCGCTAAAGAATGTGCCGATGTTCAGCCAGTATTTCAAACGTGGGCACAATTTGTAAAGGCACTAACCACCGATTTTCCAAGCGGAGTCAATGTGGCTGATGTGCATCAAGAAATGGCGAAACGAAGACGCCAAATTAATGAATCACTACGGGAATATTATTATGCGATGCTTAACATTGGACGACGAGGTGAGTTGGACGAGCTTTCAATCATTTCTTACATTATTAATGGCATCAATGACAATAACCGTACTCGCATATTGTTTGCAATAAATATCCATACATGCAACGACCTACTACGGTCGCTGGAAAATTGATCAACCTTACCAAAAAGCATGCCGGAGAGGAAATCAGTATCAGAAGATCAGGAAAGTAAACATAACGAACACGGGGTGTGAAATGTTTTAACTGTAACGAGTTTGGTCACTTAGCGGCAATATGTTCAAAATCTCGACGCAGAGTTCGTTGCCAAAAATGTTCTAGATTGGGACACGAAACGAAAAATTGTCAGGTTTCCTCTAAGCCAAACATAACCATAATTGAAGGTATAGTCCCACAGGAAAACTCTGTACCTCCAGTGATGATGAGGAGCAACGGGAGTATTTATCATTCACAGACACGGGCAGTGACCTCTCGCTTATTGAACAATCCATGGTTCCAAATATAAAACGCATTCCAGCAACTAAGTGTCTAGTGGGTTTTGGAGGATCTGAAGTGGAAGTAGCGGAGAAAATCATAGCAGTCATCGAGACGGACGACAAGCGAAACATCAATGCCACTTTGTATATTGTTCCAGATAAAACTTCTCCTCCTTTACTTTCAACAGACTTATTAAGAAGTGGTTGTTGGGTTTTGATTTCAGTGAAATTGGTAATCTTGTCAGAGTTTTGGTTTAACTTCATGATATTTATATTATGCTTTAACTTAATTTAACTTCATTAACTTAACTCCTGTATTTTTTGCAATCTTAAATCTCAACAAAATGCTTTCACCCCACAATAATTTCTTCCTTAGGTTTTTTTCATTATAAAGTTCCATACATCCGCCACTAGTTCTATAACTATAGGATGTATCTGTTATATTTCTCTTTTAATTTCGAGTAAAGTACACTATTTAAGCTAGTATATAAGACATAAATATTATACTTAAGTACATATTAATCCATAATTGTTAATTAGAATACATTGATTGAAATAAAAACTGAATTGAATTGAATTGAAATTTTCGCAACGTGCTAAACGGTCGGAAATACTACAAAATCTACTGGCGAACGATATTATATGTCCAAGTACGTCGTCGTATGCAGCATCGGTGCTTTTGGTAAAAAAGGCAAATGGGGAAACTCGGATGTGCGTGGACTACCGGGTTTCGAATGCTGTAGCCGTCAAAAAACTACTTGATGCCAATCGTTGAAGAACAACTGTCTCGTTTGGCTGGAAAAACTCTCTTTACGACTCTGGATATGACCTCGGGGTACTATTAAATCCCTTTGGAAGACGAATCGAAGAAGTTTACCGCATTTTTGACGCACGAAGGATTGTTCGAACATAAGGTCATGCCATTCGGATTAGCCAACGCGCCAATGGTGTTCCAGGAAATTATTGTCAACATAATAAAAGGGCTCCGAAGTCGTCAACAAATCATCAACATGGACGATCGAACGCAGACAGCACTGGACAACATGATTAAAGAAAAGCTAAAATGGAAACAGCGATTCGACGCAAAACATCAGAAGCCGCATCGCTATTCCGAGGGCGATCTGGTCGTCATCGACTACGTGCCAGCAGCAACTGGGACTTCACATAAATTGGATCCACAGTATTAAGGACCATATATAGTGACCAAAGTTCTCGACAACGACAAGTACATCGTCGAGGATCTGTCGGACGTCCCACGAACTCAAAAGCGATACACCGGTGTTATGGCTAGTTACCATATGAATCCGTGATGCACATCGGGTCCAGAAGAAACCGAAGAGAGCGATGACAGATCGTCGAGGAGCGACGAGGAGTCAGGAGAGGCCGAGCTGTCAAGCAGTCGTCAGTGAAGAAGGAAAGAGTGTGGACGTGTGGTTCTTGGCGGGTCAAGTAGTTTAGTGTACGAACTTTCAATTTCATTTAAAATTCTCCTTGTTTATTAATAAAATATAAAATAAAAATGAAAATATAAAAAAAGGAACATCTTTGACAATAGTTACATAGATATCGCACGCAGAGTAAAAAAAAAAATGACCACATTTTCAATGGCAAAAATTACTCGCAACCGTAGGGTGTGTTGCATCGATTCAATAGATTGGTTTCAAACCATTTTAAGTTGTATGGTCGTGCGAGTCAACCATCCTCCAGTGTGTTGTGATTGTGACTCCGGTATACACATTTTTTTCTTATTTTATTTTGCTGCCACCCTTTATTTTGTCCTACTTATCTCAATCGATCTTGCCAACGAACATGTACGAACCGCTGGCCTGTTTCTGAATTTTAAACTGTGGTGTGTTTGTGTGTATGTATATGGTGGTCATACTAGATTAGAATCACCTAACTTTGCGCGATAAAATTTATATTTCTCCTGTTATATATCAGCGAAGGAAAAAAAAAATGGTGAAAGTTAGAGCAGTTTGTATTTAATTCATAATTAAGTTTAAAAAAAATTGCAGAAAGACAAAGCGGTGCCTGAAAGACTTTTTCGCCAATGAATCAGAAACAATTGCATTTAAATCGGTTCATAAGATTAGAAGCACCTTACAAATTAATGAAAAAAATAATGTTTTTGGAATTTTTATGAAAATTTAATTTTTATTTTGAATTCATACTCCAGTTACAGTTATCAATAATGAATAGAATAATCTTTCTTTAAAATAACCTCAAAAATTCTATCTTTGAGGTAGTTTTACAATGAGACCAGATACTTGAGTGAAATCTCATTCCAGGGAAGTTTAACGGCTTCAATAAGCACTTATTTATCATCGTATTGCTTTCCACCTTCCTTTACTTTTCGTATGAGCCAGCCCCAGACAATTTCTATATTTCTATTAACGTCTGGCGAATATTGTGGCCATGGAACAAGTTCAATATTTTTACTGGCAACAAACGATTTAACAATGTGAACTATGTGTATAGGAGCGCTGTCGTGTTGAAATATCCATGAAAGCGGTCCGAGGAGATCGGGGACCAGATTTCATCACCACTGTGCAGCTATTTCCTGTCATTCTAGAGCTTTGAACCACCAAGTCGATGGTGCCCTAATCTTCTCTGCTATGATGGCGGTTTAAAAAGAGCTTCTCTTTTCTTAGATCGTGGAAGTAATAGTTATAGTCATTAGCTGCAACTTAATTAAATTTTGTTTCGTCAGAAAAGACCTCCTTTTTCCAGCTATTCAAACTTGGTCCTTATTGCATATCGCAGGTCATTCGGTCATTCGCGAATTGTAAGCTTTGTCTATTTCGAGAAGCATTAAGTGGTAGTTTTTCTTTCAGCTTACGATGCTTGTGGTATTTGGCACTTTGAATCACATGACGAACAGTAGATTTACTTGCGGTATCACCAACTGCATCTCCGATCTTAGCTATCGAAACCTCTGAATTGAAGGCTAATCGGACAATTTTTGTCGCAGCTTTATTTTTATTTTTGTCCGTACATTTTGGGATCCTTTAAACGAAAACAAACAACATGATTACTCCGATTGATCATGCCAATGATAGCACGCTTGGACAGACCTTCCGAATGGTAGACGTCGCCCTCTCTGACAATGTCAAACAATTTTTTTTACCATTCTTGAAGAAAAAATAAAGCTTACCCTTTCTTATTGACAAAATTTACTTTTTATGCAAAAAAAAATTTAATCTCTTCACAAACAACGATAGTAATTTGACTGCTTATAATCTTATGAACCAATTTAATTGCATGCGAATCTGACTGATTCCACTAACATGTCTCAATAGTACAGTTAGCCTGTTTTCAGAAAATTTTGGAATTCACCGTTGCGTTCAGCACAAACCACTCTTTCTTTCACCATCATTATTTATTCTGAAACTGCCATATATCGTAAGATAGATCATTTTCATTTCTCAAAATTGCCTGCTTCTAATCTAGTGATCCGCAGTGTATGTATATTCTCCGTCAATGCTGTTTTTGTTTGGTTTTATTTTCACATTTCTCTGAAATTTGGATGTTCTTTGATTTATGGTTGAATAAATTTCTTTTTCGGTTTGTAAGAAATCAATAAGAAAATTTTGCCGGCTTGAACATTTTTACATGTCCTTCAAACGAAAAAAATTAAATTTTGAGTAATTTGTGGAGGCATAGATATAGTATTAAAAGCGAGGGCAAATATTTTGTTGGGATCATGTAAAGGGTTACAAACTGGAAGCCAAAACAATGCCTATCTACTGTTTTCTGAATTCTAAAGTTTGTATCATTAAGCCAGCCTGAACGCTACGTGTATTGATTTTTGATGAAATAAGAATTCGCCCAAATCTTACTTTTAACTTTAAAAATACATATCAAATTTATTATGTAGGAACCTTTACAAAATAAATTGACAATCTATATTGGTCTTAAAGTAGACCAAGGACCTGACAATAGGAAAGCCACCAGTTATAAGCTGTTTTAGAAGAAAAGCCTTCTACAATTTGCAATAATGAAATATTTGTAATGTTTTATTCAAATCTGATATGCTAATTGATATTATGTACCTACATACGTCCTACATCCATTCCATTTGGAAAGAGGTACCGTGGCTAAAACATGATTAAAATTTACAAATTTACAAAATTCCATACATGCATATGTACATATAGTGGTGTGCAATATAATACCAGTGTAGCTTTGACACATAAGGGTTAACGGTATCCCATTTGGTACCTACCAACTCAGCATTATAATTGAAGTTGGTGCTCAATGGTACAAAAGAGAATATTTATGTATGTACATATGTAGGTACATACAATGTATGGTATACATATGTATATTGAGTAGCTCCAATTGAATTTGAAAAAAAAAAAATTGTTTTCGCTTGGCAATGCAGCATTTAATAGGACGCTTAATTGCTTTCATGATCATGGATACTCGCTTTTAAGCGATAAAAATATATTAAAGCAGTTCAGCTAAGAAAGCCAGCTTATATTGAGACTAAACAATTTCTATCTTACAAAAGCAATACATACATATGTATGCATGTACAATGTACATACCCATGTACTGGGATCTACTTATATTTATTACAAGAAACTTTTGTTTAAAACGAATTTATTGAAGACAATAAACGGAGTTGGTACTAAGTTAAGATATACAAATGCATACATACATATGTATGTACATACATAGGTAATGGTTTTTTCGAGAAGCTTGACTGTTTACTCACAAAGAGAATTCAGATATGTGTACATAGGTATGTAATTCTATTGTTATTCTATTATTCGCAGTAAAGGTGTTAATGGCCTTGGAATGTATGATGAGCAAAACCCATGCTCTGTACATGTACATGTATGTACATCGCAAATAACTTTTTACTTTGCACGTCTTGTTCTCTTGCGAAAACATTGTGTCTGTGGGGGGTGATGCATTTCTGTTGTTGTGTCACCGATTAATGCCTGTACCTGTATATCAAATCTCACCTCAATAGATATACAAGTGAGAGAGTAGAAGTGCTGTGTGTGACATACGGACAGACAGTAGTAAGCGAAGATATAAGTCTCCTAGTATTCTATCCTCAGCAACACGAAAAATCATCAATCACACCGATAATGGAATTCGGCGGATTAATTGCGGAGTGTTCTCATTCGATCCGCACCTATTCACCATCATTGAAAACTTCGGCTAGCAAGTAAGCGGATGTCGGTAAGGAAGTGACAGAAAGTAAGTATTATTGAAACCGCAAACGATCCGCACGCAAAAAAGTCTAACGTTTTCAATACGCATCAAAAGGCGTGTTTTTTTTCAAATCTATATAGGCTTAGAAAAAATTTTCCATGTTAATTACACTAACAACTAAGCCTATATGAGGCTTATGAAACCTGGATAATTATCCAGTCTTAGGTGCTTAGCCTGGATAGAAAAATGTGCTACCAAACTATTTTTCGTCGATAGTTATCGAAAATTTTATCGAAATGTCAAACATAACATGAAAGTGAAGGAGAAATATGAAGGCCGGTAGCTATCAACCGAACTCTGCTGTCATTTCAAATTTAAATTATTTCAGTTCATTTCAAAATGGGTAGAAAAGAAAGTAATACGAATTTATCCGACAACGAAAAGAAAATTATAATGAATTAAGTGAATATGTTCCTCATTTTACTATTTAATTAAAATGAATTTGACGACAAAAAATTCTATCCACCAACTTATTAATGAGCGCTTGATAACTACCGTCCTTACTTTGAATGAAAACAATGTCGATGTGAAACTGTCAAAAGTCAATTAGCGTAGTCCTGCCAAGTCACTGTTCAGCGTTTTTTTTCTCATTTTCCGCTAAGCCTATACAGATTTGAAAAAAAAACACGCCTAAAGTTGATACGGATTATGTTAACGACAGTTTGATTTTTATCTTCCAAATGATGCAAAACAATAAAAAGTAAGTTTAAGTGATGCAGTGCAAGAAAGAATGTGTGAAAAAATATCTGAACTGCTTTTAAATGTTGCAGAACAATCCGGGGAAACAAAAAAGAAGTCTACCGGTCAAAAGGTCGACTGAGGACTATCAACGAAAGGAGAAACAAAAAGGCATAATGAACGCATGGAAGAACTCGCAATAGAAAAAAAAATAATTAAAAAGAGATATCGTTGAACTTCAGTTAATGAAAGTTAACAGGACTCTTTGTGCCAAGGAGCCTGTTTTGTGTTTGTTTTTACTTATCACTTCAGTCTGAAATAAATTTAGTGCTTTTGTTACTCTTGCCATGAAGGCTTATTTACTTTTCTGTTATAACATACATATGTACCTAAATAAATAACAAATGTACTGGTTTAAGCAAGTGTTTTTTTTTAATTTAAAAAGCTCCTTGATTCGAAAGAGGTGGCACAGTGAAAAAATTATTTGAATCGATTGGGGCACGCACTTGCTGAGCAGAGCTTCACTTCTAACGAAAATGTACGAAAATGACTATGACTGGTAAGCCTCAAATTGTCAGACCGATGGGCAATACTTTGAATACAGTTTTTTTTTTTATTATTTTCATACAACAAAACGAAAGTTGCGATTTCATATATAAATACCTGGTATGTACATAACAAACTATGTATTTACTTGTTTATTTATTCTCTTTCTTAATTTTTTGTATTTACTTGTTACTTTTTTTGTTTTGTTCAGCATAAACTTCTTTTATTTTATTTATTTATTAAAATTTCAAAATGTCATACACTATTTATCTTACTTTTTTTTGTTTGTATTTATTTATTTACATATTTATTTATTTATTCACATATACATAATTATGTATGAATAAACATATGCATGCACCTTTGTCATATACTATTTTACTTATATTTTGCTTGTTTCATATATTTTCTTTTTGATTGAAACTGAAGATTTTTGTCGTATTTTCCTTCAGATTAATTTATATTTTCTCTTTGTTTACTCTATATCTAGAGATAAAATAATGTTTCAGAAGAAAGATAAAGCCTATCAGAAATCTGTATTGTAAAATGTGCGGAAACAAACCCTATGTAAATTATACACGAAATAAATATCTATCTATCTAAAACAATAACAATCATCAATATTGTTAGACACCGACTTGTTTTGTATTATGTATTTCCCCATCTACACATCACTGATCACTTTTTTTAAGAAATTCTTATCTCATTTTTTGTTATGGTTAAATGTACATACGTAGTATATACATATATCAGACATTTACAATCAGGAGACCCGTATAATTTGCCAAGTCACTTCAAAACATTGCAGACCTAGAAAAATGGTGTGAAGAAAAAATAATAGAAAAATACTGTGCGCGTGTTCGATTCAGTTATGAATTTCAAGCTTCTGTTTTCTTAAAATTTCAATAAACAATTTTGAATTAACATTTAATTTAGTTTGTTTTGATTAGCTTAGAATTGAACTCGAATTGTGTTTGAATAAAATATTTGCGGTGCAATCGAAGTCTGGATGACAATCAAATAAAAAGTTTGCTTGTTTTAGAGATTCAATTTTGTGAATTTAATTGTTTTTTCGATTTATCTAATCTAAGCTAAATTAATTGCCTTAAGTAAATAGTAAACATGTGTATCTGAAGATACAATACACATACACATACTATAATTATAATAAGTGAAATTGAAGATGGATAGGAGAGTTAATATTTCGACTCATTCGATGGAGACAGATAAAACTGCTGAGTGTATAATATACATCAAAAATATAATTGTGGACAGAAATAATCAATATGTTATAGTTTAATTTAGGTTACTTCGAAAGACATAGACAAAGAGTACTCGAATGGGGCCAATAATAGTATGACACTAGCTGGCCCGACGGCAGACGTTGTTCTGCCTTTTCCGGTATTTTGCACGATGAGTTTAATTTCTAAATTGCATTAATGCACATTTTCACAGTGCGAATTCAAGTGTCGATCCAGGGAAAACACTGGATCAACACGAATTGCGTTTTCACAGTTCAGGTTTAATATTAAAATCCACTTAAAAACTGGTTTAAGCTAAGCCACCGACTTCCGTGGCTTAAGCTTATATTTATTTATTTATTTATTTATTTATTTATTTATTTATTTATCTACAAGCAATATTAGAGCTAACAGATTTACAACAATCTAAGTATATACATATGTAGATTAGAATAAAAATAAGTACAAAATTTCAGATTTAAATTTTTCTCGAGTTAAACATAACATATCAATATTTAAGGACACTTCATTAAAATACCTAACAGATCTTGATAAGGGTTCATTATAGCCATAATTTGTTCTGTGTGGTTTTTGAAATAAGTAGAATCTCGCTCTTAGAGACCTAGCGGGTACATAAATTGGTACCAACGCAAGAAGCGATGGACTCTTTATGTGGTAACACAATAAATCCCTCACCAGCATTACAGCATGGATAGTACGTCTGGATTCTAGCGATTTTATTCCAAGTAATCGGGACAAAAACCCCATCGCATTTGCTGAAATATATATTTTGTGAATCGTCTTTGAATCCTTTCAAGCCAGTCAGAGTGAAGTTTAACTTCAGGACTCCAAATAACATCTGCATACTCCAGGAGTGATCTAACGAGAGATGAATATAGGGATAGAAGGACGTAGGGATCCCTAAAATCCTTACTGTTTCTTTTAACGAAACCGACTAACGAGTTGGCTTTAGGGACCAAGTAGTCGAAATGACTATTAAAAGAAAAAGAGGAGTCAAGTATTATACCTAAGTCTTTAATACACGTGACTCGATTTAAAGGCTCAGATTCAATACTGTAGGGAAACGGCAAACAAGATGCTTTTCTTGAGAAAGAAATTACGTTACACTTTTTAATATTAAGTTTCAGGCCATTTGAAAAACACCAATTGGATAGAGAATCAACGTCAGATTGAATCCGTTGACAATCTTCGAGACATGTTATTTTTAAAAACAGCTTTAAATCATCAGCATACAACAAACATTCGCAATGAGTTATCACTGAAAGAATATCGTTGATAAAAATTATGAAAAGTAACGGACCCAGATGGCTACCTTGGGGAACACCTGATGTGCACAGGATTGCCTTTGAGCATATGTTACCAATCTGAATCATTTGTATTCTACCAGTTAAATAAGAAGATAGCCACCTAAGCAATCGGGAATGAAATCCAAATATCTCCAGCTTTTTCAAAAGTGTTTGGTGATTCACAGAATCAAAAGCTTTACTGAAGTCAGTGTATACTGCGTCAAGCTGGTATTTATCCTCAACGGCATTAGTGACATATGATGCAAAGTAGGTCAGATTGGTAACAGTAGATCTGCCGGAGACGAAGCCATGCTGTGCCTCGAATAAAAATTCGCTCGTTAGAAAATCAAGTCTTTTTTTTACCATGCTTTCGAACAGCTTGGGGATAGCTGGAAGTTTACATATTCCCCTATAGTTCTCTATATTGTTCCTTGGGCCTGATTTAAAGATGGGGGTCAGGTATGAAAGTTTCCATTCATCAAGGAAATTGCCTTCCAGAAGGGACTGATTGAAAATTGTGAGCAAAGGAGTACAAATCGAGTTGCGACAATGAGTAAGCAATATGGCGGGTATGCCATCGGGACGAGGATTAGTATTTGGCTTAAGTGATTTAAGTGCAGAAGTCACTTCCTCAAAGCTTAATTGAATGGATCCGATATCTATCGCACTCATTAAGTTGTTTAAGGAACTACTGTTAAAACCACAATTAGAGTAAACTGACTCAAAGAAATTAGCAAACAATTCGACAGTGTATTTTAAATCCGACGATTCAACGCCTTTGATTACCATGGTATTTGGAATCCCAACAGATTTTCTTTTAGAATTAATAAAAGATCAAAAAGATTTACTATTGTTTTTGATATAGCTTTCAATATCCATGATGTAAGCTCTGTAAAGGAATTTACTAAGAATGACAAAATCTTTACGCAATTTACTAAAATTGGCATAGTCAATAGAAAGTTTATATTTTTTATAATTTACGTAAGATTTACGTTTTCGTTTTTTTAAGTCTAGAAGCTGTTTATTACTCCAGGGAGGATCTGAAGACTTTCTTCTACGAGTAAGTGGGACAAACTTATCAAAACCTGTTAACAGTATATTAATGAAGCGCTTATACATGCTTTCCAAATCAAGAAACATAAATTCACTGAGCCATTCAGTATTAGTGAAAAAGTTATTAAGATCTACAAAATTAGCTTTGGAAAAGTTATACGTTTTTTCATTTTAATTAACATCGGTATAAGCATAAATATAAAAATCTACTTCAAAAAAGAGTTCTTTGTGATGTATTGATTCATTTAAAAGAGAAAAAGGAGCATTTGTTAAATTAACTTTAAAATCATCACAGCAAATGAAGACTAGGTCTAAAATCTTTTTTAATGAATTAGTGATATGATTAATTTGCTTAAGATTTAGAGAGTAGAGATAGTCAATAAATATAAGTTCAACTTCTTTTTTCATATTGAAAGGAATTAACATTTTATCAGTATCTGACCACTTCCAATTTATATCGGACATATTAAAGTCCTCCAAGACACATATATTCTCTGATATAGAACAAAACTTATTGATAAATTCAATATTACTAATATGTTTTTCATAAACATCAAGACAACTACTGGGAGGCACATAGCTAACAATAAAAAATAATTTTGAGTTAGGAAGCGTATTTACTTTGACAGATATACAGATTTGTTCAATGTCGATAGTTGGAAGGTTGACTTCATTAGAGCATAAATGTGACCGAACAGCAACAATTATTCCACCTCCACGTTCACTAGATGATTTGCAGCGATCGACACGATATGTATTAAATAGGCGGCAATCAAAAAGTTCAGCAGACGCAATTCCACTATAAAGCCAGGATTCAACAATGACGATAACGTCGTAGTCAATGTAGCTTGAATTATTAAAAACGTCTACTACTTTAGTTCGCAGACCACTGGCATTGTGGAAATAAATCCTTAATGACGGTCGATGAGCATTTTGCATAGATGGGTGACGAGTCTTTGTTATGTCGTTATTTTCGGGGTTGTCGATTCTGGCGAGTTTTTTGACTTGTACACAAGTGGTCGAATCATGACTCCAGTTGGCCAGAAAGTGTCAGTAAAAACCAACTTAGCAAATTCTACCGGAACGCCAATCTTAAAATTAAGAAAGCTGAGTTTACGATCGCCATCCTCTTGTTTGACTAATTTATGACACAAAATCTGAGATGAATGTATTTTCAGATTAGTTGATATAAATGCAATTATGTCTTCAGGAGAGGTAGAGGATCGAAAACTTCCAATATGGAACCACTTATATTTTTTGGCAACTTGGAGATCGCAGCCGTAGGAATTAGTTCCGATAATCACCTTTGGTGCATTATTTGAGTTACTCGTACGGTTGGAATTACCTGCACTGTTAAGATCACCTGCACCATTCGAAGAATCGTTGACAGTGATGTACTTTTCAGCTGGTGGGATATCCACAGATCGTTCATTACGTGTCTTTTTTTACCAGCCGCAACTTCAACAGCATCATGTACTAGCATGTTGTTGTCATTCATTATACAGATGTCAACATCAGAGTTTACTTCATCGATTTTAACGACAGATGAATCATTTTCAGTAGTAGCAGGCAACGGATCTTCAGGAATGACAGCAGCAGCAGAGGCGACAGCTTGATTAACTGCAACACACTCGGACGTGGGGAGTATGATACTCTTATCAGAGTGTGCATTAATAGAAAGATTAGGGCATGAAGATGGGAGAGTTTTTTCGGGTTTCTTTTTATCTCTTGAGCCACTTATACCAGCAGCAGAAACAGCATCGCCAACAGAGGAGATGCTGCTGACAGCTTTCGGACGAGAATTTGTATTTATTTATTTTTTTTTATTTTTTGTATTTTTGTATTTGCAGGAGAACATTTGTTATTCTTTGAAGATAGGCGATCCAGAGAAGAGAGTGCACGTCTATTAGTGATTGACACTTTGACGGGTTCATCTACCTTAGCTCTTCTTTTGTTGCGAGTGCTATCGCGAATACTACGGCTAGTGCTTAATGTGCTTGCATCAGTGGTAATATTCGGCGGTATGCATTCACTAACGGGGTCGGAGAGGGATCGTTATTTATAAGAGAATTCATGTTCTCTTGCATAAAGGCAAAGAAATCATTTATTTTTTGCGCGCAAACAGATATAGAATTGTTCATGCACTTATCACATTTAAAAAAAATGTTCGGGTTTGATTTAATTAAATTAATAATTGTACTATAGTCTTGAGAATTAGAACATTCACTGTGTAAGCTTAAACCACATACACTTGTGCTCATATAATTAAGCCACTTAAATACGACCACACTATTTTCGGTAAAACAAAGTTTTATTAACAAATTGAGATTAATTGGTCAAAGTAGAATGTTGATAAGCATTTGTTAAAGTTAATTCTTCTTGGTTTTTGTGTTTAACAAATCAATAAAATATAAATTTTGCAGATTATTTGTTTATATCGCTTTGAGCGCGGTGACATATAATTAAGCCATTTATAAAAAAAAAAGTTTAAAAGTAAATGTGCGTTATTTATTGTAGCTTTTTAAATATATTCTATCTCTTTAATAGTCATTACTTTATTGGCAAACCTTTTTGTATCATAACTTCGGCGCATCTATCGTTAATAGTCGTGACCCAGGCTGTACATTGAGTGGGTGTGATCTTGTCCCATTCCTGTGGAATGATTTGCCTCAGAGACCTTATTTGCAGGTTTTTTTGCAGCAACTACACTTTTTATAACACCCCATCGAATTTCTATGGGTTTTTAATAGGGACTTTGAGCTACCCACGGAAGGAGATGGGCACCAACCAAGGTTTAACGATCCTGAAACAATGTTTTGGGTCCTTATATTGTTGAAAGATCCATGCTAGTGGCCAATTGTCTGCGAATTCTCAATTTAAATGATTGTGTATGATGTCTTTATAAATCTCACCAATAATGTTTCTATTTATTTAGTCAATCGGATAAACGCCAGATGAGGGGAAGTATCCCCAGGCCATCACCGATGACCCACCAGGCATGATCATTCTCTTGGTGAGCTTCTGGTCCAATTTTTGGAAAGCGCGCCTTACATATAGCCGTCCATCGTAAGGAAACGTCATACACCATATTTAAGGCGTCCCTAATTGAAGAATTGGACCATATAGTAAGGGAGGCGACCGTAAGATTACCTATCTGATAAGGAGACAGAAAATAGTAATAAGGGATCGATAGATTAAAAACCACCAATTACAAAACTGCTGGTCGGACAAACTTTTTCAGGGAACTTTGGGTGGGAAATAGCTACTTCCGGTACGGTTTTTTGCGACTTACCTATCTCATAAGAGCATCGACAAATTTTATAAGAAGTAGAAAGAGTTTTTAATATAGATTCTAAAATACTTGGTCGGACAAGCGAAATCAGGGAATAAGGGTTTGTCCGACCAAATCGAAAAACGGGAATTTTGCTGCAAACCTATCTCATCAGGAAAATAGATAAAATAGGTACCAAATGAAAGGTATATTTGTCCTCTTCACAAATATACTGGTCGGACAAAGTTTTACGGGGAACAACCCTTTGTCCGACTACTTTAAAGGTAAAAAATGATGAAACTTACTTATGAATCTAATACCTAATAGGCCAGTAAAATCTTACAAAAAAAAAGCCAAAAAATCGCAAAGCGTGATGTAAAGCTGCATTTTTGGTATGTTATTTGGGCCCCTTAGGGGGGTGTAAGACTATGTTTTGCAAGCAAAAAAATGTTGTGCTACCTGCGCAATACGTGAAAAACTGTATTAGTTTCGGGTTTTTATTCAGTTTTTGCCGTTTAATTCAAAAACTATGGATTTTTTTTTTGACATTAGTTGACACCATCATTTTGAGATGGTTAGATTTGAGACACCCACAGCTACGTATGTTTAATAGTTTTTGAGAATTTGGTTTCAAAAAGTGTTTGATTTTCCAAAAATATTGTAGTATTGAGTTTTGCTTATGTTTTCAGCCGAACATCGGCATAACTGCTCATGCTTATACAAAAATTCTGGGATATAAAGTCTTAGCAGATATGATTACCTTGGATTTAAGCGCAAAATGGGGTCAGTAACCTTCATAGTTCTCTTGTTATCGTAAAAAAACCAAAATTGCAATACTCTTTAAACTTTATATCCCAGAATTTTTCTATAAGCATGAGCGGTTATGCCGATGTTCGGCTGAAAACATAAGCAAAACTCAATAATACAATATTTTTGGAAAATCAAACACTTTTTGAAACCTCATTTCTCAAAAACTATTAAACATACGTAGCTGTGGGTGTCTCAAATCTAACCATCTCAAAATGATGGTGTCAACTAATGTCAAAAAAACCCATAGTTTTTGAATTAAACGGCAAAAACTGAATAAAAACCCGAAACTAATGCAGTTTTTCACGTATTGCGCAGGTAGCACAACATTTTTTTGCTTGCAAAACGTAGTTTTACACCCCCCTAAGGGGCCCAAATAACATACCAAAAATGCAGCTTTACATCGCGCTTTGCGATTTTTTGGCTTTTTTTTTGTAAGATTTTACTGGCCTATTAGGTATTAGATTCATAAGTAAGTTTCATCATTTTTTACCTTTAAAGTGGTCGGACAAAGGGTTGTTCCCCGTAAAACTTTGTCCGACCAGTATATTTGTGAAGAGGACAAATATACCTTTCATTTGGTACCTATTTTATCCATTTTCCTGATGAGATAGGTTTGCAGCAAAATTCCCGTTTTTCGATTTGGTCGGACAAACCCTTATTCCCTGATTTCGCTTGTCCGACCAAGTATTTTAGAATCTATATTAAAAACTCTTTCTACTTCATATAAAATTTTTCGATGCCCTTATGAGATAGGTAAGTCGCAAAAAACCGTACCGGAAGTAGCCATTTTCCGCGCAAAGTTCCCTGAAAAATTTTGTCCGACCAGCAGTTTCGTAATTGGTGGTTTTTAATCTATCGATCCCTCATTACTATTTTCTGTCTCCTTATCAGATAGGTAATCTTACGGTCGCCTCCCGGACTAATAGGTTCACCAAGAAAATGGTCCAGCCTGGTGGCTCATCGGTGATAATCTGGGGATACTTTACCTCATCCGGCGTTTCTCCGATTGTCTAAATAAATGGTAAAATTACTGGTGAGATTTATAGCGACATCATAAACAATCATTTAAATGAAAAATTCGCCGACAATTTTACCAATACAGTACTGACTGTAAAAGAGATAGAATATGCATTAATATCTGCAATAACTAATGTATATTTAATTTTAACCATTTTTTTTAGTAAGTGGCTTAATTATATGTCACCGAGCTCAAAGCGATATAAACAAATAATCTGCAAATTTTATGTTGTAATGATTTGTTAAACACAAAAACCAAGAAGAATTAAATTTAACAAATACTTATCAATATTTTGTTTTAACTAATTAATCTGAATTTATTAATAAAACTTTGTTCTACCGAAAATAGTGTGATGGTGTTTATGTGGCTTAATTGTACGAGCACAAGTGTATGCCACACATTAAAGAAGAATCAGAGTTGGATATTGCGTTTCAGCATTTAAAACACTGCGAATTCATTTTTCCGGTCAAAAATTCTGCGTGTGTCATAGACATTGAGCAGAATTACACTTATATGTGCCGAAGAGAAGAGCATTATATCTACACGAATAACCATTTCTTAACAGAACGACGACCAATGACAATGGTTTACCCAAAAAATAATATGAGCTTTAACTGGAAAAATTTGAATTATTGAATTAAAGAATTCTAATTTCGGGGTAAAAAGTAGCGTATTCGTTAATCCAGGACATAGACTATCTATTCACGAAAGTTTCATCGAAATCTGTTGAGCCCTTAAGGCGTGATTGAGCCGCAAACATCCCATCTTTCACATTTATATTATACTAGCTGGCCCGTGCTCACTTTGCTTCGCCTGCCTACCACATTTATGGGATGTAGTTGATGGAATTTTGATTTACTTTGCTGTCTTAATAGACCAAGAGCCCGCAGTAATTTTCAGTTGTAAATAGTAACCAAAAGAGTCACTGTTACTCTTATCACGATTCCTCCGATAAAACCGAACATGAAGAGGAATATAGGGTGTCCCAGTTTAGAGGTAGATATAATCCGTTAACTGTAAATTCCTGCAGATTAGCGAACAAAATATCGTATGACAGTGGGGTATATTTTCAGCCCGTCGAAGTAAGGAACCTCTTTAAATGATATTACTTCTGAACTACTACAGATACAAAAACAATTTCTTAAATTTCGGAGAGGCAATTAGAAGCGCATACGAAATGTTGAAGACTTTATGTACATCTTAAACTCAGAATTTTGAAAAATGGTTGTTCCAATTTCTTACCTTAAATGCATTTTTCTCAAACGTTTACTCCATAAAAAGCTCTTTTTTTACTTCACTTTTATCTTTGGCGAATTCTCTAAAAATGATGTTAAACAACTTTTTTACATACGGCAAACAAAGGTGGTAGTAAAAGCCATTTTTCGACAGATAAAAATGATAAAAACTATTCAAAACAATACATATTTCATATTGGAAGCCGGAATTTTTTCTTTCGGGTCCATGGTAGCGAAATAATCCCATGTGGACCATTTTGCTGGCCACTTGGTGTATCAATTTGATGTAATCGAGCATTTCATTTTAATTCTGCATTTCGACTTATTCGCCCAAAATCAGGCCGATTTGATCGCTAACTAATTTTCGCTGAAAAATTGACTATCACCCCTGTGATGATTTTCGGTCGAAATCCAATCCGTTACGTTTTCGCAGTTTTGGTGTGATGATTTTCGGATTTCTTCGAATTCGAACGAATTAGGGGTGTGCTGAGAATCGGTCGGAATTGAAAAGCGCAAGGAAATTGACGTTTTCAATTCGTTCGGTTTTGTGTTGGTGAAATTGAATCCGGAAGACTCAAAATGTATGTTTTAGAAGATTTATACATAAAATATTAATTATTTCTACCTAATTTATTGGAAAACATACAAATGTCAACCAAAATCAATCAATCAATGATTGACTTCATGGCAAAATATCCTGATTTGGCAAGGGGTTTACCAAAACAGCGAGTCGGAAATTTTTTTGTCGGTGAAACAGAATAAAAGATTCTAGTTGAAATTCGTAGGGGAACAATTTCACCTGCTCATCTTAAATGTTTTGTTTACTTTTAAGAGTAGGACAAATCTAATTTTTTTTTTCTTTAGTTTGTAAGGCTGGATCTATTTTACATTCAAATATTTTCTTTTCCTCGAGGATGTCTTGCCACGATCCCTTTTTATTTTTTTTATTACCCTTTTGCGGGAATTTACTTTGTGACAAGCACGCAGAGTTTTATTGCTTGTTTGTTTTTTTTTTAAGTTTTTCTACTTTATGCATCAATACGCATGAAAGTTTCCTGGTGCGTACATATATTTGACTGTAAGATATGAATACTCGCTACTGTGGATGAATAGAAAGGATGCCGCCGTCTCACTGACGATCGTTCTACGAAGCAATCCTACTGCAACTGAAATCTTTTTATTTGGTGCTGTCTGTTCAACCCTTGTTTTCGCTGCCTACGCAAATATGCAGCCGTTCAACGACGATAGCTTTCCCCTATTTCGAATTTGTTTCATTTCGGGAGAATTTCAGCACACTCTTTTTCATTTCGTCCGTTTTTGAAATCGGTTTGCGTTTTCAATCCGGTCGGAATTGATCACAGGGGTGAATATTCCGCTTTGAAATATAATTGCCAATGCCAACTAAATGATAAAAGATAAAACAGAACAGATAAAGAAGAAGAACGCTGCAAAAAAAGATTAGAACTCAGTTCCAATCCAACTCAATAACCTTAAAATTGCACTCAAGTATAACACACGAAATACAATTACACGAATACGACACACCCCTCTACAAAACTTTACCAGCTGCATTACTCAACTTACTTTTGTAGTGTATACACACATCCATGAGCATAATGTAAACAAAACAGAAAGAAAAAAATACGCACCAACAAAACCTTTGCGCTTGAGCGCTGACGCTGAGCAGAGCAGACATATACACAAATCCATTCCACTCAGATTTAACGCGTATTTATGGGAAAAATGAGAAATACAAATTACGAACAGAGAGATCGAGAGGAAACCAAAAGAAGAAAACACCACTGAGATTGGTTTCAGAACAGTGATCAATTGAAAAATTAATTAAAAAAGGCATTTTACAAAGATGTTATTAATATTGCTTGTAGGGCACGTAGAAATATAATTTTGAACTTATTTTAAAGCTCTTAAAGCTGATCTGAATTTAAATAAAATAGACGAAGGAGAAGTTTACCTTTTTTAGGTTCAAAGTCTAATTATTGAATTTCTTGGTTTTCGCACTTAAAAACAGATATTTTCTTCCTGCTCCTTATCAAAACCTAATCAACACAAAAAAAATTATCAAAATCCGTTTAGCCGTTTGCTGTGTAGGTCCATGCAAAGGAATTTTCACTTTGTTTTATATTATTAGGGACTAGCTGATCCGTACTCGCCTTGCTTCGCGTGCCTGCCATGTTTTTCTCATTTTCAAACTTGACCTACATATTTCCTCGTATTTAAATGCTTCTTTGGTAGTGTAAAGATCGGTGAGACAGCTTCACGTTTTGTAGTTGCGTTGCTCCCGTGACTAGTCTAGCTCTGGGGCTATGACGACCATGTTAGAGGGGTGATGGAAATACGAGGTTTACTAGCGAGTTGCTATAATAAAACACAAGTATATCGGTTGGCTTCTAAAGTAGAATTGAAATCTTTATTTTTGTTCTATCCTTATAATATACTATTTTACAATCGATTATTCATCACAAATCACTGCACTTCGAATATTGAACCCTAATTGAAATTATTAATTGTTGAACCCTACTTGAAATTATTAATTGCTATCCATTCGGCATAACCTAACTAGAACGACCGACGTTACTCAACACGCAATAATGTCAACTCGACATATTTAACATATTAAGAGGGAATGACCGCCGTCGTTCCAGTTATGGGTTTTGTTTACAATTTGTTTGTTTATGTTTTACTCCAAACGAACTGAAACCGAAGCATATTTTCGCTCTCTGCTTTGTCGCTATTCTTATGCAGGCAAGTGGTTTCACTTTGGGCTCTAATTACCCATGGTATTCATATGTAGGTTCGTTTGAAGTATCGTGACATAATTTATGGCGTGTGCCATCTGGGTTCAAGTTTCGAAGCGAGGATTGTACATGTTGTACTGAAATGTTAAACCTACAATCGGTCGCTGGTGTGGCCCCTTCACACCACCCTTCCTGGGGAAAAAGGAGAAATCATGACATGTCTTGATTTCTTCTTTTCCGCTCCTCTTTTACAAAATAGGGATCTAATCATTATTGTTTCTTGAATTTATTAAACATACTATTAAAAGAACAATTTTTATTGTTGGTATTATTATTGTTATTTAAATTGATCAAACATACTCTTATTAGAATTAAAATTGTTATTTCAATTTATTAATTTATTAAACATACTATTAGTAGCATAAAAGAAGACATTTTTTTTTATTTTTGGTATTATTATTGTTAAAATAATATTATTAGAAAAAAAAAATTATTTTTGTATGAATGAATATGTTGTATGACTAGCTACTCAAATTTATAATTATTAAATGTTGTCTAATGTATATTGCGTAGCTATTTCTCTCTTTTTTTTTTTTTTTTTTTGAAGTGATAATTTTATTTTATATCATCAATTTACAATTAGTTTTCTTAGATGGTTTTAGATATGTATACATAACTATTAAGTCTTATAGCTAAATCTTAATGGTAGATATTATTCAGTAGTAAATTTATAATGAGTAATTACTTTTTAATGTTAATTCTTAGCTTTAAATCTTAGTTATCATTACACCTTAATTCGCGAGTTCTAAATTAAATTCTAAACATTTATTATAAATTCAAAATCTATGGTACATCTTTTTAAACATCTATTATAATTCAAAATTTATAATACATTTACTTAAACATTATAAATCAAACTATATACTACATTTATTTAAACATTTATTATAATTTAAAATCATTTATAATATCTATAATACACAGTGAGTTTTCTTACATATGGAAACTTATCTACTTAATTCTATATCATTAAAGTATATATAAAAGAATGGTTTTAACCGATTCTTATGAACAGTCATTTTTTTTATTTTCGTATTTGATTTCACAGTTCACCCCATTCTGAGATATGACCTCATAGGGTCCTGTGTAAAATGGATCGAGTTTCTTCCTATTTTAATTTTTTAGCAGAACTAAGCTTCCTTCATTGAAATTCGAGGTCTTTGCCCTAACATCTGTATCATACCTATTTTTCCTCATTGTTTTCTTATCTATTAAAGTATCTCTAGCATCTCTATGAGAAATTTGTAATTGGTGTTTGAGATCTATGCGAATTTTCTAATGCTCCTATACTTTCGTGATGGTAGGCTGTGGATTGTAATTGTTCGATTTTCAACAATTTGCATAGTATATCCTTAAATACTCTGTTGATAAGTTCGGTACCTTGATCAGATGCTATAGTAGCGGGAACTCAATATTTCAGAATGAAACATTCTACTAGTCCTTTAGCTACTGTGTTAGCTTCTTTGTTAGGAAGTGGTATGGCTTCTATGAACTTCGTTAGTTCGTCTTGTAAAGTTAAAATGTATTTCGAACCGTTTTCCGATTCATCAAGTGGTCCTACTAGATCTAGGAATATTTTATCAAAGGATGACTCTGCAGTAGTCGTTTTTTCCATTGGTTGTTTTCTAGGTCGAATGTGTTTATTCCTTTTGCACATTGGACAGTGTTTCACATATGTTGTCACATCGTTTTGCATTCCCGTCAAAAAATATTTCGTAACATGCGATTTATTCCAGCATGTCCGCTTGTTGGTAACATATGATAGTCATTTAGTATTAGTTTCTTTTTGCAAGAGTCCGTTATTTCAACTGTATTATTCATTATATGCACTGCTATTTTACTTTCTTTAAATATTTCCTTTAATCCTTTCTTTAATACATTTATTTTTTCATTGTGGCGGCCGCCTGATAATTTTCTTAATTCACCTTTAGTGATATATACTTTAGTAATTGAAAGAGGTCCGCAAATTTTATGCACGCCCCTCAACAACATTTTGTCTAATGATGCCGATTGGGCAGTAGTGCTGTTCTTGGATCCATCTTTATTTACTAGCGGTTCGTGATTTTCCTGCACGTCCCTCAACAACATTTTGTCAAATGATGTCGATCGGGCAATAGTGCTAATCTTCGACCGGTTCAAAACTAAGCAGTTGCTTTCTGGGACATATCCTAATATTCGGTGTGGACCTAATACTTTTTCACCTTTAATTTTTGCAAGATCTTCTTCTATTTCGAAACACTCTACGATTTTTAATTCAACTATTTTTAATCCACTTTCTTGCTTCTTGTATGTTCTTTTGATCAGTTTGTTCTTGATCAGTTTTCTTTGCTTGTGCCCTGGTGGTTACGCACACGTACAGTTTTTTGAATTCATCGGAATTGAATGTTATTCGACTTAGAGCGTCTGCGGTACAGTTGTCTTTTCCCGGTGAATACTCGACATAGAAGTTGTATTCTTCTAATAGTTATCTGAACTTTGTTAGTCTGCTTGATGGCTCTGTAAGTGAGAACAAATGCACGAGCGGTCTATGGTCTGTTAAGATTTTGAAACGTCTTCCGAACAGATATGGTCTATAATGCTTCACTGCCCACACGATAGCAAGTAACTCTTTTTCGATAGTGCTATAATTTTATTCGGCATTATTAAGAGTTTTGCTTGCGTACGCAATTGGTCTATCATCGTGGTTCGATAGAACGGCTCCAAGGGCAAATCCGGACGCATCTGTTCTTAAGATAAATTCTTTTTCAAAATCTGGAAATTGTAGAACTCTCGGGCTTGTCAGGAAGTCTTTAAGTAGGTTAAATGATGTTATACAATCTTCGCCAAAACTAAATTCTACATTTTTTCGTAGCAATCGATTTAACGGGATTGCTAGAGTAGCAAAGTTTGGTATGAATTCGGTAGTAATTTGCAAATGCCACGAACCTTCTTACTTCATCTGCATTTTGAGGTGTCGGAAAGTTGTTCATGACCTCTGATTTAGATGGGTCGGGTACTATACCGTTATCAGATATAATGTGACCTAAGTATAGCACTTCTTTTCTCAGGAAAGAGCATTTTCCGGGATGTATTTTCAAGTTAACTTTTCTGAGACGTTGGAAGACTTCAATTAAGTGTTTGTTGTGTTGTTCTAGTGTACGACCGAAAACTATCAGATCGTCAAGATACACGAAACAGCGTGAGTAGGTTAGGCCAGACATTGCTATAAACATCATTCTTGAAACCGTGCTGGGTGAGATTTTGAGGCCCATTGGCAGACGTTTTAGTTGGTAATGTCCGTTTTCAGTCGAAAATGCAGTGCATGGTCTACTGCTTTCATCTAGTTCCATTCGGTAGTAACCTTGACTAAGATCTATACAAGAGAAGTATGTCGCTCCTCCTACCATGTCAAAAATATCGGTACTTGTCATCTTCAATTATTTCGTTAACCTTTCTATAGTCGATTACTAGTCTAAATTTTTGCAGCCCTGTTACTGGGTCCTTTTTCTTTGGTACCACTAGTATCGGTGAATTCCATGCGGAAACTGATGGTTCAATGATATCATTATTAATCATTTTCTGTACTTCGGCTTGTATGTCATGCTTTTGGGAATGTGGTAGCCTGTACGGTTTAGTATATTTGGGGGTAGCTCCATCTTTAAGCGATATGTTGGCCTGTCCTATATGTGTGAATGTTAGTTTGTCGTCGTCAAGGTGAAAAATATCTTGAAATTTCGCACATATAGTTTGGATATCAGATTTTTCCTCGTTGTTAAGTGTATCGTAGTTTATTTGATCGATTCGTGTTTTTACGCGGGTGTCAAGAAGTTTTTTGGATGGTTCGTATCGTAAGCTGTAGTATTCGGATATCGGATTGGATTTCGGTTCGATCTATTTTAACTTTACTTCAGATTCACGAGTATTTAGAATTTTTATAGGAATCTTTCCATTTATGACCGGCGAAATGGAACTTGCCATAAATACTCCTTCGCATAGTTTTTGTGCATCGAATATTCGTGCATCTGAGTGGTTACTATCTATCCAATATGTAGCCTCTGATCTAGGTGAGAGGGAAAGTGAAATTAACTGATCTGGGTTAAGTATGGGTAAAGAAATGTGTGTAGTATCTGTTGATAATTGAAGGGTAGTGTTCTAAATCTATTATTGCTCCGAAGGATTTGAGAAAATCGGCTCCAATAATACCATCTACTGATACAGGAAATGAAAAGTACTACATGAAAAGTGAAAGTCGGGTTATGTGTCCCTAGTAGTAGTGTGTTTTTGCATGTTCCTACAGCGGTTACATTTCCTGAAATACCCATAATGGTAGTTCTATTGTTTGTGATAATGGTGGGATTGTCGGGTATCGCTTGTTGTTTTATTGCGCAGATTGATGCACCTGTATCTATCAGAAATTTTAAGTCGGTGGTGTTATTAATTTTTAGTTCTACATATAGGCCGTTTGCTATGCCCCCTGCGCATATCGCTATTTGTGGTATTGGGCTTAATTGCTCCCACCCGATTGGTCGGGTTATGGAAGTTGTTACTGCGTGAATAGTTTTGCCGGGGTTATTGGTGTGATAAATTTTGTGGGTTACCACGGTAGTTGTTAGCATAATTCGAGTTGTGGTTATTGGGATATCGTTGGTTGTTACTGGGATATCTCGAGGAATTATTGTAATTAGTGGGATTATTGTAATTCGGGCGCTATCTTGGTTCGTTTCTAAAATTTCTGGGTGTGTTTTGTCTGTTGTGGTGTTGGTGGGGACGTTGTGGGAACCGTTGATAATCGTGATTGTTAGCATATCGGATCGCTTCTGTCGAAAATGTTGTCCCTGGGTCAAGTTCCAGTAAGTGCTCAAAGCCGCCTGAAATTTGGTATGGCGTGCACTGTCGAGAACGATTTTATATCTGTCGTTCACTCCTTGTTTTAGGAAAGCTAGTCCCCTGCGTTCAGCAGATCCTAATTCCGTTAATGCCTTGCCTTGGATTTTACACTTAAGAAGGAACTTTATAAGTGTGGTCTTAGCCGTATCACTTAAGGTGTCGTAGTAGAACTCTACGCTATTAAGGAAGTCTCTGATGGTTTCTGTTCTCGTCTCGTTGTTTGCACAGTTAAGTACTGGTAGCTTCTAGTAGCTGACTGTTTCCGGTACGCTGACAGTATTTCTGAATTACTTTATATGTATATATTTTTTCTGAAAGCAATTTAATTTAATAAAGAAAACTCAAAAAGAAGTTTCCACGTTGACATTGATTGTATATTAATGTTTGTTTAAGGTTAACAAAACAACAACAGCAAAGTTGGCTAAATTGCAAATTAAAGCCCTATCTAGAATTCAAGGCAGCGTAGTTAGTAATATTATATCTGCAGAAGGAGCAACTCATGGAGGAGAATGTAACTCAATTTTAAGACCATTGTAACAAAAGTTTACATGTAACACGGTTAGTAAAATTTTCCGAATTTTCAGGGTTTCCTAATTAATTTCATTTTAAGGCCATTGCGCGGTCAAAACGCATACCTACTGTATTCGATTTTCAATCAGACTTTAAAACCATATTTCGATCGCCGAGTTCAAATGGCCGAAACGAAGAACGCGTTCTGTGTATAGTCAGCACTCAAAACTCTCAACTCGAAAATCTGAATATATGGTATAATACTTCGAATAAATTGTCCTTGGAAACAAATTTAATTGACTTCACTGTTCTTGAAAACTAATTTAAACTCGTGGGTAACAACAGAGTAATTATGGACTCAAATTTAATAATTTCAAATAACAAACTGTGCTTATTTCGTTTGTCAAGGTTATGCTGCGTATTTCAGTTATTAATCTAAAGGGAATGTAATTACGTACCTTAAAAAACCATGTCAGTGTTGAACCATCTGCGAATATCAGTATTTTTATTGACATTGTTCTAAGAATCAATTAACTTTTTACTGATAAGAAAATACGAGTACTAAAGTATAAGCAATCACGAGGTAGTAGATTTAAAACAAATTACTACAATCAAACCAAAAACTTTAAGCCAATAACCGAATTTTCTACATCACTCTCCGAGTAATAGTCGATCCGAGTAGACGTGCGTTGTAATCATCAATAATCCTAAAATAATCATCTTACAATTTTCACTTTCAATCATCTTTTTATCATGAATTCTATTTGCTTGCATTGTAATAACATGGTATCCAACGATTGTATTCCTTGTAGCTTTGTGTTCTATTAATTCATTATGATTGTGCTAGCATAAAAAAGTCATTTATTAACATTCTTAACTCGTGTAACAACATTTGTTTTAAGTGCGATAAATGTAACTCAAGGCTCCTTTCGCTCTTTTTTGAAAAAATCGATAATCTAACTAATTCAATAAGTTCAATTAAGCAAAGTGTTGATAATCTAAAAAATGACTTCTTACATCATTTCACTCCGAAGTCTAACAAAATAAATGAAGTCGTTCGTAAAATTGACAATCTCAATGTGAGTAAAGAGGCGCGCCCAACCACTCGTAATTTAAGAAGCAAAAGGGTCAACGAACTTCAGGTTTAAACAATTCTCCCAGCCTACTGAAGAAAAAGGGAAATAAAGAACCAGCAACAAGCACCCCCACCGCGATCCCATCATCATCATCATCATCATTATCATCATCATCATCATCATCATCATCATCATCTATTCCAAAGCGGCATAAATCAGCCACGGACTGCAATAATGTTACAGATGACGTATCAGCCGTTACCAACTCTCGCCTTCTGTCTGCCAGTTTAAACAATAACACGATTGAGAGGGATAACATCGATATCAATAATAGTCTTCTTTCGTCTGCCGGAACAGATAAATGTATGAGTCAGTGCAGTACAGCTGATCTTATGCCCCCGTCCGCTGTTGAAGAAGTTTTCGCCGCTAGCATAATTCAATCATCATCTTCATCTACTGCTAAACGGGATAAATCAGTCACTCTCACAGACTGCAATGAAATTACTGATGACGTAATAGAAACAGAACGACGTGTTGAAGATCCATCGGTCGTTTTCAGCTCTCATCATCTGCATGCCATTTCAAACAATAACATGATTGATATCACTAATGCTCCTCATTCATCTGCTGGAACAGATAAATGTACTAGTCAATGCAGCTCATCTGTTCATATGCCCCCGTCAGCTGTTGATGAAGTTTTCGCCGTTGCTTATGATAGTGGTGACAACAACACTGCTGCCGCTGCTGCTCGCACACGTAACAACAAAACAAAATCAAAACAAAATGTTCGTCCCGTGTTGGTGGGAGCCGATATTAACACCTCACTAAATGTGATTTTGGACTCAAAATGGATTCATATTTCTAAATTTCACCGCGACACTGAGACTGCCGATATCATCAATTATATCACAACCAGATGTAGTATTCCTGCTAATCATTTATAGTACTTTAAGCTTATCAAAAAAGATATTTTACCGTCGGAAGTCAAGCATGTTAACTTTAAACTGTGTGTACCCGCCGAGAACTTCAACATGCTTATGAATGATTCGAAACCGGATTGGAAAGAAGTGGAGGTGTTTTGATTGCGGTTCGATCTGGTCTATCTTGTAGGCTCGTCGAACTGGCATCCGACTCCTTATCCTCTACTTCCAATGTGGGCGTTGATCAATTAATCATTAATGTTACAATAGACAATAATTTAAAAATGTTTGTTATATGCAGCTACATTCCACCAAGAAGCTCTCTAGACTTATACAACTTACATCTTAACAATTGTAATCTTATCATAGAAAATCGATCTAACTCACGGCATGTATTATATGCTGGAGATTTTAGCTTAGGTGGCGTCAAATGGACTTTTGATCCAGATAACAAATATCCTTTAAATATAACAAATGAGATTGAAGCATGTGTAGCCGATTTTTTCAGTCAGTTGGATTTTGTTCAAAGCAATAGCCATTCTAATGACCTCGATAGGATACTCAAGTACAATGGGCCTACAGGTCTACGTGCTTGTTGTCTCTAAGGAGACAACCCCCTTCCAAATACAATACAATCGATAGGATACTCGATCTTGTCTTTGTAGATAATGAGCTAAACATAACGATTGAAAAGTCTGAGCTACTAATGCTGCAAAACTCCATTCATCATTGTGCTTAAGAGGCAAGTTTAAGCTTTTTGAGTTTTATAAAAAAAGTAGTTTCATTAAAACAAAATACGTGTATTGCTATAAAAAAGCTGACTTTGATGCAATTAATGCCTATCTTTTTTCATTATCTTGAGTTAATATGATGAATACATCTGATTGAAAATCTTAAGGAAGTACTACAGAACTTAAGGGAAACAAATTTGATGCTCATTGGTGACTTTTAATGGTCGGCTAGGACTTTCTCAAAATAATTTTGTGAGCGGTTACAAAATACCCACAATGCGCATAAACCGCACTTCCAAAGACGCAATTTGTGACCATAAGGGTAGAAAATTACTTGATCTTGCGGATGCATACGACTGCAGTATTCTAAATGGAAGTTGTGAAGGCGATTATTGCGGAGAGTACACATTTATCCGTGGAAAGGCATGCTCAGTAATTGACTACTGTTGCATCTCTGGAAATTGGAACTTCCTCCTTAGTGATTTTCGGATAGGCATGGAGACTTTCTCGGACCATATGCCACTCGAAGTTAATTGTTTGGTATCTAGGCCTACGAATGAGAGGAGTATAAGGCAATTAGGACTCTTACCAAAACTAGTGTGGAATGACCGAACGCGAAATATGTATCGCAGTAATTTAAATGCTGAACTTGAGCGATTGCACACAGTGGATATTTTACCGGATGTCGATGCCCTTACGAGTATGATTTAAAAAGCAGATCCGAACTTGCCCATAAGAAAAAATAAAATCCCAAAACAAAAGTGGTTTGATTATGAGTGTCTGGGAGCTAGAAATAACTCTTTCAAACTTCTAAAACTTTTTAGGGAATATAATACCAGCATCTTTAAGACACTTTATGGCGAAGCAAATAAGAACTACAAGCGCATTTGCTATGAAAAAAAGACAGCATTTGAACAGCAACGTATTGCTATTATAAAAAACTCCACATCAATTTTGGAAATTTTGGAAAGCTGTAAAATATATAAATGGACAAACGAATAGCATCGCCTCGTCGCTGAAAGCAACGCAGCTAATGGACCACTTTAACAATCTTCGTAATTCCCCACAGATATCACCACCACTCCAATATGCAGCTCCACTAATTATCGATGACTTCCTAGATAGCCCGTTTTCATTAGAAGAAATCAAAGAAGTCATTAATAAAGCAAAAACGAGAAAGGCTCCCGGAGATGACAGAATTCCATACGAGTTCTATAAAAACTGCACATATGAATTCATGTCTGCGCTTACAGGGGAATTCAATAGAATCTTTGAATCAGCAAATATTCCAGAAAGTTTTAAAAAGGCAATTATCTATCCACTGCACAAAAAAGGTGACTATAACGATCCTACAAACTACAGAGGAATATCTTTCCTGAACACCTCTGCCAAGCTGTTTGCCGCCCTTATATACAACAGACTTACCTGCTGGGTTGAAAATAAAAAAGTTTTGCAGGAGTTTCAGGCAGGATTTAGAAAGAATTACTCGACAGTCGATCAAATATTTGCATTACTTAATATTGCGGAGATATATAAACAGAAACATAAAAAACTATATGCCTTTTTCGTTGACTTTCGAGCGGCTTTCGACACCATAGCGCGCGATGCTCTGATCTACAAACTATATAATATATGTAGGTTTCTCAACGAAAATAATCAACATTTTAAGAGCAATGTATGCAAATAATGTGGTGTATGTATGGGATGGGGAGTCCATTTCTGGAGAATTCACAACAACGATGGGAGTGAAGCAAGGATGTATCTTGAGTGCGTTACTGTTTATCATTTCATCAACGACATATCAGATATTGTAAAAGGTGGAATCGAGTTTGGCAACATACAAATTCCGGCTCTTAAGTATGCAGACGACATCGTTTTTCTTTCCAACACTGTAGATGGGTTGCAGCTAATGATGAATAGGCTCAGCGTTTACTGCAAATACTGGAACCTTAGCGTGAACTTGAATAAATCGAAGGTAATGGTGTTCAGAGGCGGCGGTGGCAGATATTCTCAAAGTGAAAGATGGACGTATCAAGAAGAAATGGTGGAAGTTGTTCGCGAATACAAATACTTAGGAATTTTGGTGTCTTCGAACTTGAATATGAAGAAACATCTAGAAACCAAACTATCTGAAGCTAAACGAGCAATCTCATCGGTATGGGGTCGCTGCATCAACAACAAGTATTTAAGCCATAGCTCGAAGCAGAAACTCTTTCGCACAACTTCAGCTTCAGTTCTTTTATATGGAGCGCAGGTGTGGGGATACTGTTCCTTTGTTGAAATAGAAAAGTTTCTTAGGTATTTCTTAAAGCGAATATTTCGTTTACCAAGTGCTACGCCTAATTATATGCTGCATCTAGAGACTGGTGCACCGCCTATGTTCTTGGAAACACTGAGACTACATTTCGACTACATAGTAAAAGTTATGGCAATGAGTAATGACAGACTGCCAAAAGTTGTACTCAAGAGTGTAATAAGAAGTAGAGCAAGCTTCAATTTCAATTTCAATTTTCAATTTATTTATTTATTACAATAGGTATACATTAAGACATTGTCTTTTGTAGTACAGCAAGAAAAAGTTGTTCAAGTAAAGATTAAAAAAAAATAAATTGCAAAGTTAACTATAACAATGTTAATTCATAAATCTTAATAACTAAAGCAAGTATAATTAAAAAATTAATGTGATATTTAATTAATTACAAATATTTTGAACAAAGAAGGAAATGAAGAAGAAGAAAGATAGAGAAAAGAAGGCGAGAAGAGAAGTTAAGTGATAGGACCGAAAGAATAGATTAAGAAATAAGTAACTGTGAATATTTACTTCATTTTTGAATACTGCGATACAACGTGTCTTATGACAGCAGATTTAAAATTATTAGCATTATTTAAATTTTTTATACCATAACCTAATAGCATTGATGAAGAATAGCCGTAAAGAAGCAAGATACTGATGATGTGTGTCAAGTGGCTTAAAATTTGTGGTAAAATAATTTTCACAAAACGAAGAGGCACACCATCTTCTCCAATAGTATTTGATCTCAACGCTTTTATAATGTTTACGACTTCAACCTCAGTAACAGCCTCGAAATCGGCTTGCGGTTGAGGAGGTGAAGGAGGGACATCAGTATAGTCAAACCTATTGGGTGCAACTGCGCTTACCAAGAACGACTCATTCAAATCATCTGGGTCAAGAGTGCAACTACTACTGCTTTTACCAATCATACCAATTTCACGTAGATTTCTCCATAGAGCCTTTGGAGGCAGAGAAGTATTTAGTTTAGACGAGAAATAGTTACGTTTGGATGTACGAATAGCAACTGTTGCAGCATTACGTGCAGTTTTATATATCCCCCAGTTTTCGGGAGAACAGGTACGCTTCCATTTACTGTAAAGCCGGTTCCTTCTCTTAATTGCATTTATTACTTCACCAGTGTACCATGGACAGGCTTTATTGCGGACTTGAACAGTCTTTGTAGGAACAAAATTGTTATAGAGATGTTCAATAAACATCTGAAGAAGATCAAGTTTTACATTGGGATCAGCACTAAACCTGCAGTATTCCCACGGAATTAAGAAAAATGCGGTTTGTAGGGCTCCGAAGTCAATAGATTTGAAATCTTTATATTGAAAACTTGTTGGAGAGACTGTACGAGAGAAGTCTATGTTTAATGTGCAAAATAGGAGATCGTGTTCGGAGATGCCTTCTAGAGAAATTTGGTCAAACAGGATAACCGACAGCGGGTCAGACACAATGAAAAGATCAATCAAACTGGGCGTTGCATTCGGCTTAAAACAGGTAGGGTTTGTATTATTTACTACTGTGAGCCCACCGGACGATATGAAATCTTTGATTTGGCGTGCATATGAGTTCTTCAGTAATCAATCTCTGTTGAAGTCCCCACAGACTACGATATTATTATACAGAGGCGAAACCTCAGCTAAATGCGAGAAAAAAGGTTCAGGTGAAAAAATCCGATCAGGGTTATAGCCACACGCAACCAAGCATTTCGAACTGGCACCCGAAATCTCAAGTATTAAATATTCGACACCTGTATTACCATTAGATTTCCCAATTACCTTGCAATTTAGAGAAGATTTGCAGTAAATGGCGATTCCTCCTCCAGTAGTATTCGTAATCCTATCATTTCGGAACAAATTGTAGCTCTCTATTTTGTAAACACAGTCTTCAATATACGATTTGAACCATGTCTCATCAATGCAAATTATATCAATACAAGAATGGTTAAATAAATAGCGTAAATAATCGAGTTTAGCTTGATTTAAACTACGAGCATTGATATGACATATTCTAAGCCCATCTTTATGCTTGGCTAGAACATTCAACATAGTACGAGATATACATTCATTCATGCTGCGGTTACAAGAACAAAGACAAAAACAACAAAATAATGAAGATTAAAATGAAAATAAAAATATTCAAAATACTCAAAAGAAATAAAAAAGGAAGAAAAATAGAGAAGAAAAAAGAAGTTAGTTAGTTATCAATCAATCAAATAATAAATAATAAATAGGCATCTCTTATTGTGGTGTGGTGTCGCAGCGGCAGCAAGTAAGTAGATCGTCGGTGCTTTCAATGAGAAAGCTTTTCCCAGTTGCAGACTTCTTAATGTAAACATTTCCATGATTAGTGTATGCTGTGAAGAGCTTTTTCTTTCGCTTCAACTCAATAGCGCTTTGGAGGAGAAGGCGAGATTGCTTGGTTAGGCTCTCAGTTAAGTAGCATCTGGTATCACCTTGAGTCTGAGACTCTACGATCCCCAAGTCACTGAGATGAAGTTCCCTTTTGTTCAGCTTACGGTACGCAGCGGCCGATTTCATAACATCATCTCTCTCAATACAGCTCGCAAGTTTTATTATAATTGGGGAAGAGGAAGCGTTGTTGGTGTTGTTAAGCACATTAGATGTGTTGTTGTTGCGTTGATGTCGTGTTGTGTTACGCTTTATGGGGCGAAAGATTTTGCTTAAGAGAGGCGGCTTGCAGTTTATCGAATAGCAGAAATGATTGAAAATAGATTTCAGATTCTCATCAAGCAAAATAGGTACTCCAACCAGCACAAAATCAGCGGCAATCTCCTTTTTCTCCATAACATCGAGCTGCTGTCGAAGAGCGAGTAAGTCAACATTTCTTTCAGCCAAACTTGAATTTGTATGCGTCTCGATAGTGTCGACACGAGCGCTTAAGGCAGTGACAGCACCATGGACTGCATCAAATCGCTGCTCCCATCTTGAGTTGATCTCGTCGATTTTAAGCATCATTTCGTTTTTAATCTTCGCAAGTTCTTCTCCAAGGTTGCGCTGTAGTAGCTCAGTTTGTTCGGTTAAGTACTTTTTAAATATCTGCATTGTAAGCAATGAGGTGGTGTCTTCATTAGACAGCTTAGCAGGTGTTGTTTTATTTGGTGTTGAGCTGTGGTTATTGGAACGGGTCACTGGTGGTTTAGGCGCCATGGAAGAAGAGAGGCTTACTGTGACAGTTGAACTTAAGAGTATTTGGTAGTGTCAATGGGTTTGCGGCGAAGTATTACAACGGAGAAAAAATTGTTAAAGAAAACTAGAATGCGATTACATTTCGATTGAAAACTCAGCGAGAACGGGCGATATTAGAAAAAGGCCAACGAAAATTATTCCAAGACAATTATGTAATGAAATAACGCACAATTTAATACTTTTCGGCAGGGGAAAACCCGGTTATTACTGACTTTGGCTGGACCGTAGTAAAAACACGTCTAATCGCGATCAGAACACATAGTCACAGCTTCATTCAAGAATGGGAACGCCTTGCATCAGATTATGGAGAAACCATAACGATAACACCCGATGAGCAACCTGAACATCTAAAAGCACAACTCAACGTCTTATTGCAAAAAGTAGGTCGAACTATGTATGATCGATTTGTAACGGAAGCACAGTCTTCCCAGTATAGGACATATTACAGCAAGTTGAAATACGATCTAGCAGAAAAAACTTACTTTTTAAACTGTAACTCAATAGAAAAGAGCGTAATTTTTAAAATCAGAGGAGAGCTATTAAATTTGAATTTCATTCCACACCGTCCAGAGCTACCTGTCTTGTGCAATCTTTGCAATATGAAGATACGAGAGGATATATTTCACTTCCTTGCAATATGCCCAGTTTTAAAAGAAATTCGACTGAGATTCTTCGATTCGAGTCCGAGGCTGGGATTTACTTTTCAACTACTGTGCAAATGCTCTTCGTTATAGAAAATGTATAGTTGAAGAAGATTTTTAATGTTTAATGTATATACATATTGCCTTTTTCTTTGTTCTCTGTTAAAAACAAAAATAGAAATGTAACTATTGTCAATCTGGTAGACGGCCATAGGCCAAACCATAATAGACTTAGAATTATATTGAATGTTATGAATTAAAAATGAAAATAAAAGTCATATAAACTAACTAACTAACTAACATCTGATTTAAACGCTTACTATCCAAATGTAAAGTGTTTACTTGCTTTAGGAAAACGGAATTCATTAGATATGAATACAACGTATCTGATGTAACTTTGCTTAGGGTCACCCAAATAAAAGATCTCGGCGCAATTCTAGATAGTAAATTAACATTTCACCTTCATCACGATTATGTTATTAGCAAAGCGAATTCGATGCTGGGATTTGTTAAAAGAAATACTCGCGAGTTTTCTCATATTTTGTCATTGAAATCTCTGTACTTCGCATTGGTTAGATCTGGCCTAAAGTACTGCCCAACAATTTAGAACCCGTTTTATAAAAACACCTCTGATGGAATTGAAAGAGTTCAACGTAAATTTACCAGATATGTTATCCTAAAACTCATCTGGAACTGTGAGACTCCCTCTTATAATACCAGATGTTTACTAATTGGCATTCATCATCTTTCACTACGCCATAAATACTTCTCAATTATGTTTATTCGTGATATTTTAACTTTTCGTATAAAATGTCCACTTTTTTTAGAAAAATTTTGTTTCCATATTCCCCCAAGAAATACTAGATGTCCCGTAATCTATTTTATGAACATTTTCATCGCACCAATTATGGGTGCAATGAACCAATATCACGTTGCATCAAGGAGACTAATTCCGTTTGCCAACTCTTAGATATGTTTAATAATTGTTCTAGATTAGAATTTAAGCATATTATTCTATCTGTGTTAGAAAATCAAATTTAATTTCATTTATTATTTTCTAAATTCTCACTGTCATGTATAAACTTATCTGTTTGATTATGTATTTATACATATGTATATCTAAAAAATGTATCTTAGTCTGTAAGAGAAATTCTGATTGACAATAAAGACAATAAATAAATAAATAAATAAATATTGATTGGAGCAAAAAAAAATAGCAGTGTCACTTGACTTAAGAAGTAGCTTTAACAAAAATATAAACAAAAATTTATACCAGTAGCATAAATGGCGTTATTTTCTTATAATATTTACAGTTAATAATAATAGTAAACATAAACAGTGTGGGTGGCTGTGGCGTAGTGGTAGTCGTCGTAGCTTGTCATGCTGAAGGTCCACGGTTCAAATCCAGATGTCGCCGAAACATTTATTTCTCACGAAATAAAAAATAAGTTCAAGTAATGTAACACTGGCAGTAGGATGGTGGTATGGCTAAAGAAACCGATTGCACAAACAAATAATAGGAAACATTTGGAAAAAGCTCCTGTGAATCATAAGCAAGGGTAAAACTTTCAATAATACACAAAAACTCTCCAGTTATCCTGGACACCTCCCAACCCATAGAGTTAGTTAAAACCTAAGATCTGAGTTGCCTACCATTTCGCCGATCTGTCTGTCTCTCGTTCTTGTTCTTCATGTGTGTAAACATTATAATGGTAATCATATCCCATTTAGCGTGTGTAGATTATATAAAAAAATTATTTTATCGAAAAGAAAGCTTTAAAAAAAGCTGAACGAAAAAATGGCAATACTGTACCTACACCAGCATTCTTGATCAAAAAAGTGAACAAAAAATAATGAATTTAAATAAATTGGTATGAGGTGTTAAGGAAAAAAGTAGTTAGTGGCATGGCCTTTATTGCTTATTACAGCTGCGCAAGACCGTTTCATAGAGTCTACAAGACGCTGGCAACTATCGGGTGGTATGGATCTCAAAGATTGCTCAATTACCGCCCAAACTCTTTATTTATTTATTTTTTTATTGCAAGTATTTTTGAATATATGCCTATAGATATTTAATAGAATGGAGATCGGGAGATTAAGCAGACCACACCATAAACTCAATCCTATTATCCTCAAACCATTGCTTAACTGTTCTACTAATGACTGTCGGGTCGTCAATCTGCTGGAAAACCGATTTTAGTAGCATTTCGTCATCGGCATATGGCAACATGATGATCTGCTATACAGGGTGTTTCCAAGTAAATCGTCAATACTTTGGGAACTGATTCTTGAGTATAATCTTAGAAAAAAATTGTTCTACAGCAAGAGTTCAAATCTCCAATTTGGACATCATTTATCGAGAATTTAAGAAAAGACCTACATCGGTGTACCTTGACCCATACAAATATATCCGCTAATACTTACTACAGAAACTTCATTTAGTTAAAAAAGTAGGTCGGAAGGAAGAAATTCAAGCAGCATTTATGACAGTAAAGCGAATGTGTATTCTAGAATTGTCCTTTGGTTTTTGCAATACAAAATAATTATAAATAAAAAAATAGTAAAATGGATAGTATGGCTCTATTTCTGGATTCGTCAGATGAAACACAAGAATTATTTTCAGAAATAAAAATACACGCATGCGTGGGAGTGAGACATAATTTAACTACCAGATAAACGTGTTTTCACACCCACTTGTTCTTTTAGATTTGTTTATAAACAGTTAAATCTTGCAGGTATATTAAAAATGTGCAATTAAATAAATCGACTTTTTCATAATATGGGGCAAAACTCGGAGCTCATTTTCAAATTCTCCCAAAGTGAAGTTAGCAGCTTGCATATGATTTTTTCTGAAGGAAATCACCAATACGGTGTTGGAAAATTAACATTTTTTGTAAAGTCTATTTATTTAAATTATCAAGTTAGCAAGTAAAACAAATTAACAGTATGAGATCCGCAACGTTTGAGCTGCGGATAAGAAATGTCATATTTTGTATGGAGAGATCCGATTCGAACGTTTTCCACGGTGCGATGCCGTGAAACTGATTCACATTGCTGACAAGGGAATGATTCATTTCGCCGGATTCAACATACCGATGCTTAAATTACAGTGAATCTCCCCCACCGGCGAATTCCACCATAGCGCGGTATGTATTTTATAAGCAATTGTATTAGCTTGCGCCTTTCTGGTGTGCAGTGCGTTCCACGAACCACGTTTATAAAAAAAATAAATAATCAGTTTTATTCAAATTTGATTAAAAACATAAAATAGAAGCTTTTAACTTGTTTTTCTTTAATTTATTTTCAAAAATCAGGTAAAAACGTTTACCGAAATTTAATAAGCACTGCTATTATTTTGTTATCAAAAAGTATGAGATTGACTTTTCAAAGCAAAAGTGAGGGTTTACCATAACAATATGACGTCACGTTGACGACATATTGTTGATTAGTACAGAATAACAGTAAAAGTCTCAACAAATATTATTATAAAAAAAAATATTAAGGAAAATGTTGCTTACAAATTAGCACTGCACTGCTTTTATTTTGCTCGCCACTGTACATACAGTGCTGGACAAAATAAATCATACATATCATAAGCATTTCAGATAAGTCGTGTAACTTTTTTTTTATGACTCAAAAAGATTATCTACTGTGCTAAAATCAAAGCTTATAGCAGTAGCTTAAAAAAGTAATAGTGAAGAAATAAAAGTTATTCACAAATATTTTTAAATAAATTTATTTTGCAATATTTTCAAATTTTGACTTGGTCAAAATAAATCATACACCTTTTAAAAAATGCAGCAAAACAGATAAATTAATTCAATTCGTTGGTTCCCGATTGAAAAACGTATTCCCAACTTTTTATTTACTATATTTAAGATCAATTGCTTCCCATTATGCAGGAAATTACTTGCGAACTTGTAGGTTTTCGGTTATTTTGAGTAGACGGGTCAAGCCTGAACAATGTCTGGAAAGCAAATATCTCTTGATATTCGAAACTTGGTGTTACGCGACAGACAGAAAGGAGAATCGTATAGAAAAATTGCTGACAAGTATTCTATATCCATTGGAGCAGTCCAACACATTTGGAAAAAATATGAAATACATGGAATTGTGGTGAACTTTTCTGGAAACGGCCGAAAGCGGGCTACAACTGCCCGTGAAGATGTCCGAATCAGTCGACTAGTTAAACAAAACCCAAAACTATCTTCTCGAAATATTGTAGAATTAATGGATCTGCCTATTAGCGCCCGCACTGTACGTAGGAGATTAAACGAATCTGGCCTTAAAAGCTGTTTGGCATCAAAGCGCCCCTATATCAGCCAACAGAATAAAAAGAAACGACTCCTGTTTGCAAGGCAATATGTTGGAATGTCTCTAGACTTTTGGAAAAAAGTGCTGTGGTCTGATGAGAGTAAATTTGAGCTATTTGGACAGAAACGGCGGTCTCGAGTGTGGCGCAAATCTGGCGTGGCTCTTAAGGATCAACATATTCAAAAAACCGTTAAGCATGGAGGCGGTAATGTCATGGTATGGGGCTGCTTCGCATGGTCTGGTGTTGATAATTTGGCTCGAATTGAAAGTATTATGAATGCAGACGGTTACATCTATATTCTATGCGAAAATTTAGAAGAATCTGTGTTGAAATTGGGTTTGGAGAACAACTACATTTACCAACAAGACAATGACCCAAAACACAAGGCAAGGAAAACCATGGACTTTTTTAAGCTGAGCAGGGTAAAGTTACTTGAATGGCCGCCACAATCGCCGGATCTGAACCCCATAGAAAATCTATGGGGTTATTTAGACGAGAAAATAGTAAAAACAACCGTTACTAATAAAAATTCATACTATGCTGCACTTCAGAAGGCTTGGAAAGAACTCGATCCAGAATACTTGCATAAATTGGTCGAAAGTATGCCTCGTCGGCTGGAAGCAATATTAAAAGCAAAAGTCGGTCACATTAAATACTAACTTTCAATAAATCGTACAATATTCGTTGTAAAAAAAAAAGTTATAAAGGTGTATGATTTATTTTGACCAACCGCAAATTTGAATAAAATTCAAAATAAATTTATTTAAAAATATTTATGAACGACTTTTATTTCATCCTTCCACATTTATTGAACTTACATATTTAGCTTTGATTTCAGCACAAATAATAGGCTTTTTGATTCATTAGAAAAAAATTACAGGTCTACATACAAGTTGTATTACAGTGTATGATTTATTTTGTCCAGCACTGTACATACGAGTACATACACAAGTGCGATCCAATCATATGTTAAAAATAGGTTGGATCCAGGAAAATCTTAATTATAACGTTATTAAAGAAAACACAAAAAAAAAACAATCCTCGTATCTCAATCTTCTCTTTTGCGCCAAACTGGCTTCTAAAAGACCGGTTTTTCGATACAGATATTTATTTACTGCTAAACTTTGTATTCACTTTGTTAAATATGAACATATGTACATACAAATGTTGTTGTTACTACTGACTTATAGTGCCTACAGTCAAAGCTGATAAATGTAATTTACATATGTATCAAATTACTTATAATAAAACCCTTCAATAATGGTCTAAGGACACATCACTTCGGCAAAGTAATTTTTTTTTATAATCTACACACGGGTTGGGGTCACAATCCCGAAAACCAAAATCCCGAAAAGCCAAAATCCCGAAAAAAAAATCCCGAAAACGAAATCCCGAAAAATTATATAAAATGCAAAATTTGCGCAAATTTTTCATTTTATATAATTTTTCGGGATTTCGTTTTCGGGACTTTTTTTTTAAAAGGAAAGTAGACAAATGTTTGTCCATTCCCGTTGGCGTCAGTGTTGTAATATTTTACAATTCCCAATGTGCATTCAGTTGTGTTGATCTCATTCAGTTTGATAGCTGATAGATTAGATTTTAGTTTCACACATTGGCGTATACTAATCGCTCTTTTAGATGAAAAAATAAAAGCAAAGAATAAGAAAACTTTAAGGAAAACAAAATTAAAAAAGTTTACGCGGAACGTAACGAGCGATTTGAAATAAGTTTTTAATGGAGATTGCGTTCGATATGGACTTGTATCAGATATTGCTTTGTCAATAAGACAAGTTTGTTATCCTTATCATAGGACAGGTTGCAATCAACTTATGGGTGGTGTCCAGGATAACTGGAGAGTTGTGTATTATTGAAAGTTTTGCCCTTGATTATGATTCACAGAAGTTTTTCCAGATATTTTCTATTATTGTTTTGTGCGATCAATTTCCTCAGCCATATCATCCTACTGCAAGAGTTATGCCTTCGCAGTAGGTTTTGACATTACCTTCTGAAACTGATCAACTTATTTTTATTTCGTGTGAAATAAATGTTTCGGTGTCATCTGGATTTCTGAAACCTTCAGCGTGGCAAGCGACGATGACTACCACTATGCCACAGCCACCCACAATATCAACAATGTCACACGGGAGTTCAATTACCACTAAAAACTAATAGTTGTAGCAAACTATGTACATTTATGTACGTACACTTGTGCTCATATAATTAAGACACATAAACACGATCACACTTTCTTCGTTAGAACCAAGTTTTATTAACAAATTCAGATTAATTGTTTAAAATAAATTGTTTATAAGTATTTGTAAAATTCAATTCTTCTTGATTTTTTTGTTTAGCAAATCATTAAAATATAAATTTTGGAGATTATTTGTTTATATCGCTTTGAGCTCGGTGACATATAATTAAGTCATTTACTAAAAAAATGTTTAAAATTAAATATACGTTAGTAATTGTAGATATTAATACATATTCTACCTCTTTTAGAGTCAGTTATTTGTTTCCAAACCTTTTTGTCTCATAACTTCTATCGCCCATAGTCTTGACAAAGGCTGCACATTGAGTGGGTGTGATCTTGTTCCATTCCTGTTTCATAACTTGTCACAGAGGCCTGAGATAAAGGGCTCTGTGGCAAGTTATTCAACCGGAATGTAACAAGATCACACCCACTCAATGTACAGCCCTTGTCAATGCTATGAACGATAGATGCACCGAATTTATTATACAAAAAGGTTTACCAACACAGTACTGACTCTAAAAGAGATAGAATATGCATTAATATCTACAATAACTAATATATATTTAATTTTAGTATTTTTTTTTATCTTTATCTTTTATCTTATATGTCACCGAGCACAAAGCGATATAAACAAATAACCTGCAAAATTTATATTTTAATGATTTGTTAAACACAAAAACCAAGAAGAATTAAATTTAACAAATACTTATCAACATTCTATTTTAACCAATTAATCTGAATTTGTTAATAAAACTTTATTTTACCGAAAATAGTGTGGTCGTGTTTATGTGGCTTAATTATATGAGCACAAGTGTACATATACCAACGGATCATGAATGTGGACTTTCGCAAACGAAATCGTACCATGATTTTGGCCCCTATGGATTGCCAAAATATTTTTAAAATGCCACTGTCATAGATTTTCACTAACCCAATTAACGATTATGAGTTTGAATGATCCTCAGGTGTTCAAACAATGAAACTACTACTATGTACAAACGTCAAAATTAGCACTCCAAAAAAATTAAAGAAAAACGGTAATGGTTCACTTACCCGTCTATTGTCATGGTGACTGCTTGACGATTGACACTTTTAATCGGACTCAATTAGATTCTCTATTGACAGATTTCGAACAATGATAAAAACAGTTATGGTCGATACTATTTTTCTTGTTTCACTTAACACTCACGTATAAGACAGATAATCCAAGTTGAAAATTTCTTGTTCTTTGAACTTTAAAACATTTAGATTACGCCAAAACGAGTTTTAACACTGACCATTGCGTGTGTGTGCATTTGAATAAATAAAACACGCTCTTGGGAAATGCGAACTACGGTCTAACAAAACAAACAGTCCTTACGAAACGAAAACAAAACGTAAACTGCTTTATCGCATCGAATTCGCAGACTATTTATATTGTCGTTGAGCCGGTTGTGCAATTCCAAATTGTTGAATACGTACTTTTGCATTTTTTGTTTGATAACACTGGAAAACTGCGGCAACGGAACGGAACATGCAAAGAGAGTTTCGATTTTGAGGGTTGTTCTCTTAAATAAGTATATTGGCACTTGAATTATCCGATCGGGGTATGAATGAACAGCTTTTGCCGTGACAGCTTTTTCGCTTAAGGGGGTTGCAGCTTGCAGTGAAATTTGTTAAATTGGAAAGTGAGATTATTGAAAAGTTCGAAAAAGTACGTGAAAGTGCGAAACTTCTTGGCATGTATCGTTTTGCTCGTTTTGAACCTATTTAAGCCGATTATGATGCTACAATTGTGATTTCATTGCTTCATAGCGATATCTTTCACTAATAGTCACTTTCGACGTCACACAATTTTCACACATATGATTTGAACTCTCAAATGAAATTGTTTAATTTGTCGTTAATTTGTCTTATTTTTTCCATGGAGGAATGGGGCTTGGCAGTTTGAAATATAAACAATTTTAGTGATGCGCAAGATAGATAGATAGACAGATAGATCAGTGTTTGTATACAATGAGTATCTGTTCCAGTGCTTTTCTACCGGGCCCCTTTATTTCCTTGGCACACCCAAGAAATACCTACAACAATTGGAACGGTTGTCGTGAGTGTATATACTATAACAAAAGATAAACATTCGTATTGCACTCGGTGGCCAATCACAATAATCGCAAAGCAAAATATTGTTAGATCAAAAAATGGGTTTGTTTTTGGGTACCTGGTTCAATTTCAATTAAAAACGAAAAATGCTTAATTATTGCGGGTACGACGCCAATGCGCATGAGCTTCTCCGTTTCAGTACTGCAATTGCGGACCGGGATAAAGAGGATACTGAAAAGCAATACACCGAATTTTGGTGGCTTATTAAGGAGGAGAGGGTCACTGACGCCCTCTCCCAGGTCGGTGCGTTACTTTTGTAACATCCTAGTGTCTAAGTTAGGTTAGTTATGTAGGTTAAGGTCAGCTAGGGGGTCTTCGTGGAGTAGCCGGGCCCGTTATTACGATGCATCGTCGCCGAGAGCTGACCGACGCTGCGGCCCTGCTCAGGTCCCGGTGCCGCGAGGGGGCATCGTAATGGCGATGGCCAAGCGCCCGAGGATACAATCGGGATGGTGACCGCTCGGGGCACTAGGCAACGAGCGCTTAAAACCCTGATTACAATTAGTTTAGGCTAAGTAGCTTAGGGTATTTTAGGTAGGTTAAGTTTTCATAGTTTTAAGAATAATAAAAACGGATAAAGTATCCAAGTTTTCCAAACTTTTCTTGGAATAAAATATGTGTTAAATTAGCTTAGTCGTAGTATAGTTAGTTTAAGGCCGAAAGGCAATAGTTTGTAAAAATAGAGTTAAGCCTAGAGTGCCCCCTAAGGGCCAGTAAGGTAGATTAAGTCAGTTTTGTTACTTGTTAAATTAGATTTAAGCATTTTTGTCTAGTATGTAAGTTAAGATTGAAAATGAAATAATAAAAATGTTTTTAAAAGTAAAAAAAAAAAGTAACTGAATTTCTTGGCGTTACTATAGGAATGTACAAAATACAAAAGATGTTCTTGCATAACATTATAAGAAATAAAACTCCAATGTATTTATATGTTAGACTTTGTTTTGCTCGTTCCCTTAGAACTCTCTGTCTAATTCCATCACGTTATCACTATCTAAATTCGTCTCGCTTATTTTTTATTTATGCTGTTAAATTATGGAACTCTCTACCAATAAATATCAGAACTATTTCTAGTGCCACTCGCTTTAAAAGTGCCATCTTTCTTCATTTCTCTTAGCTTAACCTCTATCTCATCCTCCTTCTCTTTTTTATCTTCTTAAATAATATTTTGTTGAACTTATTTATTAAGACTAGCACATTGTTTAATTTAAATCTTGATTTAAAATCTAAGTACTATAAAAGATTTTTATCTTAATGTACCTTATAATCTATAATAATAATGTATAACAATAATGTATAATAATAATAATAATAAATTGAATTGAATTGAAATTGAATTGAATTATGTATGTACATACATATTACGTTTGTAGGCAAAACTTTGAAGTAGGCTCTGCTATAATATAGAAAAATGACATCACGTCAGAAATCAAACGAAAGATTACTCTTACCAATCGCTCGAAATTGAGTAGTAAAGTCCTTTCCCAAACGACTAAGGAGACTCTATATAAGACCCTTATCATCCCAGTCCTGGTATATGCTGAAGCCTGGACTCTATCGAAAGCGGATGAAGACATTATTGGTCGCTTCGAGAGAGAGATCCTTGGTAAGATATTCGGTCCCGTTTACGTTGACGAGTTTTGGAGGAGAAGATTCAACCACGAACCATACGAGATGTACAGCCACATCGACCTGGACAAAATATTGCGCATTCGGCGTCTAAGATGGCTAGGAAATGTAGATTGTAGAGCGTATGGACATCAACGCTCCGGCTCGGAGAATATTCGATTCTAACCCTGAGGGGTGCGCAACTGGAAGCAGTTAGCTAAGGACCGGGCTAAGTGGAAGGGGTTGTTGGTTGAGGCCTTGGTCTACCCCGGACTGTAGCGCCACCTAATTAAGTAAGTAAGGTAAGCACGCATAAAGAATAATTTTTTAAACACAATTAGTTTACTGGTATTACATAAAGATGAACGACCCTGTACAACTTTTTTGTGACTAAGCTAATTTTGTGAAACGTGATTGATTTTTATTGCTAAAGGCCTCTTTTAACCAGAGTTCGAAAAAAAACACTAACGTACCGTACCTTAGTATTCTGTACGGTACACTCCGAGAACAGTATACTAAACGTAGTGTACGGAAGAAGAACACATACCCTACGATCTCTCATAATGTTTGCGTACGCAACCGCTACAATTAAAAATAGAGTTTGCGTACAGAGAATAGAACACTATCGTAGGGCTCTTTTTTACTCATCGTGTTCACTACGTAGTGTATACCGGTTTCGTACACATACGCAAACATTATTACTGATCGTATACGCAGACATTTTGAATGATCGTAGCGTATGTGTTCTTCTTAGGTACGGTACGTTTAGGGTACGGTTTTCTTTTAACCTTCCGCTCTTATGCCACTATTTTAAATTATAAAAATCAAAGCACTATTATTTTAACGTGTTTTTATTGTATTTCCTTAAGTTGTAGCTTTTAACGTGCACACTGACATATACGATGCTCTCGAGTGTCACAATTCGACTCAGCTTATGGCAATTGTGGTGCCCATCCAAAACAAAAATAGTGCAGTTCGAAAAATATTGATCAAACCTTTTCTTACTCTTTCGGATGGCAGTTCTTGGAATTTATGAGAGCTACGACTTTTTTTGCACTGGGTAGCAAAACGTCGTTCAATTAGTGCACAAAAGTCGATGTTATTATGAATAAGAGTAGCATTTAGCTCGTGATAGCCTCGCTCAGGTCTCGGTGCCGCGAGGGCGCATCGTAATGGTAATGGCCAAGCGCCCGAGGATGCAATTAGGATACGGACCACTCGGTGAACTAGGCAACGAGTGCTTACCATCCTGGCTACAATTAGTTTAGGTTGAGTGGGGTATTTAAGGTACATAGGTTAAGTTTTTATAGTCTTAAGCCCAAATCACAATGTCGCGTTCACGCGGTCTCGCGTTAATGGCCTTTATATCGACTTTACGATAATTTCTGTCCAACGCACGAAGTCGAAATTTGCAAAACTAAATACCGCTTCAAGCTTCAGGCGTTCATAGGTTAGGAGTATGACAAATAATATGTTCTTTTTCTTCAAATCTCCCATTCACGAATTTATGATAGAAAGAAGATTTGAAATGTATTTCTTTTTATTTGTATTGTTTTATTAAAAAACACAGAATGTGAGAAATAACTTTGTAAACAAGATTGTGCGAATATGTAAATTAAAAAAAAAGACCCCACACATTTAATTTGTGTTGAAAAAAATTAATTTAGCTATTTAAATCTTTTACACATATTAAATGTTAAAAAATTGTACTTTAATCGAATAGGCCATCGAATAATAGAATGTCAACAACAGCTGTGAGTTGTCACAACGCACGCCCTAGTAGAAAGTAGGTCTACTCGGCCGTTGCCCAGAACTTTACGATATCTACGATATAACGCCTGAGGTAACATTTTAGAGCACCCTATATGTTTGCATTGTTTCTACTTTATCTGTCAACGCGAGAGCGCCCGAACGCGACATTGTGATTTGGGCTTTAAGAATAATAAAAAATTGGCAAAAATCCAAGTTTTCCAATGTTTCCTTGGAATTAAATATAAGTGTTGGATTAGTTAAGTCATAGCATTTTTTTTTTTTAAGGGATACTGACCCGCCAGTTGCGGAGGGCACCACGACCTAGAAGATCTATTGTACCACAGAGTCAGTTTTAGGGAACCAGGAGAGGCTCAATTCTTTTGATGAATATGATGATCTCACTGGTGGAGACTGTACGAAGTTCCGTGGGAGCTAGGATTTCTCTGTGAAAATGTTGTCTCCGGAGGGCACAAAGACATAGAATATGTTCCGCAGTTTCGTCGTCTTTCATACAAAGACGACATTCAGTTTCCTGAATAAGACCTATTTCGTTTAGGTGATATCGAAGATGGCAATGCCCTGATAGAAATCCCGCTGATGTTCTGATATCATTTCTACTGAGGAGTAGGTTGTTTCTGGATTTATTTTGGAAGGGTAAAATGGCTCTTTTAGCCTGACGAAGACCTTGGGTATTTTCCCAATAAGAGATACACATGTTGTGTTCCCAACTTTAGATTTTTAACTTAATAGCTGAATTTGGAATGTTGCAAACCGGCTCAGCGCCGATGAAGGATTCAGCCGAAACTTTCCTAGCCAGTTCGTCAGCTTTTTCGTTTCCAACAATACCCTCAGGTCTTGGAGAGTATTGAAGCAGTTCAGGACTGATTTGGAGTCAATCAGGTTTGAGCCTAGTGTTTTAATGGCTGCTTACCGATCCGTGAGTATATGAATGAAGACACCTTTTACTCCCGATTTAAGGATGACGTTGGCGCACACTTGAATGGTATGAATTCCCGCTTGAAATACACGGGGAAATAGTCATAGCATAGTTTGTTCAAGAAAAGCCTAAAGTGCCCTCTAAGGGCCAGTAAGCTAGATTAAGCATTTTTGTCTAGTATGTAAGTTAATAGTGTAAATGATTTAATAAAAATGTTTTAAAAAGTAAGTAATTAAAAAAACAAGAAAAAGGTAAATTCAGAGTGTAAATCTAATATTTTGTGTCTATCACGTCTAAATTCGACAACCCGTCAAATTTCTGAAAGATTTAATGTTATTCAACGAACTGTGACATGAGACTGGGACTACCAGCAGAAGGAAAGGCCAAAAAAGACTACCCCAGATGTTTTTTTTGTGCTCCAAAACCGTTGGCATCGGTTCAAGACTTCAGTGGATATGAAAAATGATCTATTTCGAGCAACACAGAAAATATGTTCAGCAGTCTCAGTGAAAAAAAGGCTCGTAAAAAGTGGGCTTAGAGCACTCAACCCGATACGGAAGCTGGATTTTCCAATAAGAATTAGAGAATATCGATTAATTTGGACTGAGATGCATCTTAATTGGATTCAAGACATATGGAACAATGTTATCTTTTCTGCCAAATCCAAGTTTAAGCTGCATATTGGAAATGGGAGGATTCTTGCGCAAAGAGAACAAAAGGAAATACTGAGATCTGAATGCCTATTACGGATGTCCACAGAAGTGAAGGTGTAATTGTGTGGGGATGCTTCTCCGGAGCTGGAGAAAATAGAATGGCCTCCTTAGAATCGAAAGTCACTGCAGCAGTGTATCACCGGGTCCTATAATATAAATAAGGGCCATCCGCGCAAGAGCTTTTAGAGGACACCTGCAGATTCATTTTTCAACTGGACAGCACCGCTCCTTGTCATACAGCCAAAATTATAAATATGAATTTTTTATTTTTTTTTTTCAAAATAAAAGATTAATTTGTAGCTTTACAATAAACTACAATTTTAATGATTTAAAATTACATAATCGTATTTTTTATTTATTTCTTAAGTTAAAAAGTACTTCGAAGGAATCCATGTTGATGTGCTAAGTTAAGCTAAGTTTGCAAAGAAGCGCCCACAGTCAATTGAAATCCGGCTCTGGAGCATCATAGGTACCTGTATCCACATGGAAAAGCCTATCTTAGGGCAATGAATCGCAGATGTAGAGCAGTTATAAAAGCAATAAGGGGTCCACAAAGTACTTTAAATAGACAATGTTTCTATGAAGCAATAAAAAAAAAACTGCAATAATTAAGCATTTACTTTTACTTTTAAAAACATTTTTATTATTCCATGTTCAATCTTAACTTACATACTAGACTAAAATACTTAAATTTAATTTAACAACTAACAAAATTGACTTAATCTAACTTACTGGCCCTTAGGGGGCACTCTAGGCTTAACTCTATTCTTACAAACTATTGCCTTTCGGCCTTAAACTAACTATACTACGACTAAGCTAATTTAACACACATTTTATTCCAAGAAAAGTTTTTAAAACTTGGATACTTTATCCGTTTTTATTATTCTTAAAACTATGAGAACTTAACCTACCTAAAATACCTTGAGCTACCTAACCTAAACTAATTGTAATCAGGGTGGTAAGCGCTCGTTGCCTAGTGCCCCGAGCGGTCAGCATCCCGATTGTATCCTCGGTTGCTTGGCCATCGCCACTACGATGCCCCCTCGCGGCACCGGGACCTGAGCGAGACCGCAGCGTCGGTCAGCTCTCGGAGACGATGCATCGCAATAGCGGGGCCGGCTACTCCGCAAAGACCCCCGAGCTGACCTTAACCTACATAACTAACCTAACTTAGACACTAGGATGTTACAAAAGTAACGCACCGACCTGGGAGAGCGCGTCAGTGACCCTCTCCTCCTCAATAAGCCAGCAAAATTCGGTGTATTGCCTTTCAGTATCCTCTTTATCCCGGTCCGCAATTGTAGTACTTAAACGGAGAAGCTTATGCGCATTGGCATCGTACCCGCCGTGGATGAGCCGCTTATCTCGCGCACTGCGGTGGCGGTGGTACAATACCGGAATACCATCCCTTTTTTGCACTAACCCTTTAGCATTAATATGGAGAAATACCTCTGGTGGGATTAAGCCCGATAGGGCTCATGGTACATTTCATTGGGGTAATAAGCCCCGAAGATCAGGCTATTGTCGCTGGTCATCGTCCTCGCAATATGCCTTCGAATCGCCTTAATAAGGAAATTGTCAATCCTGCTCAGATGTGCCCCATTGTATAGGACCTTGTTGGGATAATATTTTATGTACTGGGACTCTGGTGTTCTGTACAATCTGAGACAGGTCTTGAAACATTGCCTCTCAAACACCCGAAACTTTTCCATGTAGAAAGGCGCCACATTAAACCACACCGGGCAACCATATGCTATAATTGGTCTGATTAGGGCAACGTAACAAATGACCTTCACACTGGAGTCAAGTTGACTGCTGTGAAACAGTCTTCTTGTCAGAGCAAAGGCCATTTTAGCCTTAGCGAGACCAGCATCTATATCTAACCACACTTTTCACAGCCAATGGCTGCCCGTGCTGTCCAATGATGCCAAACTTTTTCCAGTTTTTTCTGGTATCCCTAGAAGCCCTAATCAATGGAGTCCTGAACAAAACTGTTTCCGTCTTTTGGAAGTTGATCTTCAACTTCCAATCGTCGCAATAACCCTTAATTCGATCGAAGTCACGTTGCAAAACGATATTAATAACCTCGATTTTTGGACCTGATCTGTACGCCACCAAATCGTCTGCGTACGCTGTATCAAATGTGAGCGAACCTACAAGATCACTTGTATAAATGTTGAACAGTATCGGAGAATTCACCGCACCCTGTTGTAAACCGTTTTTAATATCGAACATTGTACTCGAAGTTACGTTGCCACATTTGACGACAAACTTCTTTCCCATCAACATATCGTAGATCATAATAACAGAGGTTTTTGCATACCCAACCTGGTCAGCTTATAGAAAAGCCCTTCTAACCATACGGTGTCGAAGGCCTTTTCGAAGTCAACCAGGCAGGCACCAGTGCATTGTTTTTTAAAGTTATTCCATTGAATGTCGGAGACCAGTTTCGGCGCGGCATGAATAGTGTCATGATTGTCCGGGATGATTTTATTATCCTCAACCTTCTCGAAAACCTTGCTTGGAAGCAAACTAATTGATCGGAGATTAGCAGGATTGGTTCTATTCTTGTTCCTTTTTGGAATAGGGTGTACCACAGCTATTTTCCAATGCACCGGATAATATGCATTATTGAACAACAAAAATATCTACCGCTTCTATGGGCAGGTGTCTCAAAACAACATTTGGGATACCATCCACTCCCGACGACTTTTTGTTTTTGAGTAAATCAAAGATGCACAAGAGTTCATCTCTTTGCACGAACAAATGAGGACTAGCTCGATCATCGGCGATGATGCCGTTCGCAATGTTTTCATCATTGAATATGGTAAAACCGTTATTCTCAGATCGCAAATTCTGGAGTCCAGTGTGTAGATAAAAGTGATTCAGAAAGGATCTATTCTCAAGCTGGTGGTTACGACAAACTGGGTTGTTCACCGTATATACCGACTCGAAAAAAGCGCCCATCAGATCTACCTTCTCCTGCGGATCTTCGATCACGAAAAACCCGTCGCCTGTGTCGACATTTTCCAGATTTATGCCAGTAGTCAGTAATGTTTATCTGTTCTCTGTTGCCTGGGGAATTCGGACACATGGTATGTCATTGTGATCTCCTCTCCTGAATAATTTATTTATTTGCGGGAACATTTCGGAAAAGACGGACTATCCGTCGCGTACGAATCTTGTTTGTATTCAATCGTATTGAGGCCCCACCAATTGTAGTAGGTTATCCCTAGTATTCGCAGAGTCATTTCCCCATGCCGCATGTTTTGCGTTAAGATTTCCGGCCAGAAACTAATAATTTTTCTCCGAGTAGAGCTGGAGGTGTCTCTGGTTTAGCTTAGTTTCGCTAACCAAAAGCACATCCGGGCGTTCGTTTAACAACAAAGTAGAAAGGGTGGTTCTTCTCTCGATCCTGACCAGTGAATTAACATTCACGGCAAGGATCTTCAGGTTTGCCTCGTATAGTTTCCCCATCATTGTGGCGCGCCAGACTCGGCAAACAGCGTCGAATAGATGACATCTATTCGGGCCGCTTATTCATTTAACTGTTTCTGGAACTGATCGAGCTTACCGTGCAGAGACAGTAGGATCGCTTTAAAATCCAGATCCGCCTCCGGTGCATTTTCAACAGCCTTTGGGTGATTTTTATTGTGGTTTTCCCTGGTCCGGCTGCCATTTGGGCACATTAGGTGCCACGAAATTAGAGAACGCGTGATTTTGTTTGCCGCTTCTCTTCTTCAGTAAACTGTTTCCGAGCCTGGACCTTTGTCTTCAGCTCTTGGAACTTGGTGCATCCCCTAAAGTTGGCGGGATGCCCAAGGCTCTTGCAGAGTACACAAAAGAGCTTGCTTCTATCCTCGACCCTTTCGCCACCTAGAGGGCATTCCCCATGCTTGTGGTCCTTTTCACACTTCACGCATCTGAACTGCATATTACAGTTAGCTGCGGCGTGCCCAAACCTTTACTTAGTTGGCGCTACAGCTCGAACTGAACCTGGGCCTGCTTCTCGCAACCATTTGTGTGTGCGTGTTATATTTTTGCACGAATGGAAGGGACCTACAGTTTTTTGCCGACTCCGAACGGCGAGTTGAGAAACTCAATCGTGACAAATGATACTCTTTGATGCTTGTCAGACATTCGAAAGAGGTGGGCACTGTGAAAAACTTTTAGGTGTTTGCGGCGGGATTCGAACCCATGACCGCTGGCTCAGTAGTCCGACGCACTAACCACTTGCGCTACGGTGCCCAAACCTTTGGCAGCGCATAAATTGAAGTACACGATCTGCCCTTTTTAATTTTTCCCAACTTACAGCAGTAAACGAATTTGATACTTCTCAAACTATCAATTTTGCTGTCAGGCGTTAGCTGCACTAAGAAGAATGGTAATTTTCGGTTACCACCCCTTGCCGCGGCCGTGGAAAACGGCTTGACCCTCATGAACTTAAGGTCCGCGCTCTCAAAAATGTTTAGCTCCTTTTCAAGCTCTTCCATTTTAATCTCGGGATCAATGCCCTTTAAGAGGACTGTTTGTAATTTTTCTTCTCTGGGAGTATAAGTGAAATATTCCGTCTCTGATTTTCCTAGGGCGGTTCGTACATTTTTGTATTCTTCAATATTTTTACACATAATTATGTGCTTATTGGCACTTAATCTTTTAACATAAGAGTCCTTAGACACTAACTTACATAGTCTAATACTATCATTGATTTCTAAATTACTTACATTAATTGGAGACACTCTTTCCCTCCGTGGTTGTGGCTGTTGTTGCTGTTGCTTCGACTGTTGTTGTTGTTGCTGCTGTTTCTCCTTGCTGGGCCTCCTCGTCATCATTTTTGTTTTGGTTGGCATTGCCGTTGTCTTCGTTGTTTTCTTCGTCTGCCGATAACTCTTTGAAAGAGTTCCCTTCTCCTATATATCGGCACTCGCCTCCTTCAGACTCGTACGAGTAGTTGAGCCCCTCGTCATCATTCTCTGTTTCTGCGGCCGACGAAACCGCTAAATTATCGTCCAATGCCTTCTTTTTAGCTGTTAGGTTTGGATTTTGCCTAGTTCGGCGTCGCTTTTTTTCCACTTTGGAAAAGACGTCCCCATGTGCTTTGTTTTGGTCATCCGATTTTGCAGACGACTTCGAAGATGTTGTTACCTCCTGCTTGGTCAACGGTCCATCTGCTTGCGGGACCTTTTTTTCGCCGGTATCCATCGCCGGTCTACTGCCTTTCGGCTTCTTCTTCACTGATTTTTTTAATTCCCCGACTGGGGCTTGAACTCCGCACCTACTGGATCAGAGTCGAATATTCATGCACTAGGCCAAATCACTAATTAAATTTTCTTCGGCTTAGTCACCACTTATTCACACTTGCTAATTTTTGCCAATCACTGCTGCACTAACTTAGTCGACTATCCACAATGAGAGTTGGGGAGCGACTGCCAAGAAATTCAGTAGAAACGTTGTAGCAGTATCCCGACAAAGCTTTGGCGCTTCAATCGGTTTCAATAGCAACATTCTTATATTTGCCGATGATATGAATATTAGTAGAGCAATTTCAACCATAAATTCTGCAATCAGATATTGATAACCTGGTGTTGCAAAAATGGTTTAGTCCTTAACCCACTCAAATGTCAGTGCATGACATTCTCTAGGAAACGGGTACCGACTATATTCAACTACTTGATATCGAATCACTCTCTCAGTCGGGTTTGTAGTTTTAAGGACCTGGGTGTTTATTTTAGCCCTGAACTTGATTTTAAAGAGCATATAAAACACATTGTGAATAAATCAAATTCAATGTTAGGTTTCCTCAAAAGATGGTGTAAAGAATTTAAAAATCCTTATGTCACCCTCTCACTATTTAACAGTCTTGTCCGTCCTCACCTCGAATAAGCTTCGCAAGTATGGACACCTTATCAGAAAAATCAAATAGATTTCAAAATATGTAATTATGTATAATATTTAGTTTTTAAAAATGATTGTTTTCAGCATCTGTTCTGCGTATTTTTTCCTTTTGCAATTAGCAAATGGTGCCATACTTATTTCCCCATTCCTGCAAATGTTCATTCGGAACAAACCTCAGCTGGAAGTTGAACACACTTGAGCTAGTGAGAAAATCCGCCTGAAAGAGAAAGCCTTAGGCTGTGCACTGGCTTTATACTGCGGTGGTCAGACCCATACTTATGTATAGAATTCTAGTCAGGTGAACAGCACTAGACAAAGTTAGCTTCGTAAATATACTTAGCAAAATCCAGAGAACGGCCTGCATCTGCGTAACAGGAGCCATGCGAACTACCGCTGCTCTTGAAACAATGTTAAATATGTTATGCTTTCGTTGGACATTTATGGTAGCAGCAAAAACGGCGATGCGACTTAAAGAAACTTCACAGTGAGTAACTTTGGGCACGCCAGAATATTTGCAATGAATAATCTAAATACGTATACGGACTATATTACTCCGCTCCTAGATTTCAATGTAAAACCCCATGTACCAATAGAAACAATAAAACAAAAAATCTCTACGCAAGCTTTACAACAGGCTAATGAGAGATGGCGTAATCTTGGCACGTGTAGACTTGGCCACGGCTAAACCAACGTAAATCTTGCCGCCTGCTAAAAATAAGCAGAGCACAAATACTAGGCATACTAGTTGGACAGGTCATTGTGCAATAGGCAGATATGCCAGCAGACTAGGAATCCTCGCCAATGACTACTGTCACAGCTGCATGGATGAGGAGGAGGAGGAATCCCCCTATCACATACTTTGCAGTTGCCCAGCTCTCTCCTCTTTAAGAAAATTGATAATACTTCTTTGTAGACCTTTAAGATATTTCCTCAACAGATATCAATAAAATACGGAAATTCATCCAAATTTCAAAATGGTTCCAGGAGTATCGCTGAGAATCGGCTCATGTGGCAACACAATGGACCTACTTTGGTCTAAGTGAATCCTACGAAATATGGGGATAGCCACCCAACCTAACCTAACCTTGTGGTGTCTCTACTCAGTTCATCCCGTATGCTGGTGCTAAAGCCGAAAACGATTCAAATATGAGGAATCAATGGGCCTTGGAGGCAACACCGTTTTGTCTCTACTGAACGGTGTAAATCTTCAAGAACATTAATTATTTTTTGACAACTGTTTTACCTCATTTATTCTCATGTGGCATCTTACATCGCTTAGTAATGTACGATACATCACTCAACAGATACGAATGAAATCAAAAGGGAGCTATCCGAGTTGTACCATAATGTGACAAATATCCATAACATTCTCCAACGAGGAACCAAAAGACCTCTACCGATCTTTACACTAGAGATTGAAAATCAGGAAAGCAATAAAGACATACATATATAACATAAGACAATTACTTCAAGGCAGTATAAACTTCGAACCTCCTTGACTAAAGAAGGACATTGCCCAGTGCTTAAATTGTCAAAAATATGGGCACACAAAAAATTATTGCAACAATCTTAGCTGAACATTTTAGAGTGACGTTTACTAATGACAAAAATAACTCAGACATAAGCTTACCTACAACTTCTAGTTTCCAAAGCACTAATAGCTCTAACATAAAAAGGTAACAGTAAAAGAAATAAAATACATTCAACACAAGATTAATCCAAAAAAAGCTCTGGGTATGATCTTATTACCGGACAAATATTAATAAAACTACCCCAAAACGCACTTTTGTACCTCCGAAATCTATTTCACGCAATTTTTACTCTAAAATGATTCCCAAAGGTATCGAAGGTAGCCAAAGTGATAGCAGTTCCAAAACCTCGAAAAGACGCTACTCAAACATTACAGGCCAATAAGTTTATTGCCAATAGTATCAAAGCTTTAAAAATCCTAATAGATAGACTACAACACAGAGACGAGCACTCAAATCTTCTTAAAGCAGAAGCTGGAGTTTCCCAAAGAAGCGTCCTTGGAACTTTATTATATCTAATATATACATCCGACATTCCTACACCTCAGTCAAGAAATGCAATGATTGCTACATAGACCAAAAGTTAACATGGAAACAACATATACTCACAAAACGTAATCTAATCAAGGACAAATTTAGACAACTATTTTGGCTGCTGAGAAGAAACTTGGTTCTATCTATAGACAACAAACTGCTCATTTAAAAGACGATTATTAAACCAATATGGACATACGGACTTCAGCTGTGGGAAACAGCGAGTAAATCAAATATTAACATAATCCAAACACAGCAATCAAAAAAAATTAAGAACGATAATAGACGCTCCTGGTATATTTCCAATGACGACATCCATCAACACCTCAAATTATCGACAGTAATGGAAGAAATAAGCACAAAACACCAAATCCGGTTATTAATCTACGATAAAATTTATGTCTACTCTATCCCACTACAAGAAATAACCCGAAAAAGAAGACTGAAGCGCCTTAGACCATCAGACCTACCTCAAAGACATTAATAAAAATAATAACTATTGTAATCTTTACTTTTTGAATACTCATTTATAATTAAAAAACCCACCTTATAGTAAAACAAAGGTATGTAAAGGAACTGTATAAGGCCAGCTATCATATCCTGTTTTGTAACAACAATTACTAGGTGTCCAATATGTACAGATGTAAATAAATAAAGGAAACAAACAAAAGAAACATTTTTTGAAAGCACAAAACATATTTACTTTTTTAATCAGTTAATTCACATTTAAAAAAAAACCAACATCAAAAGACGAATATTTACTTCAATGGTGCCGAAATAATGAAGAAATTAAAATCTTGACGAAAGCTTTTTCATAAAGAATGAAATTATCAAAGACGCAAAAGCTCTCTGCCACTTTATTCTCGATTTGGTATTACTAGCGACACCTTGCAGCATAACTGTACTACTGGATTGGCGCTACTGTAGTAATGTATATACAAAGATAACATATATCTTCTATATATATAAAAATGAATTGGTGTCTGTTTGTATCAACATAACTCGGCTGAACATCATCCGATTTGCATGGGAATTTTTTTGTTGGATTCGTATTGAACCACAACGGATTCCGTTTTTGAAAATCTGGACCCGATAGGTGGCGCTGGAGTCGATTGATTAATAAAATCTATATTAATTGACCAAAATGACTCATATTCACAATACATGTTGGTATTGTGCCAAAGAGAAAACTACTATATCTGGACCCGATAGGTGGCGCTGGAGTCGAGTTATTAACAAAATCTATATTAATTGACCAAAATGACTCATATTCACAATATATAATAGACAGACAGACAGATAGATAGACAGGTACACAGGCAGACAGATAGATTGACAGATAGACAGCGAGACAGATAGACAAACAGACAGACAGATAGACAGATAGACAGATAGATAGATAGACAGACAGATAGACACACAGTAAGAGAGACAGACAGATAGATAGACAGGTAGGCAGACACACAGCAGGTACACAGACAGATAGACAGACAGACAGACAGATGGACAGACAGACAGACAGACACATATATAGACAGACAGACCGGTACACAGACAGACAGATAGACAGACAGGTACACAGACAGACAGACAGACAGATAGATACACAGATAGACAGGTAGACAGACAGATAGACATACATATAGACAGATAGATAGACAGACAGACAGACAGACAGACAGACAGGTACACAGACAGACAGATAGATAGAGATGGCGCTATTAGTCCATTTGACACTTGAATTAAAGAATGGTGTACAAAGCCAACTGATTTTGCATTGAAGTAGGGATTTCCATTTAGACATCTGCATGAATGTATTCATTTGCTTTCTCTTAATGTGTACAGTACTTCAGTGTACTCTATTCATTGTACTCATATGAGCAAGTATACTCGCAAAATCAGTTCTATATTAAAAGAGAGAGTTACTGTACACAACTCGATCAGCTCATACCGAAATGAGTACACTGCTTGATTCCATTCATACAAAGGAGTGCATTCTTTGAACAATACATGTACCATTTTAACTGCTAAAAATACACTGAGTACACTGAGTAGATCGAGTACACCCATTTGAAATAAATGCACCCGTTTGAAATGAGTGCACTCGTTTGGTTTCTAGGTATATAGAATTGATCAAGTGAAGGCGAAAAAGCTACTGATCTTACAATAAGTGTATTAATACATGGTGTTCGTCCGGTGGGTTTATTTATTTGTTTTCGTCGCCATTTAGGTAAACATGAATTAATAAATGTGAACAGTATCTTTGTTATATTTTAAGTTAAAGGTTTATTGAAATGAATTACAAAAATTAAAGGAATATTAACTAAGAATGAAACGTTATACAAATGTAACTTAAAGAATTATTAGTTAAGTATTGAAATAAATTTAATACAGCTGCGTCGCGCGTCGTCTACGTCGTCGTCGTTGGCTCGTGTGTTTGATTATAAAATTACATCATGTTCACATAAATGAACACATTAATAAAGAAAATAGTCAGTTCTGGGCAATAGAAAATCCTCAGTCACTATTACATCCATTTAAAATGACATTTAAAGGGGTCCTGGTACATATGGAAATACGAAACCATTTTAAGTTCGCTCTAAATGTGTGTGATGAGCATTTATCTCAGAAACCAGGTAATCAATTTCGAAAGCCTTGTATGCAATGAATTGTTTAATCTTTTTCGGTTCCAAATTATTGTTATGTATTATACGTTTGTATTTACCAACATCGCGATACAATATGATTTAATTTACACCACTTTTAAATATCACAAACAAATTTGGATAAAATTTTAGTCACACGCTTATTAATTCTTAATAGTGATATTTTGATGCATCCAAACTTATATTTGCCAGAAGCAAAACTATTATTTATTTCTTTAGGTAAAAATAATGGAACCCTTCGTGGGCGAGTCTGACTTGCACTTGGCTGGTTTTTTTTTCAAGATGACATGACGCCACGTTAGGTAACTGTTACTGTAAAACGTCATGGTAACATAATTAATAACTGTTTGAGTCCAAAAGTGGATGCTTTAGGCTTGGTAAGCTTGTGGTTCCAACAAGACGGTGGAACTTCACATATAGCCAATTTTACAATGGAATTACTGAGAACTTTGTTTTTAGAACAAACTATTTGGTGTTGGTGATGTCGATTGGCCTCTACGGTCGTCGGATTTAACAGCTCCGGGCTTCTTTTGATGAGTATAACGAACTAGAAACACTTGAGCAACTTAATCAAAATAGCCGTGACTTAATTAATGAAATGTGTGCAAATTAATTGAAAAATGTTACATGAAGAGCCCGCATTTGTGAAAACAAACCGGAGTAGTCAAAACGTTTTTGATTCATTAGACAAGAAAACGTTTTTGATTTTAAAACAGCAACTGAAACATAATGTAACAAAACAAATCATTTTAATTTTCTGCTTCGTTTGGTGTGTGTTGAGAAATTTGTTTCTGAAAAACAAACGTCCAGCTTTCGACAACGAAACATGATTTTCTGTTTCGCCTTTTTTTTTCTTATTTTGCCGTATGTATTGCGCCATAAGCAAGTGTGCAACAATCGACGACGACGCTGGTTCGAAATGTTTTTGATTCATTCATGAAGCAGTCATGAAGCGCATCGAAACAAAAACATGTGTTTCGTTTTGCCCTCTTTGGTATGTGTTGTCTCATAAGAATTAATGTACTCATATTTCATTAGTCAGAAAAAAACGTTTTGACTGCTCCGGTGTGTTTTCAGCCGAAGAGTGGACATTTAGCTGTCATTATCTTCTCTATGCACGTTATTCCAAATATTTAGTAAAATATTTATCAGTATTAAAACATTTTGTTTGTAGCGCGAGCCATGTCGTAGTGGTTAGTACGTTGCATGCTGTCCGTATCCAACCCCCGCAACAGTAAAAAATGGGCCATCTCTTCCGAATGTCTAACAAGCATTCAATAGTATCATTTATCACGGTGAGCTTCCCAACTCGCCGTTCGGACCCCCTCCATTCGTGCGAAAATAGAATGCACATACAAATGGTTGCGAGAAGCAACAAGCAAGTCATAGTTCATCTCGAACTGTAGCGCCACCTAAGGAAAGAAGATTTGTATCAAGAAGAATATTTACTTTAATATAAGGTTGGCTGCAAAATTGTTTCTCCTTCAGCAAGTAGAGCTGCTCAAGAAAAAATATTTTCTTCAGCTAGGAAATTAACCCATTTTAGCCTAACGTTACATAAATGTAACACTGGGTCACCTTATTTGTTTAAAACAATTACTATTTGTTTTTCATCGACTTCTGAGTTTAAAGTTTATGCAATGTAAAGAGAATAACACGAAAATACTGCATTTTGGTTGTGATTTTTTTGACAATAGAAGATTTTTTACATATTTGAATTTGAGTTGATAGCAAAATGGGGATGAGCGGAAGGTAGGTATTTGTTTGTTAATTATTTTAGTGAACTTACTGTATATTGTAAGAAAAAATATGAATGTTGTGTTATTGTATAATATGTATAGAAGCAAATACCTGAAACAAAAATATTTTTTGGAAATCCGTTTGCCTGATCGCTCAGGTATTTGGATGCCGTTACATATATGTAACGTTAGTCCGCATATAACATAACATAATTTGTGACAGAAAATACATTTATGTAACATCAGTCCGTATGCAGCAGGCTTTGTATCTGATTACTTTTTGTATTATTCGTCTTGGTAGGATAAAACAAAGAGGTTACAACGGAACTGGAACCATCCGGGAAAATTGCATTCCGGCTTCTTGTCAGTTAAGAAATAAAAAGGAATTGAAGAATGGAAATCGTGGTACAATTGAATTGTAATTCTGCTGAAATGGGTTGACAGTTCCATTGTGAGCGTTGAGTCTATACTTTTTGGAAAAAATCCAGTTACAAAAGTGTCCACATATTTCCGGAAAGAGCATAAGGTATGGATCTTCCACGACCCTATGCAATTGCATGGTATAATGCAAACATGGGTGGCACGGACCGTATGGACCGAAATGTAAACAACTACCGAATAGGTGTTAGAGGGAAGAAATGGTGGTAGTCCATTTTAACTTGGCTTTGACTGATAGATGTTTCAAATCAAAACGCTTGGTTACTCCACAAAAAAGCTGGCTCCAATTTACCCGGACTTCAGCTCAAGCATTCGATAGCACGGTTTTATTGGCGGACTCTTGTTGACCCGAAACCTCTTGATGGTTTTCGTAGACATAAAATGGAAACCGAAAATGCTAATGCTCGCTACGATCGAGTGGACCATTTGATTATTAAGATCCCCAATAAAAAAAGATGATGATGTGCAGGTTCGCTATGCAGATCACACTGTACTACAATGTGTTCTAAGTGCGATATAGGCTTATGTGTAGCTTGCTTCCAAAAAAATCATAACATATCTTTAAATTTATGAAATAAATAAAAATAATACTGAAATAAAATGCACCGTGGTGTAGTGGTAAGTGCGCTGGACTACTACGCAATGCTGCCCGGCCCAACACCTAAAAGATTTTTTTCACGGTACCACCTCTTTCGAATGTCTGACAAGCATTCAAAGAGTATCATTTGTCATGATGAGCTTCTCAACTCGCCGTTCGGAGTCGGCAAAAAACTGTAGGTCCCTTCCATTCGTGCAAAAATATAATACGCACACACAAATGGTTGCGAGAAGCAGGCCCAGGTTCACCCTGAGCTGTAGCGCCACCTAAAGTAAAGTAATACTGAAATAAAATACATGATTTGCTTGCACATATACAGTCTTATTATTTATTATACGATGTTTGTGGTATCAGGACTAACGTTACATATATGTAACGGCCTAGTGTGACCAAACCTTATAAAAAAAAATTTAAAAAAAATCTGATCTAGGTTTCTGCACACAATACAAGCCGCGCCTTAAAATTTTAGGTTTGTATCGAACATTTTGGACTCTCGTCATTAATGGGTTGATATCTGAAAAACTAAGTTTTATTGGTTCGGACCCAATTTTTGGAGATCAAATAATAATGTCTTCACACTCAAATATTAACAAAACTGATATTTATAACGATCTTGAAGAAAACTTAAACCATATGAAAAAAAAAAAAAAAATTAAAATAAATTATACATATATGTATACCCGTATTAACAAAATACTACATTTTTCGTTTAATTTTATTTATAAGAATAACACCCCTTTTCCACTACCGAAGTCCTACACGATTACTTCATGTCAATTCTACAGCAATCATAAACGAAGTACTGAGTCCACTCAGTGTACTCATTCTATAATGAATGCATTCATTGTATAACGAATGGACTCATTGTACTTGGTGTACTCGGTGTAGTGTACCCATTCTATGTGAGTACACTGAACTGAATGTTTTGCTATTAATGGGTGAAGTACTCACTCAGTAAACAAATATCACGTGATTCATTCGTTTCACTTTTCAAGCTGTGAGTGCAATACTGTATTGTACTTGAAATAAAATGAATGTCTTGGAACTGGTTTCAAGACATTCATTGCAGACCTCTATTTCCAATGCATAATTTTGCCTAAGCACTTATTTATAAGAAGTATATTCTTAATGTGTATCCATTCATTGAATAAATAAACATTGCGTAAGTTGACAGGTGTCCTTTTCGCTTCGTCATTTCACCAAAGACTAAAAAGTATACTAGACGGAGGCGGCAACTCATAAACGCACAAAATCACTTCTATGCATACCTACTAGATGTACATTACATGCTACATAGGTACATGGGTACATAGAAGAGAGATCATTCACTAAATCAGTTGAAATTAAAACGTTAAACCGAGAAGAGACTGTTTGTGTACACGGGCGAAGCCGGGCGGATCAGCTAGTGTATTTATAATATTTTATTCGAATTTTTTATTGCTTTAAATATACACATTTGACAAAGAGTTTTCTGAAATTTTTGTAGGAAAATATCTAAAACTCTGCCATTGCGACGTCATTTCCGGTGACCCCTCGGAAAAAAGATGCTTGACATCAGAACTCGTGACAGGATCAACTGAAGTCAAACAAAAAAATACGACTTTTAGTAAGTAAGTTAATCTAGAACATGGACGAAGAAAAACCAAAAAAGTGAACATTGGAATTTTGGCAGGCATTTTTACAAAAAATTTTAAAAATTCGGTAAAATTTGCTCTACATTTTTTATTTTAAAAATAGTTGCATTAAAAAAAAAATCCTTCGTCCAAGTCGTTGTCCAAAACGCGTTTTAAATTTTTAGTGACAATAAAACTAAACCCAACTGGAACTGAGCACACAACTTCCCAAGGCTCTATCTCCGAAACTATTTACTCCGATCGACTTAAAAATTTAGGACAATATTCTAGAGATGCTGTAGTATTTAATAAAAAAATAAAATAAAACAATAAAATTCGATTTTATGAAGCCATGAAACCCATGTAAGATGTAACCCCTTAAATTAGGTGATTGGGTTTTGTATAATTGAACTAATGTATGTATCATATGTACATACATGTCATAGATATCCAAAGCTGATGTATTGGGGAAAAGAAATGGAAACATTGAATACTTCTGGCGGGCGGAATCTTCTTTGAAATTCGACATCTTCATATTTTTCCATGCAGTTGATTCTTTCATGAAATCTTCTCTTTTAGGGGTTATATACAGTTTGAAGCAGTATCATTTTAGTTTGCCATTGAATTTCATTAATTTTCTTTTTTTCTATTTTCATTCTTTTCAATCGTCAACTTCGCTATTCAATTAATCTAATCCTTCATTAAATTTCATTAATTTTCTTTTTATTATTTTCAACCTTGCTTTCAATCACATAAGTTAAAACAATTAAGTCTGAATTTTAAATTATATTTTGTAAAACCAAAAGTTACTCTTTGCCGAACTTGAACATAACACCCTATTAATGTAATTAAAGCTTTGCCTAGTTAGGCTCGTAAAAGCTCGATCATATGTGAATTATCTATTCAAGCTTTCGTTAAGAACAATTTGTAAAAGTTTTCGTTAAGATCACATTGTAAAAGCTTAATTTCGGTGCTGTAAAAGAGCAGCCGAAATGTTGTTTAGGGTTCTTTCGTCACGAAGGTGTCGAGCAGAATACTTTAAGGTAATTACCTAGAAGATATATGGGCTCCTAAATCAGAAAATTAGAGAACGAGTATCTCGAGTGGCAGTTAATTCATATTCAAAGTTGCTTCAGCTCGGAAGGGAAGCAGAACTTGTGATCGCTGAAAATAAAAAGCCAGCCCCTGCTACCTTGGAGAAAGTGGACCCAAAAGTGGTAGATAAATCCGAAAAACGCTGTACTTTTTGTAGAAGGCGTGGGCACACAACGGAGCAATGCTTTAAGAAGAAGAGTCTTCAGGAAAATGTTAACCATCTGGCTGCAAGACCCGCATTTGCTTGCTATGGTTGTGGAGCGCCAGGTGTTCAGCGAGCTAATTGCGCAAACTGCACCAAGGATGCGAAGAAGGAAAACCCCAACTTTCTGGACTTAAACTTGATTTCTACAACAGTGATTGGTAGAGATGTCCCCATCGCCCAGATTAAATTGTTCGGCCTTACAGGTGAAGCATATTTAGATTCAGCAGCACGTACGAGCATTGCAAGTGCCAGCTTAAAAAAGTTGCTCACAGAAAAGAGGTGTATTTTCCAGAAAGTTAAGGCGGATATTACCTTGGCAGACGGTAGGACAACACATGAAATGGTGCTCTCTACAATTTGCAACATCATAATCGGTGGAAGAGAATGCAGGATTCGATTTGTATCTCTCCCTAATGCTACAAAGAATCGAACGTTGATTGAAGCAGACTTCATGCAACAAGCGGGAATAATCCTGAACATGGGACAAAAATACTGGCATTTTGATGATGACCCCAAAACGAAATTCGATTTCATGACCTCAATGCCCATCGATTTGAATAGCATGCAGGTGGCTTGTAACCAAATCGAAGAAACCCGGAACCAGCCAGCACTAAAAAGAGGCGGATTGGGTCCTCACCGGACATTCTAAAGGAAATGTCAACTTTCAACTCACCAACACGCACCAACCCGAACTCCCATGTACCGAGTAGAGCGAATGATTACTCACCACACTCCATTCAGGACATCTTCAGAGACGCCATGCCTTCCAATGAAGTTACCCCAGAACGACGGAGCAAGCAGAATCTATTTGCTGAAAGTGAGAAGGTCGAGGTGGATGAAAAGACAACAGAAGAAACATTTTTTTTTGCCTATATATTCTGCTGAAGTAAAGTTTTTGAAAACTTCTGATGGATTCGACCTCGAAGTTGCTGAAAGAAAGAAATTGGAGAAGTTATTAGAAATGAATGCTGAACTATTCAACTCACAGAGGATTGTAACACCATTTGCAACTCATCGCATTCATACTGGCAATAGTGACCCAATAGCTCTACCACCTTACCGACTCTCCCCAATCAAAAGAAAACAACTCAAGGATGACATACAGCAAATGCTCCATCTTGGGATGTGTGAATCACCCTGGTCTGCTCCGGTAGTAATGGTTCCCAAAAAAGATGGAGGGGTTAGAGTCTGCATCGATAACCGTCAGTTAAATGCTGTTACTGTACCAGATAGATACCCAATGCCCAGAATGGGTGACCTTCTACACGAAGCAAAAAGCACCAAGTTCAAATCAACGCTCGACTTACAGGCTGGATATTGGCATATTGCAGTGCACGAAGACGATCAAAATAAAACAGCGTTTGTAACTCCTTTCGGTATATACAAATTCAGATGCATGCCTTTTGGATTAAGAAATGCACCTGCGACTTTCCAACGGCTCATCGACAGATTTCGCTCAGGTCTGGGAGATATCCTTGTAGTGGCATACTTGGATGACATCATCATTTGTTCGGGAACGTTTGTTCAGCATTTAGAAGATTTAAGGAAAGTTTTCGAAAGACTGCAAAGGTTCAAACTGCGAGTTTATAGGGACAAGTGCCGATTTTGCTGCGCTGAAGTTAAGTACCTGGGCCATGTTCTAGGTCCCAGTGGCATCAGTACGGATCCAGAAAAGGTATCAGCCCAGAACCACGCAACTTGAAACAGGTACTGTCATTTCTCCAAACCTGCTCCTGGTATATACGAAATAACCCTAATAACTGATCATCAGCCGTTGAAGTGGCTCATGAGTCATGACCCTAAAGTCTCCAATGGGAAGATTAGCTAGATGGGCTCTTCAACTCCAAGCATTCAATATTCAGATTGAATATAAGCCAGGTCGTACAAACGTCATTGCAGATGCACTGTCGAGGCCTCCATGTAATGAAGAGCATTCTGAAGATTGCAACATCTGCTCGTTCTAGGTCGATATGCCACGTAAAGGATCCAAAGAACTTCGTGACTCTCAACTTCTGGATTCAAATCTAAAAATGATCACCGATTCTCTTGAGTCACACGAAGAGGACTTCATTCGATGGACTAAACGAGGGTACGTTCTGAATGATGGCGTCTTGTACTGCTATAATGACAGTGATCCTGATAATGATGAGGCTCAACTTGTTGTCCCGGAAAAAGAGCGACCATACGTTCTCGAGATGTACCACGATGATCCCACCGCCGGCCACTATGGGGTAGAGCGCACCATAGCTAGGATTGCCTGCAGATACTTCTGGCCCGGAATGCGATCTGATATAGCCCGACACGTCAAAAATTGCATCGAATGTCAACGTTATAAAGCTAATAACCTAAAGCCAGCGGGACTACTCCAAACAGTCTCGAGTAGCCAACGCTTTGAAATTATCGCTATGGACTTCTTCGGACCACTACCTATTACGAATGAGGGACATCAGTGGATCTTTATCATCGAGGACTTAATTAGCAGATGGATCGAGCTCTTCAAATTAAAGGAAGCTACAGCCGAAGCCTGCGCAAAACTTTTAATCGAAGAAGTATTCCTTCGTTATGGTTTACCAAGGTGCATCATAAGCGACAACGGAGTGTAGTTTGTATCCGCCATTATGCAAAAGCTAACATTCTGCCTCGATATTCAGCAAACATACACTCCAGCCTACCACCCGGAAGCAAACCCTATGGAAAGGAAAAATAGAGACCTTAAGACGCAACTGGCAATATTAGTGGAAAACGATCATACGTCATGGTCACAGAACTTAGCAGCCATAAGATTTTCTATGAATACTGCATTATGTCACAGCACAGGGTACTCCGCAGCGTTCCTAACATTTGGCCGAGAACTTCGTACCCTAGATGACGTAAAATACGACGTAAGAGTGATTGCCGAGTCCGAGAACTTTATTTCCCAAATAACCCCATACTTGAAAACACTCGCCGAAATATTAAAAAAAACGCCAAAGAAGCCGAAGCTAAGCAACAGGACTGAAACAAGAAGTACGCGGACAAAGGAAGACGACAGCAACCACCCCTAGATGTCGGCAGCAGAATTATGGTCACCACCTACATATTAAGTAATGCTTCTAAGGGTATTACGGCGAAATTCGTTCCTAAAAGAGATGGGCCATATATTATCACAAAAAAAAGTGGCTCCTGCAGTTATGAAGTAGCCCGTAAAAATGCACCTAATATCGCACTTGGGGTCTACCATTCATCCGATATCACCCCGTATCATGGTAGCAACAACCAGAGTCCTGTGATGACTCTAAGACGAAGAGGACGACCAAAGAAAACAACCTAGTCATTGACACCACATCGAGGCGATCGTAGCGTCAAAGGGGGAGAATGAAGCAGTGTCATTTTAGTTCGCCATTGAATTTCATTAATTTTCTTTTATTCTATTTTCATTCTTTTCAATCGTCAACTTCGCTATTCAATTAACCTAATCCTTCATTAAATTTCATTAATTTTCTTTTTATTATTTTCAACCTTGCTTTCAATCACATAAGTTAAAACAATTAAGTCTGAATTTTAAATTATATTTTGTAAAACCAAAAGTTACTCTTTGCCGAACTTGAACATAACACCCTATTAATGTAATTAAAGCTTTGCCTAGTTAAGCTCGTAAAAGCTCGATCATATGTGAATTATCTATTCAAGCTTTCGTTAAGAACAATTTGTAAAAGTTTTCGTTAAGATCACATTGTAAAAGCTTCATTTCGGTGCTATAAAAGAGCAGCCGAAATGTTGTTTACTGGCCGAAAACAATGGTGACGCTGTAGTGGAAGTAGGCAGCGCTGTCAAAGTTAAAATACACGTAAACCCTATAGCGCGAACACAATGCGAAGCTGATGCTGTAGTATGAATTGTATGGTGAAGCGCAAAGTTCAGCCAACTTCAACTTTCTACTACCACTACAGCGTCACCATTGTGTTTGGCGTCACGTCACGAAGCGGTCGAGCAGAATACTTTAAGGTAATTATCCAGAAGATTTTGTCCGATTGCTATTTTGTATTTGTTTGGCGATTGTAAGCTTGTCTTGGCGATTACCTTGACTTTTTGCAGTAGTTAAATTAAATACACCGAGAACAATCTGTAACTTAGTATTTTTTCTTTTCATTTAAATAAATAAGTAAACCGAAAACCCACGTCTTTCTTTAAACTGAGGCAAGGCATTCTACAAGTTAGAATTTACGATTTTTTTTTATTTTTTTTCATAACTTATATATATTTAAATACACGTACATTTTAAGTCAATCTGCCGATTATTCTAGATAGAAGTAACATGAATATTTGTACAGTCATCAGAGCGCTTTCTTTAATCTATGTAAAGTACTTTTCAAACTTCAAATGCTTTTTTCTCAAAACCATGTTGTTATAATCAGTCGGTGACCACGATTTCTGCTGAACCGATCAGTCTCAAATTTTAACACAAGCTTCTTAAGTATATTTTTTAGTAATTAATCGAAGGTTTTTTCTTACCGCTATATATATATTTTTTCATTAACAATTTAATTCCGGAATTTTGGCCAAAAATCGTTTATTTTTCTTGAGAGCACGCCATTTTTGCAAAAAATGTTATTTTGCTTATTCCTTCGATTAGTACATTTCTTTAACGATATCCGTTTGGTTTTTTCATTTTCTATGATCCAGTCCTCTTCGACTACTTACCTTGACGCTGGTGGGGAGGCTTAGTAGGTCCCGTTGACCCCAGGGGGCGATTGCAGTAGGGTTACCCAAGCTGTAAGGTCTCTAGATGAGGGACCGAAGCTAAAGAGTAGTCAACCTGATTTCAGTCTCGATGGAAGAAGAGGGGAAAACCCCACTTCCGGAACCGTCGATCGTAGTTTCTTCGGACGGAGAAAGCGTTGGAATGATTGACCTCGATCTAGAGAATCTCCTTCTCGATGATGAAGACAATCGGTCGATCGCTAGCTAGTCCAATTTTTCCCTACTTTCCACTGCGTCAAACCGTAGTACGAAGGCAAATAGCAAACTTACGGTTAAGAGGCTAGGGAAGCAGAAGTGGGAGGAGCTGTCAAAGAATGATAGAAGAAGGCTACAAAGTGCGCGGGCTTTCCTGCGCGAGCCGTCCTCAAGAGACAGTGAGCCTACTGCTAGCTGCTCGAGAGTCGCGGGGACTGCGGAAGGCTCGTGCACTGTAGGACTGATGGGGCCGCCCAAATCTGTGACTTGCCTTAGCCAGTCGGGACACGGGTCAATGCCATCAGCTGCTCCAAAGGTTAGTGAGGGGGAACTAGATAGAAACAGGGAGCAGGACCCAACTGTAAGGTCGCCAGACACTCCAACCAGGATTAGCAGCAAGTCTCCTACTCGTACTATCCTGGCTGGGGGAGAGGAGGTATTGCAGACGGTGAAGGTAGGAGACGAGCATGACAGCGCCTCGACCAGCCTATGCTCGTCGGGTGAGGTTTGTGCACCGACCCTATCATCACCAGGGGAATGCTCAGAGAGTGTAGACGAACTGGCAAATGCCAATTCAACGATTGGAAGCTGCTGCACTGTTGCAGGTAAAAGACGGGAGTCCAAACCTGAGGAAGCGGCTGCGGGATGCTCAAAGAGAGGTAGGCATGATGAGACGACCTCTCCATCATTGCCTGGGAAAAGAGCTAGAACCCACGCTGACATTGTCAGAGGGAATCTTCGGGTTGCTATAGTCGACTATGGCAACCCAGATCGGAAGTTAACTGATGATCAATGGAAGCTTCTAGAACTCAGGATACTTGATGGCGTGAATGAGGTTCTCCTTAAAGGTTTGGAACCATATCCACTTTTTGGACAGCTGACCACCTTCAAGGGATTCAAGGTTATGGAATGCGACAACGAAGTTACTTTGAAATGGCTAAGAACGTTCATCTCTGACACCAAAGCTCCGTGGACTACTGCCGACCTGAGGGTGATCGAAAAAAAAGAACTCATCAGCCTCACTCGACCAAAAGGTCGCTTACTCCTTACGGGTCCTTATCTCCCGAAGGATAGGATAGAACGATACCTGCGGCTACTCAACCCAGAACTTCTTAGCAAGGACTGGGAGGTTATAGAGGTGGGGGAACACACTGAGGCTGGGATGGAAGTTACCATCCTCCTCAGTCATCGCTCGATGCCGCTACTCCGCGACGGAAATTATAAGGTACGCGTTGGGATTACCCGATGCAAAATCAGACCCATTGCTGGACCAGTCCAGCAAGGTAAAGATGGAGGCCCCCAACTGCAATGATGAAGGTAATACAAATAAACCTTCATCACAGTAAGGCGGCTAGTGCCAACCTTGCTTTCCTAATGGGAGACAGGGATATTGACGTTGCTCTTGTTTGACCTCTTTTGATTCCAGAGTTGATATAAAATGCTCCTTACCGCTGGTGGGGGGAAGCAAATTAAACGAATGACTTCTGAATGCAAAGTGATTTATTTCTTTATTCTTATGGCTATTTATACTCTAATTTACAAGCTAAAATGATAAGTCAGCAAAATTATTCTATGGGAATAATTTCGTAATGTGATAGGAAAGCACCTGTAAAGGTGCATGGATGATAATTTGATGGGAATGGGTATGATATCTGAGAGTGGTTGACAATATTGTGAATGGTATAGGGTGGTCAATATGAGGAGTAGGGTGGTCATAATATTTTATAGTTAACTTAATTCTAAACAGCTCTCATACAAGAGCCTTGGATTGTCCGAGGCAATATTATGGGATTAAACGCAAAAGGCCTGGAATTATATAAGACCGATATACCGAATGTCGAAAGTAAGACCAGAACTTGCATTGTTGCAAAGAAACAAATTAAGCTTTTTCTCTTATCCAGATACTGCAACAGTGACCAGACAGTCGCAAAACTCGAAAGGCAGGGAAAACCCTCACTTGCGATGGCATCTGTGTGCATGCCATACGACTCCACGGATGGGCCACCATCTGAGGACACGCGCAGACTGATGAGAAAGAAAAATGGGACCTGCTCATGGGATGCGACGCAAACTCCCATCACACGCAATGGGGCAGCACTGGCATCAATCCAAGGGTGAGTCTCTTTTTGAATTTATTATTGAACAGAACTTATTGATAGCGAATATAGGGGACGAACCCACCTTCATAACCAAAAATAGGCGGGAAGTCCTAGACATTACTCTCATGAACAACTCGGATTCTTTTCATGTGAAACAGTGGAAAGTTTCCACTGACATATCTTTCTCAGATCACAGAATAATAGAATTCGCGATAGACGAATCAAAACCCCCGCAGGTAAAATATCGGAACCCCAGAAAAACCGACTGGGAACTGTTTGCCAGCGAGGTGGGAAAAAGTGAACGAAAATTACAAGAACAAAAAGCACGAACACCACAAGAAATTGATGCCGCAATTGAGGTGCTATGCACTACCCTCAATAAGGCATATCTAAAGTCATGTCCTATTAAGAGCATGCGCGGTAAAAAGTCGCCGCCGTGGTGGAATAAAGAGCTTTCAGACATGAGGAAAGAAACGCGAAAACTCTTTAATGCGGCTAAAAGACTCAATACTGAAGGAGACTGGGAAAGATATAAATCCAGTCAGAGGAAATTTAAAAGCGCAGTCTGCAGCTCGAAACGCACCTCATGGCGTACTTGTCGCAATGTCGAGAATACTACAGCAGCTGCGAGACTAAGAATGATCCTGGCAAAAGAACCCTCAGTACCAGGTTATCTCACGGATTCCAATGGTAACTGGACGCAATCCTGTTCTGAGTTCCTGGATCTTCTGCCAAGAACAGATCGACTAGAAGAAGAGATGATGGTACCAATAGGAATGGTGACTGAGGAAAGGATTATGTGGGCAATCGAATCATTTCAGCCCTTTAAGTCACCAGGCACTGATGGGATTTTTCCAATCATGCTGCAGAAAACTAAGCACCTAATGGCACCAACTTTGCATAAAATCTTTCAGAACAGTCTTAGGTGTGGGCACATACCCAGAGCGTGGCGAGAAGTGAAAGTTGTTTTCATTCCCAAAGCTGGGAAAGCCAGCCACACTACCGCAAAAGACTATAGACCTATTAGCCTTACTTCGTTTCTGCTAAATACCTTCGAGAAGCTGTTAGATGTGCATATACGTGGTAAACTCAACCAAATGAATATGTCCGCGGCACAGCATGCCTACACTAAGGGTAAGGGCGTGGAGACAGCGCTACATGATGTTGTCACCACGATTGAAAGATCCCTACACTTTAAGGAATACACGCTGCCAGCTTTTCTCGATATTGAAGGTGCTTTTAACAATGTCGAGACGCATGCGATTAAAAGAGCGCTCGAAGATAACCATGTTGAACGCACCGTGACCAAATTGATAGTAAGCCTTCTAAGTGGTAGGCACATCATCGCCGAACTCGGGGGAACCCGTCAAAATGTGATCGCATCTAGAGGCACACCTCAAGGAGGGGTCACATCCCCACTTCTTTGGATCATGGTCATTAATGAATTCTGATTTGGAATTTATTATTTATATGTATGTATGTTGTTTCTTATTAGCAAAAATAAATGTGTATATGTGTTTTGTGTTTTTGATTAATAATTGTCTTTATTAAAATACCACCTGTATACTTTCCCTTTGTGTTCTTTGTGTTTCCCAATTGTGTTTTGTGTGTGTGTTATGTGTATGAAAAAACTATGTTCAATTTTAGTTGTAATTTATTATAAAATTATTATGTTGTTGTGTATTGTGTATTGTGTATAAATGAAATAAACTGTGTAATGTTTAATGAGCAGCAAAACGAAAAGACATTTGATGAAAATAGTAGGAGTCAACCGATCTCGTTGACTGTTAACGAACGAATGAAAAAATAAGAAGAGAGGAAAACAAGTGTCAGCTAGACCAACAGCGAGTCCCGTACATTGCATGAATCGAATTGGTAACAGTTACTAAGATTTGGTACATAGACAAATTATTTGGCAAAAGAGTAAACAGTAATAATATTGCTGAATAGAGAGAGTAGTAATATGTAGAGTAATATGTATGTACAAATTGTGTAGTTATATAATTAAAATAGTGTATGATGTGTGTTGTTTGGCAAATTAATATTCAAATGTTAAATGTTAATGTTATATGTGAATGTTTAATATATATATGTAGTGTGTTGTGTGTCATTCCTAAACATCCAGCCCCCGCTGAAAGCCTACGGCCTTTCAGAAATAGGAACTACAGCAACTTTGACAGCAGGTCGTACATAATCTCCGAAGTTTGTACGAATGGTAACGACTCTACACTTGTTGTCTGCTCCGGGGTGAGTCTGCACAATACGTCCGAGAATCCACTTCGATGGGGGTAGGTTGGGTTTCTTTAGTAGAACAACATCGTCGACTTCCAGGTTGGGTTGCGAATTTCTCCATTTGGGTCTTTGCTGAGATATTCGATATGTCAGCGTTTCCAAAAACCTTGAAACATTGCCTGCAAAAGAGACCAATTAGTTTTCATAGACAAAACAGGATCAGAATTTTCAGGTTGAGGAACAGCAGTATATGCTTCCCCGATCAGAAAGTGAGCAGGTGAAAGGGCGAGAGGGTCAGAATCCGAAGTTTGCCACATTGGTCGGGAATTCAATAGGGCTTCGATTTTTGCCAAGAGGGTGTACATTGCTTCATATGTGAGTTTTGTGTCACCTATAACGCGTTTTAAATGAAGCGTGACAGATCGAACCCCAGACTCCCATAAGCCGCCAAAGTGAGGAGAAGAGGGTGGTATAAATTTCCATTGGATGTTGTCCTTTGATAGGTGGTCGATGACAAGTGTGTTATGGTTTTGACTGCACAGGAGCTTATACATATCATCCAGCATTCGTTTTGCACCGTGAAAATTGGTGCCGTTGTCGCTCCAGATTTCGTAGGGCTTTCCACGTCGTGCGACGAAACGATCCAATGCCTGAAGAAAGCTGACTGATGATAAGTCTCCCACAAGCTCGATATGTATAGCTTTTGTTACAAAGCAGATGAATAAGGCTATGTAAGCCTTCACGAATCTGGGGTTTCGTCCTAGGTTAAGGCGAAGAGTGATGGGACCAGCATAATCGCAGCCAACTCTGCTGAATGGTCGCGAATACCGAATGCGTTCGCTGGGAAGATTGGCCATCAGTTGACTGGTAGTGGTTCGACGCTGGCGAAAACACGTAATGCAGTCATGCACTACTTTCCGCGCTAGGTTTCTGCATCCAAGAATGTAAAAATTTTGTTTTGTGATTGCGAATAATAACGAGGCTCCGGCATGTAGATGTTTCTTATGTTTGGATTCAACGATGAGTTTTGCGATTGGGTGGGATTTACAAAGCAAGATAGGATGTTTTTCGGAGTAGTTAAGGTTCGAATATTCTAATCTACCGCCAACACGTAGAATACCGAGGGGGTCAAGGAAAGGGCATAACGACGAGATTTTATTTTTTGAGGGCAATTCCAAATTGTTTTTGAGATATGCGATTTCATGTTTAAATAAGGATATCTGAGCACTTTTGATGAGTTGAGTTTTTGCAAAGGAGAGTTCTTCTGTTGAGAGTGCATGGTTTTTACGAGCATATTTAGACGGTCTAGAATTATTGACGAAACGAAATATGTATGCTGTTACGCGTACCGAGCGAAACCAGTTAGAGGAATTATACAAAAGTTCTTCGAGCAAGTTTAAGATATTTATATGTGTGACGAATACCTGTTGTGATGCTACTTTCCTTTCCTCTAATTGGGTCACGTCAATGTCTTCCTTCCGGTATTTTGACAGAGGCTCGCTTAACCACTGTGGTCCTTTCCACCAAATATGTGCATCGGATAAAGTTGATGGTAGCATCCCTCGTGTAGCGGCATCTGCTGGATTGAAAGCCGATCGAACATGGCTCCATGACGTGATGGGAATCGATGAGAGTATCTCAGAGGTCCTGTTGCCGATGAACACTGACCATTTTTTTGGTGGAGCCGCTAACCAATGAAGAACGATGGATGAGTCTGTCCAAGCGAATATTTTAATGTCTGGTTCCTGTAACGATAACTTAATTTTGTTTAGCAAACGGGTTAAGAGTAAAGCTCCACATAATTCCAGTCTTGGAAGTGGTAAGACTTTTAAATGGGCAACTTTCGATTTTGCTGCTACGAGTGTGACTACATTGGACTTATCTGCGTTGACGTTACGACAATAGACGACTGCTACGTATGCATCTAAAGATGCATCACAAAAGCCGTGCAGTTCCCAATTTTGCTTGTTGTAGAGCATTATTCGAGGAATTGAAAACGATTCCACAAGATGCAACTCATCTTGAATTGTGGTCCACTGATGAGAGAGGCCGTCTGGAACTGCTTCATCCCATTTGAGTTGTTTTCAGTTCTTGAAGCAGGATTTTGATTGCTATTACAGTTGGTGCAAGGAATCCTAATGGATCGAAAATGCGCGATGCGTCCGACAATATTCGGCGTTTTGTATAGGACTCAGAAGGACTTAACCTGACTTTATAAGAAAAACAATCATTCGAAGGACACCATTGCCGACCAAGAACCTTAATTGAGTTGGACTCTTCAAAATCAACTGGTGAGAGTTCTCTCTGATCATCTGGTAACGAAATCAACAATGGCCAGCAATTTGTGGTCCATTTATGCAAGTTAAGACCCGCAGATTTTAGCAAGTCTACCAGCTCTGTACGAAGGGTGATGAGATCTTCAATCGTGTCCGCACCAGTGATGACATCGTCTACGTAAAAGTCGTTTTGTAAAGTTGCGGATGCACGGGGATGAGTTTGAGCGGAGTCTATGGCCAGTTGTTTCAGAACTCGAATTGCTAGAAATGGAGCAGCTGATGTCCCATATGTTACAGTTAACAAACGATAGTGCTTCAGCGGTTTTTCTGCGTTTTCACGCCAAACAATCCGCTGATAGTCGGTGTGATGTCGGCAAACCCAGATCTGCCGATACATCTTTTCTATATCTCCTGTCATGAGATATTTGTGTCGACGAGATCTTAGGCAAATAGAAAAGATATCGCGCTGGATAGCTGGACCGACTAAAAGGGTTTCGTTAAGAGACAGCGAGTTATTGCTTTTTGCGGATGCATCAAAAACAATTCTAATTTTGGTCGTTGTGCTATCGCTTTTGAAAATGATGAGGCAAATAGTATGTTGAATTTTTAGTGGATCGAAAGATATCTGTGGGAGGAATTTCTTCCATATGCCCAAGTGAAATATATTCATTCATAAATGCAGAATATTGAGATTTTAATTCGCTGTTGGAATTAAGTTTGCGTTCGATTGAATGAAAACGAGTAAGTGCTGTACCAAGAGAATCTCCGAAGTTGAGTTGTGTTGAGGGTTTAAAAGGCAATTGAACTTCATACCTGCCATCAGGTCGACGAATGTGGTTATTGGCGAAATGTTCCTCAGCAAGTTGCTCTTCTAAGGACAATGGTGGTTCACTCGACACTTCTTCGAGCCTCCAGAACCGTTCGAGGTCAAACTCTTGTTGATAGTCTAACCTGGTGCAGTAAGGTTTTAGAGAAGAGTGCTGAGGATAGCATCCTGCTATCACCCAGCCAAAAAGAGTAGGAATGGAGGTAAGACTTAGCTGCTCCCGTGATTATGTTGAAGACTTTATCAGCTCCTATCAGAATGTCGATAGAACTGGGTTCGTTATACTGAGGATCAGCGAGTTCAAGAGAGAGCAGGGTTTCAGGAATGGTATCAACAGAACATGGTGCAAGAGAAGAGGTAATGGTTGGCAGGACGAAGCAACTAATAGGAATTGAGTCAGCACTGTAACGCGAAACTAGGTTAAGGGAAACTAAGCCATTGGTTACCCCTGCAGATGTGGATGCGATTCCGATTATTGGAATCCGAGGACGTTTACGCGACAATCCCAAGTGCTGAACTGTTTGCTCGGTTATAAATGACACTTGGGATCCCGAATCGAGAAGAACACGTACGGCTTGATAATTGTCCTTTTTGTCCCGGATCTGAGCAACAGCTGTAGGTAGTATTGATGTGTAACGATAGCTAGAATTAAGAGTGTGGGTCGATACGAGAGGTGCTCCAGGAGCAAAACTTTGTGACGATTGTTCAGAGTTTGGAGTATGTGTTGCTTCGAGGGGTGTTGCCGAGGCAGGGCGTTGCGACGATGGTTCAGAGTTTAGACTCTGCGATTGGTGAACTAAAGAGTGGTGGGGCGAATTGCACTGGCGGCATCGAAAGGTTGAACGACACTTATTCGCTGCATGTCCCTGGCGGAGACAGTTGAAACAAAGCGATTTGTTTTTCACGAACTCGCGACGAGAGGCGATATTTAATGTCTTAAAGTCTTGGCAGTGCGACAAAGTATGATCTGCCTTGCATTTTGGGCAGCCAGACGTGGTTTTAACGAGATTAGTTTGAATGGCTCGAGGAGATGGCTTCGACCGAGAAAACGATATGCACGATTCTAAACACCGACAGCGCGTTTGAAGAAATTCGAGGAACTCATCTATAGTAACGTCATCACGTGTACCGACTTCTTCCGACCAAGCCCGCTTGGTGTCATGATCTAGTTTTTGAATGAGAAGATAAATAAGCCATGGATCTCTATCGTTCATGTCTAACGCGTTGAGGCCCCGTAGTGCCTCATCAGCACCATCAATTGTCTTTCGAAGCGATTGAAGATTCGCGCTGGTGCACGTTGGGAGCGATATAAACGAATGAATGAAAGATTGGGCGATTAGATGTTTTTGATCATATCTTTTTTCTAATCGGTCCCAAGCTTCGATATAATTATTCTCCGAACACGATATATGTTTGAGCAAATTTGCAGCTTCACCACGGAGAAATGATTTTAAAAATTGAAGTTTTTGCGCACACGTTATGGTTGGGTTCGAATCAACTGTTCCCGAAAACATATCGCGAAAGGTGGGCCAGTCTTTATAATCGCCCGAAAACGGAGTAATTGTTAAATAGGGTAGCTTTACGGGCTTAGGCGTGGTAACAATATCTGATACCACCGACGGCGGAGGGGAGGGAGCATCAACTGTTGTTTCGGTATGCTGTTGTTTAATATTAAGAATCGCGTCCGCAATTATTGAATGTGCGTTATAATATTTAGCCTCATATTCTGCGAATTCAGGCTCACGATCTACATAGGCATCATCATCAATAAATTCTAAAAGTTCGTTTTGCAAGTCAACGAACTCTTGCCACGCTTCATCAAGCTTTTTAAGACGGAATTCAAGGTTAGCTAAGGTCGTGCTACAGTCGATAGAGAGTGAAAATGTTGCTGCAAGTGTGATGCATCCCTTAGCACGACCTCGCTTTGCAATAATCTTATTCATGACGACGAAAAATAATTCACGTAAAATTATTCGAAATAACGATTGGGAAAGTTACACTTTATATGGCGAATGTATATAGGGAAAAACTTGTGGGTGGTTTCAACACGTGTTAAATGATTCACTGCTAGGTGTGGTGCGATTGGGCTTTGTAACGGTACCGATGCTTAAACCGTAAGCAATAAATGTCGTATGACCAAATGTCCAACGCGTGATTCTGCACTAACAGCTAATCTACGTATATAATTTATATCTATATACGATATAGAGTCAATATACTTTAAAACACGTGATTTCATATATTTATGCACTACTAAATTGTTAGCGTTATATATATATATATATATATAAATGTATGTATATGAGTCAAACACGCGGTTCGCGAAAACTGTTCATATATAATATATATATATAAATGTACACATGTATATGATGAAAACCGAATGTCTGAAAATCACGTTTTTTAGATTCACGAATTTATGTAAAAAAGTTCAACACTGCACTATGGTAAATCCGCTCTTGAAGGACCAATTTTATGATTTGGAATTTATTATTTATATGTATGTATGTTGTTTTTTATTAGCAAAAATAAATGTGTATATGTGTTTTGTGTTTTTGATTAATAATTGTCTTTATTAAAATACCACCTGTATACTTTCCCTTTGTGTTTCCCAATTGTGTTTTGTGTGTGTGTTATGTGTATGAAAAAACTATGTTCAATTTTAGTTGTAATTTATTATAAAATTATTATGTTGTTGTGTATTGTGTATTGTGTATAAATGAAATAAACTGTGTAATGTTTAATGAGCAGCAAAACGAAAAGACATTTGATGAAAATAGTAGGAGTCAACCGATCTCGTTGACTGTTAACGAACGAATGAAAAAATAAGAAGAGAGGAAAACAAGTGTCAGCTAGACCAACAGCGAGTCCCGTACATTGCATGAATCGAATTAGTAACAGTTACTAAGATTTGCTACATAGACAAATTATTTGGCAAAAGAGTAAACAGTAATAATATTGCTGAATAGAGAGAGTAGTAATATGTAGAGTAATATGTATGTACAAATTGTGTTGTTATATAATTAAAATAGTGTATGATGTGTGTTGTTTGGCAAATTAATATTCAAATGTTAAATGTTAATGTTATATGTGAATGTTTAATATATATATGTAGTGTGTTGTGTGTCATTCCTAAACAAATTGTTAACGAAATTTAAATACAGTGGAATAAAAGCAGTAGCATATGCAGACGATGTGGTGCTACTTGTCACGGGAAAATTCCTAACCACTGTTAGTGAACTAGTTCAGCAAGGCTTAAACACACTAAACGTTTGGACTAAACAATGCGGACTGGGGGTCAACCCTCAGAAAACCGAACTAGTGCTGTTTACTAATAAAAGAGTCATACCAACCTTCACGCTACCAAATATTGAGGGTACCCCCCTTAAGTTGTCTCAAAGCGCGAAATATTTAGGCCTCATACTGGACAGAAAGCTTAACTGGAAGCTGAATATTAAAGAAAGGGTACGAAAGGCATCCGTCGCTTTCTACACCTGCAGTAGATTCTTCGGGAAAAACTGGGGCTGTAGACCGCAAATAACGCTATGGATGTACTGTTTGATAGTAAGACCCATACTGACATACGGAGGACTAGTCTGGTGGCACGCTGCCGTCAAAACAACCAACCTCAAGGATATGCTCAAAATACAGAGAATAGCATGCACTGGAACGACCGGTGCGATGAGAACAACGCCAACAGCGGGACTGGAAGCGATTCTTAACCTTCTGCCTCTGGATATCTATATGCAGGAGACCGCAGCAAAAAGCGCCCTCAGACTAAGCCAGTCATGACATTAATTCAGACTACACTGTCCCATACTTGGATTTTGAAAAACCCTTCACGTGGGATTTTCCAAGCAGGGAGCAGTGGGAGAAAAATGAAATACCACAGAGCACTAAGTCCATCTATACCGATGGGTCTAAATTGGACATAGGTATTGAAGTGGGCTGCTTCTCGGAAGAACTAGGAATAAGCAGCTCCATACGACTTCCAGATCACAGCAGTGTTTTCCAAGCTGAGGTTCTAGCAGTGACAAAGGCTGCCCAATTGGTGTCAATGATGACAATATCACGTGAGGATATCAATATTTACATTGACAGCCAGGCGGCCATAAAAGCAATAGCTGCTACACAAATAACATCGAAGCTTGTAAAGTATTGCCGCGAAGAGCTGAAGGTTCTCGGCACGCAGCACAATGTAAAACTCTGCTGGGTCCCTGGACACAGCGGGATACCAGGCAACGAAGCCGCAGATGAACTGGCCAGAAAGGGCTCAGCCCTAGATAGAGAACAAGCAGACGGGATGGTCAAACCTCCACTCTGCAACCTTCGGGCCAAAATTGAACAAAAATCAGTAATTGAAGCGAATAACAGGTGGAGATCGCTAGTCACCTGTGTGATATCACGAGGACTATGGCCAAAATACGACAAAACAAGAACTATGAAACACCTACAAAAGGACAGAAAGTCGTTGTCAATGCTAATAGGAGTCCTAACAGGGCATAATACTCTGAGATACCACATGAAGAAATTACGACTGAATGATGATGACATATGCAGAGGATATGGTGACGAAGAGGTACATGAGGACACAACCCATTTCCTCTGTCACTGCCCTAGCCTTTGTCAGCTGAGAAACAGGATCCTAGGCAGATTCTATTTCGATCATATCGAAGAGCTATCTGATGGATCACCATCTAACCTGCTTGAGTTTGCTAAGGCGTCGGGTTGGATGCAACCTAGTCATTGATACCACGGGTAGGATCACACTATGGGTATCACAATGGGTCCACATGGACCTAAGTGTGATGAGGATGCAAGCATTCCCATCAGCCCGAAAACCTAACCTTACCTATGATCCAGCCCAGAGATATCGTGGCTACCGCAAGACGCATTTTTTGAGAGGAGCTCTGGGAGATCAACTATAGCAGCCTTCAAAATAATTATTTTTACAAATAAAAAATCTTGAAATACAGTAAAAAAAATACCTGAATATCTTACATTAATAACTTTAAAAGATTTCTCAAGAAAAATTATTGAAAAATCCCTTTTTTTAGCCCTCCTGACTGTATATAACCCCTTAATCAAGGCTGGTGCCTGAGGATGAAGAACTGATTGAAGAAGGAAGGTGGTAAGTGTTCAAGGCATTCACAATGTCTTTGTATTCGGTGCATAAGAATTTCTATTTTATACCTTCACGTAATGGGATTTATCGCACATTTAAAATTATGAGTTATATTGCATTTAAAATCGATTTACGAGCGATTGGTCTAGTGCTAATCTAACGAAAATACACTACAATTAAAAAAAAAACGTCCCAATTTTTGTTGCATATTTTAGGGATAATGCCATCTGGAAAAAGAATCATTAGGTGAGTTTTTTTTTTCAAATCTAGGGTAAAACAGCCTATTGTTGGCACCCCTCCAATGATTGGCATGTGGACTTTAAAACAATGTTAAACCGATACTCTTTCAGGATTTGACTTTATCTTATATTTTATAATTTTTCTTTGAATATATTTAGTGGATCTGACAGCACTTTTTTATTTCGTTTTTTTGTCTTATATTCAAAAAAAACATAAAAACAAATGTCCCAATTCCTTCCCGCCTTTTTTGTCATAAAAGTTAACAGTTTCATAAGCTTGATCGTGCAAAAGAAGAGCCTGTTTCTGAGCTTAGGGTTGACAAATTAAGTGTCTTAAAGATTATTCTGGTTAATAAAACATTAAATTTAAGGTTATTATTGCTTAAAATTAATAAAAATATTGCCTTTATAGTTTAATTAATGGTGCTAATAATGGGTAAGAGAAATTGACAGCTTTCCTAATGTTGGCATCGTGCCAATCATTGGTGGTAGTGCCAATTATCCGGTTATTGGCACTTGCCAATCATTGGGTTATAATGCCAATAACTGGCACAAATTACAGTGACACAAGCTTCTTAAGTATATTTTTTAGTAATTAATCGAAGGTTTTTTCTTACCGATATATATTTATTTTTTCATTAACAATTTAATTCCGAAATGTTGGCCAAAAATCGTTTATTTTTCTTGAGAGCACGCCATTTTTGCAAAAAATGTTATTTTTCTTATTCCTTCGATTAGTACATTTCTTTAACGATATCCGTTTGGTTTTTTCATTTTCTATGATCCAGTCCAGAGATATCGTGGTTACCGCAAGACGCCTTTTTTGAGAGGAGCTCTGGGAGATCAACTATAGCAGCCTTCAAAATAATTATTTTTACAAATAAAAAATCTTGAAATACAGTAAAAAGAAAAATTTTTGAAAAATCCCTTTTTTTAGCCCTCCTGACTGTATATAACCCCTTAATCAAGGCTGGTGCCTGAGGATGAAGAGCTGATTGAAGAAGTAAGGTGTTAAGTGTTCAAGGCGTTCACAGTGTCTTTGTATTCGGTGCATAAGAATTTCTATTTTATACCTTCACGTAATGGGATTTATCGCACATTTAAAATTATGAGTTATATTGAATTTAAAATCGATTTACGAGCGATTGGTCTAGTGCTAATCTAACGAAAATACACTACAATTTAAAAAAAAACGTCCCAATTTTTGTTGCATATTTTAGGGATAATGCCATCTGGAAAAAGAATCATTAGGCGAGTTTTTTTTCAAATCTAGGGTAAAACAGCCTATTGTTGGCACCCCTCCAATGATTGGCATGTGGACTTTAAAACAATGTTAAACCGATACTCTTTCAGGATTTGACTTTATCTTATATTTTATAATTTTTCTTTGAATATATTTAGTGGATCTGACAGCACTTTTTTATTTCGTTTTTTTGTCTTATATTCAAAAAAAAAACATAAAAACAAATGTGCCAATTCCTTCCCGCCTTTTTTGTCATAAAAGTTAACAGTTTCATAAGCTTGATCGTGCAAAAGAAGAGCCTGTTTCTGAGCTTAGGGTTGACAAATTAAGTGTCTTAAAGATTATTCTGGTTAATAAAACATTAAATTTAAAGTTATTATTGTTTAAAATAAATAAAAATATTGCCTTTATAGTTTAATTAATGGTGCTAATAATGGGTAAGAGAAATTGACAGCTTTCCTAATGTTGGCATCGTGCCAATCATTGGTGGTAGTGCCAATTACCCGGTTATTGGCACTTGCCAATCATTGGGTTATAATGCCAATAACTGGCACAAATTACAGTGTCCATCATTGGTAAATTAAAAACAGGCTTTTTGCTGTACCTCTTCTTATTTGTTTACACCTCACTTCGTTATTTAGGTGGGTACTTATCGCCGTACTTTCGCTATTGATTTAAAATGCCACCTTGTTGGCATATATACAAGTAATATACCTATGTGTTTAATTTTAAATTATATTAATTTGTTTTATGATTTGGTATGCCCAAATAACTAAAATGCCGTAATAATATGCCAAAATATCTGTGTGCCAAGGATTGGAAATTTTTGTTTTATTTTTTTATGTTTTATGTTATATTTTATGTTATGTTTTTTTTGTTTTTTATTGTTTAAAATACCTTAAAAAATGTAAATAATTTATGTTGAAACTGTTAGGGTTTTTCATTTATTTTATTAATTGCAGTAAAACCGTGAGTTTGCTTAAGGTGCCAATCATTGGGTGGTTTACCCTATATAGATTTCGAAAAAGCTTTCCATAAAAAAAAATAAGACTGGATAATTATCCAGGCTAAGGTTTTGTTGTACTTTACATTGAAAACATGTTGCGGAAACATGTTTAGCCTATATAGGTTTGAAAAAAAACACACCTATTGATTGAAGAGCACCACATTTATTTATTCGCCGAGAAGTTTACTCTGTATTTATGTATGTATACATACACTGCAAGTGGCCCTCAGTGCTCGAATGAAACACACAATCTAACATCGAAAATAACTCTTAAGTAGAATAATAATCATGTAAAATGATCGTACATACATATTTATGTATATGTATATGGAACCAAAATAAGTAGAAAAATGTTTTCATTTTGTTCTTAGAAAACAATTTATTTTTTTAATGATGAACAAATGATGTTGTGTTGTATGCGCTGTCTCAATCCACCAAAAAGCAATCAAAAATCGCACCAGAATTATCCTCAGGGCTGTGCTGGGTTTGTTCTGAATCTATGGGTGGGAAACAGAAAAAAAAAAGGGGTTTGCAGTACCGAGAAGTACTATACAAAAAAAAACTCAAATATCACCTGTTGCACAATGCGAACTTTATTCGTTGGTTGATCAATTAAGCCCAGTGTTGCCAGCCACTTTAAGTGAAATTCCCCATCACAGACCTTAAAATTCCCCACGGATTCCACACAATAAATTTTCAAAAAGGAATAGGTCCAATTCCATCCCTTTTGCGCCAAATATTGAAAAATGTATGTGATTTGGAAGATTTGACAGTTTTCATATATCTGCCCAAAGAAATTCCATGTGCTAAAGTTCGTAGCGCTCTGTTTTACGAGAAGCTACTAGCTAATTTTTCCGTGCGCGAACGGGTTTTCGTACATAATAAGAAACAGACTAGTAATCATAGCAGTGCAAAATCCCTCTTGTTGATGAATAAGTAAAAATTGCCAAAAATTATGAAGAAGAACGAGAGAATTGTAGGGTTAATACATTATCGGTATATTAAGTTATCAAGAAAAAGAAATGTCCCTAAGTGAGTTTCAAATTAAAGCAGATCCACCTAGCGTTCTAACCCATTTATATAAATGCATTTGAAATAAACTCATGCATGTGGCTCATTTTCCAATCAGGCATAGGAGTGTAAGACCTGCTACCTGCGTACGAGGAAGGCGTGTCAGTTACCTCTACGCATTACTATTAACACGTTGTTCTCTTTTGTTATTGCTTTGTTACTCAATTAATAGTTATTGACAGTCTATTTTTATTTTCCCCATATTTCGTTCTAGAAGGGAGTAGATTCCCCTTTTCCCCTTTCATTAAATTTTGGACTGAAATCAACCACGAAAAGGGGAATTCCCCACGAACTGGCAACACTTGTTAAGACTAACAAAAATTAAAATATTAAAATCCAAAAACTTGACCACTTGTGTAGAAAAGCTATTTAGCTTTTACGGTATCTAAGTGGTCAATTCAAACTTACAATAAAAATTGCTTTTATACTAATACATACATACAAAATTGAGTGAAATTCAAACATTTAAATATCCTAAGAGTATGCAATTAAAAGTTAAGCTTAAACACATTAATAAATTCAATAAAAACGTTGCATATCTCAGCGGGTTGATTGTTTTTGAAGTGAACATTACGGCCTCCTTTTGCAGAACTGCAAAAGACCATATCGAAAAAATCCAGTTGCATGTAAAATCCATCGGTGGAGGTGTTTTTTAACCCTCACCGACCCACAGGTACTTTTTAGACATTTAAACCTAAATGATTTTTTTTCCACTGTTCCGATTTTTTTTAAGATTCTATGACATCTCTAGAAAACCATTTTTACGCAATAAAAACTAAAAGTTGTTTAAAAAAAGTGAAAAGAACATGTAGTTTTTTACCATTTTTCAAACCAATGGCGGAAGTGACCATGGCTGGTACCCGGGTACCACCTAGTACATTTTGTATAGAATCTTTTTTTTTTGGTTTATAATATAGGTTATAAGATTATTTGAGATATTGTAAGTACAATGTAATATGCAGGTCGTAAACAGTATTACAACAATTTTGGCAACGTTTCCGACACTTTCTCTCGATTCCGATATCATTGCATATAGCATTTCTTGCAAATACTTTGCTTCTTCAAACACGACTAGTGCTCTCTCATTCTTCGATTGGTTGTGGAAGCGAAATGGAAGTACACACTTCCGATTTGCGAGCCGAAGCGTCCCATGGATAAATAGAATCGCGTTGTCAGCGGATCTAAGCTCCGAACTTAAATCGATGGCAAGCATATGTCTCGAGGCAGTTATTTCAGGAAGAGTTTCCGAAGATGTTTTTGGACATTTTCTGGATTATGCTCTCAACAAGCAACATCAATTATATTGTATAACGCCAAAGGCCACCAATTAGTTCTACGTTTAGTCGTATAACTCCATTATATGTATATACTCCACCGTTAGTCGAGTTATATTCGAATATGATTTGTGGTTTTATAGATGCAGTTGTCGTATCGATTGCCGCATCGTAATGCATGCTAGATATCAAAATTATGGCTTTCTTCTTCTTCGGGACATACGAATATATCGTTGCTTCGGCTCTAAAACCAAACAAAGTTGAATAGATTTCGCGGTCTTTTGATGGCTGCATCGCCATTGGGATATACGGTTCATTTTTCCCAAGCGTCTCTTGAGATTATTTAGCAGAGGTAATGATGTGAAGACATTCTCTGTGATGACATTCCGGCCAAAACATTCTAGTACAATTCACAAATTTGTTCCTTCTTCACTTATAGACAATACATACACGAAGGAAATTAAGAAATGTCTTACTGCAATCGACGATTGACAATTTAAAACAAAGACTTGATGATCATTGATCACTACAAAAAATAAGGAGGGAAAGTACTCAGGCGTTATCATAATAAGTTATTTGTTATTACCCGTTATTACCCGGGTACCACCTATGGGCTTTTTAGTGTGTAATTTTGTATGGGTCGGTAAGGGTTAAAGAAGCGCCTCGGCTCGCTCCTTCGTAGGGGTTAGTAAATCCATCGCTGGGGGTTTATTTTACGAGCGCCCCGACTCACTCGAACATGTTAATAGGTTATTTAACTTAGAAAAAATTCAAATAAAATATAGGTATTGTTTAATTTATTTTATTCAATTACCAATGTAAAAAAAAATATATATGAATTCTGTTAAAATTAATTATTGTGAATGGACCACTGGGCGGAATGTCATGCTCGCAGCACTGATATTTCGTTCCAGTGTTCCAAGCAAATTGTATAAAAAGAAAGGAAAAGATGAAGAAATAAAATTATTCGATTTATAACGTTTAAATGAGTTAGTGGTATTATTTCGGCACCGTTTTTTCATAATCGTACAGAATATTCTCGAACAAAGAAAAGTGTTTTTTTTTTCATATAGATTCTCCAAGATTGAATCTAATCTCAACATTTGGTCCTTCGAGCCGGATTTAACAAAAAATCCAGTGATAGTGCGAATATTCTGTGTGTGTTAATATCTGAAAAGATAAATAAAAGAGAATAGTTAAATTAAAAATTAACAAAAGAACAATTTAAACATTAAACATTTACCCCAAAGACAATTTCTTGTGAGTTTTTGTGTAGATTGAATTTCTCGCGTCGCGTAAATTGAAATTGTTCCAGAAAATCCGTTTCCCGCGCCGTGCAATATTCTACAGGATCCTGAGGTGTACATAAATCTATAAGGTGAGTGAGTAAGCCATAAAGCCCTTTCTATATATATATATATACTATACATACATATTTGCCACTAATTTGCCAAATTATAAAACATGTCTAAGGAATTTAGATTATTGCAAAATTCTCTAGCTGTCATACGTGCTGATTTCGACAAGTATAAGATCTTTCCTGAAGACAAAAGAACCAAAAACATGTTGAATGGGCGTCTTGCGGCGCTTGAGGACAGTTTTCATCAAGCAGTATTAAACAATGAAAAGATAGCTGGTGCAGCTGAAAGTGATAAAGCTTTTGTTAAGGAATGTTTTATAGTTTTTTGTGAGATTAGGGAGACTTACCTTGAGTATAAAACGGAACTCTATGATGCTTTAGAGAAAGTTTCCGTACCGGTGGCTACCAATCATGCATCCAATATTCAGAGTGAACTCGCCTAAGATCAATCTGCCTACATTCTCAGGTAGTTATGAGAATTGGAGAGCATTCCATGGTATTTCTGAGTCTTTAGTACACTCTAATTCTTCTTTGACGGAGATACAAAAGTTGCATCATTTAAAGTCGAGCCTGTCAGGTGAAGCTGAACGGTTACTCCAACATCTTAGCATCGATAAGGGTAACTATGACAAGACATGGACCATCCTGACGTCGCGCTATGACCATAAGCGCACGTTGGTAAATACGCAACTCAAGGTATTTTTTAACCAAAAGCCGTTGTACAACGAAACCGCTGATGGAGTGAAGCAACTACTCGACGTTTCTACTGAATGCCTGCACGCTATTAGTAATCTTGGTGTTGTGACTGTGAATTGGGATACCATCGTCATCTACGTAATCCTACAGAAGCTGCCATCCATTACCCAACAGCTGTGGGAAGAAAAATTAGGTTCAGACAAGGCGTTGCCAACTTTTCTTAAATTTTGCGAATTCCTTCAAGCGAGATTTCGGACGTTGGAAGCGGTTGACCATCAGATACCCAAACCCAGCCAGGGTTTTTCCAGGAATGTTAATGCGAGAGGTCCCATTAATAAAAATTCGTTTCACATACAACCGAAACCACAAGACAAGTATATCTGCAAGGTGTGTAGTAAGGGACAACCTTCTTTACGTAAATGTTTCCATTTTAACAAAATGCAATGTCGTAGCTAGAATTGGTGTTTGTGGCAACTGCTTTGCTTATAGTCATTCTACCCAGCAATGTGCAAGCCTGGCACGTTGTTACCTATGCCAAGAAAAACACCACACTCTTTTGCATTCAACTCCCTCTGCACATTCCACAAATGGGAACTGAATTCCAAATTCGCAGCCTCAACAACCCTCTAACACTCACAACTCAACACAAAATACAAACATAAAACCACAAACATACCAAATTTCCACAAATGAACCCTCATCTCAGCAAATAGGTACTACAGTTCCTACAGTAGGCCTAAATACTACTCAACCTAGTACTGCAGAACACCCCATCACAAACGAGACTTTGAACAATTTCCATACACAACAGTGCACCAATTCGCAAGTTCTCTTAGCTACTGCAGTTGTTCGGGTCAGGTCGTCTAGAGGGAAGTATTTCAGTCTCAGAGCCTTAATTGATCCAGGGTCGGAAGCGACATTTATTACAGAGGCAGCCGTACAAATGCTCAACCTGAGGACCCGGAGTACGCTAGTTGAAGTGTCAGGGTTGGGAAAGGTCAGCAGCGGAGCATGTCACAAGTGCGTTGACATAACCTTTGCGTCGCTACGTTTCACCTTTAGTGCCAACACACAGGCCTTCGTATTTCCATCCCTGACTGGGCTTCTCCCGGCCAAACAACTGACACTCAACAGCTGGAAACACCTCAACGGCTTGGAGTTAGCGAACCCTTTGTACTACAAACCGGCAACTGTAGATATGTTGCTAGGCAGTGACGTATATGCCGACTTCATCCTTCCGGAGATTGTGCGAGGCGAAGATAACGTAGGACCAATAGCACAAAAGACGGAACTAGGGTGGATTTTATTGGGTAAGGCACCTATAAAGACACCAAACTCGCAAAAAAATTGTTTCCTTCAGGTCTTTGACATCGACACCCAATTACGGAAGTTTTGGGAAGTTGAAGAAGCGCCAGTGCCGAAACCGAGGAAAACATTGCTTGCGAGAACCATTATTTAGAGACGACCACACGTCGACCAGATGGAAGATACGAAGTATCTCTTCCCTTTAAGGATGGATGGATACCTGCGCTTAGACCCTCGAAGCAAGGTGCCTTGCGTAGGTTCCATCAATTGGAGAAACGGTTCGAGGCAAACCCGAGATTACACAAGGAGTATTCAAAATGTATTAATGAGTACCTGGATTTGGGGCAGATGTCCGAAGTTGATCCCCTCAGCGACGATGTTCTGGATACCCCACATCATTATTTTGTTCCTCATCACGCTGTTCTGAAGGAGTCCAGCACGACGACGAAACTACGAGTAGTGTTTGATGCCGCTGCGAAGACTCTAGATGGTACGTCTCGTTACCCGATCGGTGCGAAGATCATTCGAAAGGGGATGTATGTCGACGATCTTATTGCTGGAGCTGATACCTTGGAAGAAGCTCGAAAGTTACGTGATGAGGCGAGACATTTGCTGGCATCTGCCGGCTTTAATCTGCGGAAGTGGACTGCCAACAACGACGTGGTTTTAAAAGACATTCCTGTGGATCAAAGGGAATTAGGGTTTTCTTTACCTTTTGAAGCTGCTACTCCACAAATTAAAACGTTAGGTATCAGGTGTTCACCTGTAGGAGATTTCTTTTCTTTTCAGAATGTCTTCGTAGGTTCAGCTGAAGCTCCAACAAAAAGATCGATGCTGTCCACTATCGCCAAACTCTTCGATCCCCTTGGATGGATTTCGCCGTGCGTAATTTTGGCGAAAATTCTGATGCAACAGCTGTGGTTCTGCGGACTGTCGTGGGATGATTCAATTCCAGCGGAACTGAAAGGCCCATGGGAGGAATATCAGCGCGAATTGCAATCCATAGAGAACATCCAGATACCACGGTGGACGCATCTAGGAGATAAGCGAAGGGACATGGAGATACACGGGTTTAGCGACGCATCGGAGAAGGCATATGGAGCGGTGGTTTACTTACGGGTTTTAGATGACGCCGGCAAAATTCACGTCCATCTCTTGATGTCCAAAACAAGAGTTGCTCCGTTAAAGACCGTAACACTTCCCAGGCTTGAACTTTGTGGAGCGGTCATGTTAGCGACACTCCTGGATTACATTGCAAGAGTCTTGAGCTTGGACAACGTCAGGACGTATGCTTGGTCGGATTCTAAAATTACGTTGGCATGGATCATGGCACCTCCGGCTAAGTGGAAAACTTTTGTTAGCAATCGAGTGGCAGAGATCCAGCGTCTTACAAATTGCAGCATCTGGCGGTATATATCAACTCAGCAGAATCCTGCAGATCTGGCATCACGGGGTCTATTGCGGTCCAGTTTGATAGGCAACACACTATGGTGGAATGGTCCAGATTTCCTTAGGTCCGAATGGAATTTTGATGGTCCCACACAACCAACGAAGGTGGCTACGGATGAGGAAATACGAAAGATTCAAACTCATTGTGTCATCATAGCGGATAATGCAATCGACCTGCTGATCAATCGACACTCGAATCTTCGGAAGCTGTTAAAGATCTTAGCATATTGTTACCGATTCATCTCCAGCATGCGTCGAGCAGAGAAGCATGTGAATACACTATCGCCGATGGAGATAGATTCAGCGTTGAAGGCTGCCGTTAAGATCGCCCAGAAAAGCATGTTTTTCGTCAACAAGAAGGAAGCTCAACCTAGCATGAAGGGATTGAAATTAATACAACCGTTTATTGATGCGGATGGAATTTGGAGAGTAGGAGGTAGACTACAGAATGCCGAGCTTAGGTACGAACAACGACATCCTATCATATTAAGACCCAGCCACCATTTTAGTAGGCTGATTATTAGGAACACACACGAGTTGACGTATCATGGCGGTACCCAGCAAATGCTGGCGCACATACGTCAGAGATTTTGGATATTAAATCTAAAGAACTCCGTTAAAAAATGTATCCATGACTGCAACGTTTGCTTCAGGCAAAGAGCAAAACCCATTTGTCAACTCCTGGGCAATTTGCCAGCACCGAGAGTAAGGATTTCTCGGCCCTTTTCCTACACCGGCATTGATTATGCTGGCCCTATCGAGGTCAAGGCATGGAAGGGTCGAGGAACAAAAACTTTCAAGGCATATTTCTCAATTTTTGTATGTTTGTCAACCAAGGCGGTTTATTTGGAACTGGTAAGTGACATGACTACACAGGCGTTTATCGCGGCCTTAAGAAGATTCTCCGCGAGGCGAGGGCTCTGCAAGGAATTATTTAGCGACTGCGGAAAAAACTTCGTTGGCGCTCCTAAAGAACTTGAAAATCTTCGAAAGGCAGCGAATTTCTCAGAGAAGCAGGTAGCAGAAACCCTATTGACGGACGGCACCGAATGGAATTTTATCCCGCCAGCATCGCCACATTTTGGCGGTTTATGGGAAGCTGGAGTTAAATCGGTGAAGTATCATTTAAAGCGAGTGGCTGGAAATGCCATATTCACATTCGAGGAGTTGTCAACACTTCTGACACAAATAGAAGGCTGCCTCAACTCAAGGCCTCTGTGTCCACTCACCAATAACCCCGAAGACTTTACCGCTTTAACTCCAGCTCACTTCCTAATAGGCGAACCCATACAAACGGTACCGGATCCAGACCACACAGAGGAGAAAGTCCGCTTCAACGACCGTTGGAAAAGGATTCAACAACTCTACCAGAGCTTTTGGAAGCAGTGGAGCACGGAGTATCTCTCGCGACTACAGCAACGTCCAAAATGGTTGAAAACCGAAGAATTGCCGCAACTGGGAGACCTGGTCTTGCTGAAGGACGAGAGGATTCCACCTTCAAAATGGATGATGGCTCGGGTCATACAACTACATCCTGGAGCAGACAAACTAATTCGCGTCGTTGCCCTAAAAACACAAACCGGAGAACTGAAACGACCGATTACAAAAATCTGTCTTTTACAAAGCAACAAATCATCCGCCGAAAATTCCGTAATCTAACCAACACGTTCCCTATTCATACCCTATCTCGAAAACGAAACACACACATGAACCCTTAAATACATACACTAAACCATGAAACACACACATTAATTCATAAACTTATTTATTAATTCACGAATTACACACACACATTTAATTAATAAAGATATTTATTTACGAATTACAAACATATTTTAATAAATAGTTCTCATACACACACTATTACTCATACAAATACACACACATTTCTCACAAGTAAAATATCAAAAAAAAAAAAACATTACACATTTCAAAAAATATATTAACTTGAATTCATAACACAACACCCTACATAAGTATTATACATATATTAACACATCAACACACATTAACAACTTAACAAAATTAATTTTCTCAACGAAAATAAACCCTATTAAAATAATCCACAAATGCATTTAAATTAAAATATCAACACACGATCATATGAATATAAAGGAAATTTTATTTGAAAATTTCCCAAATCAAATTTCCCATACCTCATCTAACACTAAAACTACTATGGATAGAATTTACTCAAACCAAAATCACTCATACAGTCCATTCGAAGAAAGAACAACACAATATACTCACACACACATACACTCAAACCCGATTCATTCATGAATTTACAATGTTAAAATAAACAATTAACACTCACCTGCATTATGTTCCAGCCCAATTCTCAACAGCATCACGATCCTGCACACTCAAAACCACTGAATTTATTTAATTATAAAACACTTTTACAATTTAAAACACAAACCGAAATTAAACGCGACCGAAATCAACCGACGCCATTCAAGTGGTCAAAACAAAACAATGGTGTATTAGCAGAAGGGGAACAGAGTGGCATAGATGAAAAGGCAATTATTGGCAAAGGGCAATAGTATAGGCTACTCACTTCACCATATCTAATTAGGGTGCATGTTAGTTTTGTAATTGTTGATTATGTCCTTCTCTGTTGCACTAATTGTTTCTTCAACAGAACAGAAAACAACACATAGAACCAATGCAAAGATGATGACAGCAGAGCGAATTCGAAGTCAGCAGAATCAGTGATGCCATCTTCCACTCCATAAGCTGAAGAAGAAATTGTTGCGAACGAGTTCACCGCGGGGCAGAATGTTTAATTTATTTTATTCAATTATCAATGTTAAAAAAAATATATATGAATTCTGTTAAATTAATTATTGTGAATGGACCACTGGGCGAAATGTCATGCTCGCAGCACTGACATTTCGTTCCAGTGTTCCAAGCTAATTGTATATAAAGAAAGGAAAAGATGAAGAAATCAATTTATTCGATTTATAACGTTTAAATGAGTTAGTGGTATTATTTCGGCACCCGTTTTTTCATAATCGTACAGAATATTCGCGAACAAAGAAAAGTGTTTTTTTTTTTCATATAGATTCTCCAAGATTGAATCTAATCACGTGCTCAACAATATCTTACAGTCAAATAATGCATATATGCGCGCACCAGAAAACTTCCATGCGTATTGATACATAAAGTAGTAAAACTTAAAAAAAAAAAAAAACAAACAAGCAATAAAACTCTGCGTGTCACAAAGTAAATTCCTGCAAAAGGGTGATAAACAAAATAAAAAGGGATCGTGGCAAGACATCCTCGAGGAAAAGAAAATATTTGAATGGAAAAGATTTGTCCTACTCTAAAAGTAAACAAAACATTTAAGATGTGCTAGGTGAAATTGTTCCCCTACGAATTTCAACTAGAATCTCTTATTCTGTTTCACCGACAAAAACATTTTTCCGACTCGCTGTTTTGTTAAAACCACTTGCCAAATCAGGATTTGCCATGAAGTCAATCATTGATTGATTGATTTTGGTTGACATTTGTTTTCCCCTAAATTAGGTAGAAATAATTAATATTTTATGTATAAATCTTCTAAAACATACATTTTGAGTCTTCCGGATTCAATTTCACCAACACAAAACAGAACGAATTGAAAACGTCAATTTCTTTGCGTTTTTTAATTCCGACCGATTCTCAGCACACCCCTAATTCGTTCGAATTCGAAGAAATCCGAAAATCATCACATCCAAACTGCGAAAACGTAACGGATTGGATTTCGACCGAAAATTATCACAGGCGTGAACATGTATATGTATAAGCTTCGCTTCGTCAGGCATTAAAAAAGACTTTTAAACAATTTGGGTATAATTAAAAAAATGTATTGCAATGCTTTTTGGTAAACAACATTCTTTGCCATGCGAGAAAACTGAATTTTCCACATTTATACCGCACATTTCTTAAGATTGTCGTTGCGACTTATTGATGGTAACGGCGAATACACCGTGTTGTAGTGGTAAGTTGAACGGACTACTACGCAATGCTGCCCGGGTTCAATCCCAGCAAACAGCTAAACGTTTTTTCACGGTGCCACCTCTTTCGAATGTCTGACAAGCATTCAAGAGTATCATTTGTCAACGAGCTTCTCAACTCGCCGTTCGGAGTCGGCACAAAATTGTAGGTCCCTGACATTCGTGCAATAATATAACAAAAAAAAAAAAATATAACAAGCACACAGAAATGGTTGCGGGAAGTAGGCCTTGGTTCACCCGGAGCTGTAGCACCATCTAAAGTAAGTAAGTAAGTAACGGCGAATGCAAGGCGAACAGGAAATTGAAGACGCTTAAATTCAAATGGCATATCAGATGGAATCATTGGGATGCGAGGAATCAAAATGTCTTCGCCTTCGAATTTTCCATTCAAAATTGTTGCCTCTACCACATTTTTTACAATTTTTTGACGGCAACGGCATACCTATTTATCTGATGAAATAACAACGTTTTTGTTGGTTGATGTTGCGAGGCACAATACTCGGCGCTCCAATTTTTAGCCGCAATATGTGTAGTGGTAAATGCTTATCCTGGCAAAACAAGTGAATTTAAAAATTCTGTAGGATAATTCCCCACCTCATCCTGATTCATGATGGTGTCCACTGATTTGAATGTGGATAATGGACCTGGTATTTCTTTTAAAATAGCCTCGTTAAGATCACCGACATTTTTGTTATTTCCCGCCAGTATTGCTCGCTCGCTTAACCAAGCATGGTTTTTGTACTGCTGTGCTATGTTTGGGAGCACGCTATGAATATTTTGATTGAATAAAACAGCAAAAATCGTTTGGTAGTGTTATCATTGCTGTATCTTTGTCGACTGGCATTGTACCATTTCCAATTTTCAACAATTGCTTTGAAAATTCAGCTGCTGATGGATCGTTTTACAACTGAACGCGTACCTACGTTTGTTTTTAGTGTTAGTGTTCTTACATCCGTTTATTTCATCGGCAGCAGTAGTTTGGGAATGACTGGTAAAGTTTGTCTTAAGTCTCCACCTAACAGTATCAAAGCACCGCCAAACAATTCTTGATTTCCTCGTAGATCTTTCAATGTTCTATCCAATGCTTCTGATGATTTTTTGTTGGCCATTGGACGTTCATCCCAAATGATTATCGCACATTGTTGCAAGACTTTTGCCATTCCGGATGTTTTAGTGATGTTATACACACAATGCCTAAGTTTTTTTTCAATGCTTTTGAATGTTTTTTTTATTTTTTTTTGCCTATTACCTTTGTACCGTAATTATCTACATTTAAAGAACTAATATATATATTTGGCCTCAGCAGTCCTAGGTAGAACCAAGCCTAGCTTCCCGCAACCATTTGTGTGTGCGCGTTATATTTTTGCACGAATGGAAGGGACCTACAGTTTTCTGCCGTCTCCGAACGGCGAAAAAAAAACTAAAAAACTAAATTGGTTGAAAATTACGGGCGGTACAGGGAAACATACACATTTTTCCAATTAGTTTTATTTATATAGATTTGGATGTATAGGTACTAGGTTGGTCTAGGTATTGAAGAAAAAAATTAGACAATTATTGAATTTTTTTTATTTATGTATTTCCATTCAAAATATAAATATCAATTTCAGCACATTTTCTTCACTTAAAGACTTACATACATTTCTTAATTAATAATATGTATTGAGTTTGATTTATTTCTTTTGCTTAATATTTTCAATGAGAATTTGAGTAAATACAATTTTTGAGCAAACATGAATACTGAAAATGAAATATGTATGTATGTAACATTTATGTTCTTTTCAAAATAAATTGGCGTTTGATTAGTACATATCTAGAATATTTGTCTTTTATGCTTGTATGCAATTCAATTATAATTATTATATGGTAGTTGTGCAACAAATCACGCGTGATTTACAAATTTGAACGAAGTTTGCTATTACATTTAAAATAAATAAAAATTATTTATCTCGTGTGTAGTTTTTGATATAAAATATTTTTTCCATTTAACGTTCGTCGTGTTTTTTATTGGTCTGACGGAGGTTGGCTTCTATAAAAAATGGCGCTAGGATAGAGCATTGGCTGCAATAATTCAGCTTGAGTTAAGAAGAATGCTTATGGGAAAGTTAGTTGGGGAGCAGACAGCGGTTTCATTCTTCATTCTATTAATTAATCTCGTTAAGTTTTGTCCATTTTATAACACAGAAAATTCCAAAGTAAGATCTTATTTTAGACGCAATTGAAAAAGACTTAACTATAATACATAGTATGGTTTTAATTTGCTGCTTATTAGCTCATTCATATTAATAAAATAAATGAAAATAATGCGACTGATTTGATATTGTTTATGTTCAAAACATTTTGACTATTTCCTCCAGGAACTCACTAAACAAGAGACAAATAAATCCGATCCATAATTTTGACAGTACTGCCTTGAAAAGTTGGGCGATCGCTGATTTGTCCCTTAAAAAGTTAGAGAAGTCCCTATTTCGGTGAAAAAAACATCTGTAACGACAAAGCGGATTTCTATATGAATAGATCATAAATTAACATCAACGAATATATGATGATAAGTGCACTTGCTGGCTCTAATCTTAGGGGTGGCTCCATGGTTGATTCCAAAACACTGCTTGACATCCTTTGTAGACAAAAAACAGGTGTTAACATTTGCCATTTAAATGCTCAAAGCATAAAAAACAAAATCGATGATTTGCGCCTATTAGTTGATGATAGCAAAGTTGATATATTGTGTCTTTCGGAAACTTGGTTAAAGCCCGAGATGTGTAATGATCTTTTTAGATTGAATAATTTCAAACTTATTCGTGCGGACAGATACAACAAACAGGGAGGAGGTGTCGCTATATACATGAAAGATTCGTTCAAATTTCATGTCGTAAAGAAATCTACCCCGAACGAATTAATAGAATATTTATTTCTTGAGGTTGCGACTGAGTGTGGGAAAATTTTGGTAGGTTCTGTTTATATGGCTCCTGATGTAGCACATTTAACACTAATTAGAAATGTTCTGGAGGATCTAGCTTCTTCATACACTGATATTGTGGTGATTTGCGGTGACTTTAACCTTAATATCTTAGATAAAACAAACAAAAATTTCTTGCAAATGGTGGATTCGCTTAAATTATGTTTTGCAAATACTAAGCAGCCCACACATTTCATGCCTCATTGCATACCCACCTTATTAGATGTTTTCCTGGTATCCAGTCGTGATTTGATTTTACATTATGACCAACTTTTTGCATCTACTTTCTCACATCACGACCTGATATTTTTGTCCTTAAACGCAGTCCCAAGCAGATCAGAAGAGACTCCATCAGTTTTCTATGATTACTCAAATATCAATTTAGAAGGTTTGTTCAATGATTGTTTAAGCATAGACTGGTCACCCCTCTACTTAACAAGTGATGTTTGTAAACAAATAGATTATTTGAATCACAATATCCACTATCTCTTTAATAAGCACGTAACTGTTAGGACTAAGACCATAAAGAAAAATAATTTACCTTGGTTTACACAAGATATAAGAAGACGCATTAAAATACGTGACGAATTATATGCGAGATGGAGAAGATATAAATGCTCTGTCATTTATAACGAATTTAAGGTTGCTCGTAACGATGTTACATATCACATAAGAAAAAGCAAAAAGTCCTTTTATAGACATCAATTTAATCCTAGAGATTCAAGCACAAAATTTTGGAAAAATGTTCGTCAGGCTGGACTCAGTTCTGGTAAAAAATTAAACTCTGAAAAAATAGACATCGAAGAACTTAATAAAACATTTATTCAGCCTGTCCCATGTGTCCATAATGTACCTATCGTCCCTGGCCCCCCAACTAATCAAGGGCACACCTTTTCTTTATCAGCTGTCGATGAAATAGAGGTTGGTGAAGAAATTCTAAGAATCAAGTCCAAAGCCGTTGGTCCGGATAATATAAAACCTGATTTTATTAAGATCCTTTTACCTTTGCTGCTGCATCAAATTACGCATGTTTTCAATACCATTTTGACAACATCCGTCTTTCCTGACTGCTGGAAAATTGCTAAGGTTGTGCCGCTACCTAAGTCCTCTTCAGCCAATACAGCAGAATATCGCCCTATTGCAATTCTCTCCTTTCTCAGCAAAGTCTTTGAAACAATTGTTAGTAAGCAGATCAAAATATTCCTAAACCAACATAAACTTATAGATTGTTATCAGTCTGGCTTTCGTGCCAGTCACAATTGCACTACGGCTCTGATTAAAGTATGTGAGGATATTCGTGCTGGTCTAGACAAAAATATGATGGGCTTAGTAGTCTTCTTAGATTTCTCTAAAGCTTTTGATAGTGTCAACCATGCCATCCTAATTGATAAGCTTATAAGAAAATTTTCCTTCGAGATCTCTCTATCTAACCTGATGGCCTCATATCTGTCCAATAGGTCTCAGTACGTTTTTTATAATAATAAATGTTCCACTCGCCAAAGCGTGCACCTAGGTGTTCCGCAAGGTTTCGTGCTGGGACCTTTACTGTTTTCATGTTTTATTAATGACATCACTGAATGCTTCTCCAACTGTGAGTATCACATTTACGCCGACGACGTTCAAACTTACATCATGTTCCCAAAAACACAAAAAACAACAGCCATTGATAAAATGAATGATGAACTGAGTAAAATTTTAACATGGATAGTCAAAAATAAACTTAATTTTAATCCATCTAAAACGAAAGCTTTGATCATAAGCAGAAGTAGAATTATTGAAGACTTTCCCACGGTTTTTCTAAACCAGTCCCCTGTAGAATATGTCGAAAACATCAAGAATTTAGGTGTCTATTTCAACAACAATTTTAATTGGGATTTACATATTACAAGGACGGTTTCTAAAATTTATGGTGCGCTTCGTGGTCTTAGCCCTACTGCAAGATTTCTCCCAATGAATGTGAAGTTAAAACTTGTGAAGTCTTTCATTCTACCCATCATTCTTTTTAGCTGCGAGCTTTTTGCCAATATGGATTACGAGTCATCTAGGAAACTCAATGTAGCTTTTAATAGCTGTGCGCGATACGTTTTTAATCTTAAAAGACATGAACACGTCTCCGCCTTTACCAAGCAAATTACAGGATGTTCTCTTAATGGCCTATTGAAATATAGAACTTTGTTATTACTAAATAAAATAATTCAATCGAAAACACCTGAATATCTATATAACCAAATAAATTTTGGAAGAAGTAACCGAACGTTCCAACTAATTTTGCCCAGGCATAAATTTCTCGTAACATCCAGACAATTTTTTATTCACGCAATTCAACCTTATTCCCCTTAGTATTAAACGTTTAAGTAGCACGAACACCTTCGAAAAAATAGCTTTTCAATATTTTGCTGATAATTTTTAATTTTTAATAAATATGTATGTATCAAGTTTACTTAATTTTCTCTTCAAATCTTTTTGAATCACTTTATTTTTTTCTAATGACTTCAATACTCTGTAACATAATTGCTGTATGTACAACTTTAAAGATGTAATTTATATCTTATGTACTATAAACCTGAAGAATAAATAAATACTAAATACTAAATACTAAATACTTTGCAGAACAGTTCCAAGACTTTTTTTTATAGAGAAAATTCATGTTTTGTTTGAATTTGATCTGTGAAGCTATGTAGGTACATAGTCACAGTTCCACTAAGTATCTCTCAGCGGGTGACAAAATGGCTATAGTGAGGAAAAAGTGTCAGTGTTATACTGGCATCAACGAAGCGACTCGAAAACGCTACGAAGTGTAATTCGGTATGTTTTTTTTTTTGAATCGATTGACGTTTCACTTCGCTACGCATCGTTTTAGTTTCAAAAATGGACAATGAGAAACACACCAACTGCAGGTCCCGAAGCTCTACTGAACATCACCCAATTTCACATAGCAATACATGAAGGAGCTACAAGCTCTTGCTCTTCATAGGATCTATAAATTCAAAGACGGGAACCTTAAGGGGTATGTCTATCTAGCTTAAGAAAATACCAGCGATTACATGTCCCTAAGAATAAGCTTCGTTCAAAACTTACAAACATTCTTCCCGAACAGAGAAAAATGGAATAAAACCCAAAGTGGACCAGGAAAGATGACCAGCAATGGTTCACAGTTGGGTCGAAAACAGAGACTGACGTCGGAGCGGAAATAATGGGGCCAAGATACCACAACCATATATCATTCCATAAAGATGCCACCCTTTTCCAAGCGGAACTGTCGACACCTCTCCGGTACCCCAGAATCATCATAATCATCATAGATCTTTGTGCAATTTTATGCCCTTGGGTTTTTTCCAAAGAGAACCATTTGGAGCTTTGTAAAAAACGAAAAAGGCTTCCCCCATATTTTTGTGCTAGGTCACCAAGGTCGTTGAAGAAGTATTCACCTATGTAGGTGTAGTTTTCTACTACGAGAAAGAGCTGGGCATGAACAGAGGAGATGTGTTGGGCTTTCCTCCTCTTCTTCGTCTCTGCAACCCCTGCAGAAGTCATGCCAGTAGTCTAGGCCAGATCTGTCTGGTGGCAAGGAAGGTAGCCCCACCTTCGCACTAAGCATTGGTTCTATTGACTCCGTCAAGTTCGAATGCAAGTATGTAGTAGGGAGGGCATACCTATATTTTTCTTATTTGATAAAATAGGTATTGGTGTTCCTAGTTTAGTGAGCTCATCAGCTTTATGTCTCTCTCTATGCCCCGGATCCAAGCAAAGGTGAATATTAAACTGCTTAGCCATCTCTTAAAACCTAAAGAACAATGCCAATGCCATGGGTAAGGGTTATCGCAGATCGTCTCGTTAATGCTTTCACACATTTACCGCTCCTTTTATTTAGTTTTAACAATCGAAAAGTCTCGTAAAAGACGTGTTTTGAAATATGGTATGAAATATCTATGGCATTCGAGTAAAGAGTTCAGTGACAATTTATGTAAATATGCACGTTTGGCCATTCAGGCACTTGATACAACACTTAACATAGAACCCAAGTTTCACAACCACTAAACAGTAAAATAATTTTTAGTTATAATTATTTTATTACAATCGGCTTATAAGTGTCCGCAAATCCAAACTAAAACTATTCAAATGACTAGACAAAATAATATACAAAAATAATGAAATTAAAAATACTTATTTACAAAATATGATAGAATATTTGATGTTATTTATTTAAATTAAAATTAACTATAAATAAATAAATAATTTTATGTGATTTTGTTGTGTTTTTTGTTTAAGAATTTAATTTTTTTATATTTTTACTAAAAATATTTTAAACTAAGGCAACCATTTACTTTGTTAAAATTGTTTTTATATGATTTTTTTCTTTTTGTTTAGTACACAAAATACAAATTTTTGGTTTTATGCTAAAAGAAAAAAAAACTTATTATATTAATGCGCTTCCAAAATTCGAATTTCTGTTTCTCTTTTATTTATTTTTATTTAAATATAAAAGTTTAAGAAAATTATTTTCCCTATTCGCATGCAATTTTACCATCAAAACTACTCAAGGCGATTGCGAACGCCTGCAACGCACAGAGCGGGTATCGATAGTCCATGGTGAATACATCCTCAGAGGTACGACCAAATTGCATGACTATATACTCTGGATCAGAGTCGTGTACAAGTTGGAAATTTTTCACTGATGCCTGAGTGACACGTCCGTGGAAATTTAACACATAGGATTGTGTCTCGTCATTCCAGACGGGAGTTTTATTATGCAATTCGACTATGTTGTCCATGATCTAGGGGGCGGGTTTTTCGAAAAAAGTGTTAGTCGCAGTGATTATAAATTTCATATAAGTGTGAAGGACCTACCTTTGATTTCCAACTATCTAATAAGCCTTGTTGTCGAGGATCAGCTGAGCTGATTTTTACACGTTGATCCTCCTCTGTCATTCCGGGTAAAAGGACAGTCATGTTGCGTGGACCTTTGAAACCTAAGATATTGGTGTCCTAGAATGAGATGATATGGTTTATGCAATTTAAAATTAAATGGAATATTATGCAGTAAAATTCGTAGACTTAAGAATTTTTATACGACAGTGGGGAAGCAGGTTTAGAGGGGCTTCGGACAACCATTAAAAATCTGTCTAAATTCGAGAGTGAAGCATTTCATGACAAATTCTACTCTCTGTGGACCGTAAGACATTGGCGTGAGGTGATAAATACTTACTAAAAATCTTATTCATTCTTTGTACCTGTCCAGCTCTTTCCCACAGAGAGAAACGCCACCTAGGAGCATTTAACTTCGATAATCTTGGTGACCTGCCACCAACAGATATCAAAAGCCTCTTTCGCTTTATCTGGGGAAGTATCCCCAAAGATCATTGGTATCACAATGGACCTCTATTCTATTGGTCTAGTTGTACTGCCTTGATGGCGGAAGCCACTCTCCTTTCTAACCTAACCTTTTGTCATAGGTACATCAAGTGTTTATCAGAATCCTCCTAATTGCCTTTTTTATTATTTATACCTTTAGGGGTAATAATGGAGCCCCACATAGATGTGGCAATTTGTACTTGTTGATTGATATCCATTGATATCGATTTACATCGTAAATTTACGATAGCATAAGCGACAAGTTAAATACATACTATCAAATTCAGCTAAGCCATTCGAAACCACATTCACATTTCACATCTATTATCAAACAATTTGATTTATTTACTTCATTAATAACAACGTTATCAATTCAATTCAATTAAAAGTCAGCCCATAAAGTAAGCAACTTACATAAAGCTAGCTAAGCCATTTATGGTGAACGGACTGTGATTTGCAAAGTAGGGTAAAAGAAAAAAACAAGAATACACATTTTTACTAAGAACTTGAAACAATATAAAAAAACAACGTTATCAATTATTTATTTGTTGATAAGTTGTTGAAATAAGGAGTCACGTGTTGTGAACGTTTCAAAAGATGATGGATGAAGAAATGGAATCGTAACCGGAGAAAAAAAAAAGTACGACTAGTACGTCACTGTGGCATTTTACTCTGCCTTTGTCTACCACAAGAAAGAAATAAACATAGATAATCCAAATGGTCAGTAATTCGTTAGATTCAGACTCGTGCTTTTTTGGTTAGAGATACAAAAATGATCATTAAACAGTTCATACTTGAAGATCATTAAAACGTTGCCTGCCAAGCTATTTCTGAATAAAAAAAACTTAGCTTAACTTAGCTAAACTGTTAATTGTTTAAATTCATTGTCTAATACATTGATAGAGCGGTTGGACGGACGGACGACTATCATTCATATTCACATACATGTTACTCAAACCTAAACCTGCTGGCAGAGAAAAATATAGTTAAACTAATATGGGTGCCAGGGCATGAAAGACATGAGGGTAACGAATAGGCTGATATTCTGGCCAAACTGGTCCATTTATTGGACCAGGCTCTCAGTATGGCTTCACAAGATAAGACACCAAGGAAGTCATCGCAGAATGGACAACGAACCAACTTAAAAGTTACTGGAAAAACTTAGAGGGCCTGAAGCACTCAGAAAAGATCAAATGAAACTAAAAACTAAACAGAGGCAATTTAAAAATCCTATGGAAATTTAAAGAAACTACGGTCAATGGGATTATCAAATTTCTAAAAATTCTGTATGATTCCTAGACATAAAAGGGGACTCAGTAGACCAGCTCTGGTCACAGTGCTAATGGATACTTTTACCGTAACCCAGATTTATCATATGGTATCATATCATAGCATTAAATTTCATACCTTTTTGTTCTACCTTATAGGCAGAGTTATTCATATTTGAACGATTTGGTGTGTTAAAGGTTCTGACCCGGCATTTGCGGAGGGCACTGTGACCTAAAATATCATTTGTGCCACAATGCTAGTTAAGGGAATCAGAAGAGGTTCAATTCTTTTTATGCAGTTGATGATCTCTCTGGTGGAGATTTTAAGAATTTCAACCCCGATTAGGGTTTCACTAAGGAAATCTTTTCTCCTTTAGGTGTACATACATGCATATGTATACACACATACAGTACCGAGTAAAAAAAAATTCAAACGAAATAGTATGGTTTTGTTTTAGATAAGGACTTTGCCATTTTCATGGTAATTAGGGTACGTTAAACATCGATAGTTTAGTATTTCGATATTATCGATTGTTTTCTTTAAACTATCGATAAACTATCGATAGTATCGATAGTTAAACCAAATTTAATGAAACAACGAACTATGTACTTTAAAATCATTATTTAAACACGAGAACATTACATATTCGTTTTTTCAAATAACTTGACATTTTGATTAAGGAAATGTAATCGTTTAAGCGTTTTGCCTTTAATCTATTTCTTAGATCGCTATGTATTAAGCCGGCTTTAGAAAAAATTCGTTCGCTGGGAACTGAAGTTGCTGGTATGCACAAATATAACTGTGCAAATTTCTTCAGTAACTCTGAGCTGGATTTTATCCAATAATCGATGGGACATAGCCCTGTTTCTTGAACCGTGGATCCAAAATCGTGGATAACATCATGGGAGTTCTTTTTTCATAAGGTATTAACCTTTCCTTAATAGATTTTTGAAAACCATCATAGACTTCCTTTCCTGTTATAGTTTTTAAACTGTTTTCCAGCTTGGAGAGTTTTAGAATTATTCCTCGTACTAGTGGTATAACATATGAAAGGGTTATATAATTTTCTCCAGATACTGTATTTGTAGCCACATCAAACGGTTCAAGCAATTGAATAATATCCTGAAGCATGTTGTAGTCTTCAGCAAGCAACGCTGCAGGTGACTTTTCACACTCACTTATTGCTAACGTTAGCTCTTGCCTTGTTTCGTCGATTCGTTTGATCATAGCGTACGCACTATTCCAACGTGTGGGGCACTCCTGAATCAACTTGAGTTCAGGTTTGTTCAATTGCCGCTGCATGGCTTTTAACTTTTCTGAAGCGACAGCACTTTTATGAAAATGCGTTGCAATGTCCTTGCACTTTTTCAATATAATATCAAAACGCTCCAATTTAAAAATGGGCACCGTAGCGCAAGTGGTTAGTGCGTCGGACTACTGAGTCAGCGGTCTTGGGTTCGAATCCCGCCGCAAACACCTAAAAGTTTTTCACAGTGCCCACCTCTTTCGAATGTCTGACAAGCATCAAAAAGTATCATTTGTCACGATTGAGCTTCTCAACTCGCCGTTCGGAGTCGGCAAAAAACTGTAGGTCCCTTCCATTCGTGCAAAAATATAACACGCACACACAAATGGTTGCGAGAAGCAGGCCCAGGTTCACCTCGAGCTGTAGCGCCAACTAAGTAAGTAAGTACGCACTATTCCAACGTGTGGGGCACTCATGAATCAACTTGAGTTCAGGTTTGTTCAATTGCCGCTGCATGGCTTTTAACTTTTCTGAAGCGACAACACTTTTATGAAAATACGTTGCAATGTCCTTGCACTTTTTCAATATAATATTAAAACGCTCCAATTTAAAAATGTCATAAACTATTAAGTTTGCAATAGTCTTGGTTCCAATATTCCATTCAGTTAGCGTAGTTGCCTTTAAAAAAATATAAATAACATAAATTAAATAATTTGTATTAAATTATTACTATTATTATTATTTATTAAAACAATGAACTCACTTCTGCCATTGCTTCAGACATGTGTCTTCCTTCTACTTTAACAGCTGTTAGCAACGGGGCAATTAATTTGTTCTTATGAAAAAAATGAGCTGTAATTGCCAGTATGCCTTCATTATTTTTGTTGGTCCACATGTCAGTAGTAATAGATATAAATTCAGTAGAATCGAGGGCACTCTGAAGTTGGATTTTAATCTCTTCATAGTATTTTGGCAACAAAGATGATTTTAGTGTTGCAGTATCGGGAATCTGGTATTTCTCATCTAAACCAGCTACAAACTTACGAAAACCTTCATGCTCACCCTTACGCAACGGGTCCATATCCAACACAATCATACGAACGTATAGATCGTCTAAATTTTTTTTTCGTGTTGAAGTGTCCACATAATATTTTGTTCTATCAAAATATTGTTTGATAGTCTTTCTTGATTTACTGGGACTGGGACTACAGGGTGGCATATTGCTATTATCAGATTTCCCAGATTATATTTTCCATTCAGGCTTATGCTTTCCCTTTATATGATCGGTTAAATTTGTGGTATTTCCACTGGTCTTATATTCGTGATTGCATAACACACATTTGACGAAATCACTATTCAATATTTTTTCAAAATATTGCCAAACAAGCGATCTTTTACTCATGTTGTTATTTCAATTTGAAGAACAAAAACCGAAAATATACACAGAACCATCACAACACAGAACGTACAGAGAAGTAAAAAAACCAATCGGATGGCACGTGCACAAAACAGACAAAGAATATTTTCCGGGGATTCCCCGCTTATGAGCATGCAAAAGAAAATGCGATGCATAAGAGAATGTGCTCAGCTGCTCAACTGTTAACAGTTTCGACACGTTTTTTATTTCAAAAACTATCGATATTAAAAAAAAAAACATCGATGTTTTCGATAGGATGTAAACATCGATACTATCGATAGTATTATCGATGTGTAACGTACCCTAATGGTAATACAGTCGACTCTCGATAAATTGAATCTGTGGGGAGTGGGGACCTGGCAAAAAGTTCAAATTATTGACAGTTTCATTTAACGAATGTTGTAACTATCGAGGGAAAATAAGAAACATTTCAAATTATCGAGAGTCTGCACATTTTTTAAAAAATCGTCGCATATTTATAATGTCGTCTAATTCTTTTTCACAACTTTTAACCAATGCAACATTGCAACGTCAAGCTACATACATACGTCATAGATCACGGTCAAATGCAAACTGAATTACGTAGAGAAAAAAATGTATCATTTGTCAACAAAATTATACAGGTTAGAACAATTAACTTATTCCTCTGATTTTTTGCTTACGTATATTAGTTAGTTCAAATTATCGAAAAGTCACCTTGTCTACTTCAATTTAATGCGTGTTGTGTGGGAAACAGCTAGCACAATCGCTTCAAATTAACGAGTGGATTTATTCAATTTACCGAAAGATTTTCAAGGGACCAAAGAAAAACTTCAATTTAACGAGAGATTCATGTTATCAAGAGTTTTATTTATCGAGAGTCAACTGTACTTTGAAATTTTTTTAAAACTGTTTTGTTTTCCTTACGCAGCGCCGATTTTTATTAAATCTAGCTGCAAGCGAATTATTGTATTAAAAATGTTCGCAAATGTGTGTTTGAAGAGGAGCAAAAAAAAATCCAAATACTTTAAAAAAATGCAAAATGAACGGATTTACTAGTTTTTTTAACGGAATATTGGACCTAACAAGTAAAAAAGCTTAGTACTTTGTTGCATACCGTTTATTAGCCTCAACAGCGCGCAATCTATTGGGCATTGGGTCAACCAGGGACACCAATAAGTCCGGGGCTTAGTGCAATTCAATGGTTATCGCTTCCTTATCTCCCGATTTACAAGATCCCATACATTTTCTATAGGATTGAGGTCAGGAGCAGCGTTGCCGCTGGTAAAATTTAAAATGCGTCCAAAAAGGTGTCCCGAATTAAAAAAAAGAGTCCACATGCATAGTTCAAATAAGATAATTGTAACTATTTATCAAAGGAATAAAACGCTTCTTTAAAATTTATGAAAAATACAATTTTTACTACATACGAGGGTGGGTCAGTAAGTCCCTAAAAATTAAACCAGATGGCGTTGCCACGTCAAATCCAACGAATTTTTGCCTCGTTTCGTAACCGTGGACGAAACGTGGCTTCTGCACAACACACCAGAGACCAAGAAATAGTCGAAACCGTGGACTTCTCCAGGCGAATCGAAGATGGCCAAGGTGGGTCTGTCGGCAAAACGGGTTGTGAAAAAGCGGACGAAAGTATCGCTCAGTTCCTCACCTGTCCTGTTTTATGTGAAATAAGGCACAAATATACCTGGGAAGACATATCCTCACTCACATACCAACCAATACCAACCATGTATTTTATAAATGTTATATTGAAGATGGTAATGCTTTGTTCATTCCTACTGAGAAGTACAGTGCACTCTAAAAGTTAGTTAAAATCAGTTAGAATATTATACTGTTGCTAACCAAGGCTCACGAAAAACGCCGCCTAAAGCTTGTCAAAAAATATCAAAGCCCACCGCTGGAATTTTGGAAAAGAGTAATCTTTAGCGACGAGTCTAAGTTTGAGATACATATTTGAAAACCGTTGAATGTAAACTGTTTGGCGTTCTAAAACAGTAAAACATGGTGGTGGAGGTGTTTTGGTGTGAGGTGTTTTTCTTGGTTTGGCGTGGGAAACTTGCATGTTATTGATGCAGTGATATACTGTGATATTCTGGAAAGCAAATGGGATGGATTGGATCATTTGCCTTTCAACAAGTCAATGATCGCAAACATATGGCTAAAACAAAACAGGATTAGGCATTTAAGCGCAAAAGGAATAAGTTTGTTAGATTGGCCTTGTTCTATGTCACCGGATCTCAATCCTATTCATTTATGGGATGAAATCGGCAGAAGAATACCAACAACTTGTAGAAAAAGCAAATCAATTTTTATCGAAAAGATTTCGGAATCCTGGGAAGTTGGTCGAATCAATGCCGAAACGCATTGAGGCTGTTTTGCAAAATGGAGGCGGTCAAGCGAAGTATTGAATTTCCAAAAAGCTGTGAAATTCAGCAAGAAATAGCAATTTTCACTTAATTTCAACTGACTTTTGGCGAGTCACATTAAGGACTTCTAAGAGATTTGAACCAAATGAATTTTTTTCGGTATATACATACATATGTAGTTGTGCTACTGAAAGCAATAAAGCTATCAAAAAATTCAACTATTTTGCACTTCTATCAGTCATTTTGTGTCTTACATGATGATTTCAACTTACTTTTGGAGGGCACTGTAGGTATTTTATGGATTTATTGTGGAAGGGATTAATGGCTCATTTAGCCTGGCTTCGATTAGTTTCCCAAATGGGAAACACACATTTTCTTTCTTAAATGTTTACAGCTAGAAAACTACAGAATGGGAGAATGTACTTTGCAACAGTATACTCGTAAATCGAATGCACGTGTTGGGCTCTTTTAAATTTTATGAGTAAAATAAATAAATAAAAAAAAAAAAAAACTAGCTGTGCTATTGTCACCGACTCCAATCTTGGGAAGGTCGAAATGACAATAATATCTGGTTTAGTTCTAAAACCGTGTGTTTGAGCTGATGGGGGACAGAAAGAGGCCAGTGAAATAACCAAGTTCAATTAATTTTATCGTACCACCAGTCGTGCGCGGTTAGTTATAATTTCAATATTTCGCCCCTTATTGAATGAATAAATGAGAGAGGGACAACGTTCACTGAAATAGATATGTACTTACACTGATGGACAAAAGTATTCGTAATATTGTATAATATGCCAAAACAAAGAAAAATACTGATTTTAACCGTTATTTTTTATAGTCCTTTTTTTATTTTTTGGAAGGTTAGTTCTTAATGCAAACAATAAACTATAAAATTCAACAATTTTATTTCTTAATAACTGTAAATAAAACAAAAATAATAACACAATTCATATTCAGCATGGACAAAAGTATTCGCCATTCAATAAGAAATACTAAAAATTTATATTTATTTTTCGTACAAACATTTTTCGGCAATGAAATGAAGTAAATTTTTAAATACTAGGTATTTATTGCATCATTTCACATTTGTAGTATCCTCTGTGTAGTCGCGTGCATTTTATAGAACAACATGAGTCGAAAAGGTAAAGAAACAACCGTGGAAGAACGAAAAATTATTTTGAATCTTGTTGAAAGTGGCAAATCAATTAAAGAAATATCTGAAATTGTTAAACGAAGCTATACTACTGTTCGGGATATAGTAAAACGGTATGAAAATAACCCAAGCTTTAAAAATAATCCCAGAAGTGGTCGCCCAAGTAAACTAACATCAAGGGACAAGAGAAAAATAATTGTTATGGTGAAGAAGGAACCGAAGACACCATCGTCCAAAATTGCCGCGGAGATAAAAGAGAGCTCTGTGACAGAAGTTCATCCCCGAACAATCCGAAGGGTCTTAAAAAACGAGGGCTACAGCGCCAGAGTATGCAGAAAAAAACCACTTATTTCGAAGGTAAACCAAAAGAAGAGGCTGAATTTTGCAAAGGAGTTCTTAGACAAACCTCAATCGTTCTGGGATAAAGTTTTGTTCTCTGATGAAAGCAAATTTTGTGTTTACCGATCAGATGGTCGTGCTTTGGTGTGGAGAAAGGCAGGCACCGAGTTAGAACCAAAAAACCTGCAAACGACTGTGAAACGTGGTGGTGGTGCAGTCATGGTGTGGGGGTGTATGGCAGCTTCAGGTGTGGGGGAGCTTGTGTTCATTGATGAAGTAATGAAAAAAAAACTTAACCTCAAAATATTAAAGGAAAATTTGCATAAGAGCGCTGATAATTTGAACTTGGGTAACGATTTCTTCTTTCAACAAGATAACGACCCAAAGCACGATGCTGAAATGGTTCGTTTGTGGATACTCTATCACACCCCTCACACCTTTAAAACACCACCTCAATCACCAGATCTCAATCCCATAGAGCATCTATGGGATGTGCTAGATAAACGGGTACGGGAACATCACATAACATCAAACAGACAGCTAAAGGAGTTGCTACAGGAGGAATGGAGGAATATAGGCAACGATGTTACCAAGAACTTAGTGCATTCCAAGCCTAATAGACTACAAGCAGTTTTAAAACAAAAAGGCAGACAAACAAATTATTAACCTATTGAATTACGGAATATGTTTACAGAGTTTTTATAAATTACGAATACTTTTGTCCATGCTATATTTGAATTGATTTGTTATTTTTATTTATTTACAGTTATTAAGAAATTAAATTGCTAAATTATTTTGTTTTATGTTTACGTTGAGAACTCACCTTTTATATAATAAATAAGAATATGTCCAACATAACGGTTAAGGTACGTTTTTTCCTTCCTTTCGTCATGTTATACCATCTTACGAATACTTTTGTCCATCAGTGTAGATCTGTTACGCTCTCCATCGAAAAAGTCGTGGTATTTTAAGGGGACAAAATCCCATTAAGTATTTGTGGATGGTCAAGTTTATTTCAACGCGTCAATAACTAGTAGTTTTCCGTTGTGGATTACCGTCGTCCGGAGTCTGCCTTCAAGTCGTACCGTCCATGGATAATGTCCTCTAATTATTTATTCTTAGAATCAGCTCATCTCTAGTGCTGCTGTCTATCCACCTCTTTTGATGGCTATCTTGAGTTCTGCGTCCTTCAGTTTGAGTTCATCATACAACCTGCAGTTCATTCTTCGTCCATCCATATGACAAATCCTATCCAGTGTAAGCGGCGGAAACTGCATGTCAGTGTTTATTGCAGTGGACTTTCAGTGAATTAATTCTCCGAACGCCTTCTTGGGACCGTATATAGTGACATATAGACATATTGTAAAATAGAATCACGTGTTTTTCATTTCGTTCAACGGCTACACTTTACTATATGCACCAAAGGGTCTTACGGTCAAAGGTGGACAGTTGACGTTCATATTCTTTTGTCATACAGCAGGTTTCGGAACAGTAGTTGAACACATTTCATTTTCATTTCAGGACATTTCAAATTAGTATAAATCATGCATTTAAACGTTTTTGTTAATAGTTCTGGAGTCAAAAATGTGTTCCGTATCCTACTTATTTGGATGGATCTTTTTAACTCTCCAACTGAAATGCTGGTGGTGCTGCTAAATTCTCCATTCCTTCAGGTACATACTTTATTTTGTTCTCATTAACTTCAAGGCTTAGGTACCTCACTTCCTGCATTCTTTATTACTAGACAATTTTATTTCAGATTGGTTTTGTTACATTCTTCAGATGAGGTCGATGATGAATATGTTGTCATTGATTTATAAAATTGAGTGGTGCGTCTTAGAATTGGATCCGGGTGAAATAGGTTTAGCGGTAAACGAGGGCAAAACAAATGGTGTATATGCTGTCAACTAAAATGGACTCTCACCATCGGCGAATTGGACAGAACTTCACAATAGACAGTTACAACTTTGTCTACCTCGGCTCTGCTATGACATCAAAAATTACATCTGGTCGGAAATCAAACGAAGGATTACTCTTGCCAATCGCTGTTTCTTTGGGCTAAGAAGGCCATTGAGTAGTAAAACCCTTTTCCGATAGACTAAGGAGACTCTATATAAGACCTTTATCATCCCAGTCTTGCTATACGGTGCTGAAGCATGGACCTTATCTAAAGCGAATGAAGATACCCTTGGTCACTTCGAGAGAAAAACCCTCCATAAGACATTCGGTCCCGTTTGCGTTCACGTGCTTTGAAGGAGGTTTCAACCACGAACTATACAAGCTGTACAACGACATCGATCTGGTCAAAAAATTGCGCATTAGACGCTTTATATAGCTAGGCATGTAGAGCGAATGGACATCAACGCTCCGGCCCGCAGAGTATTCGATTCCAACCTGGATGGTAATTTTTTATTTAAAATAATTTCTACTCACATAAATGATTGCCGCTAGATCCAGCCTGGGACTCTCTGGATCATCTTTATTCCCCCGGTCGAACACCGAGAATGACGTTCCGAAAACATTCGATCTCAGCTTTCCAACGAATCCATCCGCCTGCCGTGATAAGTCCGTTGGATCGCAACTAATTATATAATTGGATGTTTTACTCTTTTTACGTTTACGACCTATAGCGAACCATAACCATATTATGTCGGGAAAACAATTTTCTAATATTTCACTTACCTCCCAACAGGAATATCTTCTTGCCATAGTCGCGCTCCAGATGCAAATAGTAAATGGGAAACAACCCTCTGTCCATACCCTTGCGATCCCTTGTAATACGACATTTGAAGAGTACACCCTGTGGCGCTGGTTGGATCACAAATTGATCAAGTTGTCCGACAACATCACCCTCCGGTTCATTAGATGTCTGTTGACCCTTTCCACCCTCACCAGTTGTGGATGGTGTAATGGGTGCTGCACCGGCAACATTTCTATTGGCGTAGTCTTTAGAGATGTCATCGGATTTGGAAACTGTGATTGCATCGATGGGGCTACTTTCCTCGTCCTCTATCTCGTGCGAAGAGATTTCCTCTATGAGATCTGCAAATAGGTACGAGTTGATAAAATGGGGGTGCTTTGAAAATGTGATGCCTGCACACTTACCTTCCGGACGTTGGTTGGGCGATGAAGTTGTCCTAATGGAATTTGAGTTGGTTGTCAATATTTGATCGGGATTCTGTGGTGAACTTATGAATTGCATTGGTCCATCGTAGGCGTGCATTTCTCTGCTATTGCTGTTCCGCATTCCAGACATGGGACGCATGATTTGTAAATCACTTGCCTGCACCATGCCGGGTGAAGCTCGTTTCTGTCGGATGTATGCCTCCATTAGTTGTTTCTGTTTGAGAGAGAGAAAATCTATTAATAAATGTTGGAAAGTGTGTTGGAGTGCTTTTCAGAAAACACTCGGTATTGTCGGCATCAAATGCAGTACCTACGAGGAGTACACACACACAATCAACAACAAATTGTGTCAAGGATTGATGTTGTGTTAGCTAAAATTTGAAGGATAGCCACTTTGTGAGGCTTAAAACAATATACAACAGTATAAATATGTGCCAAAAACAATTTTTGAAGTTAAACACGTTTCGCAAATATGGCAGACAGTAGGTGGGACAAGAATGGGATATGCTCAGTGCATCACTATTCAAGATTTTTTAGATGCCCCAACGTTTGGTGCCCGTCTTACGACCCACAAGTGCCCACCGAACATTTTAAAATCAATGAATTACTGTTAGACAGCGGACCTAAATGGGGCTGTAGTCAGGTGACAAGGGTAGATAATAAAATTGAAATAATCAAATTAAACGCATCTTGTAAAATGAATCTGGGAACTAAGTTCTAAGGTAAAAAGAGTTGACACGACTAAGAAAGGAAACGGTCGATGAGCTGGTCTATGATTCTGAGTGTTCCAATAGGGTTTGCGCGTCCTGGCAATGGAAAAAATAAAAATTAATGTCGCCAGAGAACAGCATGAACAATTTTCTAAAGGTCTATTGAGTTCAAACCCGATTTGAGTTAATTATCGAATTTTCTAAATCTATCATAAAAGCAGAAACTTTGGAGCCCACGCATGTTTTATACCACAGGAGGTGGAGCTGAAGCGGAGACATCTGTCTACATTCTTTCGGAATGAACAGTTTTATGGCATTACAATGACCGCCCTGACTTTTGGCGATGATTTTGTAAATCGTGTTACTTTTTAGACGAATACTATTAAAAAAGCGCTGGAACACAAAATCATACTGAATGCACTGTAACAATACATCTTAGCAGAAGGCACATCATCGCTGAACTCGGGGTAACCCGTCAAAAAGTGATCGTATTCAGAGGCACGCCGCAAGGAGGAGTTATATCCTCCTTTCTTTGGGTCATTGTCATTAATGAACTACTGGTGAAACTTAGATACAGTTATAAACCAAAATATATATTTACAAGTAATTTTACACGAATCAATCCTTTTTATTACGAGTCAACTCGGGCATACGTCTTTCGTTGTTGTATGCCGATATTGAACTCAACAATCTCTAACATACCACTCATATGCCCGAGCTACCACTTTAAGGATTATTTCACTCCTAAAACAATAGTACCAGAAACGTACTGATATTTTCTTTCTCTGTTTACATTCGGCCATCCGACCTAACACTGTCATCAGTGTGACTTTCAAATTAACATAATTTCATCTTCACCACGGAAGGAATCTTTTCATCTTCTTTTCAGAAGACATCGTTTCATCTTCACCACGGAAGAAATCGTTTCATCTTCTTCGCAGAAGGAATCTTTTCATCTTCACCACGGAAGGAATCGTTTCATCTTCTTTTCAGAACGAATCGCTTATACATACTTATGTATATGTAATCGATGAACTTACGTTGCTATACTCATTTGTCTGCTTCCTGTAAGCAGTTACTCTGGAACAAAATAATACCAATCCGGCGAACCACCTGAAATGTATCAACTCAGTTTTGTTCAATTAAAAATAATCGAATCACTTTTCGTTTGAAACCGAATTTATTACTTTCTTTTTTTTTCAGAAAAATAAAAAATCAATTCAGAGTCGTATGTATATGCGTATGTATGAACATTAGTAGTTTACTTCATTTATCTGTAGGCTTTGCTCAAAATTATAATACATACATACAATACATATAAAAAAATAAAAAATCAATTCAGAGTCGTATGTATATAATATGCGTATGCATGAATATTAGTAATTTATCTGATATCTGAGTAGGCTTTGCTCAGAATTATAATTATATAAAAAAATAAAAATGCGTCATAATATTCAATAGAGAATAGACAGTTTACGTGGAAGTGCAGTTGCATTATTAATGTTTAGTACAATTACATATTTAGTTTTCATTATCAGACGACTAGGTCGGGTCATCTCGTTGCTCTTCTTCCGGTATTTGTTCTCAATCAGATAAGCTGAAGTCTTGAAGTTTTCCCCACGGTTTAATATGATCGGCGGAATGGATTGAATCATATCGTCTCGAAGAAACATTAGCTGATGGTGTATGTGCTGCCTATCGATCGTTTGCGAGAATTTGTTTAGTCTCAAAGAGCCCTTTAAATCTGGGTAGACGTTTTCTGGATTGTTCCGTGGAAGGATGGTCTGCTTTGATCAGAACTAAGTCCCCAATGGCATATGTTTGCGGACTTCAGTGGATACTATTCAATTCATCAGCAAAGACAGTAAAGACTGTAACTGTAAAGTAAAGACTGTAACTGCTCCATTCGCTGAAAAGAGCAAAGCCCATTCACGAATCTCAAAAAAGGAATGTTTTCATCGCCATCGTCGGAGTCATCTTCATACAGAGCAATATTGAGATGATTCGCTTAATTATGTTTGTGTCTAAAATCGAACATTGGCTTCTGAGAACTACGATTAGTAATCCTATGCATCAAACAATTAAGTCCCCATTGAAGTGCTGCAAAATGGTTTTGGCAATCCCTGCTTGTCTTGTCGTCATGGTTGAGATTGCAGTACCCACAGTTCGGAAATACCCCTCGATCTGCCCATTTGCTCTTGGTGTTCGTACTGCATTAAGGATATAGCGAATTCCGTGATTTTCGAAGAATGTTTTGGAGATTTTCGATGTGAATGCGGAAGTTAAATGTATGGCACTTTCAGCTACCGGAATTTGATGGTAACCACTCATTAAATCCAATACAATGAAAACTCAAGAATTAGCCATTGAGTTGATTAATTTCTCGATGTTGGGTGTTGGAAAGTTTTCTTTTACTGTTATCGAGTTAATTTGTCTGTAATCGACAATCATCCTATAGGAACCCTTTTTCTTTTTAACGAGTAATGCGGGTCTAAAGTATTCTTAATTGGATTCTTCAATAACGTCATGTTGCAAGAGTTCTTTGACTATTTAGAACTACTTCAAGATAAGCTACTTGTTGATTCAATCATACAATAAATAAGTACGCCACAGGATTTCCGTAATTTGAGAAATTTATTACAAAATATTCTAAATTTTCCTAGAATAGAAATTGGTTACAATTACGCTTAAATATATTTCTTAACCTACGTTTAATTTTCCTCGTTCTTAAATATGTTGCTTGCTGCTGCTCTCCTTCTTCCAAAATGTCGCCGTAAACGTTTACTATCTGACATTTAGGACGATGTCAGAAGTGATGCCAATTTGCCACCGCCGCGCGTGATGCCAATTTGCCGCTGCCATCTGTGATGCCACTTTGCCTCTCACCCAAGTTCGGTAACACTCCACCCGGTGAACTAAGCCCCTGTTCTTGGTTACCATCCTCACCGAACTGCTTCAAGTCCAGCACCGCTAGTTTTACTGCTGGCCGAGTATAGATGCCATTTGCCGTCTGTATCACCGCACTTCGCACTACGCCGTCTCTCCCCTGGAGTGGTTTTATAACTTTGCCCATCGGCCAGGTCTTCCGCGGATTATCCCAGTCCACTATGACTACGATGTCGCCTTCTCTCATCGGCGGCGATGAACTCAACCATTTTTTACGACGCGTTAGGTCCGGCAGGTACCCGCGAACCCATCTTTTCCAAAATGAATTAGTGTATTTTTCGCTCATCAGCCAGTTCTTCTTGAGAGTCGCCCCATCGTTGGCCATTTCTGCTGGTACCTTGAACCCATTGGATGAACCTATCAGGAAGTGGTTAGGCGTGAGAGCCTCATCGCCTTCGTGGTCCACAGGTATGTATGTAAGCGATCTCGTGTTTATGATGGTCTCGATTTCCGCCATCATTGTGAGCAACAGTTCATCACTTGGATTACTTGTCGGTGTGATTTCTGCCAAGGTCTGCTTCACCGAGCGTATTAGTCGCTCCCAACTTCCGCCCATGTGGGGTGACATCGGGGGTATAAAGTTCCACTTAAGCTGCGTTTCAAATTCTTTTGCCAATGCCTTTTCGTCTAGCCTGCACATCGCTTGTTTCAACTCTTCACTAGCTCCCCTGAAGTTTGTGCCGTTATCGGAGAATATCTCTAAGGGCATACCCCGTCTGGCGATGAATCGTTTGAGTCCTAGAATGCATGAGTCGCTGGATAGGCTATAGCTGACCTCGAGGTGGATTGCCCGTACTGCTAGGCAAGTTATCAGCATTCCCCATCTTTTCTCCTTGCGTCTGCCTACTTTAACGTAGAGGGGTCCAAAGTAGTCTATGCCTACGAGAATGCGCGTGTATATGACATCAGCCTGGCTGCCGGCAGTTGCGCCATGAGTGGTGGTCTGGGTTTTATACGCATTTTTTGGCAGTATCTACAATTTCGTTGACAGCTTCTCAGGACGGTTCTTATGTGCGGTATGTAATAAGATTGCCTGACCTCGTTAATTACGGTCTCACTGAATAGATGGTGAAGGCGTGTGTGGAAGTATAGCACGATTAGCTTCTTTATATAGTGTCGCTGAGGAAGGATAATTGGTCTCTTAGCTTGCCGAGTGACGTTTGGTGCTGCGTCGATACGACCTCTTAGGTGAATCACCTCGTTCTCATCCATATATGGAGACAGCCTGTACAAGGTGCTGGATTTACTTAAGTTGACTTCTGTCCCTGTTTCTTTCGCCCTTTGAAGCATTTTGTATTCCTCTGCAAATCCCTCTTTTTGACTTTCCCGATACAAGTAGCACTCTGCTCGATGACGTTCTGCTGCCGTAAACAGATCTGTCCCCTTTGCGGCATTTCTTCTGCACTTTATGTCGATGAACCGAAACACGTACATGGTAACGCGTAGAATAGTTCTCCATCTTGAAAAGCGCATGTAGTCAAGTATTGGTTTAGGTTCACATCTTGTTTGTATGAAACACACTCTCTCCTCATGCTCTTCTACTGGTTGATGACACGTTATTTCTTCATTTCGTGGCCACTCTTCTTCCTGTTTCCAGAGAAAGTGCGGTCCCATGAACCACCTGCCGTTGCAGTCGAAGTCCCTACTCTCTTTATGCTTAGTCGCGTCATCCGCAACATTATCTTGAGTAGGAATCCATCTCCAGTTCTCTTCAGCAGAGGCTTCGAGAATTTCCCCGATACGATAAGCGACGAATTGTTTGTATTTGCGGTGGCTGGATTTTATCCAGCAGAGTACGATCCTGGAGTCTGTCCAGAAGAATATCTCGTTGATTTTGACCGAGTGTTCATTAGCTATAGTTCTCGCGAGTCTTGTGCCCAGCACGGCAGCTTCAAGCTCCATCCGTGGTATGGAAATTGGTCTAATTGGACCCACTCTCGTTTTCGCCGCTACTAAAGAGCACTCAATATGACATCCACACACGACCCTGAAATATGCGTAGCATAGGCGGATTCTCCTGCATCCACAAAGACATGTAGCTGGATTTGACTTTTGCTATCGAATGTCAACTGGGACAGATAAGGTCTTGGTATGGTTATATTTCGTATCGATGGTATTAGGCCAAGCCAGTCTTTCCACCTGTTGAAATGTTGTTCGGATATTTTCTCGTCCCAATCTATCGATGCTCGCCAGATGTCTTGAAGGAGGATTTTTAAGATTATTTTAAAATGGGCTATTAAGCCCAGGGGATCAAATATACTCATTAGAACTTTCAGCACCTCTCTTTTTGTGGGAACGTCGTTACCTTGGATTACTTCCCTACTTATTCCTTTGGATTCCAGTGTAAACATGAACTTATCCACTGTAGGGGACCACCACAACCCCAGCAATTTCTCCGCGCTGACCGTCTTGTCCGTGTTCGTAAAATACTTATCGAAGTTAGCAGCTTTGTTTCCGAGGGCTTTCAGGACTACTGGCGAATTAGATAAGAAGTTGCGGATCTCAAATCCTGCTTGCTGATGGATGAATATCACCTCCTGGGCTAGTTTTATTGTCTCTGCTTCACTGTCCCTCCTGATGATAGCTTGAGCCGCCTTGTGTAGTTGTCTAGAAAACTTCTCTGCGTTCTTATTCTTTATGAACTGCGCGCAATACGGTGAACAAGTGGCGCCAAATGTCATGACTTTCATTTTTTATTCTTCTATCTCCTTGGTGTTTTGATTGCGACATAAAAATCGTTGAGCATCTTGATCAATCTCCCTTATCCTCACCTGATGGAACATCTCTCGAATGTCGGCGGCGATAGCGTACTTTCTTTCACGGAAACGAAAAAGAATACCTAATAATGCTGGTACTACATCTGGCCCTGTAAGAAGTACTGAGTTGAGTGAAACTTCCCCGATCCTGGCTGCCGCATCCCATACGATCCGAACCTTGCTAGGCTTATGTGGATTGAAAACCGGAAAAATTGGTAGATACCATATGGGTCCTCTGCCTTTAACGCTCTCCGATGGATTTATTTTTGCCGCGTATCCTTTCTTGACGTAATCCTCCAATTGCTGATTCAGCTTTGCGTAAACATGGGGTTCCTTGGACAGTCGCTTCTCGAGGCACACCAGCCTTTTCTCTGCCATTGGCTTGCTGCAGGGTAGTTTCACTTCATTGTACTTCCATAGAAGCGGAACTGCATAGTGCTCCCCATCAAAGACTGTTTTGGACTCGAGGATCTGCAATGCCCTCTCGTCGCTTGACGATAGTAGCTTCTTGAAGTTAGTGACACCTGCTGTATCGATTGCAAAGCGTCTACGCTAAGCTGACACTCGCATATGTGTAAGTGGTGGTGATCCGTTGAGCGCTTGCTGTTATCTGCCATTGATCCGAAGACGGTCCATCCTAATCTCGTCTTAATCGCAACCGGTTGACTCTCATTGCCTTCAACTGACTTCAGCGGGATTCCCAAGTTCCAATGCTGTAATCCGAGCAAGATGCGGGGCTTTGCGTTCTTGAATGAGGTAAACGGCAGGTTCTTCAAGTGGTCGTATCTCTTTATCAGCTTCTTTGCGTCGATGGTCTGTCTGGGAAGATTCAGGGCTCGCACTGTGTGAACGTTCGGTAAAGCATATCTCATCGGTACACCTGGCGCTGAAATTTCCAAGTTTATTCTTTTCGAGTCACTCTCATTTCGATCTAAGCGGATCTAATTCGCCATTGGCATTCAGAGCTTGTGTGACTTCCTCATCGATCAATGTGACAGATGAACCATCATCCAGGAAGGCGTAAGTTTCGACCTTGTTGTTGTTGAAATATAATGTTACCGTCAGGATCTTGAATAGCACCTTATTTTTTCTTCCGTCATCTAATTTGAGGTTCAGATGTGTATTCGACCTCGCTTCGGATGCGTTCACTTCATGACCTTGATCGGCTGCTTGTTGACCGCTCCTATGTAGAAGTTTGTTATGCCTGGATGTACACCCTTCAGTTCCACATGCCTTTAATGATGAGCACCTTAGTTTACCATGCTGGCGTAAACATATACGACAGAATAAAAATCGTTTGACCGCTATCCACCTTTCGTGTAAAGACATACCTAAGAACCTTTCGCAAGTGTCCGCTGACTTACAGTCTCCTCCGCAGATGGAGTACTTACGCTGTTCTTTGCCTACATACCTCACATCTCTATCCTGATGGACGTTCGCGAAATCCTTTGCATTCCTACCTACTTTGTGTTCTATTGAGGGTATTTCGATGTCACCTCGGACGCTGCATTGGCTACCTGCGAAATCCATTCGCTGAATGTCGATAAGTCAACGTCGACAGTTCGCTGTTTGAACATTCCCCAATCTAACCTCAGCTGCGTAGGCAGCCGCTCGACAAGCTCCCGTATCAAACAGGGATTGTTGAGGTGTGAGTGAAGTCCGCTAGCTTGGATTAAATATGTTGCTTGCTGCTGCTCTCCTTCTTCAAAAATGTCGCCGTAAATGTTTACTATTTGACATTTAGGACGATGTCAGAAGTGATGCCAATTTGCCACCGCCGCGCGTGATGCCAATTTGCCGCCGCCATCTGTGATGCCACTTTGCCTTTCACCCAAGTTCGGTAACACTACTCAAAAGGGCTTGTTGTAGCGAATTATTTTATTCTCCTTCAGGGTTATTGTCATTGTTACTATATTTGTTTTCCTAGTTCTTTGGGAATAAGGTGGTAATTGAATCTGTTATGTCGGCGTCTGTATATGGAAATTTGCCTATCTGAATATAATTTAAACTGATCGTAGAAAGTTCTGCAGTGTTTTGATTTTTTTGGAAATAATTTCGGTGTATTCGGTCAGAGTGTTGAAGTTAATGTCATCAGCGTTTTTTACTAGGACTGCATGCGACCGTGCTTTTATAAGCAATGTGTCCTAACTCCTAACTTGTTACAGTATTATAACACTTATGGTTAGACAAATCATAATTTTGTTTCCAGTCATTTTTGGCTCTGAGGAAACTCGAGGGCGTAGTTTGTCTTGTGGGGTAGGGAGGAGTAGGTTTTAAAATTGGTCGGGAGAGATTTGTATGCCTACGCACAAATTTATCGCGGACGAAACATTGACTTAAAACCATTTTATGTGCCTTGATTTTCGTCAGAAGGTCCGTGATAGTGGTACCTATTACTATTCACAGTTGAATAATTGCGAAAATCTCGATCACGTAGCCCTGAGATAATATATTTTATGATGGTGTCGTTACTAAAAAGAGCTCTTTTGGCGATATTTGCAATGTCGTAGACATTTGGTTCTTTGCGTCGAACCATTAACTATAGGCGTGTTTTTTTTCAAAACTATATAGGCTTAAAAAAATTTTTCCATGTTAATTACACTTACAACTACGCCTATATAGGCTTACGAAACCTGGATAATTATCCAGTCTTAGGTGCTTAGCCTGGATAGAAAAATGTGCTACCAAACTGTTGTTCGTCGACAGTTATCGAAAATTTAATCGAAATGTCAAATATGACATGACAGTGAAGGAGAAATATGAAGGCCGGTAGCTATCAACCGAACTCTGCTGTCATTTCAAATTTAAATTATTTCTGTTAATTTTAAAATGGGTAGAAAAGAAAGAAATACGAATTTATCCGACAAGGAAAAGAAAATTATAATGAATTACGAGAATATGTTCCTTATTTTACTATTTAATTGAATTAAATTTTTTTTTTTTTTTTTTTTTTATTTCCCAAATTAAAATATTACATCTGTCTTAATGATGACACAAAGTAATTGTTATTAAAGTTTTTGAAGGGATACATTTGTAGACTTAGACCATTGTCTATAGATACATTTCTAACGTTATGTGCAATTTCACAACTTTCTATTTATTTTCTATTTATTTAGCTATTGTTATTATTATGTTTTTTTCTTTTTTTTTATTTTTTTACATAAATATACGAGTACTTTAAATATTTTGTAGGTCAACGGGCTTGCGTCTTTTTAGTCGTCTTCTTGAATTCATTTCCTGCTCAGGTAAACTTCGTAATTGAGAGTTGGTGTGGTCACAAAGCGCTATTTGATGTCGTCTGCTGATCATTTTTATTTCTTCTTTTACGGTGAGGATGTTGAGGTCGTGGTGTAAGTCGGCATTGGTTATGTACCATGGTGCATTTACTATAGTCCGAAGAATTTTTGTTTGTAGTCGTTGGATGATATTAATATTTGTCGTGCAGGCAGTTCCCCAGATTTGAATCCCGTAGGTCCATATAGGTTTTATTATTGTCTTGTAGATTAGGAGTTTGTTTTCTGTTGATAACCGTGAGTTCTTCCCTAGAAGCCAGTAGAGTTGTCTGAATTTGTTTTTTATTTGGTTTCGTTTATATAATATGTGTGATTTCCAAGTAAATTTTTTATCTATAAGCATGCCCAGGTACTTCGCTTCATTGTCAATAGTAATTTCTTTGTTGTTCAGAATGATGTTTTCAGCGATATAATTTCTTTTCGTAGTATATACAACTTGTACTGTTTTTTCCTCGTTTATATTGATTCCCCATTTCTGGAACCAATCTACTGTCTTCTCAAGTGCTATTCTGGCTTGTTGAGTGGCTAAGTCTAATCGTTTGTTCGAAGAAAGGATAACCGTGTCGTCTGCGAAAGTAGCTATCATAGCGTTGTCTGGTTTAGGTATGTCTGCTGTATATAAAAGGTAGAGCGTTGGTCCTAGAACACTTCCTTGGGGGACACCTGCGTCTATTCGGCATAACTCGGAACACTCATCGTTGTGTGAGACGTAGAAGTGTCTGTCGTCCAGATAGCTTTTAATTAGCTCAGAGAAGTCCGGCAGCATGTTTTTTAATTTATGTAGAAGTCCTTCATGCCAAACACTATCAAAAGCCTTGGCTACGTCAAGATATACTGACACGCAGTATTTTTTTTCATCTAAGTCGTTAAAAATTTTGTTAGTAACTCGATGGACTTGTTGTATAGTCGAATGTTTTTGTCGAAAACCAAATTGGTGGTCCGGTATGAGTTTTTGTTGTAATACAACTTTGTCAATACGATTAAGTAACAGCTTTTCAAATATTTTGGATACTATTGGTAGTAAACTTATCGGTCTATATGAGGTAGTCTTTGTAGGATCCTTGCCAGGCTTGGGAATAGCGATTACTTTCGAGACCTTCCAGACTTTCGGGTAGTAGTTTTGTCGTATAATAGCATTAAAGATATTCCTTAGGTATATGATAGCACTGTCAGGTAAGTGTTTTAGTAGTTGTCCAGTTATCATGTCGTATCCAGCAGATTTTTTATGGTTTAGTTTATATTTCAGGTGGTCTTTTATTTCTTTGGCGGTTATTCTCTTGATCCTTGTGTTTAAACACGAGTTATTTTGTTGAAGTGAAATATTCTGTCCAATGATTGCATTTGAGAAAGTTGTTTTGAAGTAGCCAGCTAGTGCTTTCGCCTTGTCCTTGCTTGTCCTAGACCAAGTGCCGTCAGCGTTTGCGATAGGTGGTTGATGGGTACTTCCGTTTTTAAGTCTTTTGTTTAGTTTCCATAGTGAATAATTTGTGTTTTGGGTTGCAGTGAGATTAGATAAATAGTTGTTAATGCTGCGGTTTTTGTGTTCTTTGAGTATGGCCTTAAGTTCCTTCGTCGCTCTATTAAGGTTCGCTTTGTCGGTTGGTGATCTGGTTAAGTGCCAAGTTTTTCTTAGTTTGCGTTTTTCTTTAATTTTTTGTCTGATTGTATCTGAAGATTGTGTAGGATTGGTTTTTATTTTTTTTAAGTCAGGTGTAGATTTTAGTGCTGCAGAGTAAAGGAGGTCATTGAGGTGAATTATTGCACTTTCAAGATCTTCATTGGTTTTTAGTGAAGTTTCAGGTTCAATTGTTGCGTCAACGAAATGTCGGAAAGCATCCCAGTCGGTTTTGTGGTTTGTCAGAGGTGCTATATTTGATTGAAGTTTTGTACTTTTGAGATATTCAATGATGATTGGTGAGTGGTCCGAGGATAGGTCAAGGCAAGATTTTATTGTTAGTTGATTTAAATTAATGTTCTTGGTTATGCAGAAGTCGATGAGGTCTGGAGTTTTCCTGCTGTCAGTAGGCCAATAGGTAGGTTCTCCGGTGCTTAAAAATTTACAATTGTGCTTGGTAAGGGCGTCCATAAGAATTCTACCTTTTTTGTTTGTCAATCTTGAACCCCAGTCCGTATTTTTTGCGTTAAAGTCACCTCCTGCGATAAAACGTGGTCCCAGGCATTTGATGTAGTCAGCATACTCTAATTTACTAATTGTGAATTTTGGTGGGCAGTATAATGCTGATATTATAAGCGGTCCTAGTGTATCCTCTATTTGGATGGTTGTCGCTTGAAGATAGTCTTTTTTGTATCCATCCAGTTCATGGCATTTAATATTTTGTCTGATGATTATTGCTGTGCCACCATGAGCTCGTCCACTAGGATGATTTGTGTTGAAGATTTTAAAATTGGGAATTTTTAAAAAACTTTTATTTGTGAAATGTGTTTCTGATATTAACAGGATGTCAATTGATTTGTTTTTAATGAATTGTTTTAGTTCTAAAGCGTGTTGAATTAGTCCATTTGAATTCCATATGACGATTTTTAAATTTGTCTTATTGTCCATTATTTATTTTAGTCATCAATAGGGTTAGGATGTTCATCATATTAGACATCTGTGTTATTAGTTGTTTCATCATTTCTTTGAGTTCGGATAGGTCGTCTGTGGGTTTCGTAGTATTTTCTCCTTTACTGTTATTGTTATTTGTAGAAGGAACGCCGTTCCTGTTTTCCTGTCTATTAATTAAAGGAGGGGTTATAGTCCTTGTAGTCCTTGTAGCAGCAGCGTTGTCACTTTTAATGGCGTCAGCAAATGTTGTTTGTGGTTTAATCATATTGGGGGCGGGTTTGGGCATATCTGTGATGGGATTTCTAGCTTCTGTGCTGGTCTGAATGGGCTGTTCTTCTAGTGTTTTTTTTCTTAGTGTTGGATATCTTTGTACCTTGAGTGCTTTATATACCTCGCAACCTTTGTAATTTGCAGTGTGGGGCTCACCACAGAGTGCGCATTTTAGATTACTGCGATCCGTAACGTTGGTACAATCAGTCGTTTTGTGTTTTCCTGCGCACTTGACGCAGGTTGGTTGAAGTGTGCAGAAGTTCTTTGTGTGGCCGTATTTTTGGCAGTTCATGCATTGGGGGATGGTCCTTTTTTGATAAGGTGGTTCAAATGATATCTTACAGTGCATCAAGTGAGTAATATTATAAATTTCCTTGTTATTCTTGTTATTTTCCAGCTCAATGGAGAAGAGCGAGAGTGGTTTCTTCGTTCCTCGTTGTGATATGTTGTGTATGTTTGTTATAATGTGTCCATGTTCTTTAAGTTCTTTTTTGATTTCTTCTTGGTCCGCTGAATGGTGCATATTTCGAAGCATGACTCTAAAATTGCGTTGTTCTTTAGGCTTATATGTGTAGAATTGTGTATTTTTAAGTTTAAGTACTTTAACGGTCTTTGTATAAGCTATGGAGTCAGATGGTTGAATTTTTATTTCATTGTTTGGTAAAACTTTCAGTTCGTATGTGTCTTTTGATGTAGTTTCATTAAGGGCGTCAATCAGGAGATGTATATATCGTACCCCTTGAACATAAATTGGCGGAGGTCTGGGCATTTTGGTCTGAAGATTTTCTTCTATGTCTTTTTGCGGCAGGCTTTTAGGTTCCTCTATTTCATCATCCGTAGAAAGGATATCAAAACGGTTGTGTGATTTCTCATTGGGTTGGTTCAACCAATAGTTTTTTAGGGTAGTAGTTTGATTTTGATTTTTTAGTTTCTTGGCTTTGTTTTGTTTAGTTTTCTCGGGTGATGTCCTGTTTCTTTTTGTTTGAGTTCCGCTAGATTTAGCAATGCAGTCGTCTGTTATGGTAGCTAGAGATGTGGCTATTATGGGTGTGTTTATAATTGTGGTGTTATTTGTAGTTTGAGCGGCTATATGATTGTCAGATGGAAATGTTGTAGTTAATGGTGAGGTTAATATTGGTATGTTGTTTGCAGTTAGAGTTGTCGCCGTGTTGAATGATGATGTATTTGTAGTTGTTATAGTTGTTGTGGTTAGTGTCGACGTTGTTGATGTTAGTTTTGAGGTGTGGAAGACTAGAAAGTTGTTTTCCGGTTGGATAGGGCTAGCCCTTGGTGGTGTTCTTTTGAGACTCATCTTTCACTTAAAAGGAAGGAAAGCGGAGCATACTTTTAGGCAGTTCGTCGGCAAATCGGATTGGTTGTCGTCTTCGATAGCCAGTTTTGCCTGATACAAAGCTTAGGTGTTCGTGGCTTTGTGTAAAGCTTGGGATCCACAGATCCACGGGAGCGCTAGCGCACCGCAACCACTGTCAAATGGTCGCCGGCCAAATAAAAAATAAAATAACGAAAGGAATTTACCTTGTATTTCGTCCGGTGGAAATTTTTTTTTAGTTGACGGCGATGGCTTACGCAGGGCGCAGTTGGCGGATGATGATTTCGCGTTTTTTATGCGCGAATTATTATGATTTTTTTTTATTTTTGTATAACACTGACGTTAACACACTTACTTATAGCTTGACAGAGTTGCCAATTCAATGAAAACAATGTGGGACTGTCAAACGTCAATTAGCATAGTCCTGCCAAGTCACTGTTCAGCGTTTTTTTTCTCATTTTCCGCTAAGCCTATATAGATTTGAAAAAAAAACACGCCTAATATAACTTTACACTCGTTAATGAAGTGCGGGAAATCGGACACTACTTTCGTTTTGAATTCACCCCACACAGTTCAAATCGTCTGATCTATGTATATCAAACCGCTTACGTGCTCCTTCTTCCAGCCAAAAAGATCCGTACAGGAATGTTGTCCAATCTGTGTCACGCTTGTTTCTGCATCTGATCTTTTCTTTGAACTTCGCTTCTCCATTTTAAAAATTATTGGCGCAAATTCATAGTCAGTGCCTATAGCCGACTGTAGTTACAGCCGGCTATAAATAAAAAAGCCGGCTATATCTTTTCGTTATTCATAAACACATTTTTGCCTGTGTATTAGTTAGTATCGACTTTCATATGTTTTTGTAAAGTGATTTGAACGAACAAACCCAACCGTCAAAATATTATATGAGAAATTTATAGCCGCCACTAATTATTTAAAATGACGTTTGGGTAGTTTTAAATTTCGAGCCGGCTATAAGTGACTATGAATAGCAAAAGGTATATTTTAGGTTATGTAGGTGAATAAATTCTTTTATCGTCGGCTCTATCTGACTATGAATTTGCGCCATTATTTTTTGTTTTACTTTGTATGTTTTTTTTTCGAAAGCAATAATCTTTAAAGATCGACCGAACTTTCAACATAAAAATTAAAAATGAATACTACTTACTAGAAGGATTTCTATTTTCTACACATACTCCTATGCTTTTGTTTCAATTGTACGAGAAACAAGGATAACAGTATAATAACTATTTATTTCCACAACTTAATAAACGCAGTGGTTTCTTTTCATTTTTATCAACTTGTGAGAGAAACAGGGATAACAAATAGATGCTGTACACACATATCGTTTCGTTTGCTTTTTCACTGAATGTGTGTAACCTTGGCTTTCATCCCTCACACGTAGTTACGTAGGGCAAATTGTGACCGTTATAATTGCGTACACATGCAAGATCATCCCCATCCATTCTGTTCTGTTGTGTGTTTAACACGAAAACAGAACGAGACAGCAGGATAGACTACAATACAATGCAACTACGAAAGTTAATGCTTTTTTTTTTTAAACTCACCAATATGCAGAGGCTACCTACTTGTACAATTCAATTTATTCGTTCACTTTATATAAAACTAAAACAACACTTTGTCACTTGGGTGATCCCACTTCTGATTTATAAACCAAAATATATATTTACAAGTAATTCTACACCAAATAATCCTTTTTATTACGAGCCAACTCGGGCATACGTCTTTCGTTGTTGTATGCCGATATTGAACTCAACAATCTCTAACATACCACTCATATGCCCGAGCTACCACTTTAAGGATTATTTCACTCCTAAAGCAATAGTACCAGAAACGTACTGATATTTTCTTTCTCTGTTTACACAGTGGAATAGACGCAATATCGTGCTTCTTACTAGGGGTAAATTCCTAACCACTGTTAGCAAACTAGTGCAGATAGCCTTGAACACGCTAAACGTTTGGCCGAAACAATGTGGACTGGGGGTCAACACCCAGAAAACCAAACTAGTGCTGTTCACTAACAAACGATCAATACCAGCCTTCACGCTACTGACCATTGAGGGTACTCCGCTTAAGCTGTCCGAGAGTGCGAAATACTTAGGCCTCATACTCGACAGAAAGCTTAACTGGAAGCTGAACAATAAAGAAAGAGTAAAGAAGGCATCAGTTGCCTTCTATACCTGCGGCAGATTCTTCAGAAAATAACTGGGGATCCAGGCCACGATGGGTTAAATATGGACATAGGTTTCTCGGAAGATCTAAAATTAAGCAACTCGATACGACTCCCAGACCATAGCAGCGTTTTCCAAGCTGAGGTTCTAGCAGTGACAAAGGCTGCTCAATCGGTGTCAATGATGACAATATCACCTGGGGATATCACAATTCACATTGATAGCCAGGCGGCCATAAGAGCAATAACTGCTACGCAAATAACATCTAAGCTTGTAAAGTCTTGCCGCGAAAAGCTGAAGGTTCTCGGCACGTAGCACAATGTTAAACTCTGCTGGGTCGCTGTTCACATCGGGATACCAGGCAATGAAGCAGCAGATGAATCGGCCAGAAAGGACTCCACTCTGTAACCTTAGGCCCAAAATTAAACGGAAATCACTAAGTGAAGCAAATAACAGGTAAAAATCACTGACCATATGTTGTATACATATCAAGAGGCCTGTGGCCAGAATATTACAAAACGAGAACAAAAAAACTCTTACAGAAAGACCGAAATCGCTGTCAATACTGATAGGTGTGCTAACTGTCCACAACTTGTTAGGATATCACATGAAGAATGATGATGACATTTGCAGGGGATGCGGTGATGAGAACACAGCCCATCTCCTCTTCCAGTGCCCTAACCTCTGCCAACTAAGCTTAGAAATAAAACCTTGGGCAAATTCTTCTTCGAACACATCGACGAGCTATCGGATGGATCACTATCGGTCATACTTGAATTTGTCAGGGCCGTCTGGATGGTTGGAACGGATGTTGTTTTCCCGTGAGCAGTTCGACTTTGAAGTGACCCATTGCCCGCAATCTGATTGCAGAAAGCCCCGATGTCCCTAGACAAGCTATACGTTGGGGGTTTGTTAGCAATGTTATAGTGGCGACAAAATAAATAGCACATGTGTGTTTATATTTTCAATTCTAAAATTTGCGTATTTAACTTTTAATTATGTTAATACTAGCTGGCCCGTGCTCGCTTTGCTTCGCCTGCCTACCACATTTATGGGATGTAGTTGATGGAATTTTGATTTACTTTGCTGTCTTGATAGACCAAGAGCCCGCAGTAATTTTCGGTTGTAAATAGTAACCAAAAGAGTCACTGTTACTCTTATCACGATTCCTCCGATAAAGCCGAACATGAAGCGCAATATAGGGTGTCCCAGTTTAGAGGTAGATATAATCCGTCAACTGTAAATTCCTGCAGATTAGCGAACAAAAAATTGTATGACAGTGGGGTATATTTTCAGCCCGTCGAAGTAAGGGACCACTTTAAATGATATTACTTCTGAGCTACTACAGATACAAAAACAATTTCTTAAATTTCGGAGAGGCAATTAGAAGCGCATACGAAATGTTGAAGACTTTATGTACATCTATGCAGTCATAAAAAAGTTATGGCCCCTTAAACTCAAAATTTTGAAAATTGGTTATTCCAATTTCTCACCTTAAATGCATTTTTCTCAAAACTTTTACTTCATGAAAAGCTCTTTTTTTACTACACTTTTATCTTTGGCGAATTCTCTAAAAATTATGTTAAACAACTTTTTCACGTACGGCTAACATAGGTGGTAGTAAAAGCCATTTTTCGTCAGATAAAAATGATAAAAAACTATGCAAAACAATACATATTTCATATTGAAAGCCGGAATTTTTTCTTTCGGGTCCATGTTCAACTAACTTTTGTAGTGTATTGTATACACACATACATGAACATAATGTAAACAAAACAGAAAGAAAAAAATACGCACCAACAAAACCTTTGCGCTTGAGCGCTGACGCTGAGCAGAGCAGCCACATACACAAATCCATTCCACTCAGATTTAACGCGTATTTATGGGAAAAATGAGATATACAAATTACGAAAAGAGATCGAAAGGAAACCAAAAGAAGAAAACACCACTGAGATTGGTTTCAGAACAGCTTGTAGAGCACCTAGAAATATAATTTTGGACTTAAAAGACGCGTATTTTAAAGCTCTTAAAACTGATCTGAATTTCAATAAAATAGACAAAGGAGAAGTTTACCTTTTTTAGGTTCAAAGTCTAATTATTGAATTTCTTGGTTTTCGCACAAATTTTTATGCACGAATCTGCTCCTTATCAAAACCTTATCAACACAAAAAAATCCGTTTAGCCGTTTGCTGTGTAGGTCCATGCAAAGGAATTTTCACTTTGTATTATATTATTAGGGATATAAAAATGAATTGGTGTCTGTTTGTATCAACATACATAACTCGGCTGAACATCATCCGATTTGCATGGGAATTTTTTTGTTGGATTCGTATTGGACCAGGTAACACCACAACGGAGTCCGTTTTTGAAAATCTGGACCCGATAGGTGGCGCTGGAGTCGATTTATTAACAAAATCTATATAAATGGACCAAAATTACTCATATTCACAATATATGTTGGTGTAGTGCCAAAAGAGAAAACTACTATATTTGGACCCGATAGGTGGCGCTGGAGTCCAGTTATTGACGAAATCTATATAAATGGACCAAAATGACTCATATTCACAATATATGTTGGTGTAGTGCCAAAAGAGAAAACTACTATATCAGGACCCGATAGGTGGCGGTGGAGTCGAGTTATTAACAAAATCTATATTAATTGACCAAAATTACTCATATTCACAATATATGATAGACAGACAGGCAGATAGATAGACATATAAACAGACAGTCAGATAGATAGACAGATAGACAGATAGATAGACAGACAGACAGACAGGCAGATAGATAGACAGACAGGCAGATAGATAGACAGATAGACAGACAGATAGACAGACCGATAGACAGATAGATAGACAGACAGACAGACAGACAGATATATAGACAGACAGGCAGATAGATAGACAGACAGATAGACAGACAGACAGACAGATGGACAGACAGACAGATAGACAGATAGATAGACAGACAGATAGGTACACAGACAGACAGATAGACAGACAGGTACACAGACAGACAGATAGATAGAGATGGCGATATTAGTCCATTTGACACTTGAATTAAAGAATGGTGTACAAAACCAACTGATTTTGCATTGAAGTAGTGATTTCCATTGTTTAATTTTGCTTAATTTTACCTTAGCACTAATTTATAAGAAGTATATTCTTAATGTGTATCCATTCATTGAATAAATAAACATTGCGTAAGTTGACAGGTGTCCTTTTTGCTTCATCATTTCACAAAAAAACTAAATATACTAGACGGAAGCGGCAACTCATAAACGCACACTTTGGAACTTCTATGCATACCTACTAGATGTATGTATGTACATTACATACTACATGGGTACATGGGTACATAGAATTTTGTCAAATTTTCTGTATAAATAGGTAGGCGGTGGGACGAGAGATCATTCACTAAATCAGTTGAAATTAAAACGTTAAACCGAGAAGAGACTGTTTGTGTACACAGGCGAAGCCGGGCGGATCAGCTAGTTGTGTTAATAAAATGTATGTAATCAGATACTCTGTTGCACAATATTAACTAGTATAAAAAAATAACACATATTTCTAGTAAAAAATAAAAAATGAAAATATAATATTCTTAACATACATTTTTAAGAGGCAAAATAAATAGCACACTTTGGTCCAATGCATTAAATTCATTACAAAATCTTATTAAGCCTTGCAACATTTTAGAATAAATTAGTTAATATTATTTTACAATACTACTACTTAGTGGGATAACCCTTATTTTTAATAAAGACAAAACACAAGGCGTATTACCGATATTTTATTATTATTATAACTTTATTGATACATAAATAGAATTACATGATCAATAATGGAAAAAAAAATATAAAGCGCTAGCTACCAGGGCTTTCGGCTCGTATTACCGATACAAATCAGTAAAACTTGTGGAATAGTGGAATCTGCGAATAAAAGAATCTTGCGCAACCTGGATAGTGGACATTTTTGGATGCCAATTTTGGTTTTCTTCATACAAATTCACTCTTATATAGTGCAAACCTGTGACCTCTGAACAATGGAACATTTTTCAATGAATTTTGTTTTCTTCCCATGCAAATTCACTCTTCAATAGCGGAATCCAGAAATGAATGAGCCAAAAGTCATTAACATTTTGTCGGCTTCGTGTCATTTTGCGAGAATTTTGACAATTCAATTGTTTCTTTTCGTGTGTGCCTCATTCTGGTAGCGGCTACATTCAACAAGAACACATTCTGAACTCCGATATCGAAATTGATCGAAAAATATTAAAAGAAATTGGATTGCCGATAGTGAAAAAACTTGCGAATAGTAGAAATGTTGCGAATAGTAGAAAAAAAATGTGCACCAAAGGATTCCACTATTCACAAGTTTTACTGTACTTGACAACGCTCTAAGCAGGGTATGACATTCTAGGCTCAATTACCTTCTATCCAAAGTTGTTCCAAATTTGTAGCCGTAGATCCGTCAATTTTGTTGTCCACGTCATTCCACATATTCTCAATCGGATTCAGATTTAAAACATTAATCGTTTGGATTAGTAACTATTTATTACTTCACAGATTTTGAAGTTTGCTTCGGGGAATTGTTGTGCTCAAACTTCAATTTCAGTGGTATTTTCGCTTTTGCATAGGGTAGCACAATACTGCTCAGGCTTTCCTTGTATTTAATTAAGTCCATAATACGATGAATGGGTCACACGCCGTACCATGTAAGACCACCCCATACAAAATGCTGCCACCACCATATTTCAACGTCTTCAGGGTGTACCTAGGATTAATAACAATTGTGGGAAAGAATGTTTAGTAACATACCTTACGTATTTTTTCATCAACTTGGCTTGACGAACAATGGCAACATCGGTTCTAGAGGTGGTTTTCGTTGCCGGTTTTTATGAATTTTATTTTGGACCAACCCTGTTTTTTAGCAGTGGTGGACAGTATTCATTACCTTGTTTCTTGAACACTCCACTTTTCGCGCTATTCTTAATTTAACAAGTTATATGAACTAAAGTGTTTTGAACGCATTTTCTAAAACGGTGCTATGTACGAGTATTTATTTTGTCGCCACTATAACATATACAGTGAACTCTCTCATAACCGGACACTGACGGTACCGAGAAATATGTCCGGTTATGAAAAAAATTAAATTGGCCCCCTTTAAAAAAGAAACACAATAGACATAATGGTATTAATTTTATTTTATAAAGGAATTCATTTTTATGTGATAATCACAAATTATGTACCAAAAATACTAATTTCTGCCTATCGCAATTGAGCTTAAAATTACATAATACATTATGCACATATATATTGCACATATGCGCATATATTATTACACTTAACATGCAAACCTATTTAAAAAATGCAACGAGTTCTGTAAATGCACAGCTTCGCGGACAAAGCGGCATATGCCGTCAATGGTTGAAGAAATTAGCGGGTCATGATGGCATATGCCGTCAAAGAATTTTAGCTATGTTAGGACAAAATGGGATACCCCGACGACAAATACACTATTCCGGCATTATTTGACCAAGAGTCAAATTTTCAAAATGCCGGAGATATGCGTGTGTCATTCTATGGTCGCCGGTTCCCACATCAGAGAAGCGGCTAATCACTTTCATGCTGCGTCACTCCAGTATCCAGATCCGCTCACGCTGTAATGCAATCAAACGCAAGCCACCAGAAAATACTCGTACACGGGCAGCTTAAGTACATATTTCCAACTACGAGGTATAAACATAACTTAACTACATAAATTGATTTACATATCAATGCATTGGATTGCATCTCTCTGAAGAGGGTGCTGCGCTAGACGGGTGGTTGGTTGGCTTCATTATGACATGGTCAAGGTTGCTTGTGGTTTTTTTTCTACGCATCTATTTTGAATGTAACGAATAAATGCACAAGCTAATTGAAATGCATGAGGACGGGGGAGTAGGCTATAGTTTTGATATTACATTGAATGGAATTTTTATTTTGTATGTGTAGGTAGCCGTCAACCGATTACAGTCGAACCCGGATATAGTCACATGAACCGGGCAGCCAAACTTTGTGACTATAAGCGGGCTGTGCTCTTATCGGGAAAAGAAAATATAGCTAAATGTTTAACAGGATATGAGGCACACAAGTTCATCCTGCTGATTTCTGATTAGAATAACGCTAAATCTAAACAATTTTTATTCAGAGGCAACAAAACCTTTTTTAAGGAGATGGGGCACTTTTGGTATCAAAATAAAGCTGAGCTTCAGTACATTAAAACTGTGAAGTTTTTTGAAAATCGTATGTGGGAACTTTGAGATATTTGTGATATCTGGTTAGTATGAGATGAGAACTGTTGGATGTTATGCTCACGTTATAAATGTTTTGTGGTATCTTGGGTATGCATAACATTTTAATAGATGATCAAGCTGATGAAGAATGTTATAATGAGCCGTAACTTTTTATTTAAATATCTAAACACGGTTTCTTGTACATACAACATCCTCTCATTATAATAATAATATTATTGAAATAATATGGTTTTTCTTTCTGAATTTTCTCTATATTATGTTTGTAATAGTTCTTGCCTTTATATGTTAACAACAAAACAACAACATTTTTTCAAGTTTCTGTAAAGAAAAAACATGTAAGAACTCACCATTGAGGATTGGTTACTGAGCATTGGTGATTGATTTGCACGACCTAGGATTTTGAAAGTGTTTTTCTTAGTTAGTAATGGCTGGACCTTACATTATTCCACATCAAATTAAAGCCTGAAAAATGTTCTTTCACGTAACTGTTAAAAAAAGCTATGTCGTCGCTGAAGATTTTTCAGAAATAAGTGATTTTCAAAAAAGAATACTTTACTTTTAAAGTCATCAGAGATTAGTTGGTTATTTTAAAACTGGAAATCCTAGAACCATTATTTTTGAGTCATGAGAAAGACAGTAGAGTCACCTTTCATTTGATACTAAATACATGTATGTGCGTCTTACGGTTCTTATAATATTATGATTTTATATGCATATTAACGGACAAAAATCATCAGAAGATCTATCCGCAATACGAACTTCAGACACAAATATCTCAAAATTCTCACATACGATTTTCAAAAAACTTCACAGTTTTAATGTACTGAAGCTCAGCTTTATTTTGATACCAATTTCATTGATGTACGCTCTTGGCCCAAGCTCCATATAATTTTGCCCCATCTCCTTTGAAATTGAAATCAAGAATGCAATAAGTGACAGTCCTTAGAAAAAAGTACACAGAGAATGTAAAGTGAAGCTCAAGTAGGTATAGTCGTATAAAGTCACGGTGGACTTTTGTACGCAAGTTTTCCCTTTTTGCGCACTAGGGTTTATTGGAAGAGAAAAAGCATGCGCGTGGAAGAGTTAATATGCGGACAAAAGTTCACCAGGATTTAAAAGCCAGTTAAGTTTTTTTCATTAGGAAAAAGTTTTTTTGACACTACATTATTTGCTGTTGCGCCGACTTAATTTTATTGATATGTCGTTTCCCTTCAGCATGTCGTATAATATAGTCCACTTTCGCAGGTTCCTCGAAAAAATGTTTGTTGCGCTGCAAACTTCTGTTCATACTTTGTCTTTTTCCCTGAATTCAACTTGAAATGGGATTAGATACAAAGTACGTAAACCTTTAATACACACAGGATACAGCCCTATTTATAAACGTATCATAAGGAGTGTATAAAGTTATGCACTCCTTAAAATGCCTCTAAACGCAAAAACCTTATTTATAAAAATTATGCAACGTTGTATAGAGCTTGCATAAGCTAAACGCGTTTGGAGATTGATTAGTACCTGCATAAGGATGGAATAGTATCAAATTGTCAGTTTGACATCACATTATATATAGACGAAAATCTGACACATTTTATTTTGAATAAAATCAAAAACAATTGGATAAATGCCTTTTCATTATTCTTCAAATGTCAATGATTTGAACGCAATTAACGCTGTTATTGGGTCTACAAGACTAAGACCACGAAAGCAATATAAAGCCAGATTTGATTCTATGACACTCAGGAAGTACAGGTTTTCTAAAGCAAATATGCGAAAACTAATTGCAAGGGGAGACAGCAGAGGAGGTCACATTCCTGTAGATCTAGTGTAGGCTGCTATTCGATATTGGGGACGAAATGAGGTAGGTACATTGTTATATTTTTTGTTAATGACTTGCACTTGGTGCGGGTTTATTTAATGTGGCTCTTCACCACTCATGGACAATATTCGAAGATTTTGAGATTCATGACGACGGAGCGGATATTCACGGATATAGCCAACCCACTCTTTGTCAAATATGTAAACGTGTGGCAAGAGCATTTGCTTCCAAAAGGGCTAGTTACTTGAAAATGCCAACAACAGTGTCTGAACAGATAAGTACCATGAACAAGTTCTGCGATATACGATAAACATTTAAGTATTAATAGTGTAATTTACTTACGTATTAATAAATTTATAATAATAATAATAATAACTTTTCCAAAACAGATGACACTTTAAAATTTAAATGATAATAGCCCCCAAAAAAGTTCGCCGGAAAGCCAGGAAACGTTGCAGAAACAAGGTCATCGAAGTATTTCTCGCCGTGTGTTTATAGAACAATTCTTTTCATAAAAAATAAATAATGAAACGTACGTTTTATTTGCATTGATAAATAATAATAATGAATAGTAAAAAAAACTTAATTAAAAAATCATATAAAATCACATCACAGAAAATAAGAAAAGCAAAACTAAATTCAAAGAAAAAAAAGTTTCAGAGGAATCCCAACTCTCCGAACGTTGTCTTTTAACTTTTTGCATTTTGAATATAACTGACAACCGAACAACAATTCGAATTTGTAGTTTGTTTTGTATTTATGAGTTTTTTTTTTCTGTTTGGACAGATACATGTAATAGATTTCCCATTTGTGGTACTATATCTGACACAAGCCCTGTATAACTAAAATGAATGGAAAAATGTTTTATAAATAAGGATTTGTGCGACGCTGTATAAAGGCTGCTTAAATACTTATACACTGCATAACTATTTAGCATTTTAGAGGTGTTTTAGCGAATTCTAATAAATAAGGCTGATAATATATAATAATATGCTTATATTGAGCTTACTTTACTTTATTCAAATTGTAAAATAAATAAAAAGCACTTCAAACAAGTGTCAATGTCAATGTCACTAGGTCCGTTCGCGTACTTTTTGTACTAAATATGTGTTTTTTTGTCAAATATCGAAAAGTGGAATTCTCTCAAAGATAGGAAAATTACGAAAAATTAAACGAACGCGTTGAACAACAATAAATGTAAAATGCATGCGATTTGATAGTTTTCATGTAATCTGCCAAAAGAAATTTCTTATGCTAAAGTTCAGCAGCCTGAGGAGATTTCTTACACTCTCTTTTACGAAAAACTACGACATTTTTGCATAAACAAACAGGTTTTGTTAACTTTTCTTAGATTTCCGTAGTTTTGGGAGCGTACGCGAGTCTACGCATTGTAGACTTGCAGTGCCAATCAACAACCAGGAATGTTATTGCTTTGGGTTTATACCGTAGATAATTTGTTGCTGTTTTTGTTATATTAGCGTTCCATTTTGAATTTTGTTTTTAATAAAGAGAAAGTAAACTAACAGGATAAAAGGGTCTAACAATGTTCTGGGAACAGGAAACAGTAGATTTCACTTTTTCGGAGCTACATATAAAATGGGAGAAACGGCAACACTGTTTGAAACGGACTATAATGGCTCAAACACACCACCGCGATAGCGATAGCTATTGCGATCTATCGCAACACGTGTATTCAAGTTTGTTCATTCACACCGAGTGCGATATTGTAGCGATAGACTGCGATTGAACGTTTCTATCGCCGTATCTAGTATTTAATTGTTCTATCGCGCAATATTTTGTAATTTTTATTATTATAAAATCTCAGTTTTGGTAGTTTATTAGATTTGAGGATTTTTTTTTCTAGAATGTAAGTAAATGCTGCAAATGGATAGTGAAAATGTTTTAAAAAGTAAAAAAAACAACATAAATAAAACTGACAAAACTTCAATCGCTATCTATCGCTATCGCGCTGGTGTGTTTTGTTGTTTATCGCTATCGCTATCGCGCCGGTGTGTGCAAGCCTTAATAAGCACAAAAGATGAGGATGTAGTTGTAGTTACGTGTTTTATCTCTGTTAGCTCTGACTACACAAGCACATAAAATTATACATACTTCCAAGCCAATATGTGTGACAACTGTATTTTCCATAATAATGTGTGATATTTAGCGGAAAAATTTACTAGGAAATTATTTTCTCAGGCTCATTTTTGAATTACTCTTTGCGGGCTGTGATATTAAACGATATGCTATAAAGAAGATTAATTCCAATACGAATTATGTAAAAAAGACATCTGGCTTAAACATTTTGTGATATAAAGCGATTTGTGCTTCTAAGCGATGTGATATTATTCGGGTATGTGAAATTAATCGGACTACAGTGAGCCGAAAAAGTATTCGTCTGCTTCACCTTATTGCAACAACGATGATTTTTTTCTTATTTGAATAAATACAAAACATTTATTTTGCATATATTTTTTTCTTCGATTAAAATGGTTTAAATTTAAACTGAGAATTAAAGAATTCTTCACTGATAGAAAAAGAAAATAGGAAAAAACAAAATTCAGATATCGATTCAGTACCGAAAAAGTATTCGTGTCTTGGGTCTAGTCAATAAAATCAACCTAAACAAATTATAATGAAATTAAATTTATACTTTGTGGATCCCAACTAATGTTTAATAATTGCTTCCAATCTTCTTGGAATTGAACCAACCAAGTTTGTCGTGACGTTTGATGAAATAGAAACCGATTCCTTATAAGGCGCAGTTCTAAAGTCCTTTTTATTGGAAATACGCCTGCTTCTGATTTTTTTTCAAATGTATCCTAAAGTTTTTCAATAGGGTTAACATCTAGTGAGTGCGGAGGAGTTTGCATACATATATGAAGGTTTATTGTACATATAAGAGCCACATTTTGTACTCCAGGCAGTGTGTTGTGGGTCATTGTCCGGGATAAATATGTATATAGAAACTACTGATACCTATTTTGTCCACACTTTTTTGAAGATGATTCATCAAAATATTTATATAGTGTTTGTACTCCAAAGTTCCTTCAAAAACGCACAACTCACCCACTCAATTAGAGCACATGCAGCCTCATACCATAAGAGACCCGTCGTCACCGTCGCTTTTTCGTCCATATCAGTTATTGGTTTTCTCCTCACTTAAACTTTGCGATCCGACTGAAAAATCTTGAACTTGCTTTCGTCCGTAAAAAAACACACATTTCCAGAACTGCTCATCATGATTTTTATAGGTTTTAGTATATTCCAGACGCTAACTGTTATTTACCTTGCTGATAAATGGTTTTTGTGAGCCACGCGACTATAATCAGCATGGTGGAGGACATTTCGCACTCTATCATCAGAAACGTTTTCCCCGTCTCAACTTCTATCTCAGCAGCAATCTTTGGAGCACTCAGTCTAGGGTTTTTTTTAGTTTTACGGACGATTAAGCTTTTTCCCTCTCCGTCAAATGTTGTGATCGCCCAGATCTTGGAGCATTTTCATATTTCTTTATTTATTTTTTAATTATAAATGATACGTTTAATCGTTGTAATTGGCCTATTTACACTTTCACCTATTTCCTAATACTTTTGACCTTCATTTAATAGATTAATTATAATTTTTCGTTCATTTCTTGTAGTTCCATGATTTTAGCGACCCATGTCTTTTCATTTTACTTTTCTGAAAAAGATATGCACTAAGAGCACTTCCAAAACCAACTTCCAACTACTCGTGTCCTGATTGGAGCAATTTGACTCCAAAAGCCCTGAATAAATCCCGCAAACTAATCGTATATTCATTTTAAATGCGTGAAGACGAATACTTTTTCGGCGGGAAAACTTATGGATTTCGAATGTATGTGCTTTTATGAATAAAAACAAAAATGAGACAGTTGAGTTTTCACTGCTTTCGTAGAGATAACTCAATGGTAATAAAAAGAAAATAAAAATAATATTATTAATTATTGATTTTAATGACAAATAAACGCTTTTTATTCAGAAGTGGGTACAGACGAATACTTTTTCGGCTCACTGTATATGGGTGGATTTGCAGAGCTGTTTGGAATCACAGTTCAGGTGATTACAAATGCATTATGCTATTTAATTAATTGCAATTATCATGAGTCGAATGCATGATTTGTTTAAATGTACAAGTTTCACAGGAAATCAAGTGGAACAGGTGACAGCAGTGACTTAAAGCATTGAATGTTGATTTGCAGTGCAGTTTAAAGTTAAGAGAGGGTATAGTGTAAGATAGATTAATAAAAAATGAGCTGAGCCGTAATATACTTTCAATGGTAATTGTCATTCTATTTTATCCTTTTTTTTTTGTTAAAAATGATAATTTGATTTGTATTCTCAAATAAATTAGGGTTATTTTTTCGATTGCAGTGTGCTCCATTCTATTGTTGAATTTTCTCTCTTACAAAACATGCAAAACTCTTTTTGTTGATTAACATTCAAGCAACATTTAAATGGGTCATGGGCATGAAATGCCAAAGAAAAGGCTAAACTCTTCGCTGTACAAACTCACATACTAGACAAAAATGCTTTTTTCTAATAAAAAACTAACAAAAATTATTTAATCTAGCTTACTGGTCCTTAGAGGGCACTCTAGGCGTTAACTCTATTTGGGCAAACTATTGCATTTCGGCCATATGCCCGATTTCACAACTTCACTTAAAAAGTTTTCGTTTTCACAGTCGACATTTAAGGGTGGTTTAATTAATTCATGGATTGAGTGTCATTGTGTTATAAAAAAAATAAAAAAAAAACAATGAAAATCAGGAGAAAATTTGTAGAAGGATACTCTTCCATACTTTCTCAATATTTGTAAAGAGTTCTTCGGAGTTTGAGGACTTTTTTGGCCCTAAACCTGGACTCACATCAGCCCACAGGTTTTCAGTAGGGGCTAAGTCAGAACTTTGAGCTGGCCACTCGAAAAAAAACTCATTACTGCTCCTCAAACCAACACTTCGCTAGCCGTGAAGTGTGTTCAGGATCATTTTTCTGCTAAAATTCGTTTCGCATTAAAAGGTCTTCCCTGATACGATCCTTTTAAAGCTCCTCCATATTTGCATCGGATAAAACTGTTGCAAATGCAAAACTTGGCTCAAAGAAGGGTCAATAATGATATCATTTTTATAGAGTTACTGCATGTTCCTCATCGTAGAACAAATTACGGGATGCATGAACCTATTAACCGCATTAGTTAGCTCTATAATTATTTAAAAATAAACTTTCTTGACTTTAATCTTAACAAGATTACATTAAAAAATGTATTGCGTAATGTAGTTACTCGCACATAAATAATAATAATGTTGTGTTTTTCTTTTTTTTTGTTTATTAATAGCTGGTGGTAGTGTTGTAAAGTAGCGTAGCCTAACCACTAACACCAGCACTAAATGATGAGCCAGCTGATGTATAGGGTTTTTCAATGAGAGGTGTTATTGAGAATGGCCCGCTATTTCGGTAGCTCTTTTCACTTTTGAAGCTTTTATTCTTTGACATTTGACAAGTAGAAACTACGCCATTACTAAAAACGGAACGATACACTCTTCAACAACGCATTGAAATTATTAAAATTCACTACAAAAATGGTTAAAATCTTGCAGTCACAGTTCGCAAAACTAAAGCATTTTTAGGTCGTCGTGACGCACCTTGTCGGACCGCAATACAGAAATTGGTGGAAAAATTCGAGCTGTTGGGACAAGTTAGTGATGTGAAGAATAAAACCCGTGCACGTCGCTCAAGAACAACTGAGAATATTGCTGCTGTAGCCCAAAGTGTTGAAGAAAACCCAGGTTTGTCCATTCCTCGTCGTTCTTTGGTATTGGGCATTCCACAAACGTCATCACACCGCATTTTGCATAAAGACTTAATAAAGTTCAGTTAACACAAGAACTCAAGCCGGCCGATAATCAACAACGTCGTGTCTTTGCTGATTGGGTCCTTGAAATGCATGAAAATGATCCGGAATTCCATCGAAAAATCATCTTGACTGATGAGGCCCATTTCCACCTCGGTGGCTACGTCAACAAGCAAAATTGTCGCATCTGGGGCTCGGAAAACCCAAGAGTTATTGTTGAGAAGCCTCTTCATCCTCAACGTGTGACTGTTTGGTGCGGTTTATGGTCCGGCGGGGTCATAAGACCTTACTTTTTCGAAAATGAGGCTGGATCAACAGTTACGGTGAATGGATTGCGCTATCGAGAGATGATTAATGATTTTTTATGGTCGGAGTTGGATGGTATTGATCTGGATACCGTTTACTTTAAACAAGATGGCGCTACGTGCCACACAAGCAACGAAACCATTGATCTTTTACGGGAAAAGTTTCCGGGCCGTGTTATCTCTCGAAGAGGTGATCACAATTGGCGACTTCTTCCTTTGGGGCCACGTGAAAGATAAGGTCTACGCCAACAGCCCAGCACCGATTCAGGACCCCAAAGATAAAATTCGTGAGGTTATCGAGGACATAGGGCAGCCACTTTGCGATTTGGTTATGGAAAATTTCATGAAAAGTATATGGTTCTGTATCGTGGTGGCCATTTGGCGGATGTTGTTTTTCATTATTAACCTTCCTCTATATTATGAAATAAACATCCGATCATTTATCTCAAAAAAAAATGGCGTTTTTCTTTGAATACCAATATAACACCTCTTACTGGAAATCCCTTTATATTTTGCCCTGGGAAATCTCTGCTTGTTGTTGTTGCCTGTAAAGCACACCACGATACAGATCTGATAGTGTTTAAAAAATACAAACGATATGGCTCCATTGTATTTTACAGTATGTCGTTGTATACATACTGATCTAGTAAAAGTACTCTTACCCGTGAAGAAATTATTTGCATTTTAAATGGAGAAAATTGGACAGTCCTGTACAACTACTTGAAGCATGCTATGAAATACCGAAATCAAATAATGAATGAGGCTTTTTAAATGTTTTTTAATATTGTAAAAGAAATGAATAACAAAATTAGTAAGCTTAGCTTTAAACTTAAAAATTTAGCTTAAACTTTAACTCACTTTCACGGCTGACGGCAACAGCCAATGCTATTATTGTGAACTTTTGTTAAAAAAAAAAAAAAAAAAAAAAAAAAAAATTGAAATCTTGTTATGGTATTAATAAAGTCACTACTACTACATACTGATCTATGCTCCTGTTCAATTATTGTTTGTATGCGTATTCATGATCGAGTTTTTTTTATTAATATTCCATCTCCTTATTTTCCCCCATTAGATCTGAACGTTTTAAACTTCAATTCATCACTCAAGAAGATTATTTTTCAAAATGTGAGATTTTTTGGTGGATGCTTCTTAGCAAATTGGAACTGACGTTTTAATTTTTTTTTTGAATAGTGTGGATTTTTGCGAGAGTTACATACTCGAACATATGTACATACTGAAAGATCAAGAACGATCGGGGGATCGACACGACGTCAACAAGTACAGGTGTTTTGCACTTGTTTAACGTTATATTTTGTTCTTTTCAATTATATTCAATGTAAAATTATGAATGAATGTCAGTTGGTATTAGTCTTTTGATTGTCGTCACGTGTCGTCTTTGTATCGTGTATTTTTGTTCGTTTATCATAAATGTAATTATGTTAAGTGTTAAATATATTTAATTATATTGAAAAATTGTTGTTTGTTTATTATATAACCGTTCGCAAAACATCGAAATCGCAACTTGAGCAAACCTGCTTCCGAAATTCAGGTCCTCATAGACTTTGCTGTTATGTGTGCACTTAGATGAGTCGACATGGCAGAGTGAATGTCCTTGCCAGTGCAAAAAGAATTAGTCCTACTCTGGCGAGAAGTAAGCATGTCCTTTTTAATTGACCCGTTATTTTTTTTTGGGGTTTACTAATATGCCAGTTTCAGTGGGACCGTATCTTTTTGGAGCGCAGCTGATAGTTAAATCCATTGCTCATTTTTTCCAGCTGTACTACTGCACGATAAGCATTTTCATCTCTGGTGTTGCAACTCTTGTTATTTTTTTTTTATACTAACTAGTGACGGTAACATATGCTGACAGAAAATAATTGAAACCGTAAAGATTAATCGTAAAATTTCACTATTACATATATCAATAGTCTAACTCTGTTTCTTATTATTTTCCAGCAAATGTCATCTACAATTCTCAACGACGCACTATATTTTTAAAATTAACATTTTGTGAGCAAAGCTCAGTATCGATACAGGTAAAATTTAAAGCGCAATGATATTTACTACCAAAACGGTGCTTTACCGGTGCAGATATCTTGCAAAATATGAAAATAAAGAAGCGAAAATAAACAATATTTATTTTTCCCATTGTTTCTAATTAGTTTTCCACCAGTGTACAGATCTCAAAATATCAGCATTTTTCCAAATATTGTTACTCCCAGCCCCACTTTCAGTGCGCAATTAAAGATTATAAGCAAAAATCATACGATACAGCGACTTAAATTGAACTGAGATAATCCAACAAAGACAGAGTTAATCCTTTGCAAAACAAAATAACAAACGCACAGATTTAATTTTTGATTAAATTGATCTAAAGTCAACGACTGTTTTAAATATGTACATATATATTTTATTGCATATAATTTAAAAGATAATCTGAACTCGCCCTCTGATAACCTTATCAATACGTGCAACACACCCTACTCCCCCACCCAACGCACGAAGCCAACCGATTTGAGCACGATCCAAACAGGGTTGTGTATTTTCTGCATTTAATTAACGATCACGTGCGACATTGTTTTCAAGGCCATAGTTCACTTGACATGACTCCGCGCGCCACTATCAGGGACGCAAGAGACAAAAACGGAATCATTTGAAATAAAAAAAAGATAATCGGAAATAATCCACAATTAAACTGTGGCCACTACTTGTAGTGGTATCGTTTGTGTTGACGTTGAATACATTTCAATTTGATTGTCATTTCCTTTCATGAGAGAGAGTGAGCGAGAAAATGAGTAGGCCACATTTGTTGTGTCAGTGTTAGTTAAAATAAAAACAATCTCTGTACGGTGTTCTCTTTACTAATAGTTTTGCACGAGCATCATAATCACAATCATTCAATTCACAGTTCGCTTATCAGGAACACCCATTTTGCGATCGCTTGTCACGGTTCGGTGTGGTTCTGCTACGGCAGAGCATACGAGTATCTTAGGAATTTGCAATCTCATAATCGATTTAATATTGATATTGTTTTGTTATCGAAATGGCAATAAATTTTAAACAGGAGTCGATAGTTTTCAAGAGTGAATAAGTTGGTGGCCATAAAAAATAAAATTATCAACGAAAACAAAAAACAAAACTCCATTGAATCTCATAAATCAGCCGATACAATGTCCACCAGCATCTAAAATCGATAATCGAATTTAATCGCTAGAACGATAACAGAACACAAATTTAGTTCATCGTGTTCTCTTAAGTTTTTTTTCTATAAAAAGTTCTTCCCGATCACCTGTCAAGCGCAGTGTTTGATTGAGCGCAGTATTATGGCATCAAAAGTGGTATTTGTGATAGTGGCTGTGCTGACAGTGCAGTTGGCGGCACTTCCGCCGGCCGCCGATGGTTTTCGTTCGGATCCGGAATTATTTTTTTCGAAGATGTTTAATCGAACTCCGGGACTGCGGCCAAACAGAAAGCTGCAATGGAGTATAAGCGTGCGGTTGGATGAGCCTTTGAAACCGTTTGAACGGATTGGCATAACCGGTGATGCGGATTTCCTTGGTGAATGGTCACCAGACAGAGCTGTGATTTTGAATCGCACCAAATTGGCGACTAATTGGTCGGGAGTGGTGCGATTTCCAGCGAATACAACCGTGAATTATCGATATTTTATCGGGGTTGTCGATGCCAACGGTGGTGTGCAGATACGGAGATGGGAAACACACTTGGACGGTAGAACTATCGAATTGGATGTGCAAAGTACAAGTATTGTGGATCGATTTGGAGTTGTCAATGGGGTGCGGGAAGTCAACCGCGGGTGGCTGAACAGTGGCTACATTTTGCAGTTCAAATTATTTCGAAATCCCATTGAATTGAATGGACTGAGTGTAGAGAAGAGGATCTTTGTCAAAGTGACCCCAGTTGACTATGACTGGAGTGCCAAGGAGAAACTTTTCACACCGATCTTGCCTTCTGGAAGGGCAAATGTGGAGTTTGTGCGAATGGAATACGGAAATAGTGTGATTCGTGAGCAACCGGAGTATGGAGTGCGCTATGAAATAGATGACATTGTTGTGTTTCACATTACCACTGATGACCTGAAGAACGTTGCCTACATGTTCACCATCTACGTTCAAGACGAGACGAGGCCGGAGATGATTCGAACTCTTGGCTATCAGTATTTATATCCCGAGGCTTTAGATGCGACCGATGGTAATGCAGAACTGATTCTCATGTCTCCCAATTGGTTGACTTCGGTGGGAACAGTGAAAATCGGTTACTTGTTGGCCAGAGCATTACCAACGCTACCAGTTAACTTTAAAACCTCCTTCGTGCATTATTGGCGGCAGAATTGGACAGCGCTAGACGTGGGCCATAGAGGACTTGGAAAAAGTCTAAAGGTCTCGTCGGGAGCCGCGCCGATTACAGAAAACACAGTGGCGTCAATGAAAGAATCTGGCCGTCGTGGCACCGACTTGGTTGAGTTTGATGTTCAACTTACCAGTGATCTCATTCCGATTATCTATCACGATTTCTTCGTGTATGTCTGCCTGAATGCAAAAACACCAACAAGCAAGGACGACCTCACCGAAGTGCTAATAAAAGACGTCACATATGAACAGCTGAAGGCACTGAACACCTACCAGGTAATCGGTTCGAAAGTAATTGAATATCCCGCCCACAACTCAGAGCCACGGGAGGACTATCGCTTGTTTCCACTCTTCGAGGATTTCCTCACCAAAGTGGACCCCAGTGTTGGTTTTGACATCGAAATCAAGTGGCCACAATTGCTTTCCAACGGGAATTATGAAAGTATCCAAACTATTGACAAGAATCTTTATCTCGATCGGATTTTAGATGTTATGCTGCGCAAAGGATGCGGTCGCCTTAGTTTCTTTACCAGTTTCGACGCGGACATCTGTACCTTGCTGCGGTTCAAACAGAACATGTATCCGGTGATGTTTTTGGGTCCCAGTTCACAGAACTACTACGTCGATCCACGGTCAGATACGCTGAAGCAATCGATAAATAACGCGCAGGCTTTTGATTTGCTGGGAATCGTTCCACACTCGTCGAACTTTGTGAAAGATGGCAGCGCCGTGAAGTTTGCCACAGATTTGGATGTAAAGATTTTCATCTGGGGCGATGACAGTAGCAGCACTGATATGGTGAATTTTTTCAAAAATTCCGGACCCACTGGTGTTATCTACGATCGAATTGATTTATGGATTCCCGAAGGAAAGGTGAATGCTTTCGTGCAGGAGGATGACTTGCCGGATTTATTCCTAAAACAGTGTGCCTATAGTAATGGCACAGCTATAAGTGTCGCCGGCGGCGGCAGCAATTAGACCAAAGAGTTTTGTTTGTTTTTCTTGAGAAATAAATGTGAATAAGATGGAAATCAATCATTGTGGGTACTTTCTGCTGTAATTTTAGTTTTCAGAATTTAAGAATAGAACCGGGATTGGTAACTGGTAAGCAAATCTACAGGATTGACAGCTGTCAAAGCTGTAGTTCTCAACCAAATGTTTTTTTCTGACATTTGTTTTAGATGCTTTGCAAATTCGTTTGAATGTACATTTATTCTTACCTGTGAGTTTCCACGTATTTATGACTAGTAAAACTATTCATTCGGCAGCTTATGACAAGCTATCAAAATTAACTACGTATGAAGCTACTCTAAAATAGTGATTAGATGTCTAAAATAAAAGACAAAATTTAAGTTCTATTTGTGCACTTATCAAATATTCAAATCGTGTTCATTGCCAAGTGCTCGTATACAACCTGTGTGTATATTTAGTGTACGTCACGTCACTCTCAAATAGAATGACATCCTAGCACGCAATTTGTCAGTTTAATCATTAATACATACATACATAACGAAATTGGTGCTTCAATAAAAACGTGATCAGTATAAAGAGTTTAACATGCTGAATCTAAATCTGGCAACAAAATTGCTCTAGGAGGTGAGAGTTTTGGGATATAACAATATCAAATTGCTAAAAACACGTTTTTTTTTGGCGACATTTGATGTAATTTTTTGAGAACACCAAATTTTTATAGCCATTTTTAGCCAAAGCATCCTTTAGTACTACTCTTTCCCTTGCAATACCATTTTAGTTTGTTTCGCTACGACGATTTTTTTTTATCAAGATATACCCGTTTATTTCTATAATGCAGTTCGTTAGTACAAAAATGCAAAATGTAACATAGGTAATATCGAAGTACCGTAGCTAAAAATAAATATCTTGACCACCTGCATACGTTAGCAGGTGAAAAGACTTTCTGATGAAACAATGGCGACAGCCAAGCTGCACTTAAGGCGCTAGAATCGTGCACTATTAAGTCGGAACTAGTCAGAAGCTGCCGCACAATGCTCAGGGCATTATGCACGCAGAACCAGTAAGACTATGTTGGGTGCCTGGTCACTCCGGGATAGAAGGCAATGAGTATGCCGATGAGTTGGCTAGGAAAGGGGGGCAACTGCGGTGGAAGTAGCTCCACCACTTTACTGCATCAAATCAAAGGTAAAGGATATGATTACGAGAAGGGCTGACCACAGATGGTCTAACATTGTAGGACGGAGGGTTTCCAAGGCACTTTGGCCAGCGCTGGACCGTCAAAGGACCAGCGAAATGCACAAATGAGTACAGTTTTAGGAATATTATCCGGTCATTGCCTTCTGGGCAAACACGGAAAGAGGCTAGGACTCACAAACACGGATAGTTGCAGATACTGTAATTATCTAGGTGTAGCAGAGGTTATCGCACATATTCTGTGCATTCAGGGCATAGCACGCAGTCACAGGAACATTTAGGCCGAATCAACCATAGACTCGTTTTAAAATTTTGTAGGGCAATAAAAAGCTTTGAGGAAATTGTGGCGGTCTACGTGCCATCGTTAGATGGATTCTTACGGGGTAGCGATGGGCCCACTCCATCCATTAAAGTCTCTGAGTTGGGTCAGAAGGTCTAAGGCGCTTCCATCTTCTTTTTCTGGTTATTTCTTGTAGCGGGATAGAGTTGACTTCGTTGTTATCGTGGATTTGTAACCGGATTTTGTATTTTCTGCTCGTCTTTTGTATTTCTTCCATTACTGTCGCTATTTTGAGGTCTTCATGGATGTCATCATTGGAAATATACCATGGAGCGTCTATTATCGTTCTTAATATTTTTGATTGCTGTCTTTGGATGATGTCAATATTTGATTTACTCGCTGTTCCCCACAGCTGAAGTCCGTATGTCCATATTGGTTTAATGATCGTCTTGTAAATGAGCAGTTTGTTGTCTATAGATAGGACCGAGTTTCTTCCCAGCAGCCAAAATAGTTGTCTAAATTTGTCCTTGATTTGATTGCGTTTTATGAGTATATGTTGTTTCCAAGTTAACTTTCGGTCTATGTGCATTCCCAGATACTTAGCTTTCTTCGCTTAAGTTACTGCCTTGTCGTTATGTTTAATAGTTGGTGGATTTATTATTTTTCTTATGGTGTATATAACTAGTTCTGTTTTGTCTTCGTTTATTTGTATGCCCCATTTTTTAAACCAGTTGGATAAACCGTCTAGATGATTTTCGAGTTCGGAGATCGCCTGTTTGAGAATTTTGTGCGAAGTAAGTATTACTGTGTCATCTGCGAAAGTCGCAATCATTGCGTTTCTTGTCTGAGGTGTCGGAATGTCAGATGTATATATTAGATATAATAATGGTCCTAGGACGCTTCCTTGGGGAACTCCAGCTTCAGCTTTAAGAAGATTTGAGTGCTCGTCTCTGTGTTGTACGTAGAAGCAGCGATCGTCAATGTAGCTTCTAATGAGCATGAAGAAGTCAGTAGGGAGTAGGAGTTGTAGTTTGTATAAAAGTCCCTTATGCCAAACTTTGTCAAAGGCCTTTGAAATGTCAAGATAGATTGCCGTGTTATAGCTCAGCTCGTCTAAATCTCTCGATATCTTGTTGATTATTCGGTGAACCTGTTGTACAGTTGAGTGCTTGCGTCTAAATCCAAACTGGTGGCTGGGAACTATTTTATTAGCGTCCATTATTGGTTGTAGTCTATCTATTATGATTTTTTCGAATAGCTTTGATACTATTGGCAGTAAACTTATTGGTCTGTAGTTAGCGGTTTGAGTAGCGTCTTTTCCAGGTTTTGGAACTGCTATCACTTTGGCTACTTTCCAAACCTTTGAAAAGTATTTTATAGTAAAAATTGCGTTAAATAGATTTCGGAGGTATAAAAGTGCGTTTTGGGGTAGTTCTATTAATATTTGTCCGGTAATAAGATCATACCTAGAGCTTTTTTTAGGATTAATCTTGTGTTGAATATAGTATTTTATTTCTTTTACTGTTACATTCTTTATATTAGTGCTATTAGTGCTTTGGGAACCAGAAGTTGTAGGTAAGCTTAAGTCTGAATTATTTTTGTCATTAGTAAAACTCACTCTAAAATGTTCAGCTAAGATTGTAGCTTTTTCTTTATCCGTCCTGGCCCAGTTGTCGTTGGTGATTCTTAATGGGGGAAAGTGAGTTGTGAAGTTTTTAATATCTTTTGTTGCCTTCCAAAGTGAGTAGTTTGTCGCTTTAGTTGATGATAGGTTCCTTAAGAAGATGATAGGTTCCTTAAGAAGTTGTTGATTTTGTCGTGCTGGTTTGCTTTGAGTAGTTTCTTTAATTCTTTTATGGATTTGTTAAGTCTAGTTTTGTCTTCGCATGTTCTTGTTATTTTCTTTTGTCTTTGATTTTCCTTTTAATTTGCGCGGGCGTGAAAAAGTCTTTTTTATTTGCAATAGTCATAGGTGTAGATACTTTGGCAGCTTCGAGAATCACGTCATTGAAGTGGATTATAGCCTCGTCAAGGTCGTTTGGCTTTTTTAATCGATATCGGGTTCGCAGGTGGAGATTTATAGTTTCTCTATAAGTGTCCCAGTCTGTGTATTTGTTGCACAATTTTGTCGGCTTCTTTGTTGATTCAGCGTTGGTTTTCTAATAGACTAAGACTGAGGAGTGGTCAGATGATAGATCTAGGCAAGATTCCATTGTCAGGTCCTCCGGTCTAATGTTTTTGAAGATACGAAAGTCTATAAGGTCGGGTTTCTTATTTCTATCACTCGGCCAATATGTTGGTTCTCCAGTACTTAGGAAGTTGATTTTACAAGTTTTTAGAGTGTCTAGTAGTATAGTTCCTTTCTTGTTTGTTAGGCGTGATCCCCAGTCTGTGTTTTTGGAATTGAAGTCACCTCCTGCTAAAAATCTTTGTCCTAGTGTCTTGCAGTATTGTTGGAATTGAACCATACTTATTACATGTTTTGGTGGGCAGTAGAGTGCCGAGATTACTAGAGCCCCATTAGTGTCTTCTATTTGCACTGTGGTCGCTTGAATGTAGTCTTTTTCATGTTTGTCAAGTTCAGTACATTTGATGTTTTGGTTGATAATAATCGCTGAACCGCCATGTGATATATGTAGAATCCTGGGATTGTGACATAACTTTTGTTTGTAAGATGTGTTTCAGAAATAAGCAGTATGTCTACCTTGTTGGTTTTTATAAATTGTTTTAGTTCTAATAGGAACTGTATTAGTCCGTTTGAGTTCCATACTACTATCGTCATCTTGTTAACACTGTCCATTGAATTTAGTTAATTATAGCGTAAGTATGTTTATCATATTACTAAAGTGGTTGATGTTGTTGTTTTTGTTTTGGTTCTGTATTTTCTGAGCCAAGTTTTATCTCTTGCTGTTTTGGTCAATTTTCTGTTGGTTTATCCTGTGAAGAATTGTTACATAGAACTTTAGCGTATGTCTGTTCTTGCGTTGTCGTTGTCTGTATGTCCTGAGCATGGTTTGTTGTCTCACCATCGTCTCTTATTATTTCCTTTTGTTTAAGGCTAGGGCAACGCTGTATCATAAGAACCTTATAGATTTCGCATCCTCTGTAATTGACTGTATGTCCTCTGCCGCAGAGTGCGCATTTTATTTTATCACTTGAATTTGTAATGTTGCAATCTATGGTGTTTTGTATACCGGCACATTTGACACACACGGGATTGTTAGTGCAATAATTATTTGTGTGCCCATATTTTTGACAATTTAGGCACTGGGCAATGTCCTTTCTTGGTCGAGGTGGTTCGAAGCTTATACTGCATTGGAGTAGTTGTCTTACGTTATATATGTCTTTATTATTTTCCTGATTTGCAATCTCTACTGTAAAGATCGGTAGAGGTCTCTTGGTTCCTCGTTGTAGAATATTATGGATATTTGTCACATTATGGCCCATCTTGGATAGCTCCCTTTTGATTTCATTCATATCTGTTGAGTGAAGCATATTCCGGAGGATTACTCGAAATCCGCGGTTACGTTATATATGTCTTTATTATTTTCCTGATTTGCAATCTCTACTGTAAAGATCGGTAGAGGTCTCTTGGTTCCTCATTGTAGAATATTATGGATATTTGTCACATTATGGCCCATCTCGGATAGCTCCCTTTTGATTTCATTCATATCTGTTGAGTGAAGCATATTCCGGAGGATTACTCGAAATCCGCGCTGTTCTTTCGGTTTATAGGTGTAGTATTGAGTGTTTTTCTGTCGTAACATTTTAACAATGGTTCTGTATGCTAGTGAGTCTGTTGATTGTATTTTTATCTCATTGTTAGGAAGTACTTTAAGGTACTTTAAGCAAAACAATGTCAAGGAAAAGGTAAATAGTTTTTATTTTATAGCTTTAAATAAGTGTCTAAAATGGAATCTATGCAATTAAAACAATAGCAAATCGTACTTATTAATTAATTTGGCAATAAAAACACATTTTGTTGTTGTTACATGGGCGTGACTTTTGATGTACCGTATATGGTACAGTGGGATAATACATATCCTTTCGGGCTTTTTTTTGGGCTAACCAGTAATGAGATTGTAAATTGCAAAGATGAAAGCGATGAAGACGAATTTACTTCAGAAATTCGAATATTACCACCATTACTGGAGAGTGATGTGACAGATGAGGATTGAGGAGAGGAAGATGTGCTCTGTATAGACAATTTGCCTCGTTACCAGCTAGTGGCAGAAGTTGTATTATATCCGGATAGCTTTGATGAAGAGGATGATATCCCACTTTCTTCGCTTGTTCCCAAAACGAAGGCACGAGCTGTGCATTTTTCATGACAGAAAAAGGCTTGGAAGAAACAGTTACCGATTTCAACTACGAATCTTGCAGTCTCAATCCATCTTCAGCTCCTTTGGAATTGTTCTCGCTCTTCTTCGATCTAAGAACTAATAACAATGCACTCAAATTTATATGCCCAGCAACATAATCTTCTGGCCGATATACAGGTTAGTGAGGTTAAAACTTTTATTTGAGTACTTATTTTGAATGGATACAATAATGTATCAAGACGAAGGATGTACTGGGAAAATTAAGAAGATGCACAAAATGTTCTTATATCGAGATCCATAACCAGAAACAGATTTTATCACATCTTACGAGTACTTCATTGTTGCGATTATACCCAATTAAATGCAAATGAATGTTACTCCAAGGTTAGGTAGGCTAGGTAGCAGTGGCTGCCGGTACACTGAACCAAAAAGGTACATGATATAAATGAAAAAATTCATATTCTAAATGAAAAAGTTTATTAAAATTGAGCTAAACATCAAATTCTTACAGAACATGTATCCCCGTTCATACGTTTATGAATATATTCATGCAGCTATGAAGATGTTTCTTCTTATTATAGTTTTTGTGTGATGAACTCTTTCAACCATGCCATACTATCCTACTGCCAAGTGTTATGCCTTCTCGTAGTACAGTACTACCTCGCTAATTCGAACATTCGGTCATTCGAATGCTCCACTAATTCGAACACCTATTCGTTTACATTACGTATCTTGTAATTTGTAGTTTCTTTGCTGAATGATTTTACAGTTTCAGTGTTATAAGTATTATCCTAGAAATATTAGGAGAAACATTTATAAAGATAAAGACGTGTCGATTCCATGTCAGTAGGATGTAAGCTGAATTTTGTTTGAGACAAAAATATTGTAGGTATATGCCCGCAGTGTGCATTTTTGTGTCAACTGGCTTTTTTAATGGTTTGTTATTTTAATAAATTACGATTTTAAGTTACATTTCAAGCATTTTCGTCAGACAAGCATGAACCGTCTTCAAAAGCACGACAATATTTTGTTTTGTACTACTTAAAACTGTTTTACACTGCTTTTGTGTCCGAAATATTGACAACGAAGGATGTTTCCAGTAATTCGAAAACCTCCGTGGTTCGAACTTGGGTAGGTCTCTAATAGTTCAAATTACCGAGGTAGTACTGTAGTAGGTTTTTTTATTAACTTCTGAAACTGTTCAACTTTTTTTAAATTTTTTTTGATAGAAATAAATATATACACATTCGAAACCTTTGATTATGTATCTATACTTACAGTTTATGGACAAAATACATACCCTTTATGAATCGGTATACTGCTTATGACTTGATACATACTTTTTGAGAATATATACATAATGCGTATGAATCTATACATTAATTTTCTTTTTTTCTTTAATTCAATGTATTTTTTCTTAAAACTCGTGATGGACAGTTGTATGAATAGTTCATACGCTTATGAAAAAATTCAATAAAAATAAGAATCAGCGTTCATACCCCAAATTTCTCATACAAATATTTTTATGAACGCGATTTCATACAAACAATGAATCGTTCATAAAAACATTTTATTTTTTTTATGATTTTGTACATAAAATCAATGAATTTTTCTTAAAAATGAATGAATTTTGCTGTATGAATGCCGTTCATTGATATTATGTACGATAATTTTTTCAGTGTAACAAGTACCAGCACACTTAGGCCTACAGAGGCTCGTTGTGATACAAAGGATCTTGGGGATATTTACCCCGCTACTCAAGAGAACCATTTGGAGCTTTGTACAAAGCGAAAAAGGCTACCTACGTCTTTTTGTGTTAGATCACTTAGATCCTCGAAGGAGTATTCTCCTAGGTATAGTTTTCTACTACAAGAAAGAGCCGGACACGAGCAGGGGAGATGTGTTGGACTTTCCTTCCCCTCTTCATCCCTACAGCTTCTGCAGAAGTCATTCGAAATGACGCCAAGTCTAGTAGCGTGTTTGCCTATAAGGCAGTGTCCTGTAATGACACCGATAATCGTACTGAAATGTTGTCTTTTTAGTGACAAAAGGTATCTAGAGCGGTTTCGATCCAGTCTAGGCCAGATTTGCTTTATAACAAGGCAGGTAGCTCCACCTACCCATCTAGCGTTCGTTTTGTTGACTGTGTCAAGTTTGAGTGCTAGCTTATAAGTAGCGAGTAGCATACCTAAATTTTTCTTATCAGGTAGAATATGTATTGTTGTTCCTATCTTAGCGACCTCGTCAGCTTTGCAATTCCCTGGAATGTCCCTGTTCCCCGGCACCCAGCAAAGGTGAATGTTAAACTGCTTAGCCATCTCTATAAGAGATGAACGGCAGTTGGAGGTGGTCTTAGAAGTGGACTGATTCCAGAGATTTCAAGGCCGCCTGACTATCCGAGAAAATGCTAATATCGTTAGTGGATATTACATTCCTCTTGATCCAGGACAGTGCTTCCGAAATCGCCATAATCTCCGCTTGAAACACGCTACAGTGATCAGGGAGGTGAAAGGAGAGATTTAGTTTTAATCTATCTGGTATCGGATCCATCAGTGCAGAAGTAAATATAATGACTTATCTGTTGTAGCACCTCGTCGTTACTCCAAAGCACGGGCTTTGTTTGATCATCTGCTTCAGAAGTTCGTATCGTTTGCTCCAGTTGTGGAAAACTACAGTGTGGATGAAGGTATGATACCCTAGTTTGGACGACATCCCACCAAACAGTTCATAAGGGGGAAACCAATAAGGTGGGGCTATAAAATTTGGGTTGGATCAACAATAAGCGGAGATATAGGTATAGTTTGGTTTGAACCCTACCTTGAATCAAAGGTATCTAAAAAAAAAATATACGGCGTCAGCAGTCGTATACAAAACCAAGCCTAGCTTCTCGCAACCATTTGTGTGTGCGTGTTATTTTTTCCACGAAATGTAAGGGACCTACAGTTTTTTGTCGACTCCATACGGCGAGTTGAGAAGCTCCTCACGACAAATGATACTCTTTGATTGCTTGTCAGACATTCGATAGAGGTTTTACCGTGAAAAGTGTCTTGCTGGGATTGAACCCGAGTAGCATGCGTAGTAGTCCACCGCACTAACCACCACGGCCACGGCGACCAAGTATCTGCACCACACAAAAACAAGGAATTCTCAATTGGAACGGAAGTTGTTCCAAGTTTTTGTCATGCACTGATGGGCCGAGCTTTAAACCTTAGCTTTCACTTATTTTTCTATAGTTTTTTCTCTTCTCACGCATTAAAAATAAGAGACACGGGAACTATTACAGATAATCGGTTAAAAAACTGTTCTTTGCGTGAAACGGATAAAGCTCCAAAACAAAAAGGCCGAGATGCTTATAGCTACGAATTGTATTTAGAACTCAATGCTGTTGTGTGCAAATGGAATGACAACAACATTGTTAGCAATATCAAACTGTATTCTAGTTCATCCACCAAATTCGGTTCGTACTAAAAAAAAATTAAATATCAGTTTCCCAGCCGAAGCTTATAAAAATATCGGAGGCGTCGATAAGTCTGACCAATATTGGTCTTTATCGCATTGGTATTCGAGGGGAAAATGGTATTTTCCTCTTTTTGCTCATTGCACTGATATGGCAATTTTAAACGCATGGCAGCTTCATAAATATAATAGAGGTACACTGGAAAATTGGAGTTTCGTCGTAGGTAAGCTAGAAGTTTGCTGGGAACATATGAAAAAAGTAATAGACAGTAATAGAAATTTGAAGCCAGCAAATACAGATAACCAAGACATCAGATATGACCAAGTAAACCACATGATTGTCGAGCAAGGCAAGCAGACCAGATGTCGGCTTTACCACATTCAAGCGGCAACACTTTGTGAGAAAGGTGGCGTTGCCTTACACGTACGCTGCTTCAAAGCCTATCACACAATGTAACAAATTATTTTCATAGCCATACTTATAAAATTTGTTCATGTGTGTATAAATAAAATATATACTTAATATTGAATAAAACCTTGAAGTTGCTTAATGTTTTAATATAAGACTATGATAGGGTAAGCCTCATCTCCAAGGAATGGTAAGTTCAAACATTTTTTTTGTTTGCAATATAAATAGAAAAAGGACACTTATATATAAAATTCATTCCAAAACTTAAAAAAAAATCCGGGATAATTCGGGTTATTATTATGCACGTGCGCACAGTGAAGCGATTTTCAATGCGTTTCTTTGCTACAATTGCAAGCTTCTCACAAACTTCTCGCAGGCTTTTTGCACACAAACTCTTCTGACCACTTTTCGAGCGACTCGATGCAAGAAATATTCATTGTTGTTATTGTTTCTTCTGATGCAATTTCATTTTTTGTTTTGAAGGAAAATCAAAACAAAGGAGAAAAAGGGAATTAATAGGATTTTGATGGTGATTATCATAAAAGAGCGCTGTCTTTTATGTGGTAATTTTTTTTAGTCAACGTTTTAAGTAAAATGGATGAAATCAGCAATTTTTGAAGGGTCTCCACTTCTGGGCCAAAGAAATAAAAATTACTTTAAATTTCTTATCGTATTTTAATAAAATTAGTTCAGTTTCCTAATATCAAAGATTCAATGTTGTCCAAAATGTGATCAAACGTTTTGAACGGCATTCTTGTATATTGGAAATACTTTATTTCATTCTATCTGAGCTAAAGATATAAATGATGAAACTCCCCTTTTTATTTAATTTTCAAAAAAATTTCGTGAACTTTTATTCATTTTTTGTGTCGTAACAATCTAAAATATAAACTTTCATTTAAGAACTCTTCCTCCTCTGATGCAGAATACATCGCGCTAAGCATGAGAACAGCCCCGAACCGCCTCACTGTGGGCACCATATCGCATCTCGCATGTCGCACAGTAAAAGCGGTCCTGTGCTATTCTGATGTTTGTCGTGATGTATTCATCATCAGAGGAGGAAGAGTTTTTAAACGCCAGTTTATATTTTAGATTGTTACAACACAGCGTGTTTAAAGCAGAGCTCCATGCCACCGCGATTTGCGCCTTTATGAACCTATAGAGAGGTATCAAAGGTGCTAAAATAAATGTCTTCTCAGAGAGTCAAGCAGCACTCAAAGTTCTAAGCTCCTAGTCTTTGAATACAAAATTAGTAAAGTGCTGCTCTCTAATCCCTAGTTACTCAAAAGAAAGTCAAATATTGATGGGTGCCTGGTCACAGAAAGTGAGATTGCGGATGAACTGGCCCGTTCAGGTTCTACTGCCAAATTCTCAAGCCCGGAACCCACAAACTGGGCAACAATTTAAGCCAATTAAAGGAAACATGATCTTAAACTCTCTCATTGGAGAAATGTCCCAGCGTTCAGACAAGCCAAACCGTTAATTAAGCCTTATACCCATCACAGGGAACTTCTGAACTACAATTAGAAGGATATTAGATACCTAACAAGCTTCCTCTCTGGCCATTGCCAGTTACGATACCACCTAAACGAGATAGGCGTGTCTAGCGAGACCGATTGTTGACTCGGTTTAGAGGAGGTCGAGACGGTCGCGCACAGGTCAGGCTTGTTGCAGGATCATTCCTTTAAACAAAAAGATCGTTCTGGTTTCATTGGAATCAAACCAACTGAAGATTATCTATAAAAGGTCAAAGTCATTTCAAAAATTAATGCTGCACAAAATCATACATTCGTTGGATCTTCAAGTCATCTCACACAACACGTGAACTCTGTAGCACACTGTTGGAAAGTATGTTATTTTATCGGGAATCACTTTTATCTAAATAAACTTTTATTAACGATGTCTAAAGTACTTACTTCTTTATACATTTCCAAAGTACCTCACCTATACCCATGTGTGTACGAGTATTGAAAAATTCCTTCAGTGCCCCACAAGTTTCAATTGAACCTTAACCACATTTGTTCTCATCCTTAAAGATGGAAGGAAGGACCGGCTGGCGGATGGCATCAACAGGGTGAAGAAATTTCCTATTCATTGTGGGGTTCGCCATGTCTCCCCTGTGGGTGCTTAGAGATAAACTTTCGATGGGGTTGAGTCTGAGCGTTAAGAATACAATGCACTTGTTTTTTTCTTGTTCTCCTCTTTCCCACAAGGAGGGATACTTTATTAAGAATAAAGGCAACATGACACTGACACATGTGATGAAGTCGAGAATAAATGAATTCTTCGCGTCAATTTGAGGTTAGAATTTTTACCTACACTTTTTATTTTTTCGAAAACATGTGTGATGTATGTGACACATCGAAACAAGATGGATTCACTTTTCTTCATTTTTTAAATGCAAGTAGAGTCGAACCCGCTTATTAACTCGGTTCATTGAAAAACCCACTTATATGAAAATTTCATTCTGGCCCCACATTTCCCGGCTCATTAAAGGATAAAACAACTATTATTTTATCAATATTCAAGAAACTATACTTTGGACCAACCGAATTGTTCATTACAGCGAAGATAGGACGTTTGCCTCTTAGTCTGGTTGCAATAGCTTTGTTATATTTACTAGTGTTCGCCCAGTGGTAGAAATTCTACCATTATACATATGTAGTTACAATACTAAATAATTGAGTACCATTTAACCTAAGCATATTTTATTATTTTAAAGATTCTTACCTTTATTACCTTCCAACTGTTGAATTTTGGAACTTTTTTGTTCGTGTTCCAATTTTATATCTGGTTTCTATGCAAAACTCCAACGTACAGTTGTGTTCAAAATAATAGGAGGCTACGTTAACAGCGCTTAAAATTCTTATCTGGCGAAAAATTGATAGTTTAAACTGTGAAGACATTTGTGTAAATATTCTAATGGCATTTGACAAACAATTCCTGTAAAAATATGCACAGCTGTGCTTGCATGGGCGAGGATTTTATACAAAGAAGTAAATGCGAACGGAAAAGAAGTGTTCATAATAATAGGAGTTTTAGAAAAAGTAAAAAAAAATTAAGTTTGCCGAATTGAACTATGAAAACAAAAAGATTTTGCCGTTAGGTCATTATTTAAAATTGTTTACTGCACTTTTTTTAAAAAACTGATAACAGTAGGTCGACGAAAGAATACAAATCAGGAAAAGCGTGAACTCATTCCAAAACTGCCTCAAATACGAAAATTTTACAGAAAATTACAAAAAAAAACTCTTCCATGTAGTATTTTAGCAATAGCAGATGCCTTAAAATACATCAATAAGCCAGAAACACGGGGACGGAATCGTAAAATCTCCAAAGCTGATGACAGGTTAACTGTAAGATTTTCTAAAAACTACCCAGCGGCATCTACCTAGGTCATACAAGATAAGATTTAACATCCTATTAGTGATGACTATTTGTAGAACACCTCTAGAAAATAAACGTTTTGTCAAAGTCTTGCTTAAAGATCTTAACATTCACAAATCCGCCGGTCCAGACGGTATATCTCCCATAGTTCTGAAGCGGTGTTCTTCCACGCTGGCAAAATCATTGCGTAAGCTTTTCTATCTTTCCTACTCCTCTGGGCTCTTTCCGAGTAGATGGAAAACAGCATTTGTCCAGCCCATCCCTAAAAAAGACGAATCTTCTTCTCTCTCCAGTTAGCGACCCATAGCACTGACGTCCCTTCTTTCCAAGGTCATGGAAACGCTGATAAACCGTCAGCTAATGAAATATCTTGAATCACGAAAGCTTCTCAATGACCGACAATACGGCTTTCGTAGCAAAAGATCCACTGGTGATCTGATGGCATATCTCACCGAAAAGTGGAACAAATCTCTTCATCACTCTGGTGAGTGTAAGATTGTTGCACTTGATATTTCAAAAGCATTTGACAGAGTTTGGCATCAAGCTCTTATGTCGAAAATGCGTGCATATGGCTTCGATGAACATTTTCTTCAATGGATTAGAAACAAGAATACAAGTTGTGTTGGACGGTTTCAAGTCTGCAATTCACCCTATAAATGCTGGTGTCCCCCAGGGCTCAGTTTTGTCTCCGACACTCTTTCTTATTTTCATAAATGATCTCTTGTCTGCCACATCTAATCCAATACATTCCTTCGCTGACGACAGCACCCTCAGCTTTACATATTCGTTTACAGATTCACGTCCCTGCTCTTCGGCTGTGGAACTGGAACGGTTACGTATGTTAAGCTCATTAAATTCCGACCTCGACAGCATAACCAAATGGGGTATAAATAATAGAGTGGAATTTAATGCTTCAAAAACTCAATGCTGTCTTCTGTCGTTAAAGCGTAATCTTACCCATCAGCCATTATCCATGAATGGCTCTTGCATTGTTGAAACCGAAAAGCTTTCCACTCTCGGTATGTGTATCAATGCCAACCTATGTTGGAATGACCACATATTCGAAGTCGCCAAAAACGCCGCGAAATGCCTAGGTTTCCTTCAACGATGTAAGAAATTCTTCACCCCTGCTGATCTAGCTACAATCTATAAGGCGTATATTGGCCCCAAGCTCGAGTACAATGCTCATATCTGGTCGGGTGCTCCAAAAACATCACTGCACCTGATCGATAGAATACAAAAGCGCGCGATAAAACTTATAGGGGATAGAAACATCACTGAGTCAATTGACTCCCTTGAACACCGTCGTAATGTTTCCTGTCTTTCCCTGTTTTATCGCTTTTCCACAAACAGTGCTCCAGCGAAATAGCCAGTTGCATTCCTCCCCTTCAACAATTTTCTCGCAACACACGTCTCGCAAGGAATGCCCATCAGTTTACCCTTAAGCCCAATTTCGGACGTACAGTAAAATATAGAGATTCTTTCTTTAACCGCTCAACACGAATGTGGAGCGCTTTACCAAACACGATTTTTCCCTCCCGTTACGATCTACAAACATTTAAGACCAATGCGCATCGGTATCTCCTCTTTCATCCTCCCTAAATTTCCCTATGGCCCGCGCTGTGCAAGACATTTTAAGGGTATTCATAACCCCTTTAGCGCGCGTGAATTATAAAAAAAAACAAAAAAAAAAAAAAAGTCTACGCAAGATTCCATTTTAGACAAAAAAAAAAGTGTGTCACACGCGGTAGAAGTGAAATTTTTTTTTAAAATTGGTGTATATATTATTTGTATGGGTCATATAATTTTACGAATTAGATGAATACGGAGAGGTACTGATTGCGAGAGCGAAGAGCGAAAAATACGGACAAAAGAAAGATATCATACGTGAATGATGTCAACACGGACAACTGAATTTAGTATACATTATATACATACAAATATAATTCTTTAATCAAAAGTCAAAGAGGCTTACGTCTATTTTAATCATTTTTCAGGAGAACAATTTTAAACTTTGAAAAATGATGCAAATGTATGAATTTTGTTGAATTAATCCGTTTTGACATCACCAAAAAAATGACTTCTAGATGGAATAGAAACACGTTGATAAGACCGAAACAAGCTTATTTTTTAAACGGTTTGAAAATGTAAAAAAATAATTTTTGGCTTAAATTGACTTAAGCCGCTTTGCCTTTTGATTAAATTATTTAATTACTTATTTATTTTGATTCATCAAAATTACCAAAAGTTTGAATAGCTATCTATGTACATAACTTCATCTTCAAAATGATTCTCAAGATGACTTTATCAACATTGCATTGATCAATTTTGAGATTTTGAATGATGTTTCATCATTTATATACCATAAATACTCCTTTAGGTATATTTGCCGACGGTATAAAGATCAGTAAAACCGGTACAACCATAAATATCTGTAGACTTCTGTAATCAGATATTGATAGTTTCAGTATCAGGTGCAGTCAAAATGGCTTAGTCCAAACTAATCAAGTGTCAGTACCTACAGTACAGGAAAAAGATACCGAGTGTTCAAGTAATTCGTATCAATTCATTCTTTCTGTTGGCGTATTAAGGTTCGTCCTAAACTTTGACAAAGCATATAAACCACATTGTGAACAGCGTTGCCACAATGCTACTTTCGTAGCAAAAGTGATACATTATTTTTCAGTTTTTTCAAATTGCTACTTTGCTACTTTAATTTCGAAATTTTATCCAATTAGCTACATTTTATTTTTGACATTGACCGTTTTTCGAAGTTTCCTGCAAAATATTTTGTTTCTGTTTGGCAATGCTCTCTGTTGCTTTCAATCCCAACAATAGGTCTGTTCAATGAAGCTGTGCTGTACAGAGAAGACCAGAAAAGTGCAATGTTTTGGTGTTCAACGACGTTCTGGACAACGTTTCTGTACCTACTCTTGAGGCAGAACAGATTTGTAAGAAATGTTAAAATCAGCTGTGTTGCACATTTGATTGTTTTATGTATTTGAAGGGAAAAGTGTTTCGACAAGATTTAAGTTTACCAAATGGGAGAAATTGAAGTTAAATCGCGAAAAGGGCAATCAGTTATTGTAAAATTGTATAAATAATTTGGAAAACATTAAGTAAATTAATAATCATCAAAGCAGCTGTCATTTTTGACAACAAACATAGGCTGTATGTAATTTTCTATGCTGACTTGATCTGACATTTTTCACAAATCTGTGTTGATCTGCCTTTTTTTCTCATTGAACAAAGCTAATTCATTTAAGGGTGAATTTGGTTTGCTGAGTTTTTTCTTTTGTGCATCCAAAACATGCGTTGCCTTCCGTCGTTTATTTATTCTGTCAGAATTCAAAAACTACCAACTGTGTTGACTGAAGCAAACAGGAAAATTATTGGGTGGCCGTGGCGTAGTGGTAGTCGTCGTCGTTTGTCATGCGAAAGGTTCACGGTTCAAATCCAGATGTCTTCGAAGCATTTATTTCTCACGAAATAAAAATAAGTTGATCAGTTTCAGAAGTTAATTCCGAAACCTATTGCGAAGGCATAACACTGGCAGCAGGATGTTGAATATGGCTCTAATGAATATTCTCTATTCAAGGGCAGATGGGTCAGCTACAACGTCAGGTACAAGAACAGGCGAAGAGGTTGGACCAAATCTGCGCGCTTCTGCCGGGCCTAGCGCATCTCCAGTCATAATGTGTGCGATGGCGGAGAATACCTTTAGGATCCTTGCGGTAAATGTAAATTCACTGATAACGATCGAACGAAGAGCCGTACTATTTAAGTTGTTAGAAGATCAAAGCCCTGATGTGCTTTTGGTTAGCGAAACCAAGCTAAACCAGAAACATAAGCTAAGGCACAATAATTATAATATAGTAAGAAGAGACCGACCCAACTCCATACAAGGAGGAGGTGTTGCGATCTTATATAAGGTAGTGTACAGTGGTGAAGTGCGGAGATTCCAGGAGCTAGAAGCATGTATCGTGTGCATCCCTCTTCATAGTGGAAAGAGGATGTACATGATCTCAGCTTATGCACCTGAAGCTACGCAACCAACTTTGTTTATTTCAGAGCTCGAGACACTTTTCCGATGCCTTAGGCTGGGGTCGGAGGAGAATTATTTCCTTTTGGCCGGGGATCTAAACGCTAAACACAGAGATTGGGGAAATAACATTCCTAACTCTAGAGGGAACCTCCTTTTTAATTGGTGGGGTCAGCACAGTGTCGAGTATAGACTCGATTTGAAAGCCACAGATAGTCCGTCGTTTCCCAGGGGCGGATCATATCTGGATCTCCTGCTGTTCGACGTACGGTTACAACTGACTAACACGAACGGACAAACTTTAAACTGCCTTCATACATTTGTGTATGACAGTGACCATTGCGGACTCAGTGCCGAAATTACAATTACAGTAGGGTGCGTTGGACACGCTTTTCTAGAGTTATGACAAGAGCACTCTCCTCAATCTCGCTCAACCCACCGTCCAATAGGAATCTGTCAAATGAGGAGATTGACGGATACCTAAAACAAATGGACGAGACAATAACACAAACGATGGACAGGACGATACCTCGACATCAACAAACTGACAATGTAGGGATATACCGCAACGCAACAATAAACGCACTACACCAACAGAAAAGTAGACTGCTGTCGAGATTAAAAACCTTGTAGAGACGGTTTACTGACAGACAAAACTCAGAGATTAGGACACTGAAGGCGTTGATTAAAAACCTCCAACAGTTAATTAAAGAAAACTACCGATTAGCGGTAAATCTGCACTGGAACAAAAAAATTGGGGCTGTAAAAGCCAACAACCCCAGTATGTTCCCGCAAATAAATAAAATATTTCGGAGGAATAATCTCAACGACCTTCAATGTCTCAAAATTTCTCGAAATACGGACAACGAACGAATACTTGTGACAGTAGGTATAGATCCAGTAAACGCAGTCGATGACGACAATTTCTTTTTGATGGAAGATCCGCAGGAGAAGGTTGAGACTATAGGAGCGACTTTTCAGGAAGTGTATAAGGTAAATAGCAGTATTTGCCCGAATCATGACGTGGAGAATCGAGTCCTTGTGCACAACTTCTACCTTCGAAATGAACTACAGCAATGGTGATCAGAGAACATCGGTTTCACCGAGTTCAATGAAGACAATAGCCATCGCCAACGAAGGGATACATCCCCCGTTCTTAACGAAGGTAGAGAGAAAGAAGAAGTCAGTGGGAATCGATGGAATATCTAACATTGTGCTTGTACATCTCCCTCTAGAAGCGGTAGACATTTACTGCATTTTGTTTAATAATGTGCTGAATAATGCACATTATCCAGCGCATTGGAAAACAGCAGTAGTGCATCCTATCCCTAAAAGGGGTAAGGACAAATCCAATCCGGCAAATCTCCGGTCAATAAGTCTCCTTCCGAACATCAGTAAGGTATTCGAAAAAGTGATCAATAGAGCCCTGACTAAGTGGGTTGACGACAAATATATAATTCCAGATAACCAATTTAGATTTAAGTCGGGGCATGATACCATACATGCCGCGTCTAAACTCGTATCGGATATCCAATGGAACAAAAGCAAGAAACAATGCACGGGTGCCTGCCTGATTGACTTGGAGAAAGCCTTCGACACCGTTTGGTTAGAGGGACTTTTTTACAAGTTGAGCAGGCTGAGCATAAGTAAACCACCGCTGTACATACTTTATAATATGCTCACCAGTAGGCGGTTCATTGTGAAAAATGGCAATGTGACCTCTGCTCTGTTTGAAATTAAAAATGGTCTACAACAGGGTGCGGTTAATTCGCCGATCCTTTTCAATATTTACACATGTGATCTCGTAGGGTCTCTTCACCATGCTATTGCGTACGCAGATGACTTGGTCGCGTACAGATCAGGACCAAAGATCGAGGTCATTGCAATTCTCTTGCAACGTGACTTCGATAAGATTCAGCGATATTGTGACGACTGGAAGTTGAAGATCAACCTCCAGAAGTCAGAAACCATCTTGTTTCGGACGCCGTTGTCTGGGGCCTCATGGGACACCAGAAAGAATCGGCGAAAGTTCGCAATCGTTGGACGACACGGGCGGCCACTTGCATGTCGAAATGTAGTCAGCTACCTCGGGCTCTGGCTAGACCAGTATCTGTATTTTAACTAACATATAGATGCTGCTCTGGCCAGAGCCGGAGGCGCTTTTGCCCTTACAAAGAGACTGTTTTATAGCAGCCAACTCGATGCGAGGGTAAAGGTTATCTGCTACATGGCCCTTATACGGCCAATGATAGTATATGGTTGTCCCGTGTGGTTCAACGTCGGACCAAGTTCGATGGAAAGGATTCGGGTGTTTGAGAGGGCCTGCCTTCGGGCTTGCCTTCATTTATACAAAATACCAGAGTCCGAGTATAAAAAATTCTATTCCAATGAGGTCCTATACAACAGGGCTAACTTAATAAGAGTGGATAATTTTCTGATCAAGATGACTCGAAGGCACATTGCAAGAGCAATGAGTTCGATGAATAGCCTGATCTTCGGGGCTTATTACCCCAATTTCACGTACCACGAAAGAGTGCACCTTAACGGCTTCGTTCCACCAGAAGCGTTCCTCTATTTTGACCAACAGGGTCTGATCCAGGATAGATCAGCGGTACCGCTAATCTTCCATGTTGCTCGCAAGACTGTGGATAGGTGGCTCAACTACGACAGAGACGTCGCACAGAGCCAAACGGAGCGCCTCCGGTTTAGTAGGTCGGTTTCGGGGCGCGATGGGTACGATGTTGAACAGCAACGAATTCCTTCGTCGATTCCGTTTGATCCGGGGTAGACCCCAAGGCATAGTTGGCCGCCTTTTATGTTTATTATATAGACATGCCGTGGCCGGCTTACATAGGTTTAGGTAGTGTGGGTATTTATAAGTTTTATAAAAAAAAAAACAGCACTTTGCTAACAAAAAAAAAAAAATATAAAAACAAATAAAAAACCACAAAAAAAAATTATAAAATAACATAAGCACAAAAAAACAAAAAAAATTACGTATATAATTACGTAGCTAGAGTTAAGATAGGTTAAGTAGTTGTAAGTTTTATTTAAGGTAGTTTTAAGCAAAAAACCTGTCCTTTTTCTAAGTTTTTTTTTTCAAACTTTTCTTAGATCTAAAATTGTAACTTTAATTAAAATTATATATTATAAGTTAGGTTACGTCGAAAGACATAGTATAAGCATTAAGTTTAGCTTAGAGTGCCCGTGTGCGGCCAGTAAGTTAGAGTAAGATAGTTAAGTTAGTTAAGTTAGTTTTAAGCACTTTTTGTCTAGCATGTAAGGAATACTTGAATTTAAAAATAAAAAATGCATTAAAAATGAAAAAAATGAAAAAATGTTGAATATGGCTGAAGAAATTGATCGCACAAACTATAATAAGAAACATCTGGAAAAACTCCTGAGAATCATAAGCAAGTACAAAAATAATACACAACTCTCTAGTTATCCTGGACACCACCCATAGAGTTAGTTGAAATTGAAACCTATCACCTGAGTTTCCTACCACTACGTCGATCTGTCTGTCTCTCGCTCTCGTCCTTCATGTGCTCGCGCTGTGTGTAAACATTAAAAGGGTATTCATATCCCCTTTAGCGTTTGTAGATTATAAAAAAAAAAAAAGGAAAATTATTGCATTTGTTCTGTTAAGTTAAAACTGGATCAGAAAGATGATAAATTGTACTTATAAATTGCTCAACAACTTTATGTAATTGATGCAGATTCGTAATAAGACAGCGAAAAAAAGGATGAGGAAAATAAAAATAAACAAATAAAAGAAATATGGTTAGTATGGAAGTTTCGAAGAGCATTACCTGGTCATGTTTTGCATCGTAAATCATATTCCGCTGTCCAAAATGTATTCTATTTTCACAGTTTTTCGGGCTACATTTATCCAAAGTCAAGCGGCAACGCTGATTGTGAATAGATCATACTCAATGTTATATTTTGTGATGGTAGTGTAAAGAATTTAAACGATCTTATGTCACTCTTTCACTCTATTTTAACAGTGTTTTCCGTCCTCCTCTCGAACATGCTTCCCAAGTATGGAGACCTTACTGTAAGAACCGCAATTGAAGCCCTCCAGCGAAGCTTCCTTCGCTTTGCATTCAAAGAGTTTCTATGGGTCGACCCTTTTAACCGCGTTCTATATTTGTGTCGGGTAAAACCTTGTCTTTGAGACGGGTTAATAACAACATCAATTTTATGCATCAACTGATTTCAGGTCTGATACATACTTCGATAACTCGAATATTTGATAACTCGAATGAAATTGGGTGGCAATAGCGCCAAGACTGAAATTTACATGTAATTTTTATTTGATAACTCGAACTTCGATAACTCGAATGTTTTGATAACTCGAAGAGATTATTTGGCGTCACGTTCGATAAGTCGAATTCTGAAGGGGAATTCCCAAATTCTGCGTGTTTTTACATGTTCGTTTTACATAGAATGTATCGCTTTCAGGGGGGGGGGCACTGTGTTTGTATGTCCTATAACCTAGTATACATATGTACGTGTAAAAAATCTTGATTTCGTTATGTGTAAGTAAGAATATTGTGAAATTTCTTGTTAGTAGGGATTAGAACACACACTACTGCAAGGTTGAAATTTTGAAGAAAACAAAAAAACTAACATTACTATGATAGACTGTGTTGATGAGATAACCAATGCGTGGAATATCGACGTTAAGTCTAAGACCATTTCTAATTGCTTTAAAAAAGCCGGTTTTGGTGAGTACTTTGAGTTGGAGGAAGAGGATGAAATTCCTTTGATTTTCATATCTGAACGCTCAAACGAAAGAAATGAGGAAGAAATTCAACTGCAGGTGGAATTTGAAGCTTGGTAAAATATCAGAAATATAGAAGGTGTTACGTATAAAGATTTTCTGCAGGTGGATGACAATATTGTTACTTCGGAGTTTCCAACGGATGAAGATATTGTCGAGATATTCAGATGTGAATCCGAATCTGCACAGCTTGACAACAACGATGACAGCGACAGTGATGTAATGGAGGATGATTTGATTCAACCACCTTCAAACGAGTTGGTTGCAAATTCGTTAGGCATTTTGCGTTTATATTTAAAGACAAATGAAAAAACAACCGATTCTGTATATACCTAATGGTTTAAATTCCATTGAATCTTTTTTTTTGAAAACCAAAATAAAAAATCCACAATTCAGTTCAGACAGACTATTTTAAATAATAATTATGTTCCCGTACGTTTTTTGTGTTATATATGTTCGCAAATAAATACATATTTAATCAATTTTGCATTTTACTTGATAACTCGAAGTCTTGATAAGTCGAATTTTTTTTGTGGCAAGTGATGGTTCGAGTTATCGAAGTTCGACTGTATACATATATATTCAAATTTTTGTCATTACACAGCCCTAACTCATCAATGGCTTATTGGATTTAAAACCAAAGAAAACAGTTTTTAGTAAATTCGTTTCGGATTCATTTAAGGTATAAATCATCCTTCTGCGTTATCCTGGAGCTGAGCTATGCTCAAAACAATTCATTAAATCATCACCAACAATTTCCCATCAGTGAAACCGATGCGATGCCAATGCCAACAGCCATGCAGCAGTGGGTGACGTCATAGTGTGTTGTCTGTATTGACTGAAATAGCATTCTATTGCTGTTTTGTGCTCGGCCTACTACGATGAATATGATTGTAAATAAAAGCAAATTCAAATTTTAAAAAATTGCACGGGCAATGCCGGGCGGGTAACAGTTATCTATCTATCTTTCTATGCACAGACAGCCAACGAATGGGACTTAGAATAGTGTAAATGGGCATGTAGGAAAAAAAACAAAAAAAACCGTGGCTGTGTGATTTTCATAGTATGTACCTACCACCTACGTATTGCGGCAGGCTCGACGGCAGGTGTTGAAACTTTCATGAATGGGAGTTTTGTTACCGCGGATTCGTATGTCCATACATTACTTATTAATTACATATGTATATGTATGTACATATATGCGAAGGCAAAACGAAAGGGCTGGAAAAGTAGATTACATATTTCGTTGGATTTTGTATTTGCAAACAAATAATTTCTTCGACAGTAGTTCATAAAACTGTGTGATTTTTTAATAGTCCATCAAGATTTTATAAATACATACATAATTATGTACATAGCTGTGAATTTCGTCTGTAAATTTAATTATTGTTCATTGTTTGGAAATATTTATTATTTAATTGTTGAGAATTAATTACTTATTGTTTAAACTTAAATTCAATTTAAATGTTAATAGTTTTCCAATCATTGTTAAGTTTTGTTTGTTAATCTAACAAATTTTGTTTGCATCGCTGTACTGTCGAAAACCGAAGCAGCACCTCCACGCGACACTTTCATCATTAACCATCATCGACCATCACACCACGCCGCCAACACACGCACTTTTTGCAGCCACGCATGATCACCCGGCGCATCTTCAAATCGATACACGCATGCATCCACTCGCCCACCGCACACACAATAGCCCAAGCTATGAACTTCATGCTTGATACCCGGTCACCTGCTAAGCGACTATCCAGCTTGTGTGTGAAGAAGAGTGTGTGTGTGTCTCTCGCGGCTGCTGATGGTAACAAAAATCAAACTTCTCGTCCACTTGGATTTCGGACGTACACGACTGCACACTGGACATCTAATAAGTATCCTTATTATTATTAAATAAAATAATTGTATATTTTTGTGGTTTGATATTCCCTGTTTTTTCTTGGAAATTGAATTCGTTTTTCGATCGACCCTGGTTTTCGTTTCACTCTCTGGGACGAATCCTCAACATAATTATTGGTCCTTCTTAGCCAGATATAAAGTGAATCAATCGTATAATATTTTCGTTATATTATATTATAACCCAAACCTACTCGAACATCCATTTGATACATAACCCACATAATAATAATATAATTCAAGTGCGCGCAAAACTCGTTCGTGAAAGATAATAATTCGTTTCGATTAATAATAGACAATATAATCAGATAAGACAATTTCTCTGGTTCATACATACATATTTGTATATAGTTTGTTCTAAAACTAACTTTCTTCAAAATGAGTTCGAATAATCTTAGACGCGGGAATGTAAAAGGTCGTTTAACACGTGCAGTGGCGTTCGTCGAGAAAATTAACTCCGAATGCAAACCAACAATCGAAGTTTCTACAAAAACTAAATTCTGCTTCGGAAAATACGTCGTCTTCGATTCAGTTGCCTAAATTGACGGTGCCATCCTTCTCGGGCGACTATAAGGACTGGCCATCATTTCGCGATACGTTTACCGGTACAGTGGATAACCATCCAAATTTGACCGCAACACAAAAGATGCACTATTTAAAATCGTTTCTTCGTGATGACGCCAAGTGATGACGGCCAATTTAGTAAGGCATATACCAGTCGCCGAAGCAAACTATTTAGTAGCATGGGAACGGCTTGAAAAACGGTATGATCGGGTGCACTTAATTGTACAGTCGTTTATTCAGACTTTTGTGTCCGTTCCTTCTGCCGCTAGTGGCAATTCGAACATTTTACGCAAAATTACGGATGGGGCAGATGAAGTCGTACGTGGACTGAATGCGCTCGGTTCTAATAAACGTGATCCGTGGTTAATTTATCTCCTTGTGAATAAGCTCGATCCCGAAACGAAGCAAAGTTGGGCAGAAAACAAAGTTGGAACTAAGATGTGATGCTTTGGAGTGTTGTCAATCTCTCGCGCGCCCCGGTACTTCAAGGAGTAAACCACATGGCCCGTTTCGTACTCATGTCGCTGAATCACAACCGTCGGGTCAATCGTGTTCGTGTCCTAAATGTAAAGGTAACCACATACTACCGCAATGTGAACCATTCGTAGCCCTTAATGTTGAATCGCGCGGCGCGTTTGTGAAAACGAACTCTTTGTGTTTTAACTGTCTTCGGGCAGGCCATGCTGCAAATAAATGTCGTTCTTCGTTCCATTGCCGTGCATGTAACTCGCGTCATCCAATAATACCTTATTAGAAAATCGCGTCTCAACCCCTTCGATTCAAACCCCTTCGACTCAAACTCCTCGACCTATAACCAATAATACACCACCCTCGCCGCCTATTGATCCACTAGTAAACAACCACTCTTCGCTCGATATTGGTTTACGCAGGCAAACAATCCTACCCACTGTGTTAGCTAAAGTTCAGGACAATCTAGGCAATATGATAAGCTCTCGGGTGTTGCTAGATTCGGGTTCCCAAATTTCCTTTGTTGTTGAATCATTCGCTCAATGTCTAGGTCTGCCTCGCAAGCATGCAAGGATTCCAGTTCTGGGGTTGTCATCCACAGATGCAGGTCAAACCAGAGGTCGTATTTCGGTTGATCTGTCCTCTCGGTTCAATGAAACACGTGTATTCGTCGATGCTTTTGTGTTAAGCAAGCTGACTTCGAATCTCCCTTCGGAATCATTTGATGTCTCTGGTTGGTCCCACATTCAAAATGTAGATCTTGCAGATCCTAACTTTAATGTACCCGGCTCTATTGACATGCTGCTTGGAGCTGACAAGCTGTGGTGCATTCTTAAGGGAGATCAGATACATGGCTCAGATGGTTTGCCGATTGCGCAGAAGACATCCTTTGGCTGGGTAGTTACAGGGGAGCTGTTGTATTCGAATCATTCACAACGTGTGCCCATTCCTTCGTTACATTCCACGTTAGATGTCGACGCAAAGGTTCTGGGAACTTGAAGAAGTGAAACCACTCAATGATGATGCTCTTAGCGATGATGAGGCCGAACAACACTTTAGGAAAACTTTCTCCCGTTCGCCAGATGGAAAGTATGTCGTACAACTTCCGTCTAAAACCCCTTCGCCTTGTTTCGGTTCGTCTCTTAATCATGCTATCAGTCGCTTACATTCGATGAAACGTCGATTTCAAAAAGACCCCAATTTGCGTGCAATGTATGTCAAGTTCATGCAGGAGTATATTGCACTTGGCCATATGGTTCGTGTACCCTTCGCTGAGCTGCAAACCAATCCTGGAAAAACGTTTTATCTACCCCATCATGCTGTCTTGAAGCCAGATAGTTCGTCAATAAAATTGAGGGTAGTGCTCGATAGTTCAGCTAGTGATTCGCTGGGGAACTCGCTAAACAGTCAGCTGTTAATAGGTCCTTCGATCCAACGAGATTTGGTAGGAGTTTGTTTACACTTCCGCCAGCACAGGTATGTTTTTACTGCTGATGTGGTAAAGATGTTCCGTCAGATCTGGATTGACAACCAACATACGGACTTCCAGCGCATCGTTTGGCGTGAAAACCAATCAGATGACATAAGCCATTTTCGTCTCTGTACCGTCACCTATGGAACTGCATCGGCACCATTTCTACCAGTTCGAGTGCTTAAACAAATAGCGGTGGCCTATCAATCGCAATATCCGAATGCAGCGCGCGTGTTATTAACTGACGTGTAGGGTAAAGGTGTTAACAGTGGATCAATTTTTACTTATTGCGCCGTTGAGCTCGCATTTATCATAGTATAGCCATGATTTTTTTTTCACACCTTTTTCAATGTTTGGCTTCATTTTAAGCCCAAAATCTCAAAGCTTTATTAATGTTGAGATAGTTTGAAACTACCCTTCCCATGTGATCCACTGTGTACTATGGGTGTACACAGTGAATCAGTGCATGGTACACAGTGAAACAGGGATTTAAAATCAATTTATTTAGTAAAAACATAAGTTTTTTTCATAACATATATATATTTATTAATTCGTTCTATTATTTGGGGATAGACAAAAGAATAAAAACGAAAATAAAAACTCTTCAAGTGTTGAATTTTTTGTATTAAATTAACCTTAACTTAATGTTGAATTCCAGCAAATTGAATATTATGTAATGTAAAGAAATTCACTTAACTCATATCATTAAATATTACCTTTGGAAATTGCTATTGTGAATAAGAAAAACTCTCCAAATATTTGAATTTGCCGCCTATCGGCCATATTTTGTATATTAACGAAGAATGTAACCCAAAAGAAAATTGTCAACTGAAATGTGTATAAAAACCAAGAAATAAAATGAACCAGTACTCAGAATTGAGATTGAAATGCTGTCGTTTTATTTGCCTACAAGTAATCGTCGTTTTATCGCTTCTAATCGTTACACATACATACTCGCATAGTTAATTCGTCTGAACAGTTCGCGCTAGTAAGACTAATCCTTACATCTCGCCCCGTAAGATCAACACCCATTTAGCTCCAAGTATTAGTCGCGGTTATCAACTCTTGCATGAGTACATTGACCCCTGCGTTTTCGGCAACTGTTACCCCTCATTTCGGTGCACTATCAGCTGTGCATTCTCTTCGTCGTTGCAGTAGGATTCGTTATTCAAAGATCTTGTCAATGTCCGAATTCCTCACTGCCGGTCAGGAAAAATATACCTGACCGTACATTTTGGCGCCCAACTTGTCGGTAAAAACCTATTTTCGCTGTAATAATTCATAAGCAGAATAATCAATTCGGGTTCGAAAAAAGAAAACCACATTATATAGTGTACAGTGACTACGACGAAGTGAAGTGTCAGAAAATTTCTGAGAGTACAAAGAAAAAATAAAAATTATAATTAATACGATTATGTTCGTATGAAACAAGTCCGGTATAAAAGTTAGAAATAATAGTGTGATATAAAAGAAAAAAAAAGCTCAGAAATTTTAAGTGTGTGAAAACTGTGGTTCGGTTAAAAATACGGTGTTCGGTACGGTAAACGGTTCGGTTATCAGAACAGTACAAAAAAAAAAAAAAAAAACAGTAAAGCACAACGGTGCAAAAAACAGTGCAGCGCAACGGTTCAAGTAGCGGGTAAAACTGCAGACCATTCAACAGTAGCGGTACAAATCACAAGCATAGCAGTAAAAGCCCTGTGAAGTAGCGGATTGAAGTACAGCAATTTAATAAAAGGGTTAAGTATAACTCCTTCCAAGGTATGTTGCCAATTTATCAGCGTTTTTAATTAAATCCATATTTAGAAAAAAAAAAAAATTTTCTTGATTTATAATTTGCCTTGCCTCACTGTCGGTCGTTCGCTCTAAATTACATAACACGATCACCACCTCTCACATCACACACACACTCACTCAATCTTGCTAACCTTCGGTAGTAAATTTTTGCATCAGTGTACATAACTATGTACACACATATACATTGATTCGGGTACATTCGCGCGATCAGCTGCTAGATTTTTGCATTTTGGCTAGTGTCTGCATTGATATACATAGATTCCACATTACACAATAAGTGTAAGCTGTATAGAAAGAGAGGAATTGTTGCACACAGCGTCGTTAGAGAATTTGTTGGGGAAACATCTGAAATATACATATTTAGTCGCTCTATTAGACACATATTAAAGTTACATGTTGCTGAACTTCTAGGAACATTGTTGCAGTAATCGACATTATTCTATTTTGCTAGTTGTTTACTTTTGTTACTTCCAATTCCTGGTCGGTGGAAGCTCTTTGGGAATTTTTAAAATATTAAGGAATTAGCTTAGCATATTTTGTCGTCGGAGTCGAAGCACTCAATTTCATCGCAAGTTAATTCAAACAATTGAAAATTCATCATGGCTGAGGAAGCACAGAAGATAGAGGAACTGAAACAGCAGCGGTCGTCTACAAAGGGTAGTATAACCCGCATAAAAAACATCATCGACGTTAAGTCAACCACTCTTACGCCAACGGAACTAGAATGCAGATTGGGGATTTTAGAATCCTATTTCAAACAGAGCTTGTCATTACAAACGCAGATTGAACGATTGTTACCCACAGACACTGGCAGAAACGAGATTGAGGAGCTATACATTACTACCAAATCTAAAATACTTTCGCTTATGGGTGAAAAGGGACGAGACAGTATATCTGATGCATCATTCTGTATGCCGCCGCCTATTAATCGTCTACCAAGTCTTCGATTGCCCAAATTCAGTGGAAAATATACAGAATATAAAAACTTTATAAACACGTTTAACCAATTAGTTCATCAGGACTTTTCACTCTCTACAATAGAAAAATTGAATCATCTGTTGTCATGTCTTAGTGATCAGGCCCTCGGAACAGTTCGAGCATTTCAAGTAACAGCTGAAAATTATCCAAAGGCATTAGTTAGACTCAAGGAGCGATACGACAACGAAGGTCGCAAAGGCATCTCCTTCACAGCTTCGCAACTTAGTCGATAACATTTCCGCTTTGTTTAGTTCGTTAAAATCAATTGGGTCCGAAGCAGACATCTGCAACGCAATAATTATTCATATTGCTATGTCTAAAGTAGATTCGGAAACGCAAGCCAAATGGGACGAGCAGCTGGACTACGATAATATTCCTACTTGGGCGGATTGTGCCACCGTATTAAGCAGGCGTTGCCAATATTTGGAAGCACGCGAAAGCAAACAACAGCGGTCTGACCCCAATCAGAGGTTTGAATCCAATCAACGCCTGCAAGGTAGATTGAGGCCTGCGTCTGTCGTAAACCAGCGACCTCAAACATAATTGATTATAACGCAGAAGGCATGCGTATATTGCAATGACAGTAATCACCCGATTACTAACTGTACAAGGTTTGCTAAACTGGCAGTTATGGAACGCTTCACTAATGCAAAGAAGCTAGGATTGTGCATCAATTGTTTGACAAAGGGACACAATGTAGCGAAATGTACATCGGCATATAAGTGCAAAACTTGTAAGCAGCCACACCACACATTGCTTCACAGAAATCAACCCGATCAGGCCGGCTCTAGCTCTAATACATTGCATGCAGCTAGTGATACCGGACGATCCGCTTTAGAGGACCAGGTCATTCTGGCAACGGCATTAGTTTTAGTAAAGGATTCCACAGGTTGCTTTCACATAGGAAGGGCTTTGCTTGATTCGGGGTCTCAAGTAAACTTTATTACTGAAACTTTTGCTCAGTCTCTCAGTCTTCGCAAAATAAAAAAGATGCTAGATATTAGTGGTATTGGGGCCTCTCAAACGAAGATCAACTTCCAAACACAAACAACAGTCAGGTCTCGACATAACAATTTCGAAGTTTCATTGGAGTTTCTGGTATCGTCATCAATCACAGGCTATCATCCAGAGCTATCATCCAGCGCTCAGCACTATTAATTGAAACATTCCGAAAAATATTGAACTAGCTGATGAAAACTTTGACAAGCCATTACAAATTGATTTGCTATTAGGTGCGGAGGCCTTCTTCGACCTACTGTCCATCGGTCAGATCAAACTTGGCAAGGAGCTGCCAACACTTCAAAAAACATCACTTGGATGGATTGTATCTGGAAGATACCAGACAGGGCGAAGCAACACCACTCCGAGCTGCTTAGTATCACAAGAAGAATCACTGAGTGATTACGTGGAGAGGTTCTGGCAGCTCGAAGAAGTCAATTGCTGCAAATCAAGGTGGTCCGAGGAGCAAACGCAGTGTGAAGAAATGTTCAAGAATACAATCGAGGTATTGCCAACTGGTCGTTTGATGGTTCGACTGCCATTTAAGAAGAATCCCGAATGCCTAGGCTCATCATATGACATCGCTTTTCGGAGATTTTTGTGTCTTGAACGCAGACTTTCAAGAAATCTGGAGCATAGAGAGCAGTATATCGATTTTTTGAGGGAATACGAGGCATTAGGACACATGTCGGTGGTTAAAGTTCATGACTTAAGCAAACCACACTACTATCTACCGCATCATTGTGTGCTTAAACCCAATAGTCTTACGACCAAACTTCGAGTTGTGTTTGACGGATCATGCAACACATCTTCACAAATTTCTCTAAATGAAATCTTAATGGTTGGTCCGACAATTCAGGACGACCTTTATATTACTTTATTACGTTTTCTATTGCATAAATTCGCATTAACTGCAGATATCGTCAAAATGTATAGGCAAGTTTTGGTTCACCCATCAGATAGAAGATTTCAGTACATACTATGGAGAGAGAATGCACAGCAACCTGTAAAAACGTATCAGCTGAACACAGTGACATATGGAACTTCAATTGAAAAATACAACTGGTAATTCAGTTGCTCATAATTATTGCTAGCGAACATTCAGATTTGAAAAATTAACATGGATTGAAATTTTTGAATTCTGGAGCCTCGAAATGCTACCATGTTCATGATTCACTGTGTACCACTTTCAACTGATTCACTGTGTCCAATGTTGTCATTTCGCAAAAACATGTTAACAATTTATAAAATATTTCAGCAAAGTAAACAAATCGACAAAAATTATTAAGTCTATATAAACAAAAGTACGAATATGAAACTCAAATGAAGTTACAATACGCACTTTTTTAATAAGATCAAAAATAAAACAGAAAAAAAAAATTACTTACCTATGCAGAAAACACAAACACACGAGGATAACCACCTTCGACAATGCGATCGCGCAGACCGTTAGTCTGTTGCAAGGGGAAGTAAAAATGTGTTCTTTTCTCATTTCCAGATTAATTTTAAAATAAAAAGAGACATTATGAGAGCTATTAATTCACTGTGTACTCAGATTCACTGTTGACACCTTTACCCTACCTAGATGACGTAATGACTGGGGCAGATTCTGTAGCAGAGCTCATTAGTTTACAGTCGGAGCTTGTAACCCTGTTATCAAAGGCCAAACTCGAACTTCGGAAGTGGACATCCAATTGCTGGACCCTACTCGCTAGTTTACCTCAGGATGAATGTGAATTTTCGTTAGTTGATATTGAACGGTCGAAGTCAATGATCAAAGTACTCGGTATGCATTGGAACCCTTCATCTGACCAGTATTCGTTTCGCATGGCTGACGGAAAATTATGTGTTTCTCCTACAAGACGTTCCTTATTATCCGAAATCTCTCGAATATTTGACCCTCTAGGATTTCTGGCCCCATCTGTTGTACTGTTTAAAATGCTGTTTCAGGAGTTGTGGTCATCAAAACTAAACCTGGATTGGGATGATGCACTCCCATCGCACTTGGCTGACAAATGGATGCAATACCAACAAGAACTAAAATACTTTGAACAAATACAAGTGCCACGTATCATCTTTGCCTCGACAGAAGACATTGAACTTCATGAATTTTCACATGCGTCATCGTTGGCCTACTCAGCTGTCGTTTATGCTCGCTGTAAAGTAGCAGATGGTCAATTCCAGGTTGTTATTGTCGCAGCAAAAACAAAGGTAGCTCCAATCAAACCTGTTTCGATTCCTCGATTGGAACTTTGTAGGGCTCTACTTCTGTCTCGATTAATTAACTCTATAAAATCATCGATCCCAAAGGTTTTTAAGGTATTTGCATGGTGCGACTCTCAAATCGTGCTTCATTGGCTCTCTTCTCCGCCTCGTCGTTGGACTACGTTTGTTGCCAACCGCACAGCTGCAATTCTTGAGAAGATTCCACGATATACATGGCAGCATATCACATCGGAGTCTAACCCCGCAGATTGTGCATCTCGAGGAGTGTTGCCATCCGTCCTAACCAATCATCCGCTATGGTGGATTGGTCCCCCATGGCTATCGCTGGCACAAGAACATTGGCCCGTATCAACGTTCTCAGTGCCTCAACCGGATGACGCAGAATTAGCCTTGGAAGAGAAACAACCACCGAAGCAGAGTTTAATCACCACACCAGGAACAGATGCCCTTAAAACTCTTATCTCTAAAATATCGTCATGGACTCGGTTATTTCGAATCGTCGCGTTTTGTGTTCGGTTTATAAACAATTGTCGCCCTACTCAATTCAATAAACTCATTCGTGGTTTGACTGTCGCTGAACTTCATATGGCCGAGGTTCATATTCTTAAAATAATGCAATATGAGACTTTCGGTATAGATATTCGTCAACTTACAAATAATCGTGACCTTAGCCCTAAATCTAAACTTTTAAAATACTCTCCCTTCGTTGATCAAGAAGGTATACTTCGTGTAGGTGGTCGAATAAAGAATGCCAGTGTATCGTTTAGTCTAAAACACCCTGTAATTCTTCCTAATAACCATGTCGCTTCTCTTCTAGTATCACACCTACACACTAACTATTTACATCCAGTTTACATCCAGGTGTTTCAGATACATTTGCAATCGTTTGTCAGCGTTATTGGATATTGGGCAGCCGCAACCTAATTCGGAAAATAGTTCATCGTTGCAAGCCATGTTTTCGCCAGAGGAAATTGACTAGTACACAGCTCATGGGGGACCTGCCTCCAGAACGTGTTCATCCAAGTCGACCATTTTCGAACACCGGGTGTGATTATGCTGGTCCTTTCACCATCAAATTTTCTAGGGGTCGGAATCCCAGGCTATCCAAGGCGTACCTTGCGCTTTTCGTTTGCATGAGTACAAAGGCAATTCACCTGGAGCTAGTGAGTGACCTGACCGCTGATGCCTTCCTCGCCCCCCTTAAACGGTTTGTAGCTCGCCGAGGTAAATGCTCAAACATTTACACTGACAACGGAACCAATTTTCAAGGGGCACGTCGTATCTTGAATGAAATGCATCGGTTCGTTTTGTCACAGACCCACAATGAGGACATTGCTAGTGCTCTTGCCATGGATGGAATCGAGTGGCATTTTATTCCCCCACATTTCGGCACCACATTTTGGTGGTTTGTGGGAGGCTGGGGTAAAATCCGTTAAACTTCACCTTCGTCGAGTTATTGGAATTTCCATTCTTACTTTTGAGGAACTTAACACGGTTTTTACCCAAATCGAAGCTGTTCTAAACTCCCGTCCTCTTTTTGCTCTCTCTGATGAAGATTTAAATGTATTAACGCCTTCTCATTTCCTTATAGGAGAACCTCATACTGCTGTTCCAGAACCGAGCTACTTGAATGTCCCCATCAATCGGTTGTCACACTGGCAACAGATACAGAGCATGGTCCAAGGCTTTTGGAAGCGATGGCAACCGGAGTACATCACCAGTCTACAGGAGAGGCCCAAATGGAAAACACCGCAGCCTGATCTTCAAATTGGTGACCTAGTCGTCGTCAAAGAGCCTAATCTGCCTCCAGCAAAGTGGCTTTTGGGCAGTGTTGAAGCGGTTCATCCAGGTCAAGACAATCGAACGAGAGTGGTAACAGTCAGGACTAGCAAAGGGCAATTCGTTCGCCCAATAACCAAACTAGCAGCGCTCCCACTGTCCTGAAACTCGTTCCAGGGGGGCCGGAATGTTTGGAAATATTTATTGTTTAATTGTTGAGAATTAATTACCTATTGTTTAAACTTAAATTCAATTTATATGTTAATAGTTTTCCAATCATTGTTAAGTTTTGTTTGTTAATCTAACAAATTTTGTTTGCATCGCTGTACTGTCGAAAACCGAAGCAGCACCTTCACGTGACACTTTCATCATTGACCATCATCGACCATCACACCACTCCGCCCACACACGCACTTTTTGCAGACACGCATGATCACCAGGCGCATCTTCAAATCGATACACGCATGCATCCACTCGCTCACCGCACACACACTAGCCCAAGCTATGAACTTCATGCTTGATACCCGGTCACCTGCTAAGCGACTATCCAGCTTGTGTGTGAAGAAGAGTGTGTGTGTGTCTCTCGCGGCTGCTGATGGTAACAAAAATCAAACTTCTCGTGCACTTGGATTTATTATTAAATAAAATAATTGTATATTTTTTGTGGTTTGATATTCGTTGTTTTTTCTTGGAAATTGAATTCGTTTTTCGATCGACCCTGGTTTTCGTTTCACTCTCTGTGTCGAATCCTCAACATTCATAGTGTACAATCAAACACCATTTAATCGTTTAATGGGACCCACCCGCTGGACTTAAAGGGCTGAAAGTACATTCAGTACACAGTTCATTCCTATAATGACATAGACGACTGCTAAGGCAGGATTTTTTGAAAGTCCATCTAATCGGCAAAATAATTCGGCACTCATCTCCAATACAATTTGTTTTGCCTTAACAGTGGTGAAGCAAGGCGAGCACGGGTCAGCTAGTATAGTATATATATGTATACACATATACGTCGTCAGCAGTTCTATACAGAACCAAGCCTAGCTTCTCGCAACTATTTGTGTGTGCGTGTTATTTTTCCGATGAAATGGAAGGGACCTACAGTTTTTTGGCGACTCCGAACGGCGACTTGAGAAGCTCCTCATGACAAATGATACTCTTTGATTGCTTGTCAGACATTCGAAAGAGCTGGTACCCTGAAAAAACTTTTAGGTGTTTGCTGGGATTGAACCCGGGCAGCATGCGTAGTAGTCCAACGCACTAACCACCGCGGCCACGGCAACCACAATTACCTGCGTAGATTAGTTACTGCATGCTCCCCAACCGCATGAGTAAGCTCCATTATTTAAATATTAGCTTCGTTGACTTTAATTTGAAAAAAATTACAATAGAAACTAAACTACAACTATGTATTACACTATCTTACTAATATATTATAAATCAGAATGTCACGCTTTTACCTGTCAATTTTCTGAGACGATTAACACAATAACTAACACACACAATAAAGTAAAACTTCGTATTCCCGTTCTTTAACATACAGTGCGAGCGATAGGCCGATTTTTAAATTAATTTATTCGCAATATTATTTAAATATATGCAAAAATAAAAACACTCTAACAAATGCCACTTTCTTTATTTATTCAAACTACAAATACTTAGAATCCACACTTGTGGTCCCGCCGCAAACACAGTGCCCACCTCTTTCGAATGCCTGACAAGCATTTGTCACGATGATGATGATGATGATGATGATGATGATGATAATGATGTCTGTCTGTCTGTCTTTCAGTGTGTCTGTCTATCTATCTATCTATCTGTCTGCCTGTCAGTCTGTCTGTTTGTCTGTCTGTCTGTCTATATTAATTGACCGAATTGATTCGTATTCACATTTCACCTGAAACTACGAAATTTTGTATGACAGGTAAAAAAAGATGCTATGTTGCATTCTATGTTTATTTAGAAAAACGTACTCTGAACATTTTACTAAAATCGGTTGGGTAGTTTTCGAGTCTATAAAAGACAAACAAACATACATATGTTATGTACATACATTAATTTTTATATAATTATAATAATTTATAGGATTAATTTAATAAACACTTATTTTATAATACATTTGTATTATATTTATATTTTTGTAGTTTGCGGTGGTGTACATCTGTATACCACCGCGTCTTGTAACCAACTCAGAATATGTTTGTTTTTGTTTATTAACTTTTAACAAGAACTATTTATTTTTATATAGTTTGCGTTTTAAAACCGTCTGTCTTTTTATAACAATATTAATTTATATTTTGTTTGAGGTGGTATAATAAGAAAAATCCGTACTCAAATATAGAAATTTGAGTAGCATGTGGAAGGATCAAAAGAAAGTGCGAGTGCACTTGTCCTGGAAAAACATATGGTGTTTGAAAAGAAATGTTGAAGTGAAGGTAAGGTATGCATACTTATGAATGCAACAGCTTGCATAGATGTTTACTAGGGTGGGTCAAAAAACTAAATTTCGTCCGATCGTTTTGGAATAGCAACCAAAATGTGACCCCACCATCTAATATGCGTGTACATATTTTTTTTAATTTTTTATGTCTAGTCGCTCTACCCGCGCATTTCATTTGAAATAAGTGATATTTTGTAAAATATGCCAAAAAAGTGTTAATTTTATCATTACTCGTAATTTTGTTTTCAAATAAATAATTGGGAACGTTATATTAAAAATGAAAGCATTTATAGTATTTACGACTCTTTCGAGCAAAGAAGAAATAATTTTCGGATTAATTAGGGATCGGAGACAAAATTGATAATAGGTAGCATATACCCATTAGTACAGCAAAAAAAAACACGGTAATGGGAACAAAAAACTTCAAGTATTTCGTAGTAAAAATAGGGCTTACAAGAAAGATAACAGCAATTCTAAGACGACCAACCTTGTCCAAAACGTGTGACCGATACTGCGTATCTGATAGAGCTGCTGCAGCGATTGCATCAGCTGTGCCATATGACACCCAGTCACAGTCAACTATTGAATAAATAAAAATATTTCGATAAATCGAAATAACGTCGTGAAAGAGCAAATCTTCGTAACGCACTCTGTGTTAAGGACAGTTGTTTAAATATTCCAACATTTTATTTTGATGGCAGGAAGAACAACACATTATAGACTTTCGAAAAAGGTGCAGAAAGATACCTCCAAGCTAACGTCAAAGGGCATCAATGAACCACGTTCAATTTATATTAGCTACGCGATTGACGAGACGTCTCAGCCCATCGAACTCGCTATATTACCATTGCTTTCTTCTCAAAATATTTACTTGAAATAGGTACACAAAAGCTGTGAACTGCGATGGAACAGCGATAAATACTGAAAAGAAAGGCGGTATAATAAGACTTGTGAAACAACGTTTAAGTCAACCCCTACAATGGATCATATATTTGCTACATATGTATGAAGGAACCACCTGCCACCTGTTTCTACACTTAGATGGTACAAATACTGGACCAAATTTTTATGCAGGGAGTATTGGAAACCTTCTTGAAGACGGTGAAAGAAAACCTATTGTGCAGTTTGAAAAGTTAGAATGCTGTTGACATCAAAGACTTAACCATCTACTCCAAGAAAATCCCAAACAGTTGTTGTTTGACAAATAAGCAAATACTATTTCATATGGTAAGGGATAGGACATATAGGAAATACTTTAAGAGAGATCAAAGCTACCTTTATCAGATAGCATCGGCTGTCATAAATGGCGAATGCTCTTCCTACCTAGCATACAGATTTCCAGGAAAGATGCCACACGGTCGTTAGATGAGAAAGTTTCTAGTTCTCGATATCTTCCAGCTCATCTAAAGAAAGTTATAGATCCAGTTATTAAGCGCAATCGTTTGTTTGCACATCCTGAAGATATTTAACTATAAGTGATTTAGATCCTCAGAAACACATTCGAGTACTTTCTGGCAGGAGAATTTTAAAGGCAAGGCTAAAGAATGATTTTGATCCTAGACAAACATGTTAATGCAAAGTCATAGCCTGGCAACAAGAGTATCAACGGCTTCCTGTTCTTCCAGATATTATAGATGAAAACTGATTTCCCTAGTGAAATCAGGAGGTGTGACATAATACCTTTCCTAAGACTTTCATGTCACACTCCGGCTGTAGAACGTTTTGTTAAAACGGTAACAGAGTCTTCGATACAGTTTTGCAAAAGAAAAACTCCATAGAACTCACCAAAGCAAAAATGAGTTCAAGAAGATTTATGCTAAAATTTGTGAGCAAGATAGATTTTAAAGTTCTCACTAACTAATTTTTTAATATTTTTATTGAGACTTATGCTTATTATATAATATTATATATATACTTATATTAATTTTAATAAAAAAAGGTTTTTGTTCATTGTTATTCTTATCTCTTATCTTCCTAAAAAAATTCAAAACTTTTTTTTAGGGTGAAATTAAAATGGCATTTTACGAAAAATATCGAAATTTTCAAAATCAATGCGCGGGTAGAAGGAAGGTACGAAGAAATGTTTTTTTACGCTTTTTAGAATCTCTTAGGTATGGGTCAATCTTTTATCACTATTCCAAAACAAAATAAGAAAAAAAAAAATGTTTTTTCATACAAAAGTGACCCACCCTAATGTTTACCTCTTTTAAGCTCTGACTGGGTTACCGTAGTATATATGACATATCGCCGCAAATTGGAGAGCAATACCCGTAGGGTCACAAGCTGCTGATTTAAAAAAAACACAATTTGTTGAACGAAATAAAGATAATATTGTTTGCAAAGTGAACACGGCCTCGATTTTGGTGAAATTTTAGTATGACGAAAAAGGCATTTTTTCGAGAATTTTGATTTGTCTGCATTTTAACTGTGAGTGAGTTTTGGTAGAGTACAGATGTGTTTTTGTTCAGCTGATTCGAATTTGCATTCTAATAAATCATATTCCATAGACAAGTGAAAAAAGTGCTTGATTTGCTCATAAGAACGAGTATTTAAAATAATTCTACCCGTTTTGTGCATACTTGTGGCGGTAAGTCAACTCTTTTTATCAATTCTTTAACCCTAGATTACTAACCTTCTTCGAATCGACTACACTTGTTCCAATTTCTCTTGTTTTCTTTCCGCCCAGTACTCTAATCTCGCCCATTTCCCATATATGCTTGTTTAGTGTTGATCTCTCAAAGGTGACACAATTATTGCGAGTATTTACGCCGCCGTTATAAAGATATAACCACTTTCCGTAGTCGAATCGACGAAGGTTAGTAATAGTGTTACTTTTTGAAAACTGGAGATAGTCAATTTTTTGTTGGTTTTCATATAAATTGCATGGATTTCACTGTTTTTTTTTTACAATTTAACGATTCGAAAAGCGTTTTAGAATGCCGGAATGAATTATAGTCTATATATTGCCGGGACCTTCATGCTCCTGCCAAAAGTTAATATATCCTTTGACATGTTTCGATCTCTTTATTACAAATTACATCATCGCTCAAGTCCTAAACGAAACTAGTACAGTAATTCAAACTCAATTCGGACGGTATACCAGAATGTGGTTTACGCAGTCACCTGCTAAAAAGCTGAAATTAAGGCAGCCCTAAAAGACAATCATTTAACATGCCAAGCAGTTATATCACAATTCATAACAATTACGCTGCAAGTTTAGAATGTATGTATATCCGCAACAAACCCGCTAAATATGACATTAAGCTTGTAATGATACGTGACAGTGTTACAAAAGTCGATTTCGGTTTCGGATCAAATTCAGGCGGCTTACCATTACGAGAACTCTATGTGACAAAGCGAACCAAATCTATGTATATGTATATGGATCAAACTTGAACATTACCACCGACAACTGGTTTACCTCAGTGCCGCTAGCAAGCGCATTACTAAAAGAGCCATAAAAATTAACATTAACACCTGAACTTCAAAATTTCTGACCAGAACCATCTGAAATAGGTAAAAGATGCACCAAGTTCAAACACAATATTGATGGGTGTCACACTTGCATTTAAAATTCAAATAAAATATCGATTTTCTTGTTAACAGTTAATATGTTATATTAACTATTTATATTAATAACAAATTTTCATGAAGTTCACTGTTGTTTGATTTTTTAATGACCTTTTTTTAAACATTAATTTATTTTGAGGTGCCTATTGAATTTCTCAAAAAAGTCTGAAATATACCCGATTTTATTTTTGTTTTTTTATATTTTTCATAACGGTAAATAGGTAAGTTCTTATAACACTAAGAAAATACATGTATCTCTAAATACTTTCACAAGAAATAAAAATTAATATTCCGTCGTCTAATCGACGAACGTTCTACATTGTCAATGAACACATACCGCAAAATGTCAGCGCAAGCCAAGAAGATATGGGAATGCACTGTTTGTCGGGGAAAAGAGAAAGAGCGTGAGGAGGAAAACAACCAAAAGGTTAAGAGAGCACGACCAGCAGACTCTACTCCCAAACAAACAACAAAAGAGAGGGAATCCCCAGACCTGCCCCTGCCCCAGCGTTGCCAGGTTTTGGTGGAAGAAATTGCCTTTTTTTTTGCACGAAAACGTTTAACGTTTCATTTTCCCCGTTTTTCATTTACTTTCGATTTCGTTAATTTTCTAATAAGACACTACTTTTTATACAGTCCTATTTTGTTTATTAACAGATCAATAGCACTTACAGTATATAAATAACTGAAAAAATCATGTTGTATATATGTACATATGTACTTCATTCAATAATGGTTCTTTCTATGGTTATAAGAGTAACAAAATATAAAACTAAAAATAAAAAACAGACAATTAAAAACTTAAGAGGAAGTTCATTAATCACTTAATTTTAGTATTAAAATATTTTAAGGGAGCAAATACATTTTTTAAAATGAAACAGGATATCGTTTGTCAAATACAGTGGCAAAAATTCATAGTCAGATAAAGCCGACAATAAAAGTTTTTATTCATCTACACAACCTAAAATATAATTTTTGCTATTCATAGTTACCTTATAGTCGTCTTTAAACTTATAGCCAGTTCGAAATTTAAAATGAGCCAAACGTTTCTCATATCGTATATTTTGACGCTTGGGTTTGTTCGTTCAAATCACTTTACAAAAACATACCAAAGTCGATACTAGCTAATACACGGGCAAAAATGTGTTTACGAATAACGAACAGTTATAGCCGGCTTTTTTATTTAGTGCCGGCTGTAACTATAGTCGGCTATAGGCACTATTCATGGGGTAACTATGAATTTGCGCCTATGTATTTTGTTTTTAACCAGAAATTGTAAAGCATCCATTAAACCGAGTGTACATTTTTTGCATCATTCGTAATATAGAACCATCAATGGGAACAAAACTGATTCGTTGTATTGGAAATTCGCTAAATCGGATGTTTGTTAAACTGCACGTCCACTGTATATAGAAAGGGTTGAAGTCAGTGCCGCATGTGCTGTGGCCAACCTTCAGCCAACAGCAAATGTGAGATTATGTGCCTAAAATTGTTTGCATTGACGCACTGTATTCCTGTGTTTATATATTTAATCTATTGCTTTACTTAATAGTATTTATTTATTGAAAATATCAATGAATGGAAACATTTTTTAACGCAGTTCATTTTCCCCGTTTGTAATCTTTTCAACTAAAATAAATTAATGAGAAACAAAACAACAAAAATAAATTACCTTTTCCTTTAAAAAGTAACTAAAAAATTAAAATTAAACGCAAATGAAAAAAATTTGAAAATAATTTGTTAACAAAAACTGACAAAGGGCAGAAATCATAAACTGACAGATGAAGGAACACTTTTGCGCGTGAAGTGATATGTAGTTCATTGAGTGGATGCCCTCAGCTTTGAAAGGATTTTGAACTTCAAATGGATGTGTTTACAAAGAATCTTTTTAAAAATATTTAATGAAAATATTTTAATAGTCTTAAATTGAATGTTTTCTCTTTTTAAATTTTACTTAATAAGGGGGACAGAGGTTTATACAGGGGGGACAAACAGCATTTTGGTATGAAAAAGGGGGACTTGTCCACATGAAGGCGATGTGGAAGAAATTTACTCATATCCAGATAAGAAAAACCGGCAAATGAGAAACATTATTGTATGTTTCACAAGAAAGCACACTAAATATGCAGAAAGCGAAATCAAAACGAAACGTTAAATTTTCTGAACTGTGCAGGTTACAAAGGTCTGACAACACCATATATGCCAATCAAAATGTTTACATAAATGATCACTTGTCCGCGCACTTCAAAAAACTACTCTGGCTCACGAAAACAAAGGCCAAAACAGTTGGTTGGAAGTATGTGTGGTTCCGAAACTTCAAAGTACTAGCCAGAAAAAGCGATGAGCATCGCATCATAGAAATAGAGACGGAAGATGATTTAAACAAACTCGAATGAACAATGCAGTAGCGGCCCTAAAATTGAGCACAAAATTAATGAAAAGAAAGGAATGAATTTATTAACGTAGAATTTAAAAACATAAAAACAATTGATGAAACTGAAAGCTTTATTGATAACAATTACAAATTATACTGCTTATTTTTAAATATAAGGTCACTAAGAAAGAACTGGAATGCGTTAATGTTGTATATTGAAAAGTTTATACATAAAATCGATGTGCTTATTCTCTCTGAAATAAACATTTCTTCAGAGAAAATAATTTTTATACAATCAATGGATATAATAAAGAGTTTTTCAATAGAAACAAAAGACAAGGTGGAGGGTTAGCAATATACCTAAGAGAGGATATAATATATGAAAGGCATAACAGAATTAGTGATGTCTATGAAAATATATCGGTTAGCATTCAACGAAATGAATTTATGGCGTCAATTATTGCAGTGTACAGACCTCCCCATGAAAATGTAAACGATTTTATTCATGAACTGAGCGACCACATCGATCTATCAAGGAATATAAAAACATGATGGTTATAGGTGACGTAAACATTAATGTCGAATCGAATGAGTCTTGTGTAAATAACTACTTGACAATGATAGCATCAAAAGGTCTCCTAAATAGGCCGCCGGGCAACGGTCGCTATGTCACTTCCTATGGCTTCCCCCTTCCATTCAGTCCTGTATCTGCGTTGTGCTCTTACAGGTTGGATCGGTTGGTCGCGGCCGAGGGTCTGTGTCATGGCTTCCGGCCAAAGTTGAGCAACGAGGGGAGTAAACCCTATTTAACAAGTCCCTAATCCACGGTGGAACAGCATACGCTAAAGGATGCATGGCTAAGAGGGAGTTTAGTCTCGAGTCTGCGAACTCCGGATACCTGGCGTCTCTGGTTTCAGTTCAGCCTTCCCACGGCATACCGGGCTCTGCCGTGGGCGACCTCCTTTCCCGGACACTCGTGGGAATAATTGATTCTACAATAAATAATAATTCACAGACAGATGCATCTATAAACGCATCATCTTCTGGTGTAGCTAGCGAGCAACCAGTCGTACCACCCTCCCGAGACGCTACTGTGCCCTCAACGGAAACCACTCAAGCTGCTTGTGTGCACACAGTGGACCCCAACCAATTGACTGCGGTCGAGCAGCCAAACCCCACTGTTGGTATGGAAGGCGATGTCATACGGACTCCTTCTATAACCCCCAAAAGAGCCAGAAGTGTAGAAGTTGACGCTATGTCCTCCGCCTCTGACTCCGACATCGCCCTATCACAATTCGACACCTGTAGTGTCATCTCGAAAAAATCCGGTTGTACCGCCATTGGTGTAAAAATTGGCGAGATGATCATCTCCGAAAGTGGCTTTGTCAAACTCAGCGCTGCTGAACGTAGACGCTTCAAGAAAGCTCTAAAGAACGGGGAAACTAGAGAACGAGCTCTAGAGTTGGCTAAGGTAGCCCCCCCGAGGCAGCCAGAAGCAAAAAGGGGCCGGTCAGAGGACCACACCCCACCTGCTAATTCCGCCAAGAAGGCAAAGATCGTCCCCAACCCGGACAAACCTAGTTTCAGCCAGGTTACTAGTTGCGTCCGAATTGGCGTCGTTCCTACCGACTTGGCCAACTGCCCTCTCTCCCAAGAACAAATGGCTCTGTTCGAGGAGGCGGTCATCGACATCTCGATAGAGCTGTGCGAAGGCGATGTCAAGCCCCAGTTCGCCAGCTCTCTCCGTAAATCGGGATGGTTGCTTTTCATTTGCTCGGACAGTGATACTGCCGAGTGGATGCGCAACTTTTTCAGCAGCATCAAAGCTAAATGTGGTCTGGACGTGATGCTTGTGGAAGAGGGATCCTTCCCGAAACCACACGTCATCCGAGGGTTCTTTCCACAGAGCCTAGAGCTGTCTGACGAGAAGATCCTTGCTACCATCCGTGCACAGAACAAGGATCTGCCTACCAAATCCTGGAAGGTCGTGCACCGCATTGAAAAGGACACACTCCTCCACCTTGTCCTCTCCATCGACGATGCGTCCTTCAATAGGCTCCTCGCCCTTAAGGGCAAAAAAGCCTACCGCTTTAGCCACGTTAGGTTGATCCTTAAGAACACCGACAAGGTTTCAACAGGGACTGGCAGCGGAAAACCTCCTCCACCCATGGTGGCCAAAAACACGCAGCTTGCTGCACCCCACGATCGCCCTTCGATGAGCAGCGCCGCCGGGCATGTTAATCCCAGGGTTGTTGCGAAGCCAATCAACTCGCAGCTTGCTGCACCCCGCGATGGCCCTTCGACGGGTTGTAGCTAAGACAACGGCTTCAGCAAAGGACCGGTCTAGGGATCGTCCTGCTCAGCCGCTTTTCGGAAAGGGAAAGGCCCTAAAAAAGCCCAACTCCTCCGACAGGCCACCCAACATCAGCCACAATGAGCACCCTTAAGGTGCTACAGGCGAACCTGCATCACGCGAAGGGTGCGTCCGCAACCCTTAGCAAGCGGTTCGCCGAGGAGAAAATAGCCCTGGGTTTAATTCAGGAACCCTGGGCTATAGGCGGACTTATACGAGGTCTCAAACAAAATGACTGTAAGTTGATTTATAAGCTTGGGGAGCAAGTGCCTAGGGCCTTACTAACTTTCTTCCCATTCCCGAATTTATCAGCAAGGACTTAGCGGCCATTATCGTCGAGATTCCGACGGTCAGGGGAACACACAACATCGTGTTTGCTTCGGCATACTTCCCCGGAGACTCGGACCAAATTCCACCAGTAGAGGTCCGAAACTTGATCGACTTCTGCCGGACAAACAAACACCACTTCATCATCGGCGTGGATGCCAATGCGCATCACACTATTTGGGGAAGCAGTGACATTAACAAACGAGGTGAGTCCCTTTTAGATTATCTAATGAGTAGTCATATTGATATATTAAATAAGGGATCAAAACCCACCTTCATTAACGCGATTCGTGAAGAGGTATTGGACCTCACACTCGCGAGTCCGTTTATCGCAAACTCTGTTATAAACTGGCATGTGTCTGATGAGGCCTCGTTGTCTGACCATCAACACATCAGATTTGACATACCTGGTCAAATGACTCAGGCACCTGCCAGATTTATTCCCAAACTAACCAACTGGGACAGATATCGTGAAAACGTTATCATAAACTCAGAAATGCTAGTTGCGTCTATCGGTTCTATAAGAGACATTGACGAAGCTGCATACCAATTAAAAGATGTGTTATTGACCTCCTTTCATAGCAGCTGCGTCACAAAAACCAGTACGAACAGTCGCAAGGTTCCCTGGTGGAATGACCAGCTTAATTCGCTTCGAAAGAATGTCAGGAAACTTTTTAATCGTGCTAAGCGAATGAAAAGGTGGGAAGAATACAGGTTCACTCTCACACTTTAAAATAAAGAACTCAGAAGATCTAAGCGAGAGTCATGGAGAAGACACTGCGAAAACATTACTGACATGCCGGTAGCAGCCCGTCTTCATAAAGCTCTAGCTAAGGATCACACAAACTGTGTAGGGTTACTTAAGAAAGCTGATGGTACCTTCACAACGAACCGAACAGAATCTCTTGAAACCTTGCTTCAGGTCCACTTCCCCGGTTCGTCCATTAATAGTTTAACCACAAATTCTATTCTTACAGATCATAGGGTAGCTGTTGAGAGTAGAACAAACAGTTTATCTGGCAGGTTATTTAGCCCAGATAAAATTAAATGGGCGATAGGCTCATTTAAACCTTTTAAGGCGCCTGGTGGAGATGGTATATTCCCAGCACTTCTCCAAAAAGGGCTGGAACTTATACTACCTGCACTTGTCGCTTTATTTAGAGCCAGCTACAATTGGTGCTATATCCCACTCTCTTGGAGGGAGGTTAATGCAGTTTTCATTCCTAAGTCAGGTAATAAACCAAGTGAGCTGCCTAAATCCTACCAGTCTAACCTCCTTCCTTTTAACGGCCATGGAAAGACTACTGGACATTCACATTAGAGGTACGTTAGATAGGTCTTCTCCTCTACAATCTAGTCAATATGCGTACAGAAAAGGTAAATCCACAGAGCATGCTCTCCACCATCTTGTCAATAAGATAGAGGGGGTTCATCGCTCTAAGGATATTGCCCTCTGTGCCTTTCTTAACATTGAAGGTGCCTTCGACAACACTGGATATGACTCAATTTCAAGAGCCATTCGCCAAAGAGGTATCGAAGAATCGACCAACAGCTGGATTAGGACCATGCTGGAAAGTCGTATTATAAAATCGACTTCAGGAGATATTTCGGTGGCGGTAACGGCAATCAAAGGCTGCCCACAAGGGGGCATCCTTTCTCCTTTGCTATGGTCCCTCGTCATCGACGATTTGCTTGCTGAACTACGCAACTCGGGATATGAAGCTATCGGCTACGCTGATGACCTTACGATCACAGTGAGCGGTAAATTCGATTCCACCATCACGAGTTTGATGCAAAGTTCACTACAAATCCTTTCAGAATGGTGCAACAGGGAAGGGCTCTCAGTTAACCCCTGTAAAACCGTTCTAGTGCCTTTCACGAAGAGAAGAATCATTAACTTGGGTCCAATCATCCTGAAAGGCACCACACTTGAGTATTCCAATGAGGTCAAATATCTGGGAGTTATCTTAGATAAGCGTCTCACTTGGAATCCTCACCTCAACTCTATAATAAACCGTGCAACTAGGGCCTTATGGGCAAGTCGTCGACTGTATGATAGAGCTTGGGGTCTCAATCCAAAAATTATACACTGGTTGTATACCATGATGGTCAGACCCATCATTTCGTACGGAGCCTTAGTTTGGTGGCCTAAGGTTCTCGAAAAGACCACAGCCAAGAAGCTTGATAAGCTTCAACGCATGGCGTGTCTTGGTATAACCGGTGCCATGCGCACCTGCCCTTCAGCAGCTCTAGAAACTATAATTGGCATATCGCCATTACAGATCTTCATTAGGAAGTCAGCCGCTAGAAGCGCTATTAAATTTCAACTTATTCGTAAGTACAAACCAGGTAGCCTTACGGGTCACCTTAATATTATCAACAGCATTCCCGATCAGGACATGCTTTGCACTGTCGCTGACTTTATGATAAGTGAATATTGCTTTGGCAGAAAATTCGAAGTTCATATTGGGGAACGTACCACGTGGTCAAACGGAGGACCCACGCTAGACCCAAAAAGTCTAATATGGTACTAGTGGCGGCGCGTGAATAAAAAATGCAGTCGTTCAGTTTATTTATTTTTTTTTTTTTCCTATATTGCAATTTGACATTTTTATGTACATTTGAAGTAAAATCATACAGACCAATCTCGCTTCTTCCAGTCGTATCAAAAATTTTCGAGAGGATATTACTAAGGCGTCTCCAACCGGTTATAGAAGAAAATAATCTAATCCCTGACCACCAGTTTGAGTTCAGAAGTAAGCATTCGACGATTGACCAGGTGCATAGAATTACTAACGTAATCGAAAAAGCACTAGAAGAAAAAAAGATATGCTCAGCCGTATTTCTTGACGTCTCGCAAGCCTTTGATAAGGTGTGGCACGATGGCTTGAAATGCAAATTACGACAAGTACTCCCCGTGTACCTATACGAGATTTTGGATTCATATCTCGGAAATAGACTGTTCCGTGTTAGAAATGGAAACGAATACTTAGAGCTCAAAGAAATTTCGGCCGGCGTACCGCAAGGAAGCGTTCTGGGGCCGCTTCTTTACCTGATATATACTCGTGATATACCGAAAGACGATGGCACTATGCTTGCTACGTTTGCCGACGACACCGCTATCCTAGCAGTAGGTAAAACAATCGAGGAAACGACTGCCAAACTGCAAAACGCATTGAATAAAGTAAATGAATGGACGAGGGACTGGCGGACGCCCTTAACGGAACTAAATCTGTTCACGTGAATTTCACTTATAGAAAAATTAATGACTTGCCAATTTTTATAAATTTGGCCCGAATTCCCATTGCAAATGAAGCCAAATACCTGGGAATGACACTTGACGCAAAGCTGAAGTGGAATCCGCACGTGAAAATGAAACGTACAGAATTAGAAATCAAATATAGAGAAATGTACTGGCTGATCGGGAAACATTCCCACCTCAGTACCGAGAACAAACTGCTTTTATACAAGCAAGTGTATCGATTGATAGTTGGCTATGTCAATTGAATAGACGTGTCTTTGAATTGCTCCTGACATTTAAGCCTTTTTAACCGGTTACTTTATAGTAAAGTATTAGAAAAAATTGTTTCAAATCATTGTTTTGGGTTTCTTTTTATTCGGCTGTAATTTTGTGTTTTAATTTCTTGTGTGTTAAAACAAACGAATAAAATAAAAATATATTTTCCACCTCACGGCAAAACAACTCAGCTCAATATGACAACACGGCTGCAAGCACTACAAAAAGAGAAAGCAGCCTCTAATCTGGAAAAATCACCCGCTTTTAATAAAAAGATACAGGATAGTAATTCTAATAAACTATCTGATACGCATAGGGAATGGCAAGCTAATTTGATGGCGAAATTTACCTCATTACTTTCTGAGTTTGAGCAAAAAATAAAAAAAGAACTAAATCAGGCAATATCAGAATTGAACTTAAGAGTACAGCAGTGTGAAAATCAAATCTCAGTCATCACAGAAGAAAACAAAAGTTTGATGGCCAAAGTAGAAGACCTGCAGCGCAGAGAGCGTCTCTCTGATGTTATTGTTCGTGGTGTCCCCTTTAATGCGAATGAGAATGCCATTGACTTAGCAAAGATAATCGCCAAAACACTTAATGTTCAAATTTCGCCCAACATCGATGCATTTCGTCTGTCAACAAAGTCCAACGATCGCCCTCTCCTAATTCGTCTCTCTTCACATGTGGAACAGAATGCACTATTGTCAGCATTTCGCGCCAAAAAAGGGCTAACAACAGCACAGCTGGAACACAACTCCCATGCGCACACATCCAATATTGAAACTAGCAGTGCTCGAATCTATTTAAATGAGAGTTTAACTCCGGCGAATAGTTCTCTTTTACGACATGCACTCCGACTGCGAAAGGAAGGATTACTGTTCTCTGTGAGAACGAGGAATGGGAACGTTTTCGTTAAAAAGAGCAAAGATGACACAGAGATTAAAATTATGTCAACGACTAATCTCTCGTAATGCTGCGTCCGTCTTCCAATTGTCTTCATCTGAATGCTGCGTCCGTCCACAAAACCAGCTCTCTTCATCTTTAACTATACTTCACTGATCACTTTCACCAACGTCATCTGGAGCAACTCTTCAATGCATAGTTATTTACTCACGTATTTATATTATTTATACTTACTTACTCTCTCTTAAAATTATGAATTTCTCTTATTTTAATCTTTATAATTCTTTCTTTTCTTTTCCCTCTTCCTCTACCTTTCACAATTTACATATTTCCACGTTCAAATGTATGTATGTCTATAATCAAATTTCATTTAATGTTTTGTTGCATATATTTGTTTTACTTTATGTACACGGGCACGATGGCTCGTAATGTGTCAACGCCTGGCGATATGGGCGGAGAATCGGTACAATCACTAATCAGAATATTATCCAATGCCCAAGATGGGTTCAAAATATGTCATCTTAATGCCCGAAGTTTAAATGTATCGAAGTTGGACTATCTGAACCATGTTTTTAATGATTCGGCTGTGGATATAATATGCGTCTCTGAAACCTGGTTTAAGCCTGATATAGCAGATAGTTTATATAACATCTCAGGATATAATTTATTACGCAATGATAGGATTACAGACACAACTGGGGGTGGTGTTGCTGTCTATTGTAACGCATCGCTTTGTACCAAAGTAATTGCAAGATCAGTAGGGGGAGGCATAGAATACCTTGTTGTGGAAGTAAGTGACAGAAATTTAAAATGCGTTGTAGGGACTGCTTACAACCCCAATCGAAGCTATTCTCCAGAGCCTTTTTTTTCTGTTGTTCAAAATATTTCTGCTTGCTATGAACACATTATCTTAGCCGGTGATTTTAATGCCGACCTCCTTAAAACTGATTCGCGAACCCTTCAACTTTTAGACTGTGTTGCTGCGTCTGGACTGGCTGTGTTAAATTTGTATGCAACTCGTTTTGCCCCAAATGCATCTCCAAGCCTTCTTGATCTGTTCATTGTAGCTGACTGTGCGAATGTAGTACTGCAAGATCAACTGTCATTGGAAGGTGTATCGGATCATGATCTGATTTTTTGCACATACAACCTTGATTTTCTGCGTACAACTATCCCTTTGTCATTTCAATTTGATGATGTGCAAGTATACTTGTCCAGGCCAGTTGGATTGATTGAAGATCTGGTTTATAGGCTCAATGAAGACCTAAGAAATATATATGACTGGTCAGTAACCAATTGTCTTATGCTCAATCCAGCTAAGTCTCAAGCAATCATTATTTCAAAAAAACATTACACTGTCGATTTTTTACCGCCAGTATTTATATCAGATATGCCACTCAAGTTTGTGGATAAAGTTAATAACTTAGGATTCCGCATAAACGGTTCTCTTTCCGCTACTGACCACATTAATTTTGCGATTGGACGTATCTATGGTGCACTCCGAAAATTATGGCTGTCAGCGGCCTTTACTCCCGTTGAAACAAAGTTAAGGCTAGTTAAGACCCTTCTTGTGCCAATAATTGACTATGCTACAGTTGTTTATTGTAAGCTTGACTCGCAGTCTGAGCATAAGTTGCGTGTTGCATTTAATGACATGGTCAGATACGTTTATGGTCTCCGCAGATTTGATCACATATCAAATTACCATCGACTTATTCTTGGGTGTTGTCTTAAAGAATTTTTAGATGTGAGATGTTGTATTTTTATGCACCAGATAGTCCAGAACCGATTACCACCATATTTATTTCAGAAGATACAATTTGCGCAATCATCTAGGACATATAATCTTATTACTCCTGCCTCTGAATATTTAAATACCTCGCGTCTGCTTTTTGTCCACGTCGCCAGACTTTGGAATTCACTTCCCACGCATGTGAAACAAATATCTGGAACAAAACCATTCAAGACAGAAATTTTGAAATATTTCAATCAGCCTTAATACTCGTAAATATATAATGATCTACATATATACATTTTCCTTGCCCCTTTCTTTTATTTCCCTATCCACAATTTTCCTTTTAATTAATATAATAATAAACAAATTTCAATACAAACATATGTACATATCTCCCCTTTTTCTGCCTATTAGTTATAAGTTAGTTATAATTATAATTGTAAATAACCAATGTCAATATTTAACTTTATAATGTACTATAAAAGACTTGAATCTTACTTGCACTTCCGAATAGTAATTATAATAAATTGAATAAATTGAAAATTGAATTGAAAAAAAAAAAAGTGCCAAAGCCGGTGTGGTCCTACGGTATACAACTTTGGGGTTGTACCAAGAAAACAAATGCCAATATTTTACAGACCTTTCAAAATAAAGTGCTTAGAGAAATTGTCCAAGCACCGTGGTATGCTAGAAACGACGATATCCACAGGGATCTCGGAATTCCGACAATCGAAGCTGAAACTAGAAGCTTCGCGCGAAAACATAGAAACCGACTAATCGGACATGTTAATAATACAGTCCTACTTATTTTGGATGAGAGCAATTTATTGCGCCGACTACAAAGGACAAAACCTTTCGACTTGGCGAGATAAGGATTAACCGCATCTAAATTGCGGAATATGCAGGATCTTTCATTGTAAAGTAACCTGCCAAACGTTTATATTTCGTGATAGAAAAATTGCTTGATAAGTAGTAGTTGCAGTATCTAACAAATTTATATCGAAGGGAGGTGTTTTTGGTCAGTAAGAATCTGACACTACTATGAGCACGCGCTTGCTATTCTCATAGTGTCTATGGAAGATTTTCACCTACCCTCGGGGAAAAAAAAAAAAAAAAAAAAAAAAAAAAAATTAATGTACATAGCTATTACTTATGCATATTCTTAGTCAAATCTTCTTGATTTATTCAAAAATATTTTTATTACACTTTCATTTCATTACAACTGCTTTTCTCGCCAAAGGATTTTTTTTCAATTGAAACGTCTGTTAACCTACTTTGCCCAATTAATGTTCTGTAATATGGCTTTAATCTTTTAAGTGTGGAAAACGCTCTTTCAGTAGATGATATTGTTAAAGGAAATGTATGTTGTGTGTAGTATGTGTAGTATGTAATTGAGGAAAAACTGAAACCAGATCATCACTCCGAAGTTTTTCAAAAAATTGCTTACCATTCAAATTTGGAAAACATCTTGTTGTTCATAAATAACAACATTTATTTTTTCAAGCTAACGTATAAAGTGTTTACTTCGCAAGAGAATTCAGAAAGCTTAATTTGAATCTAATTAAATAATTAATCATTTTCATACTTCCACTCAAAAAAAGCTCAATCCACAGATCCATTCTTTCCCATTTCGTTCATATTCTTCTAGCACGAAAAAAACAAAGGCAACATACAAGAAACAACAACAACCAACACCTTAACATTTTTCAGCCATGGTGCATACACAATGCCTTTGGAGGAACTAAGTTGTTTATGGAGACTTACTGTTATGGGGATTTGATTAGCTAAGTACTTTGTTTTGATAAATTTTATCAGCGATTTGTTGGCTTTTTGCTAATAAAAGAACACTACCATCTTTCAGTATGGATATATTGTCATACTCAGTACTAATGGCATCAATTGATTTTCTTAAGACGAAAATACTTACAGATGAGATGGGTTTGTCGTCACTTTTGGCTGATATTACAACAAAATTCGGGTTGTTGGTCTTACGAACAGTGGGTAACTCTGGGTATTCAACCGGCGAAATTCCACGTTTATTTTTCTTTGCCCTCGGTTGTCCAGAGGACATATCGGATAGTATGTCAAACTGGTTCCCGGGCTTGTTTTTCGGCCCCGGTGGGCCCATGCCGTATTTATACAAGCGAAGTAAGAAAGGATTTATTTACCACGAGGTTTGGGTTAGAAAAATAGAAATAGAAGAAGAAGAGAATTTGGCACGTAGTAGTCCCGCTTTATAACCTAGGACATCTTTTTCGTTGCAAAGTGTCCATCGTTGTGTACGCTCCGCAGAAACTCGGCTTGCATCCTCTTTGGTACGTACAGTAGTTTTCTTCCCTCTTCATCAACCTTGAAAATAACACCTCTTTCACTTATAAATTTTCATGCGTGCTGTGCTCTAATAATTTCTTAAAGAGGCAAACATTTTCATCGTCTTCTTGCGCCTTGATAATCCTGGTCAGGACCTCACCTTTTACCACACCAACCTCATTTCGACTCAGTGCATCCGCGTGACGCATTTTTGAAGAACTTCAGTGTTCCAGCACGAAATCGAATTCCTGACATATCAGCACCCATCCGGCGATTCGTGAAGAAAACTATTTTCTTTCCATCGTGCCTTTAAATGCTGCACAGTCTGTGACGATTTTGAACTCGATTCCCAGAAGGTAGTGTCGAAATTTCTTTAAAGCGGTAACTACGGCTAGAGCCTCCAACTCGTAGCTACTATAATTTTGCTCCGCCGCCGAAGTTTTCTTACTATAATAAGATACAGGAAAAAAGTCTTTACCTTTTTTTTGGAGTAAAACAGCGCCAAAGCCCAATTTCGAGGCGTCCGTATGAAGCTCCGTTTCAGCATCCGGGTGGTATAACATAAGCACTGGTGACGTTGTCAATAACCTGAATGGATTTAGATGTTTCCGGATTTTTTGATTTTCTTATAGTACGAGTATAAAGTAAAAAGTTTACATTTTGAAACCTTCCGCTAATGTTTTTATTTTTTAAGACCTGTCCCATGAAAACGATGCTACTTCTAGTACTATAAGCACATAAGTAGATTTCAATATTTCATAAACATTATTTATTTAGTTAAATTCAATTTAAATTAAGAAAAGCGATATACAATTTAAAAAAGAATAATTAAGGTCGAAAGAAGATTAAGATTTAAGCTAAGCAACACACGTCTTTGGTAACACGTCGTTCGTCGTTCGTCGTTGTTATCTCGCTCGCCGTTTTATCTCAACTGACACTTCTCTATCTTCTTGATATATAGCGTAAATCACAGTAGCAGCTGAGGTGAAATTGGATCCCACAAATCGGCCATCCTGCATTCAAACTGTCCTCAGCGCACTGTTAGAAAAAATTAAAAGAAAGAAAGGTTAATTAAATATAATCCTCGTCAGATGACGAGCTTAAGTCAAAGTCCGTTTGACGCCAAGGCTTCATTAAGTCGGCACTGGTGGTTGTGATATTCGGTCCCTCATGATAGCCCATCTTTTGTACTTCATATCTGTCGTGATTACCCACGCCGGTAATTTTGTAAGGACCAAGGTACTTTCCCGATATCTTAAGGTTCGCTACAAATTGAGTCCTACGAATTGCTACCAAGTCTCCTTCACTGTATGTCTTTGCTGGCCGCCTTTTCTTGTCGTAAGTCTGACGATTTTCTTCCTGAATCTCTAATATGGCGTTTCGCGCCGCCTGCCGAACTTCCTCCCTTTCGTGAATAAACAGCTCTCTTATTTCCTCATCAATCACGTTAGATGATTCCAGATCTGTATTGTTTTTCATCTTCTTGCCGAACATTATCTCAAAGGGTGTAGCTTTAAGGCTACGCTGCCAGGTTGAATTGATGCATCCTTGAAGTTTGCTGCAATGCATATACCATTTGGTACGAGTACGGAAATTATTATGCGATTAATTCGCTCTACTTGGCTGTTTCCCCTTGGAACGCCTGTTGCGAATACTAGGTGTTGAATCTTTTCCGCCTCACAAAATCTTTAAAAGTATTGCTCGTAAATGCAGGCCCCTATCTGCTATAATTACGGTGACCATCCGTCCCGTATTTCCCGGGACAGTCCCGTATTTCAATAGCCTGTCCCGGTTTTATTTTCGAGAAATACGGGACGTAGAAATGTCCCGTATTTAATTTTTAGTCCCGTATTTTTATACTATTTTATTTAAATATTATTTAAGCATTTAGCCATTTAGCATTTAGTCGATTATCCGGAATTTGTAGTTACGAAAACCCGTTTAACTGCTCAGAGCTGCTTATCCGCGAACAAGACAAGTCCGCGAAAAGGCGAAAGATCGTCACAACTAACGACAGCCGTGATAGCCAAGAGAAAACGTCAAAGTCCTACTAGAGTACTAGTACTATAGTACTAGATTAAATTTATAACCTTTTGTTTTGTTTCGATTCTAGTGTTTATTATAAAGGGTAATTAAAAGGGGAATATTTCATTTAAACTATAATGAACGATGGGGAAAAAAGGAGTACTTAAACGGGGAATGTAGATAAGCGATATGTGCTTAAAAGGGGATTTCAACAAGAATATTACTTTATATCCTTAGGGTTTGGAATAACCGAGGATGCTATGTGGGCTTTGCCCTTCAGAGGGTGATTTTACACCGGGTTTTACTAATATGTACAATCACAGAAATAAAAACCCGAGAAAAATGTTGCATATCTACAGGTTTTATATGTGTTTAAATGCGAACACAGAAATAAGAAGGGGAGTTAATATTGCATTATCATCCAGTTCTGAGCTATGTTTAAAGTTTCAAGTTTTTAGCTCATCGGGAAGTTAGTGTAAAGTCAATTGCAAAATTTGTACCGACAGACAACAAAGCGACCTAATAAAAACGTAGTAAAATTAAGTTTTTGGTTTTGAATTTGTTTTGCCACAATGACTTTATAATTATTTATTGTTATTTTCGCGCTTCAAGCTTTTTTTTTAATAAGCAATTTATGAAACACATAATCCAAAACGAGATGTTTGTAATTTTTTTTCTGTTTGTTTTTTTTTTATTTTTCATTTTTTGTCCCGTATTTCGCTCCAATAAATATGGTCATCGTAGCTATAATCCTAACCGGATTCCCAAATGTAGCTTTTTGGATTTCCAACTTCGCGATTGTTTCTGCCGCCGACGTCGTTTTAGTTGGGTAAATCCAAGTGAACTTCGAGAAAGCATCCACCACGCAGAAAATATAAGTATACTGCTTTCCTATCTTCGTGAGCGGTCCGAGATGATCAACGTGGTATGTGCTTAGCGGCGTACTTTCTTTGTCGGGAAGGCAAAGAAAGCCTTCATGTTTACCTGCTTTCCTCTCTGACAAAATGCAAGCGATGCAGTTGGTTCGCGTTTGTTTCAACTTTTTCATTAAATTTGGCACGTAGTAGTCCCGCTTTATAACCTCGGATATCTTTTTCGTTGCAAAGTGTCCATCGTTATGTACGCTCCGCAGAAACTCGGCTTGCATCCTCTTTGGTACGTACAGTAGTTTTCGTCCCTCTTCATCAACCTTGAAAATAACACTTCCTTTACTTATAAATTTTCATGCGTGCTGTGCTCTAATAATTTCTTAAAGAGGCAAACATTTTCATCGTCTTCTTGCGCCTTGATAATCCTGGTCAGGACCTCACCTTTTACCACACCAACCGCATTTCGACTCAGTGCATCCGCGTGACGCATTTTTGAAGCACTTCAGTGTTCCAGCACGAAATCGAATTCCTGACATATCAGCACCCATCCGGCGATTCGTGAAGAAAACTTTTTTCTTTCCATCGTGTCTTTAAATGCCGCGCAGTCTATGACAATTTTGAACTGGATTCCCAGAAGGTAGTGTCGAAATTTCTTTAAAGCGGTAACTACGGCTAGAGCCTCCAACTCGTAGCTACTATAATTTTGCTCCGCCGCCGAAGTTTTCTTACTATAATAAGATACAGGAAAAAAGTCTTTACCTTCTTTTTGGAGTAAAACAGCGCCAAAACCCAATTTCGAAGCGTCCGTATGAAGCTCCGTTTCAGCATCCGGGTGGTATAACATAAGCACTGGTGACGTTGTCAATAACCTCTTCAGCTCCTCAAACGCTGCTGTCTCTTTTGCTCCAAACTGAAACTTTGCATCTTTCAAATTTCCTGAAATATCCCGTCAATTCTAAAAAACTCTGGATATTCAACACATTGTTTGGCCGTGCAAACCCACGAACTTCAATTGTCTTCACTTCTGACGGCCTGATCCGCTCGTCCTCGATCCTGAATTCTAAGTAATCAATCGATTTACATAAGAACTGACACTTTTTCCACCGAAACATCAGCCCATAATCACTGGCAACCATCACCACCCGTCTTAGATTACTCATAGCGTCATTATAGTCCTTTCCCAGAACAACAAGATCGTCCATATAGAGTAAAACAATTTTTTGTACTATTAACCCTTGGAATATATGGTTGATATGACGTTGAAATACAGGTAGAGACGTACAGAGCCCAAAAGGAACTCTATTCAACTCATACTGTCCCTCTGGAGTAACGAAGGACGTGTATTTACGACTTTCCTCGTTTACTGAGACATGGAAAAATCCATTCTCCAAGTCCATGGTAGAGAAAATTCTCGCTGAACTGAGTTGATCGATTTGATCGTCAATCAGCGGTAGTGGGAATCGGTCTCGAACAATTATCTTGTTAAGATTCCGATAATCGACACATAGTCGCTTGCTCCCATCCTTCTTATTTGTGAGAACAATTGGGGATGAGTATTCTGAATTTCCCGGTCGAATAATATCCTTGTCCAGCCACTCTTCAATCTGTCCGTGAACAATTGATTTTCCTAAAGGCGCAAGTATTCGTGGACGTTGTGCAATTGGAACCTCGGTCTTCAAAATGATCTTCATTTCCACGTTTGTTGACTTTGATTTACTGGGCTTGTAGCTATTAATAATATGGCGAATTTCCTCCCTATATACTGGATTACCTACACACAGTTCCTCTTCACTACTAACTTGAAGACAATTTCTAAGATCTGGGTCCATTGGCTGAACGTGTACCGTCTTTACCCAGAGTGATGTGCGTTCCTCTTAGAATATCTTTTCCCACTAACAGAACATGCTTGAGACATCTTGAAGAAACCACGTAAATTTGTGTGCTATATGTAGTATCGTCGATGTGCACTTTTGCTTCAAAGAAACCGTAGGGCTTCGTGCATTCTTCGGATAATCCTCGAAAGATTTGACCATCTGAGAGCAACGAAGGAGAACCCATCTCGAAATACTGCTCAGAACCCATCACTGTCACATCACTACCAGTATCGATTTGTGGATGTGTACGATCGATAATTAAAAGAGTAGACCTTTTTCAATTTAATCCACTTTATTATAATTCGAAACGTACGCACTAGTTAACTAACACACTAACCTAGTAACTTGGTGCTTAATGCTTCGCGGCGTGGTCGACAAAGAAAGAAAGAGGGAATATTCGGTCCTAATGACCGCTTTTATATCAAAAAGATTATCACCGGGAACTACGTTAAATTAGAATGAGAAAACAATATGATTTCTCTTTCGCAATGGGCATTTAGATGAGACATGGCCAAAGCTATCACAATTGAAGCACTTAGGGCCTTTTGACTTATGGTCACACATTCTGCTCTTATGGCCGGTCATTCCACAGTTGAAGCAACGGATGCCGCCTGTGATAACCGGTAGATTAGTTGTTGAACACTGATATCATTTAGGTACCGGTGACACAACAAAATAACAATGAAATTTATTTACTGTAATTATTATAAGCAATCAAAACTATTCTAAATACAGAAATCGGATTCCTAAGATGATTATTACACCTGCGCGGCTGGCCAACGACTGCCCCAGCAGGTCCAGTGTGTATCTGCTGATGTTAGGAGAGCTTTTACGTAGAAGAGCAGTATGTTTATTAATCGGCAGGTCGCCACATCCCTCCAATGTTTTTCAGCTTCAAAGTAAGCTTGCGATTAGGGGTTTCCAAGTCTTTTTCCGCTTCTACTGGATCCGAGTTAGAACTGGACTGCTTGTCATTATCTGGTTAATTAATCAAGGTTTTACCTGAAAGATGAAGAACAATAACATTATGATTTTAATGGAAATAAAACCTGGTCCTGAAGGGGTGGATCTGGATCCCGGCGGATATGGTATCATATTTTGAAGCAACACTTCGTCTGCAAGTCCTATCTCACAACATTTCGGTATACGATCCTTATCAGCTCTCTGTTTTCCCTCCTCTTTGTTTCTTAAATCTGAATCCATAGCTTCTGAATCTTAAATGCTTTCTGGGATATCTTGAATGTAAGCAAGGATCAACCTATTCAATAATAGCTCGGAAGGCGCATGGCGCTTAACCATGGGGAGTGACATTAAACGCCTTTAGAATTCGCTATCTGGAATCTTTCCAAAATAGATCGATTCATATTTTCAACCTCTCAATTCGCCTGCGGCCAGTATGGTTGTGTTATTATTATTATGGGATAACCGAGTCCGAGTAATATCTTTAATATTGAAATAACTACATTTGATGTTATTCTCTTCACGAACTTAATTTCATGTTATCTTGAGTAGTAATCGATGATGATAAAAATAAAGCCATGATTCCTAGGATTGCTAAGCATAGCCACGAACCATCTGGAAAGCGCACCTTTGCATTGAATTGGACACAAGTAAACAATCGCGACAGCTTTTCACAAACTGTTCCACGTCTCTATGAATTAGAAGCTACCATACTTTGAAGCGCACTCTGCGAATCATCACGGTATCCCATGAATGACCCTGATGTGAGATTTTAAGAACCCGTGACCTTAGGGCCGTGGGTATGACAATATAAGTTCCTCGTAGCAGAATGTTTTCCAAGGTACAAAGTTCTAAACGAAATGGAAAAATCTGTTCCAGCTGTTGGAACTCCACATATTTTGAATACTACTAACCGCTTCCATAAGTTATGCATCTGCATTTGATTTATTACGCCAATTTCAAGAGTGGATTACGTTCGCAGTATTAATTTTTGAATAACAACGCAGACGTTTTGTTCACCTGCTCTGTCGAAACTATAAGATTGCTCCATTTTACATAGTCCGGAAAATGATTCCGCAATTTCAGCTTGGAAAATGACTTTTACTTTAACAAATTGCAATCATAAGCCCATCTTTTAATTTGAGCTGGTGGCTTCAATGTTGTCTTGAAAATAGCTTCCAATGGCTTATGATCTGTTACCGTTTGAAGTGAACTCCAGCCAAATAATAGTACAGTCTTTCTACAGCCCATACCAAATCAAGACTTTCTTTTTCAGTTTGAGACTACCTACGTTCAACCTCGGATAGGCTTTTACTGGCGCTTTTATTATTATAATACTGAATTAAAATTTTAATCATATTCCCTTTCAGTTTGTCCAAACACAGTAACATCGTAAAGGTAGTTCAGCGCGCTTTTGGATGAAGCCAAAATATTTTCCATTTTTCCTTGAAATACCTTTGATGGTGAATTTACCCCGTACTCCCCATGATGTAATAGCGGCAGTGTGTAGTTTGTCTTAAATTTGCACCATTGCCGCGTCTCTTACCTATGCACCGGCAAATGTCTCCATTTCCCTTGAACACTATAACGACTGGGAATATCCAAAGACTCGGTCCAACTACAGGCTCTATGATATCTTCGGCTACTGCTTCATTTAATTTAGACTTGACCTTGTCTTCGAGAGCAGTTAGTACCCGACGCAAGGACTGTTGTACTGGCTATACAGATCTGTCAATAGACGAGATTTTGATACCTCTGATTTTTGGAAATGGTTGAAAGTTTTGTATTTGTTTTTGAAGTCAAATATTTAAAACATTCAGATCAATCTAAGTGTCCTTCCCTAACAGTGATTGTCTACCATTCTCTATAACATTAAATCTATCTAGACTTATGGCGATCTCCAAAATTACTTTTATTTTAGACCCCAATTCCGCATCGGTTATTTTAAAGCAGTCATGTTCTTGTAATTTATACATTCCTTTCCCAGAATCAGTTTCAGTTTGGTTTTTTTTTTCCTCTCTACAAAACGAATCTTTGTTGGTCCAGAATTTCGCCTTTTTTAAAATTTGATCTAACAAAATCCCTGGGTTTGCGCTTTCCATACTCAGTTTTGCATTTCCGAGCAAAATAATCAATAAAATTGCATTTGCCGCATTTAACATCCTAGGCGGAGATATGCGGACTACTCCCTAGATGTCCCCACTTCCTGCTTTTACTACATCTATGATCTCACCCCTAAATGTTATTTTATTGATGTTCGCATCTGTTGTTGGTACCATCATTTCTTCAGATTGGTTGTTGATTTGTTAATATACATGACAGATATCAATCATCGTCTTTCATGCTCTTTTTCCAATATCCGTTTCTTGAGCTCTTTAAGGGCCCAAAGATTTATCATTTATTATTTGATATCCACTATCTCTGCCCTCGTTTCCCCAAAGTTAAATTTCGCCGCCTGGTTTCGCGGTATTAAAATCTTCCCTTTCCTAAGGTTTAATGAACGAAACGTGTGCCTTTCGAAAATCGAGTTCTTCTTTGGAAAAATATATTCGTTTAATCTGTCAATTAGAATATTAAAAATATATCTCGATGCATCCTCTTCTCCGGGGTCTACTAACTGTATATGGTATATAGTTTATTTTCATTCTCCAAAGGATCTTTGATTTCTTCCGCCTGCAGATATAGGTTTGAGGCTCAAGGCCATTTTTCCCATTCTGACCGGATCAAAGTCACTACGCTTTGCACAGAAATGGTGTTACCCCCGTTCCACTAATTTCCCTAATATTTTGCGTAATTTAAACTATGTCAAAGCCTGCACAATTTAATGCGTCTCGTATATTGTTATTGTATTTTCAGCAATTAAATGTTCAACAATTTAATGTTCATATCTTTACCCAACTACAATTGAATGTAATGCACTTCTTCTTTTTTGTTTTTTTGCAATTTAATGCTTAACAATTCATAGTTTCCTCCACCTACAGCAATTCAATGCAAATCAATCAATGTTTCAAATCGACTGTCAATAGCTTTATTAATATGTATTTAATATATTTGCTTACTCAATTACAATTAAATGCAATTCACCATCTCCCAATTGAAAGATTTCATTGGGTCTCCAATTTAATGGAATCCGTAATTGTTATCAAGCCTCGATTTTATCAATAGGTAGGGTAAAGGCATTAGTATTGTATTGTATACTAGTGCTTTTATTGTTCACAAATTTTAACAAAATCATTTGATTTACCCGCAAAACCATTTGGTTTGTCTGCAGGCGGTTAAATGTATAAATATTACTTTTGATGTGACTTTTCTATAGATAATTATTAATTAATTAAAATTTAAAATTAAAAGTTTTACAAAAATTATACAAATTTTAACAAAATATAAGAAAAAAAAAAAAAAATAGTAATGGACAAATTAAGATATGAAATGAGCTTTTAATAATCTTTTGCGTTTGCTTATTTCTTTTATATTTTTTAGATACTCGGGTAGTTCATTTATTATTTTTGGAACTGTGTTCTTCAATCGTCTTCTTCCGTAATTGTTGTTAAAAGGTGGGATATGAAGTAGACCTCGAGCACGTCTTCGTGTGTTGACCTCATGTTGAATCGGTATATTGAAACGTTCGTCCTCATAATACTCCAGTGTGACCGTCATTCGAAAGATGTCTTCTATAGATAGTACCCTGAAGGTTTCACCGTGTTGACTGCTTTGTTTAATTGAACTAACAATTGAGTTTTGTAGTCTCTGTAGCTTGTCTAGGTGACTTTTAGCAGCATTACCCCACGCTAGGATACCATACCTAAGCTTTGATTCCACTAACGCATAGTACACTTGTTTAAGCACCTAAAACGTGGAACACTTCTTCAAATATGCTATTGCAAACATTGCCTTCTTCAATTCACCTCTTATTCTCTCTATATGTTTATGCCATATGAAGTGACTGTCAATCACAACTTCGAGATATTTATATTCCTCAACTCTCTCAATTTTTTTCCGTTTGACTGTTGGGGCAGCTTACATTCACGAACGTAATTTCATATTCACTTCTACTGTGGTATGGCTGGCGGATATGCATAACCTTCGTTTTTGAGGCGTTTATAACAAGTCCCATATCATGGCACCATTTCACTGCTCCGTTGAACTCCTCTTGCAGAACGGTGTTTGCTGTCTGTAGTGATTTATTAGAGACTGCTATAGCAGTATCATCTGCGAAAGCTATCGAAAAGCTATTTTTCAGTGTTCTCAACAATTCATTAGTGTAAATAATAAAGAGGATTGGTCCGAGTTTGGATCCTTGTGGAACACCATAGTACACTTCCTCTATTTTGCTTTGTTTGTCCGCAATCTTAACCACGAATCTCCTGTTATTAAGATAGTTTCTCAACCAAATGGACAGTGACCCTCGTATACCTGCACGTTCTAAGGCCTCCATTAGTTTATTATAATCTAATGTATCGAAGGCCTTACTAAAGTCTAGAAAAAGAACAAGTACGTGGTGATTTTGGTCCAGACTATTATCATTACATCACTATTATATTAATCTTTCCTCTCTGAAATCCATACTGATTTTCGTGTAATATTCCGTACTTTTCAACAAATTTCCACAATCTGCTAACTATTGTCTATTGTAGGTAATATTGATATTGGTCTAGTGGTCGGCCACCTAACTACTTTTTTCACTTTGCGCTTCTCAATTAACTAAAGTATTTGATGAAAAACATTTAAACGGAATTTCATTGAATGTCAAAACAAATATTAATCGATAAAAATAAGAATTTTTAATTAAACCCTCACTGTTCTCTAAAAATGACCAAATTGATGAAGAAAGTCATAAGTCATGGTCGGCCGCCAAATTTTAGTGGTCGGCCATAAAAGTTCTAGTGGTCGGCCAGGTCCAATAAATCAATGAAAAGAACATAATTATTCAATGATCATTTAAGGGTTTATTTGAATGCAAAACATTTAATAAATAATATTTTATTATTTTTAATAGCATAGAATAAACAAAAAAGCATTAAGTTAGCAACAGTTTGTTGAAATCAGTTTTGTTATATCAAATCATCATATATATCAAACCTATGTTTATTTTTCTTTTTGCTTATTTAGAAATAAGTTAAATTAGACAAATAGGCCAATACCAATCAAAATAGCTTCAGTGGCCGAACACTAGCTTGATAATTTCAATAGTCGGCCGGCAGTGCGCCGATAACTTTAGTACCTGGCCGAATACTAAAATTTCTCAAACATTTGTGTTCTTTATGTTGAAATCAGAGCAATTCATTAATAAACTTTCAATATTGTACGTCAAAAGATAAATTTAAGCTACAGGGTTTTTCAACAGGGACGCTACAAAAGTAGAGCGACAGGGACAGCAAACGGCGCCATATTTCTTGCCGCTCTTTTGACATTTCTCTTCAGTAAGGTTTGCCATTTCATGATGGAAAGATATACGAGCCAACAACGAATCAAAATTATTAAAATTTACTACCGAAATTCGGAGTCAGTTGCCTCAACGTTAAGAGCGCTACGTCCAATTTATGGTCGTCATAATCGTCCTAGCAGATCAACAATTGAGCGTCTAGTGGGAAAATTTGAATCCACAGGCACAGTACAAAATGTTTCCGTGCCAGTGAGACAAAGAAGTGCCCGTAGTGTCGAGAATATTGCTGCCGCTGAGGTTTCAGTTGAAGAAAGCCCAAATGTGTCTCTCACACGTCGTTCTCAAGCGTTGGGCATCTCTGTGACGTCGTTGTGGCGAATTTTGCGAAAAGATCTTGGCCTACATCCTTACAAGATTAAATTGACAAAAGAACTGAAGCCGCTTGACCACCAGAAGCGTCGTATGTTCGTGAATTGGGCTGAGCAACAACTTGAAAATGATTCGGATTTTCATCGAAAAATCATCTTCAGCGATGAGGCTCATTTCTGGCTGAATGGCTTCGTCAATAAACAAAATATGCGGTATTGGTCAGGCAATAATCTACACATACTCCATGAGTCATCATTGCATCCCGAAAAAATTACGGTTTGGTGTGGTTTATGGGCCGGCGGCGTCATTGGGCCGTACTTCTTCCGTGATGATCAAGACCGGCACGTTACTGTGAATGGGAATCGCTACCGTTCAATGATAACCGAATATTTTTGGCCCCAATTCGATGATATGGACTTGGAGGACATGTGGTTCTAACAGGACGGCGCCACAAGCCACACAGCGAATGTCACAATCAATTTATTGGAAACCAAGTTTGGAGAACGTGTTACCTCACGAAATGGTCCAGTCGCTTGGCCGCCTCGGTCGTGCGATTTGACGCCGTTAGACTCTTTCCTGTGGGGCTACGTCAAGTCTATGGTCTATGCCAACAAGCCAGCGACGATTGATGAACTTCGTACGAATATCGAACGTGAAATTGCAGCAGTATCGGCCGATTTATGCTTGAAAACCGTCGAAAATTGGGTTCAGCGTCTGGACTTCTGCAAGCGTGCCCGTGGTGGCCATGCAAAAAAAATCGAGTTCCATACATAATGGCATCGAATGTACTTTCACAGGAATAAAGAATTTCATTGATATCCAAAACTGTTTTTGTTTTATTTAAAAAAAACTTTTGTAGCGCTCTTATTGAAAGACCCTTTATATAGTGCATTTCTTTGGCAGACGGCAAAGGAATTGCTTAAATTGTACTTTTTATGTAATTTTGTATTTTAAATTAGAATTAAATAAAGTGCACCTATAACTACTAGTGCATTTCTTTAGTACTCGGCCATACCAGGCCGAGGACTGAAATTCGCATAAAAATGAGGGTGCTAGTGGTCGGCCATACCAGATCGATGACTGAAATTCGCATTGAAATGGGATGCTAGTGGTCGGCCACCCTATTGTTTATCTTTGCACCACTAAATACATTCCTTATGCTTTTAAGAACAATAAAAATTCATTAAAATGTTATCTTCGAAATAAATTATAATATAAATTAAGACTTTTGTAAATACGCACAACTAAAAAAAAAACAAGCAATCACCACATTTTTACACTTTCGCAAATGTGCACGGACTTATGTGCATCTACCAGCTGCAGTATTTGCGTTATAAATTCAAATTTGCCTGCGTTGTACTATTCTCAAGCTTATCTATCTCTGTCCGTAACAACGAATGTTCTAACTCCTGACAATGCGGACCATTCGTCGTTTCAACTTCGCCTTCTCCTCTTCTCCCGTCAACCACCTTTGACGCACCTTTCTTTGACGACTTACTGCCTCTGCAACCAGGCACAATATCCGCCTCTCCATCTTCATTTGTCTGCATTTCAGAACTTTGTCGCTGCACCGATTTCCACCTACCATCCAATTCCATTTCACGTGCTTTTAGGTTTACCTCTCGTTGTACAAGAGCATCAAACATCCCCGAAAAATCAGCAGCTGAAGTTACTGCTGTGCTATTCATCTGTTTGGCCCGTTTTTTGCCTACCATCGCCGTAAAGCAAGCGGTAAAAAAAAGCAAAAAAAAAAAACTTGCAATAGAAATCTACAGTCGCTTTGATTATGAACCGTTTCAATAGTAATCTCGCGGCTAAGCAAATTTCAGCGTACAATGCGTATCGAAGTTTTTTTTTGGTTGGTTGACCGCCAGCCGAATTTGTCTTTCTTTCTTTCTTCTTAACTTTATTGAATTATTGGTGGGAATGATCCCGGTTGAGCCTTGTGACTAAATTAATAACCCATTAGAGCCTATCGTTGCCATATGGCAACGGCAATCATGTCACTGAAAATTTCAGATTTTGAAAACTGTTGTCTAGTAATCGCCGATTTTTTTGTCAAAACAAATACACATAGATATTGCTTTGTGCACGTTTGTTTTTGTTAGCTGTGATTTTGTCCAGTTAAGTTGATTTTGGAAGTTAAAATTGGCAAAAGATTTAAATTCTGAAAAATGCCGAACTGAAAAATGTAAGTAATATTTTAAATTTGTTAGACTCAGTCAAATTGGATTCTATTGCACTTTTTCGAACTACAACATTATATATTAACTAACGATATAAGTTCTAAATGGTAAATTTACATAACGGTCAACAATATTTACTCTTTTCTTCGCCCGTTGCCATATGGCAACGATAGGCCATAGTGTGTACATTTTTTCTAAACATTGTTTATGCTTATTTTAGTCTAACTTTGGCTGAAATCATTGATGAACTTGAAAATGATGACACCAAAAATGATGCTGATATATTTATTAAACCTCAAGAAGCTGCCGAGTTAACCGATAGAGATTCAGCGGATAAAGATGGAGGCGGATTGGTGGATAACTTGATAGCACGACAGCTATTAGCACCTGCACAATTTGCCGTAAATAACTTGTTATTGATGTTTGACGTAATGAATCACATCTTTTCACTGTGGCTAAGTCCCTGATGCACTTCAGTTGTAACAACTGTATGGGATCTGATTCGTCCTGTCATTCAAACCACTTAAAAGTAATATCTAGAGCTTAGAAAGCTTCTGCGTGAGATGGTACTTGACATACATAACAAAATATTCGTAAAGGAGAAAGCCAAATGACAGTTCAAAAAAATTCCCCTCAACTGAGAGCGTATACAATAGGTCTGTTCCCGTACTTTCTGCACTAAAATTTATAGATTCTCAAATTTCAAGGAGTGGAAGTAGAAATATATCAGAGAGAGGGAAAAGTGTGCAAAAGTACAGGAACGCATTAACAACAAAAAACGAAAAATGTATGACGTTTGACAGATTCGACAATTTCATAAAGCTGCCCAAAGAAATTTCTTGGGCTAAAATCGGCAGCATGGGGAAATTTCTCTCTTCTGTCGAAAACTGCGAAAAATCTTCATACAGGAACAGGATTTGATTGATTTTCGTAGTTTTGTGTAGTTTTGCGTTGTTTTGGACAAGTACTCGAACAGACCTAATCTTACACCTTCTTTTTCTTCGCCTAAGGTTGAACAACTCTGTAGAAACTTGCCATCTGACAATTGTTAAATGTCATAATCTTCATTGTTAGTGGAAAACCAAAACAAATTTACAAGTTTCACGCACAACGTGTTTGGTTACTTTTCTTACGAATTTTCCACTGCTGAGAGGATTTCCCCCCACTTTTCAAATTATTTATTATTTGACAGCGATGTTAAGCCGTGACGAATGAGTTCGGACAATCGGGTATTCGGATAATCGATGTTAAGATAATCGGGATTCTACTGTATATGCAAATAAAATCAAATCACAAGATACTTTATAATATGGAATTTTTGTACACGTTATGGCCTATCGTTGCCATATGGCAACGGCTCAAAACTTATAAACTATCAAAAAAATAAATCTTTTTTAAGCGGATTTGTCTTAATAGATGCATTTGGACATGGATTCATAGAAAATTTTAAAATTATCGAGAAAAAAAAGGACCCCAGGCTCTAATGGGTTAACTTAATTCCAGGAAAACTGTAAGCCGCAGGTAAAAACTTTGTATGGTAAATTTGTATATGACATTATGGCACATGAAAATAATATTATCAAAAAAAAATTTTAAGCACACTTTTCCGAGAAAAATACGATTTTCACTAAAATTGGTTCAAAACAATTATAAAAATCGGTGTTGAAGACCAATATCTCAAAAACGAGATTACGGACGGTAATAGTTTTTAACTGTGTTAAGGACTAATCAAACTTTTTAGTTTATGGTATTAGAAATCCAACAAAAAAAAATCATTCAAATCTATTCACTATTCCGTCATTTTTCATTTATAATGAATGACTAATTGCACTGGAATACTTATTTTGTAGATATTTGGCTACAGAATGTATTTAAGAGTTAAGCTGTGCAGATCAGTAGTGTTGTGAGCTTTTAAACATTTTAAAACCTAAAACAATGTCTTTTCGTGCGAGTAAAATATTGGAAATAGCTAGATCAAAAACCAAAGGTAAGTACCATGTATGCATTTTACAAAGTGTTCTTTTATAAATCTGTAAATTTAGATAAAATGAATTCATTGACTATAATGAATGAAACAAATTAACCTATGGATTTGTCGATAAGTAAAACAAAAATACCCATTACCCAGATCGAAGATCCAAAAAATAGGAATTGCCAGCTTTTGAGTACACCGCAGCTGATAGCGCATGAAACTAATTCTTCTTTGCAAGGATGTGACTTCGACCTTGGCTTACTTAATAGTAAGTGATAAGTACCCTTATAGTTATTAAATTAAGTGTATAAAATGTAACTTCACATACCCGTATTTTTATTAAATACATTATATACATTTAATCCAGGTATATTAAACACTACATACAATTTTCCTTTAGAGGCATGAGATTCAACTTTTTGTAAAGGAATCATCGCAGAAGTATCTAATTCGTCGGGCATAAGTTTTGAGGAAATTGAGTGGGAAAATTCAGACGATTCATTGAAAGATCCAGATTTTATTGCATCATCGAGTCATGCAGGTGAAGAGTATTGTGAAGAAATGTCTCGACTCGGCGAACAAATTGAGAAGGCACTACAAACTCCACCAAATAAAAAAAATATAAGAATTAGTAGAAAGGTTTTCCGAAATGGTGGACAGCTGTACGAGACACATTCTGGAAATATACGAAAAGCAAGAGAATGCATCGAATTTGATGAATGTCGAAGCAAATGTCGAGGTAAGGTTTCATTGCACAATGTTCAGGCTTTGTTCAATCACTACTGGTCTTTGGGATCTTATGATCAACGTTTATTATACATCGGCACTTTTTTATCAGTCGAAGACAGGAAATGGGATACAAAAGTCAGTTCAAATAAACGCAAACGAAATCGAGAAATTACTGTCAAGTACACTTCAAAAATTAAATGGCAGTGTTATAAATGTTTGCCGTAGACATTTCATGCAGTGCTTCGGTGAGACTGACAGCTTCATAAGAAGTGTGATCAAAAAGAAAATTGCTTGTCCTTTAATTCCATTTAAAGATCTTCGTGGAAGTAAAACGCCCCCAAATAAAATTAGCTCCAGCAAAGAGAAAGAAGAAAAGGAACATATCAACCACTTCCCAGCATTTGAAAGCCATTATACGAGGCGTAATACTGCCAAGAAATATTTAAGTTCCGATCTCAATCTTTCTGTCATGTATGTATAATCTCTATAGAGAAAGCACTGGAGCACCAGTAAGTCTTTCCAAATATTCAGAGATATTTAAAACGATGGCCTTAAAATTTAAAATACCGAAACTAGATACTTGCGCAACATGTGAAATACTAATAGCAAAAAATTAAAGTGGCAATAAATGGAGAAGAAAAAATAACTTTGGAAGAAGAACAAAGACGACATTTGGAAAATGCAGATATGGGTTATGATGAGAAGAGAAAGGATAAGGAAAGTGCAAAAAAGAATAAAAACCTCAAAGCCTATGCATTTGATTTACAACAGTGCCTGCCCACACCATTTTTAAGGAACTCTCTCAGTTTTTATAAACGCCTGTTCTGGACATTTAACCTTATAATACATGACTTGGAGACTAATGCCGCAAAATGTTTTATATGGCATGAGGGGATTGTTCGGAGTGGTGGCAACGAAATATCGAGTTACATTTACAAACACCTACAAATGACTGCGGCTCAAACTGTAAAATCGTTTTTTATAGCGATTCTTGTTCCGGTCAAAATAAGAACTCATTTGTAGCTGCTATGTTCTTAGTGTTTGTTAATAGCAATCCTTCAATCGAATTTATCGACCACAAGTTTTTGGAACCCGGACACACCCATATGGAGTGTGATAGCGATCATGCATTGAACGAAAAAAAGAAGGAGAATACTAGTGTTCAAATTCATGTGCCAAGAGGCTGGTATCAGTTCATTAAAAACTTCACTACGTGACGATGAACCCTTTAAAATACTAAACGTTGGGAAGCGCGGTGTAACTTCTTTTAAAGAAAAATAACTCCCAAAAATTAATCCAGCTCCGTACATATTTGAGGAGATAAAAAGAGAACTTTTCGAATTGCAAAACTTCATAGATCCACAATTTCATTCATTTTACCAGAATCTACGAATCAACGCTGATGAACCTAATACTCACCCAGATCTTACCGAGGAAGATGACCAAGATCTTTTCCATTAAGAATTTATCTCGTACCTGTTCTTGCATTTGTTTGCTTTTTTTGTGTATGTTTTTGAGAGTTACTTTTATAATCATTGTTCACTTTTACTTTTATTTGTTTATGTATGGAAAAAAAATTAATAAAGATTCATTTTGAGTATGACAGTACATTGTTATGATTCTTAAACATGTAAAAAAAACCTTTATTCATTTCCGGATCAGTTTTCAGACAATACATTCAAAAAGTGAAGATAGAATTTGAAATTACTTTGCCCATCGCAGGGAAACAGCCTAACTTGACTATAGCTTGTGAAATTTGTAGTTATTCGTATGGAATAACAGCCTAAGTCAACTTAGGTTTTTCCTTAGCAAAAAACGAAATAAATCAAAACAGCTCAAGTTACTTATTTCTAAATTTGCAATTATTTGGCCAACAAATCACTTCAAAATATAAACTAAGTGGAAGAAATAGTGAAAAACCTCATCTCAGTGAAAAAATTTAAGCGATATAGTAATCTCCTGATTCCCCAGACAAATTTAAAAATTCAAACGCGTCTCCTGAAAAGTATCGACTTAGGCTGTTTTACTTTGTGACCACAGATTTATGTCGGCGCCAAATTTATTAAACTTAATGGATTCATTTTGTTTTGTTAACTGATTCTTCTTGTTCGTATTGATTTAATCTAGGTTCGTTTAAAAGTTTCAATGAAACATTTTTCTATTAACTGAAGTCCGTTTAATTAATTTTTTTTCCAAGTCCGCTTAAATGAAAAAATCGGTTAATTAAAATAAAAACTAAGATTTTTCGTCATTTCATTTAAGCGGGTTCGACTGTATTGGGGTTTTCGTTCCGTTTATCAATAAGGATTCAATAAAGCTGAAAAGTTTAACATGACTTGGGATTCACTCATGTTCGAAAGGAAGATATTTCAACATACAAATGACATCTGTCAGATTAAATAGAAAACGTAGAGGCCAACAATGATCAGTTAATTAAATCAGGGAGGGAGAAAAGCTTTGTACGTGTTGGTAACAAATTACAGAACTCATTATCTCTTCCCTTAAAAGTTGATCTTCCTAGGTACCTACACGGGGTACTCACGTGCTCACTGATAACAATGAAACGATGAGTGCGTGTTTCGGTGCAAGTTTTCCACACGTGTTGGTCGTCTTTTTCAACTTTTGTATTGTATTCCTAATTAGATTACCTTTTTTGGTATCAATACGGAGGCTGAAGTACTAGCAACAGTTGATAGGGTATTTTTTGTATGTATTCACTTTTTGGTTTCATATTCATTACAGTTATGTAGGTGAATCGGACGGGTTTCATTGAAAGTTATAGCTCCGGAATGAGCATTGCAGCTTACATGTGTTGAAAATGTAATTTTGTTTTCGCAACTACGGAGCCAATGAATCAGATGATGTGAAAAAAAATTATAGATGACAGTTGAATGTACCCACAGAGTTTCTATTTAGAAAAAGTCACTTGTGACGAGTAAATCCTCGTCTTACCAACTAGTAAACCAGTTTATGCTCTTATCGGATCTTAGAAGATTCGATATCTTTACATTTTCGAGCTATGGCTACGTCTGCCAAGAATCTATGACCTAACTAGCTTAAACCCCGCCTGCTTTGCCAGGCATTAAAATGTTTTTGTAATATTTTTTTTGCCTATCACCTTTGTACCGCAATTATCTACATATAAAAAAAAAACTAAATTGGTTGAAAGTTACGGGCGGTATGGGGAAGCATACGTATTTCGCCACGGAGGCGTTGTTCTTGGAGGGCGGGGCAGTAGCAGAGTAGATGTTTGATCGATTCGCTTTCTTCCGCCTCTCCACAGCGTCTACAGATGTCGTTGGACTCAGGTAGCTATTTGCTTCTCATATGACCTATGGCACAGTGTCTTGTGATTAAATGTATGGAGGATTTATCCAGATGTAACATCGTGAGCACCGTGGTGTAATGTTTAGTGCGTTGGACTACTACGCAATGCTGTCCGGGTTCAATCCGAGTCCGGGTCTAACACATCAAGGTTTTTCACGGTGCCACCTCTTTCGAATATCTGACAAGCAATCAAAGAGTATCATTTGTCAATGAGATTCTCAACCCGCCGTTCGGAGTCGGCAAAAAATATAACATGCACACACAAATGGTTGCGAGAAGCAGTCCCAGGTTCACTCCGAGTTGTAGCGCCACCTAAAGTAAAGTAACATTGTCTTTGTCCTATTAAGATCAAGTTTCGGCTAGAAAGAACGAGATGTGACGCAGTCGCTTCTTGCGAGCCACAAGGCGTTGGTCTCTGTTTCGGTTACATGGTCGATTATGTTTAAATGTGTTTTAATCGGTAGCAGTATGGAGGTGTCAGCGTCACTGTTGCTCATGGCCGATCCAGTTCTAGCTAGTTCGTCTGCTATCTCATTCCCTTCGATATTGCTATGTCCGGGTACCCAGCACAGTCTAACCTTGTGATGCCTTAGGGCATTGAGTGCATTGCGACATTTTTGGACTGCCTTTGATTTTATTGGGTTTGATCCTATTGCTTTTAGAGCTAACTGACAATCCACCAGAATGGCTATCTCCAACGGAGGGAGGTCGTTTCCTTTTATGAATAGTGCAGCCTTTTCCATCGCTATATGTTCCGCCTGGAAGACACTGCATGTATCCGGTAGTCTAAATAATTCCCGTTTATTAAGTGTATCTGAGTAGAACCCTTCTTCAGTACCTGTAAATATACCATATGTAAGTCAATTTTTGAGCTGTCGGTGAAGAGCGCTATTTCCCGGTCCCTGATCACCTTATTTGACAGACAGTCTTCCCTACTGGGAATTAGGATTGGTACATTCAAGTTGAAGTCATAGTGATGAGTTTGAAGTCTTGGTAAGAATTTCAGGGTTGCATTTCCTCAGTTGATGTATTTCTCCGAGTATCGCCGCATGTCCATACGTGGTATGTTTTAGCAAATCAGATTCTCTTAGTTCGAGGGCTGAGGGAAGTTAAAGAAGAATCATATCCAACCAATCCCGGTGTACTTCTTACTGCTCCTGTCATGTCGAGAGCCGCTTATGTTTGCGCTTTGGCGAGCTTGTTTACGTAGCTTTTTTAGCAGTCCACCATACGGGATCCATAGGTGATGATGGGTCTGATGATTGCAGTGATGATGTAGGGTTACAGTCCCAACTTTTTCCCGAATGTCCTTTTACAGGCGTAAAAAGCATTTAATCCTCTCTTCTTTCTCATTTTAATATTTTGTCTCCAGGATAGCTTGGAGTCTAAAGTAATTCCTAAGTATTTCCCCTCCTTTGAGAGGTTGATTATGGTTCATACGAGTTGTGACAGGGGAAGTGCATGACAAACTTCCAAGGGCGTTTTAAAAAGTAAACAAAAATTCAAGCTGACCTTTCTGTATGTGAAATTTATTTCGTAGAACTAAAGTCTATTCGTAAAAACCCTCGAATCCTTTTTACGAGTTGAAACACTTCAAACGAAACATTTGAGTCTGAAATTTGTTTTTTTTTTCCAATGAATTTGTCATTCCCTTACTCGAGTCTGCAGATAAAAGGATTCATTGATTCAAAGCTTAGAATGAAAACACAAAACACACCAGAGTAGGCGCCCTTAAGTCTAGCCTCTGGGCAAATATCCGAAACCGTTTAAGGGAAGAGTCATATTTTCCAACTGGAAAGGCAACACAAAATATAGCACGTGTTTCATTCGTCCATAATGAAACAATTTATTGTTCCGCCCTCACATAACTGCCACCGGGCGCGCCAGCAGAGGCAAAGATTTAACGTCCACCCATCTAGAAAGCCACATCATCCTCGGAGCGTTAATTGCAGAGGTTTCTTCTTTTATTTTTTTTTATGAATCATTTATCCAGGACACAGCTGGGATTTCTCAACCAAGCCAATTGTGTCTGCATTATGAGCTACTTACAATCCGAATCAATATAAAAATCCAATTAGCCAAGACGACTGCATACGAGAAACGATATTGTACTTCACAGATACTTGGAGCGAACACGACCACATTCGGCGATTTCAACGCTGGGGGCACTCCCGTAAAAACACATAGGGAATCCCTCCTCTATGGCCTTTGTATGCCCATTCATGGAACACAAGTAAATAGAGATGTCTTGTCAGCACAAAAACTGTAAGTGAAAGATAAACAAAAAGCGTAACACAATGATGGGAAAAGGGACACAGGATACACAATACACGGTACGGGATTATTTATTTATCTTCCGGTGCATAGAAATGATATATAATTTGAAGTTATCATCATTTATCGGCATTACGAAGGGTTGGGGGAACTCCATAACCATACGTTTTGGTAGTACAACAGTCGGTTTGGGTTAGGAAAGGATGTTAAATGTGACTTCGTTGAGTCGAATTCACTTTCTCCGACAATATACCACACACTCGTGTCATGCCTAGTAGAGATTAAAGAGATTTTCATTCATTTTTGCAGGACCGAAAAAGGTCGAATGGGTGTTTGCGTACCCTTTTGAGATAAAAATCAGAGAAAAGTATTGACAGGCGATGCTGGGGATACACTAAATTAACGAGATTAACTGATCCTCGTGTGTCGCATGATTTGAGGTTTGCACAAGAACAGAGCACTAACCTCATTAAAAAATGTGAACAAATTGCGATAAGGTACTGAATATTAATTAGTACCAATTTCGAATTACTCATAAATAAGAACTAGGCAGACAGACAAGTGTGTGCCGAAAATACTCCAGGAATTGATTTGCCTAGTTCAAGGCTATCCGACTGATAGCACCGTTCGTGCTTTTTTTTTTCGAGTGAGTTTTGGTAGAGTATAGATGTGTTTTTGTTCAGTTGCTTCGAATTTGCATTCTCATAAATCATATTCCATAGACAAATGAAAAAAGTGCTTGATTTGCTCATAAGAACGTGTATTTAAAATAATTCCACCCGTTTTGTGCATACTCGTGGCGGTAGGTCAACTCTTTTTATCTACTCTTTAATAAAAGCAACACATGAAAGAGAAAAAACATGAATAAATTTCTGCGTTGTGATGATCCGCTGCCCATAGACGGCGAATTCATAATTTGCGGCAAATGCAAGGGGAAACTGCACTTTGAATGTTCTACATTATCAATGAACACATACCGCAAAATGTCAGCGGAAGCCAAGAAGATATGGGAATGCACTGTTTGTCGGGGAAAAGAGAAAGAGCGTAAGGAGGAAAACAACCAAAAGGTTAAGAGAGCACGACCAGCAGACTCTCCTCCCAAACAAACAACAAAAGAGAGGGAATCCCTAGACCTGCCCCTGCCCACCAACGATAATTCCCAAATAAACAAAGAGTTGCAGGAAATAAAATCTCTCATAAAAGAATATGCTAAAGCTGTGGACTTTACTAGCGCAAAATACGATGAGCTAAACAAAGCACTCACTAGAAATAGCACACTAGTTAAAACCCTAATGAAGGAAATAAACGAATATAAGAAACAAATAGAAACAGAGGATACAGTGATATCGAGTTTGCAAACACAAATTAATGTACTGGAGCAAAAGCAAATAGACAAGCACATTGAAATAAAAAATATTCCAATGACATCTACCGATAATGCTGTTGATGTTGTTACTGCAGCAGGAGAAGTGCTTGGCATCGAAGTGAATGAAGGCGATGTGGAAGAAATTTACTCATATCCAGATAAGAAAAACCGGCAAATGAGAAATATTATTGTATGTTTCACAAGAAAGCACACTAAATATGCATTCATTGAGAGGGCGAAATCAAAACGAAACCTTAAATTTTCTGAACTGTGCTGGTTAAAAAGATCTGACAACACCATATATGCCAATCAAAATGTTTACATAAATTATCACTTGTCCGCGCACTTCAAAAAACTACTCTGGCTCACGAAAACAAAGGCTAAAACAGTTGGTTGGAAGTTTGTGTGGTTCCGAAACTTCAAAGTACTAGCCAGAAAAAGCGATGGGGATCGCATCATAGAAATAGAGACGGAAGATGATTTAAACAAACTCCAATGAACAATACAGTAGCGGCCCTAAAATCGAGTACAAAATTAATGAAACGAAATGAATGAATTTATAAACGTAGAATTTAAAAACATAAAAACAATTGATGAAACTGAAAGCTTTATTTATAGCAATTACAAATTATACTGCTTATTTTTAAATATAAGGTCACTAAGAAAGAACTGGAATGCGTTAATGTTGTATATTGAAAAGTTTATACATAAAATCGATGTGCTTATTCTCTCTGAAATAAACATTTCTTCAGACGAAAATAATTTTTATACAATCACTGGATTTAATAAAGAGTTTTTCAATAGAAACAAAAGACAAGGTGGAGGGTTAGCAATATACCTAAGAGAGGATATAATATATGAAAGGCATAACAGAATTAGTAATGTCTATGAAAATATATCGGTTAGCATTCAGCGAAATGAATTTAAGGCGTCAATTATTGCAGTGTACAGACCTCCCCATGAAAATGTAAACGATTTTATTCATGAACTGAGCGATCATATCGATCTATCTAAGAAATATAAGAACATGATTGTTATAGTTATAGGTGACGTAAACATTAATGTCGAATCGAATGAGTCTTATGTAAATAACTACTTGACAATGATAGCATCAAAAGGTCTCCTAAATACGATCACATCTTGCACCCGAGTTGATTTAGCACGAAACACAAGGACACTAATCGATCATAGTCAAAGACAACGATATCATGTCAGGAGTGATTGAAATGAACATCTCCGATCACTATGCGATTTATTGCGGAATAAAGTCCAAAGAAAGGGTAGAAACCACAATAATCGAAAACCAAAAATATTTTTTAGCTGACCTGATCTCGAACAAAATCAGAAACTATAACTGGAGAGGTCTTAACAATTACAACAATGTCAATGAGTTTTATGAAGCCTTCAGGAATGAGGTATCCAATATTGTAGAGTCATCAACCATATCGCGGCAACGCAAACAGAGAAACAATGAGCACAAGTGGATTACAAACGAACTGAGGAATGCATGTAAAGAAAGAGATAGACTATATAGGAGGTACAAGAACAATCAAAGGAACGAAGAGTATGCCAAAGAATACAGACATTTTCGAAACAACCTCAACAGAAGAATCTTTTACAGAAAAGCGAACTACTATAATGAGCAATTTCAGAACTCCAAATCCAATCCAAAAGAAACCTGGAAACTTGTCAAAGCAATCTTGGGGAAAGGGCACAAAAATCTTGACGAGACCTTAAAAGCAAACTTTGCAGCCGAAAACAATCTTATGGACCTAGCCAATAGATTTGCAAGTGTGCTTTCGTCAGAAGTCAAAGACATTGTTCACGATTGCAACTGTAGAACTTTCAATCGAAGAACAAGTAGTGTACAAAGATCGATGTATCTGGAAGAAGTCTCAGTTGTGGAAACAGAAAATATCCTTAGAGCACTTAAAGATAATAAACATGATAAACATGAGCCTAGACCAATCCACTGTTCCAACTCGTTTAAAAACATCAGTTGTCCGACCGATATACAAGAGCGGAAAGAAAAACGATATAAGCAACTACTGGCCTATTTCGATACTCTCGGTAGTGGATAAGGTGTTGGAAGAAGTTTAGACAGAAAGGCTGTATGACTACGTCGAAAAATATAACATCCTGCATGATAAACAATTTGGATTTCAAAAAAACAAAGGAGACTTTGCAAACAGATTGTTCAACAGCCTCAATAAAAACCACAGTTTCATAGTCCTGTTCATTGACTTCAAAAAGACATTTGATACATTGTGCCACAAGAATATCCTGAAGCAGCTCGAGAAAATCGGTATTCGCGGGGGCATTTTGTCCTGGTTTTCATTTCATTTCATTTCATTTATTTCATTAAAAGGTTTGTACATTAAGATTAAAATCTTTTTTAGTACTTAGTATTTAAAACTTTATACAAATTGATATCTTAAAACTAATTTACAATGAGTAGCATAACCTTAGATGGAAAGTAGGTGGGAATTACTGGATTGAGAATATGACAAAAGCGGAGATATGTTGGTTCAGTGAAGATGTGTTAAGGTGGAGAAGTGAAGGAGAATTGCACTTTTGAAATTGGAAGGATTCGAAATATTTTTAATTCGGGACGGTAAGGAATTCCAAAGTTTTATAGTGTGAATGAAAAACAGACGCGACGAATTTAGATAATTATGGCGAGAGGGAATCAAGTTAATGGTTCTAGTGGAGCGAGTGAAATTAAGCCTGTTGTGCAGGTACGACGGACATTGGTTATTCATTATTTTATGTAAGAATATACAGTTCCTTGCATTGATGTAATCTCGCAAGTTACAACCAATTAAACCCCTAGCGTACACAGAGATATGGTCATATCTACGAATGCCGTAGATGTAGCGCACCGCGTCATTAAATGCAACTTGCAATTTACGCAGGGATAACGAGTCAAGGCTGCTGTAGACTACCTCAGCATATGTTATGAGGGGTAAGATTAGAGTCATAACCAGCTTTCGTCGTGTTTCCCGCGGAGTGAAATAAGCACTGAGCCACAGTTTGCGCAGACATCCGTAGATACGGCCGATGACTACGTTAGTATGATTATAGCCGGACATATCCCGATTTATAGTGTAGCCAAGACTAGTAACTGACTCAAAGGCTTTAATCTTGTTGTTATTTAAATATAACTCAGGTAGAAGATTCAAAATTATTTTTAGAGATGGGGATTACTTGCGATTTTGCCGGATTAAGTAGTAATCCGTTTGCTACCGACCAAGAGTATATATGTTTTAACTCCTCATTTAAGAGAAGAGCGAGTTCGTCGAGGTTCCTAAATGGCTTCGCTAAATGTAGTTGGACATCATCTGCATATAAATGTACGGAAGCATATTTGCAGACTGATGGAAGGTCATTGATAAACATACAGAAGAGTATCGGTCCTAAAATTGAGCCCTGCGGCACTCCCTGTTTGAATTCTTTCAGTGAAGAACAACGTTCACCAAGCTATCTGAGAAAGAGACACTTCAAAGTGAAGATCGATGAGAAGTACAGCGAGGAAATAGAAGCTGAGTATGGGGTTCCACAAGGGTCAAAGCTCGGACCGCTTATATTTATCATATATGTCAATGACATGCTCTCAATCCTACAGCAAAGTACAGGATATGCATACGCAAACGACACTGCCATAATCGTAAGCCACAAACAAGTCGAACAACCAGTAGAAATTATGCAACAAGAATTCAATGTAATCACAGCATGGGGCCACGATCATGGCCTTGTCATAAACGCTACAAAAACTAAGGTCATGCACATACGTCCTCCGCATATACCCAAAACGAAAATACTGATTAAAATGCATGATCAGAGATGTTTACACAGATCCAGGTGTCATCTACGGATACAAGACAATGACGAATGCAGTGAATTTGTAGACAATGTATCGGTATATAAATACCTAGGTATTCATGTCGACTATAATTTAAAATGGAGTTACCACCTTGAAGCGCTCACGAAAAAACTGCGACAGTCTGCATATGCTCTATACGTCTATACCACATGAGCAATCTTTGCCCAGCATCAGTTCTACGACAATGCTATCTTGGTTTGGCTGAGTCTCATCTGAGATATGTTATCTTAGCTTGGGGCAGAGCACCGCAAATGGCTCAACTTCAAGCGACGCAAAGGACGGTCCAGAAAATTATATACAGAGCACAATACGGGCACCACTATAGGCAACGACAGATCGGTAACGATACGAAGATGCTAAACGTATCTCACCTCCATATGCTTGAGGTGATTTCGCATTTTTGGAACGATAGCAGCTATAAAATTCCTACTCAACAAACGTACAACACGCGACGAAGGCAACAATGCCGTTATGACATCCCAAGATCTTGGAACGAATATGGCTGAAAAATACACGAAGTTGTAATTCCCACGGTCTTTAACGAACTCCCTACAACTTTTAATAATATGTCAAAAACTGAACTAATTAAACATGTAAAGCAAATGTATCTTAACTCCATAGTATTGTAAAATCAAACTTTTCATCATTTGTTCTTTTTTTGTTAGTAGTTTTTATAATCTCATTTTCTTTGTGAAGTATAAAACAAACTCACTCGATTGTAGTAATTGTTCATTTTGTATCCAGTCTTCTGCAGACAAGCCCCTAAGGCTTTGCAGATATTCAATATGTATAAACATTGTATTGAATACTGTTGGGGCGTGGTATGTCCCCTGCTGGTTGCTCGATGATTCGGGATGATCAAGAAAAAAGACGCATTGAAGTTTGGTTGATACACTTTATTTCGTAGGTCTTACCTCGTTGAGGTCTGGATCAAGAGGAGCGAAATATATTCTTACTAACTAGTGAGTGGCTTCCGATATAGCAAAAAAATGGCGGAAACGTCTTAGCTATTTTAGCGACATCTTAAAGTTAATACTAAAACAAACTACTAGAAAAAATGTAAGATGTGTTCGATTATAACAACGTTTGACTTGAACATTGCCGGCCGCCTTGCAGCATCGGCTGTAAAATGTAACAATACAAAAGATATCTTTAATTTAAATTTATAAAACAAACTTCGGAAAAGCCAGTCTTAGAACATGTTCATTATAAAGAAAAAAAAAAGTATCTTAAAGTTAACAATAGTTACTTAATCTAACGAATAGATACGTGCTATACTTCATACAGATCAGTGCAATATACGATAAGTTTCTACGTTAAATTTATATCTATAATTGGATAATATAAAAAGGGAAATGTTTAAACGGAAAATATAACTTTATTAAATCGTGTATAAGAGTGAGTTAGTACCCAAAGCTTAGCAATTGGACGCGTTATAACTCCATTCTGAGTTTTAATCTTCACGACTCGAACGCGGTTATCGGATCCCGGAAAGACTTTAACAATGCGACCTAGACGCCATTCGTTAGGGGGTAGATTTTCCTCCTTAATAACAACCAAGTCGTCTAATGATACCTCTCTTTGCGGATATTGCCATTTGTATCGTTTGTTTAGCTCTTTCAGATACTCATCCTTCCATCGACGACAAAATTGATGATGTAAAATTTTTACCATTTCCCATCGGTTGATACAGTTAAGAGATTTTTCATCGACAGCAGGTTCTTGGGGAGCTAACAACGGACCCCCGCGAAGAAAATGACCTGGAGTTAGGGGAGGAATGTCAGATACGTTTTCCGATATCGGCGATATCGGCCTAGAATTAAGGCATCCTTCGATCTTAGAAAGAAGAGTTGACAACTCTTCAAAGGTAAGCTTATTCGTTCCCGTCACCTTCCTAAAATGGAGTTTGAAGCTCTTAACTCCAGCCTCCCACAACCCCCCCATATGTGGTGCACCAGGGGGTATAAATTTCCATTCCAAGTTAAAGTCTTTGTATCTTTCGGATACATCGCTGGACAGGGGTTTGAGAAATTGTTTGAAGTCATTCGATAGTACCTTACTGGCTCCAACCAAATTTGTGCCGATATCAGAATATATCGTTCTAAGCATACCACGTCGTGCGATAAATCTACTCAAAGCTGCTAAAAAGGACTGAGTCGTCAAATCACTTGTAGCCTCCAAGTGTATTGCCTTTGTCACGAAGCACACAAACAGGCAGACGTAGCCCTTAGTAATTCGGCAATTTCGTCCTGAAAAGCTTTTTATTATAAATGGACCAGCAAAATCTACCCCGGTGTTCGTAAATGGGGAAGAAATTAGAGTCCTCTCTATTGGTAAAGCTTCCATAATTTGGGTTTGCATTTTCTTTTTTTTTATAAAACATATTTTACACACGCGAATGCATTTCTTTACCAAATTCTTAACTTTAGGTATCCAAAACTCGCATCTTATCAACCGCACCACCAATTGGTTTCCACCATGAATGGAAATATCATGAATGAATTTTACAAGCAATGACGAAATATTTGCCCGCTAGGGGATAAGATTCGGATACCTTTCATTGAAGGAAAGAGTCGACGAGGTGAGTCTTCCACCAGAACGGAGAATTTGGTTCGAATCCATCACTGGATTCAGATTAATCAAACAGCTTTTCTTTGAGATAGGCTCATTCTTAGATAACGCTATATATTCACTTGAAAAATGAACCAATTGTGTCAAACGAATTATTCGGATTTTGGCGTTGGAAATTTCTTCCGAAGTAATCACTTTTGAACAATATGAGACTTGGTGTCTAAAACGGGAATTGGTTCGATAGAAAAAGCGCAGTATGTATGCAAGTACAGGCAATGTTTTAGACCATGAAGATTATCTCTCCACCAGCAACTCAATATTCGGTTGTACAGTAGTATGATTTGCTTTTATTGGCCTTTGTTCAAGATCAGTATCATAATCGCCAGCTCGCGGTACAATGGACTGAGGCCGTGACGAGTTAGCTTGATAAAGCCATGAAGGACCATACCACCATAAGTCACTTGCTTTAAGACCTCCAGGCGAAAGACCTCGCGTTGCTAGGTCAGCTGGGTTATCTGCTGATCTGACATGGTTCCATTCTGTGTTAGGAACATATGTTTGTATCTGTGACACCCGGTTTCCCACAAACGTTTTCCAGTGACATGGCAGCTTATCCAACCACGCCAGGACAATGGTACTATCGGTCCACAGATATAGCTCATGGCTCGAGCATTCCAGCTGTGTTATGACCTTATGGAACAGCTTCGCCAACAAAACAGCTCCACACAGTTCCAGTCTCGGTAGGGCAAGCTGTTTTACCGGAGCTACCTTATTTTGGCACATAGAAGGTGAGAAGACAAGTCGTTCTCACTGTATCTGAGCCGTATGTAAAACGTTGCCGCATACGCCAGCTCAGAGGTGTCACAAAATCCATGTATTTCAATGGTATCAGAAGGACTGTAATTTATCCACCGAGGAACTTGAATGTGTTGGATATCAGGAAGTGCAGCAAAGAAGGATTTCCAGCGGTGACACGTTACGGGCACAAGAGGTGTGTCCCAAGACGTCCCATCACGCCAGATTTGCTGCATTAAGATTTTTGCAGTGATGATTACTGGTGCTAACCATCCTGCGGGATCAAATAGTCTCGCTATAACTGAGAGTACTGCTCTTTTTGTTAAAAGCCCAGCAGGAAAGTACGGTATGTATTACTTGGAGAATCGAATACATAATTAGTTATTATAGATGAGAAATATAATGTATCCAAAGGAATCGACGTGGTAATGTCATATAATAACAAAGCAAATTGATTACCACGTATATTCCCACATCTGCAGGAAATGTAATCTAGTGTTTTTGAATTTAACGATTTTTCGGTTACAGTTGTCTGTCAGCACCTTCAAGTCGCCTACAAATTTTGCGTTTTATATATAAAATCGCATGAAAAACTCATTTTGTGTCGCAAGAATATGCCAGAGACATTAAAAAGGCATTCCACCTTGTAAAAGTACGTCAATTTAAAAAGATTTACTTCGAAATTGATTTTTTATTTAACTTTGAGTTTTATTTTTTAATTTTGACTAATTGAGTTTTTTCTTTATTTTATAATATTTTTTTTTGTATGTGAAATGTGTTTTAGTTTTATAATAAAATATTTTAAAACGAAACAGTGTATTTTTTATTTAAAACTGAATACATTCCATAATTTTTGTCGGAGGAATGCATTATATAACTAATTATAAATGCATAAATTATATACTACATTATAATGAATGAATTATATAATGCATTCTTTAAATACTTTCAGGTAATCGATTATTTTCCTAGGACATGATCTGTGTTAAGAATAATGCATTCTGGAATCAATATTCTATACAAGCGATTGATTCCCTGTTCGATTCCAATAGATTACCTTTTCCTGCTGGGAGGTGATCTTCCTCTAATATTTTAAAAAAGAAGAAAAAAGAATCCAATCTCGCACTCCACTGTATCCCAAGAGTTTTAGAGATACTTTTATCTTCGAGTCGAAGAAACTCTTGATCATAGAGATGCGAAGGAGGAAATTCTTTTATCAACTCGGCTCAGTTCGATGTCCATTTACGTAATGCGAACCCGGCTGAGCCTAAAGCTTCACTCAGTTGATGCTGCGCTCGTAGTGCAGTTTCAACATCATGGGCTCCAGAAAGAACATCGTCAACGTAGAAGTGATTCCTCAAAATATCAGAAGCTATGGGAAAAGTGCACTGTACGTCATCTGCTAATCGAAGCAGTGTACGAATAGCCAAATATGGCGCGCAGTTGACACCGAAGGTTACTCTTTTTAATTTAAAGTCTTGAGGACTACAATCTGGGGATTGTCGAAACAGAATTCGCTGATACGACGTATGATCAGTGTGAACCCATATTTGGCGGTACATCTTTTCGATGTCCGCGTTGAACACGAATCGGTAAAACCGCCATTTCAAAATTAAAGTTGTTAAGTCGGCTTGTAAAACCGGACCTGTATGCAACATGTCGTTCAGACTTATACCATTATCAGATGCGCTTGAGACATTAAAAACAACCCGAACCTTTGTCGTAACACTTTCGGGTTTTATGACTGAGTGGTGTGAAAGATAGTAGGAACATATCTGATGATCGCGTACTATTTCCTCGGACGAAACGATTTCCATGTGTCCGAGTGTGGCGCATTCTTCAAGAACTTGATTATATCTACAATGTAGGCCAGGGTTCTTCCTTAAGATATTTTCCATGCGATAGAATTGCCTACTTGCAATGTCTCTTGAATAACCAAGAATGGGTAAAGGGGTTTTGAATGGAAGACGAACTATGTAGCGACCATTATCGTCTCTGATAGATGTATCGGCGTACAGCTGTTCGCAAAACAAATCGTCTTCTGAACAGGGTTTACTACGAGACACTTCTTCCACTTCCCAAAATTTAGCAATTTGTTCATCGATTGAAACTTCACTCAATTGAGACAAGATTGTCGAGCACGAATTGATACTTTGATTTAAGAGAGGACCAGAAAGTACCCAGCCGAAAATTGTATTCTGCGCAACTAATGAGCCAAAAATATCTGGCCTCACACCTTCTTTGATAATCAACGGATATAAATCAGAACCGATTACTATATCTATTTTTGAACTTTCGTAAAAATAGGGATCTGCTAGATCAAGATCAATGGGATTCGAAACTTCTTCTCGTCGTATTAAGCAGGACGGCAAATCACCTGTAAGGCGTTTTAAGACAATTGCATTAGCAGCGATAGTAAATGAAGGAACCAATTTAGAGCCAATGCACAAAGAACATAATTTAGAGGAAGTGCCTGTTACTACAGCACTCATACATGATATCTGCGCATGTATCGGTTTAACTGGAAGATTGAATTTCCTCTGCGTATCTTCCGAAATGAATGTAACTTCTGACCCGCCATCTATAAGTGCGCGCAAGGTAAACTTATTCCCTAAATGATGGATGTCAACCAAAGCTGTGGCCAAAAGGATTCGCTTATTATTTCGGGAAAAATAGTTGTTAAATTGTTCAGTTTTGGGATTTGTAGTGGACTGTAAATTATCAGGTTTATTTTGTGGAATTGAAGAGTTTATTTGATGGACCGACTGCCCAGAAGTGGATGGGACGGATTAAGATATTTGATGGACCGACTGTCCAGAGGTGGATAGAACGGGTTAAGATATTTGATGGACCGACTGTCCAGAGGTGGATGGAACGGGTTAAGATATTTGATGGCCTGTCCAGAAGTGGATGGAACGGATTGAGATATCTGTACTAGTACTGGTGAAGGATGTAAGAGCGTATGGTGTCTTTGTTTACACTGGGTGCAAGTATGTAGGCTTTGACACTCATTCTCTAAATGATTGAAAGCTAAGCAGTTTTTACAAAATCGGAGTGCATTCACTTTTAAAATACGGTCGTAAACACTCAATTTTAAAAATGTTGGACACTGTCGAAGTGCATGAGTACCTTTGCAATGTTTGCAATTGAAATTATTAGCTTTGGATAAGAAAGCTTTTTGTTTCACTTTATTAAGTTGATGATGTTGACTTTTAGATTGTTGCCCCTTTGGATTTGAAGAAAACTTTAGATCGGACACCGTTTCGAGAACTCTATATCGACTAGTAAGGAATAGATTAATTTCGTCCCATTTCGGGATATCACGTGGACTTCTAAGGGATTGCTCCCACAACGAAATAGTTTTTTCCGGTTTTTTCCGATTAGAACAAAGATAAACAAGAATAGGATCCCAAGAATCTATTGATACTTCATGCACCTTAAGAATGGACAAACAATTAATCTCCCGCTGGAGATCTTTAATACTTGTGCCAGATCAGCTGATCAGCAGCCGCAATGAAATCTTCTAACTCGGTCATTTTGTTCGAAAGAAAAACTAACCCCAAGCTAACTAACGAAGCACGTTAACAACTCGATTATGTATGTTATTTCCGTCAGGTGTTAGATTGCTAAGTACCGCGGTATTAAATCACTTTCACACAAAGGTTTTTTCACGCAAAAATAATCTATATGTGGTTCTAACTTAAACAAGCAACTATTCACTTATATTGTATGTATGTATAATATGCAAGAAATATAATATATTTTTATTGTAGAGTAAAAGTAAGGTTATTAATATTGCACTAATGTTTGAATTATGCACGTACCTGTTTACTCCTGGTGATAGTTTCGATGGTTTAGAGATGTCTTCCTTTTTTGTTGATGAATTCGATGAATGATGCTGATATGAACTTAGATACTCGTACAATATTGCAATCACGTGGGATGATTTTCACGATTGGTAAATTAACCACTCAATCGATGCGGTTTTTTTTGTTACCGATGTTGTTTACTCCACGAAGAGATGGTTGTTGACTGGACGTTAACTGGATTTGCTGATATGGGAACGTTCGACTATGAATGCTAATGCTGAGCGTAGAAATCGGGAATACTCATATGGCTTGTGGAATTCTGACTGAGCGGCGAATCATTCCTGGATCATATGGGGATTACAAATCTTATGTTCGACGTTAGGTGGGGCAAGATTTAGGAATCTTGTGCGTGAGCGGTGATTAAGAGAGTGATCTTATCTGTGGTTTGTGTTGTGATGCAGCGATTATGTTGCGACGAATGTGGATGAAAAGGCAAGAATAATTGATCTTGCTGTACGATGCAATCGATTAAGGTTAAGCGTGAGATTTCGGGACTCTTGCAATTAACTGGAATCCAATTGATGATCGTTTGGGATGCGAAAGAAATTGGAGTCCTTTCGTGATGATATGTTGGTTTTTTTTTGTTTTTGTAAAATTCAGGGATTTTGCTTGTTGTGTTGATTGATTAATATTTTGCTTAAATATAATCTGGCTCGATGGGACCAAATGTTGGGGCGTGGTATATCCCCTGCTGGTTGCTCGATGATTCGGGATGACCAAGAAAAAAGACGTATTGAAGTTTGGTTGATTTGACACTTTATTTCTTAGGTCTTACTTCGTTGAGGTCTGGATCAAGAAGAGCGAAATACATTCTTACTAACTAGTGAGTGGCTTCCGATATAGCAAAAAAATGGCGGAAACGTCTTAGCTATTTTAGCGACATCTTAAAGTTAATACTAAAACAAACTACTAGAAAAAATGTAAGATGTGTTCGATTATAACAAGGTTTGACTTGAACAAATACTATTAACAAATAAATTGAATTGAATTAAATTGAATTGAATTGAGCAAACGTTATCTTTTCTAAAATTAGTTCGGTGCATGTGCGACCGACAATCTAACCCAATTTTTGAGAAACAAAAATAAAGCACTGACAATCTCTTGTGGAGAACTTGGTTTGAGAAAATTCCAAACTGGTAGATCCTGATCGTCAATAGAACTCATATCGAGAAGATAGGGAAAGCGGAATAGTCGTCGATACAAATGATTCTCGACGACAGGTGGTTATCATTAGTCGACCATCAGAATAGCATCCTGGAATAGCGCCAACGTGTCTCGCTCGGACAGGAAAAAGTCAGACGATGCCATATCGGGTGAATTTGGTGACTGTTGGATGGTATTTGTGTTGAAACGAAATGATAATCTGCTGTTTTTTTGCAGGAAATTCAACTCCTTCGGCACCAGCCTTGCGACGATACGTCTCAAGCCCAATTGATTGGTTAAAATGCAGTTAATGGATGTAATTTGTGGGTGGCTGTAGCGAAGTAGTAGTCGTCGTCGCTTGTCACGCTGAAGGTTCACGGTCCAAACCTGTATTTCTCGCGAAACAAAAATTACTTGATCAGATTCAGAAGTTAATGCCAAAACCCATTGCGAAGGCAAAACACTGGCAGTAGGATGGTGATATGGCACATAAAAAGCATCTTAAAAAACTTCTGTGAATACAAGGACAAAACATTCAATAATACACCACTTTCAAGTTATTCTGGACATCACCCATAGAGTTAGTTGAGATCAAACATTTGAGTTTTCTATCACTACGCCGATCTGTTGTCTCTCGTTCATGTCCTTAAAAAAAAAAAAAAAAAAAATCGAGATGTTGGTGATCAGTCACAACTCTCTGATGGTCAATTTGCGGTTTAGGATCAATAAATTTTTTGATTTCATCTACGTGTTTTTTAATTGCTGATGTCGATGGTCTGCCAATTTGGTCGTCATTGTCGACGGCTTCACAACCACTCTTGAAGCGTGTATGCGACTCTTAAACCACTGTTCTACTTAGAGCATCGTCGCCAAAACACTATTTGAAAATGATTAGTATTTTTGAGCCGTTGATTTAATTTTCAGCATGAAATTGAATGCAAACTCGTTGGTCGATAGAAATACGACGCTTTCACAAATGTGGGAATGCTAACATTTGGTGGAAATAACAAGAACCGCTGTACTAACATATGTAACAAACAAAACCGAGCAATTGCGAGTCAAACTTGCGCTAAAAGAGTTCCGTATTCTTAATTTTTTTATAATATAACACTCAGAAAAAAAAACATTGTTGAAACAAGAATTTTCAATTGTTAAAAAATTGTAAGCTGAAAATTGTTGCCAGTTAATACTAGTTCTTGCGGCAACAAATGTATTTTTAGAATATTTGGTTTGAAGTTGTTGTATCAAAAATCTCATACTCAGGTTAAATATTTGTAAGTGTTAACATATTATCAAAAGCGAAAAATTGTTAGATTAAAAAGAAAAGTGTTTTCTCAAGTATTTTATTTTTAAATATTTCTATTTGAGATTGGATACTCGAATCAAAAATGTTTTTTTTGAAACAACAATCTAAATTTTTAACTTTTCAAGAATAAAAATTATTTTCAGAACAATATCATACGTAAGTCAAAGGAAATACATTGTTGTTTTACAATAACTGCTGAAAATGTTTGGCATAACAATTTGTTCTCCATCCAAATATTTTCAACCGTTGACTTATTAACAATTAAAAAAGTTGCATCAAAAAAAAAAATTCTTGGTGGAAAAGAATTCATCTTCACATTGGTGTTTAAGAATTATATTATCAAATCAAAAATTAATTCTTCAGGCAACAAAATAAATTCTTGAATTCTCAACAAATTATTTCTTCGCGCAACAATTTGTTGTCGAGTTAAGAATGAAGTATTCTTGTCGTCGGAAATTATAACTACTTTTCTTTGCGTTTTCTTACATTGCGTTGTGATTTTTTCGTGAGTACAGATCAGTAAAAGAGTGAATTTTAAATAATAAGAACTTAAACTCAAAAATGCAAATTCAAAGGATAACTTTGAATATCCTAGCAACAACTACGAATTGGTAAGTGATAAATTTCAAATCGTCTTATTGCAATGATTGATAATTTTTCCTTATTTTAATAGGCCTTTGCAGATTCAATTCATTTAAATCGGTGGAGGCTTGGAACGCAGCGATCGATATGGAACCAGTGCAAGTCTTGACTGCAATCACCAGATCGGAAAGAATTTCGAAGCTTATGGCGAAGCTGCCCGCAACTTTAGGCACAACGATAATAGTGGCATGGTTGGTTTGAGGTATTTGTTTTCGTACACATATGCATATGATAATAAAACTTAAAATAAAATTATTAAAACGAATGGTCATTTTTGATTTTTTTAATTATAAGCTCTTGATTTTCAGTCTTTTTAATTTAAAATTCCAACCCATGGTAAGTATTTTTGACATTGTTAACATTGGTTAACTTTGATTTCCCTGAAGCAACAATTTACATTATTCTCAATTTCTGTCAAAAATAAATTTCTTAAGACAACAATTCACGTTTTTAAATTCTTGACTATTCTTTATTCTTGTTGCAACTATTTTATTGTTAATTCTTTTTAACAAGACCTCATTTGGCACAAAAATGTAAGTTCTTAAATCTAATTTTTTTTTTCTTGATGTAAGAACTTTTCTTCTTGATGTAAGAACTTTTATTCTTATGTAGTACTTAACACCGAGAATTCTTAAACTAACAATTTTAGTTGTTGAGCAGATTTTAACCAACGTTTATTCTTGTGACAAAGTATAAAATTGTTGTGCTAACAACTTTTTTTTCTGAGTGAAGCGAAGAACTAAATAATAGTTTTGCTATTGGCGAATATAAATTTGAATGTATCAAGAAATCATAATAAAGAGTAACTAAACACCTAACTAAATCGTATACAAATTTGTTTGTGATAGCTAAGAAAAAGACCACCCTGTGGACTCTAGCCTCAGTGTATAATTGCTTTGGAACTGGTTTTATTTGCATTCTGAAAATCTACTCATTATTCCTTTAGAAAATAATGGCACATTTTTTAGATCAACACACTGTATGAGTCTAATTACATGGACCGCAAATAACCACTGTATCGGAGCTGTCACTTATATGTTACATAATGTATGTACATGTGTGGCGCAAATGTTGATTGTTTGGCTGGTTTAATGTGTTTTGTGTTTAGTGAATTTATAGCACTTCTAGATAATGACTTAATCCAATGTCTAAGATTGGAACTTTAACAAGGCGAAGTCTTGGAGCGGACTAACAAGCGCACATCCCCAGATGCAGGAGAGGGGAAGTAACAATCTTTTTTTATAAAACGGTAAATCTATTTGATTTTTTTGATAACCAGTTAAGTTAACACAAGCCTGTAGTTTACTTAGAACATAAGGTGGCAGTAATTGGATGCTGAATCTCAAGATAAAACTCCGAATGAATTATGCCTATAATTAGTGTTGTCTAATTTATCACACCGAAATGGCTTACTGCGTTAGAAAAACATCGCCTCTCGTCAATTATTTTGTAATAATTTTGGATTATTGATATACGAGTGCACTACATTATACTAATGTATACAGTATCTACCTGTCTTTGCTCACAAAACAATAATATCATTGTAGACCCAAACCTGACTTCCAGACGTTGGTGCTTTTTCTTCTTTTCAGCGTTGATTAAAAATTCTTCCTCGTGTTTATTTTCTTGGCACTCGGAAAAACGCCGAAACTCACAAGAGTATGTACATATGTATTTCAATATTTTTGCTTTCTTTAGAAAACGTATTTAGGCCTTTTAAGTTAGACGATTTGCTACCTTCGCTGGACCCTGATTCTTGTCTGAACATCCAATTAAATACATCAGTCATCCCAAAGATGGGTAGGGGACTGGGGCACCTTTGAACGCAAGGAATACGAATAAGGTAAGCTTTTTGCCAGATATTTTATACATACATAATTCGTAATGCTGAATTTTATATTACTACGCATGTTGGGGCAGGTTTGAACAAAATGGACGGGACACTTTTGAAAACGTTCTAAGGTACATAAGTATCTTCTCATTTAAAAGTTGATCCTCTTTTTGCTGATGGTATAAAAATGTTAAGCAGCTACAAAAAAAAAGAACTGCTGACCTTAACGCAAATTACATCAAGAGCGCCATTCTAGCGCGAACTCAATACTCCAGGAACTTCAAGAAGTTTAAGTTTTTTATAAAACATAAATAAATTGATTATTTAAAATGGTTTTTATTCAAAAACAAATATCTGATTCATTTAAAAACAGGCGGCAGCCTCTAATTTGCTGCCATAAACCATTAAAATGGCTACAGTTCAAAAGTGCCCCAGGCCTGTTCAAAGCTGCCTCCGCTTTGGGCACATTTGAACATTAGGATTAGGAAATTAAATAAATAATAAGCTTTTATCGAATTTACACAAATGTTGGTTTAAATTGAAGGGTAATTTCACTTCTCAAAGTGTGAATAACTTAAAAACCAATATTTCAAAAATATATTTGTGTTAAGAAGCCTTCAAAGGAAAAAGTGTTCAAATTTGCCCCAGTCTCCCCTACAGTCAGTCACGAAGGTCTACATACAGCTTCATTCAAGACAAATGTCCTATTCCGCAGAACAAAGTACCGCTACCTTTTTCCAGGAAATGCATTCTCGTTTATTTTACGTTGCATTTGTATTAAGTGCCACACTTCTTTTGTGTAAAAGTTTGTGAATACGGAGAGTAGAAGAAAAATGACCGGGGGAGCTGGAAACCCGGGGTATCATAAAACTCAGAAATCAAAATAAATGTGACAGAGGAAACGTATCGAATTAAGCTCGCTCTGGGAGTCCGAAAAAACTAAGTAATCGCGACATTCGTCGGTAAGGTTACCGTGAATACTCGACTTAGTGCTCCAGAATTGGCGAAAGACATTGCAAGTACATCGGGTTAAAATGTACGTAGGGTTTTGAGATAAATGAAGCCAACCATCAAAAACGCCAAATCGCCACATATCGAATGATCAAGTTTTTGGGAAATGGTACTTTTTACGGACGAAAGTAAGTTTAAAGCCCAAATCATAATGTCGCGCTTGCGGCTAACCTAGAAATGGAAGCGAAGAACCTGGTACCAAGGTCAAGCACAATGGTGGGCATGTGTTGGTCTGGGGTGTAATTGAAGCTTCTGGTATTGGAAGGCTCGTTTTAGGCTTGGACACAGTTTGGTACTTCATCAGGACAACAACCTTAAGCATACGGTGAAAATCATAAAGGAGAGTGGCTGTTTTTAGGGTCCCAAAACAACTTCATCCACCTCAGCAATCTCTAGATCTTAATGTAAAAGAACATACATATCTGGGATGAACTGGAACGCGAAATTCGCAATTTCAAAACAACCGATCAAATGGCTCTTTCGAATGCTTGGGTTTCGATTAACCCCGACGTCACCGAAAATCTAGTCTGTTCCAAGCTAAGAAGACTTTAAGTAGGAATCAAACGGTGCACTGTGGGGCATTTTTGCAAAAGTGCTTGCAAAATTCAATTTTCGCGTGTGTCTATAATGCAAAAAAAGGATTACATCTTCTGGATTAAGAATTGTTTGGACCTCAAGAAATCGAAAAAATTATTGAATTTGGACAATCGGTATGATCAGTACAGCCAGTTAAAGTTAGGTTATTTTTAGTGTAAACGAAAAATGGATTTTTTTTATATGTATTTTCGTTTCAGTTCTTGGTGTACAAATTTGGTATAGTGGTTAAAAACACATTGGGTTTTTACTTTTTTGGTACATATGGTTGTTTTTAATTTAAATGCAACCTACTTTTATTTTTTGGAATTTTAATTTTTTGAAATTTAGTGGTTTTTTGAGTTTGAAAAAAGTGTACGATAGTGTATGGTCTAAGCTCACCGGACATTTAAAGTACATACAAAAAAATTTATGCGCATTCATTGTGATAAGGATTTTGCGGTTTTCAGCCCTATTTTCGGCAGCCCCTAATCCTCTTCATAAAGTAATAACTGGAGTCAATAAAGAGGTGATAAGAAAGCTTCAAGTAATACTTAACGTTGACGGTGCCAAGTTTGGAGTTTATGCAATTGAAACAACAATTTTATTAAAAGAAAAGTATCCCAAAAAATAACTTACACCTAAACTTTGAAGAAAGATTCCAAGAAATCTAGTTTTTTTTTATTATTAATTTTTAATTATTTATTTATTTATTCTCCACTGTTAAAAACTTGAAATATGTTATTGAAATGGTTTGTTGTGTTGATGTGCCACTTAATCATAGTTCTCTCCGTGAGTGTTGATGGGGACACATGCGCTGAGAACAGGTTTCATAGTTCAATTATATAGGGTTTTCCAATGAGAGGTGTTATTGTGAATGGCCCGCTATTTCGGTAGCTGCCACTTCTGAAGCTTTTATTCTTTGACATTTGACAAATAAAAACTACGCCATTACTAAAAATGGAACGATACACTCTTCAACAACGCATTGAAATTATTAAAATTCACTACAAAAATGGTGAAAATCTTGCAGTCACAGTTCGCAAAACTAAAGCATTTTTTGGTCGTTGTGAAGCACCTTGTCGGACCGCAATACAGAAATTGGTAGAAAAATTCGAGCTGTTGGGACAAGTTAGTGATGTGAAGAATAAAACCCGTGCACGTCGCTTAAGAACAACTGAGAATATTGCTGCTGTAGCCCAAAGTGTTGAAGAAAACCCAGGTTTGTCCATTCCTCGTCGTTCTTTGGTATTGGGCATTCCAAAAACGTCATTACATCGTATTTTGCATAAAGACTTGGGTCTTAAGGCTTATAAAGTTCAGTTAACACAAGAACTCAAGCCGGCCGATATTCAATAACGTCGTGTCTTTGCTGATTGGGTCCTTGAAATGCATGAAAATAATCCGGAATTCCATCGAAAAATCATCTTGACTGATGAGGCCCATTTCCACCTCGGTGACTACGTCAACAAGCAAAATTGTCGCATCTGGGGCTCGGAAAACCCAAGAGTTATTGTTGAGAAGCCTCTCCATCCTCAACGTGTGACTGTTTGGTGCGGTTTATGGTCCGGCGGGGTCATTGGACCTTACTTTTTCGAAAATGAGGTTGGATCAACAGTTACGGTGAATGGATTGCGCTATCGAGAGATGATTAATGATTTTTTATGGTCGGAGTTGGATGGTATTGATCTGGATAACGTTTACTTTAAACAAGACGGCGCTACGTGCCACACAAGCAACGAAACCATTGATCTTTTACGGGAAAAGTTTCCGGACCGCGTTATCTCTCGAAGAGGTGATCACAATTGGCCACCGAGATCTTGTGATTTAACACCTTGCGACTTCTTCCTTTGGAGCCACGTGAAAGATAAGGTCCACGCCAACAGCCCAGCGTCGATTCAAGACCTCAAAGATAAAATTCGTGAGGCTATCGAGGACATAGGGCAGCCACTTTGCGATTTGGTTATGGACAATTTCATGAAAAGGATATGGTCCTGTATGCGTGCTCGTGGAGGCCATTTGGCTGATGTTGTTTTTCATTATTAACGGCATACCTTCCTCTTTATTATGAAATAAACATCCGATCCGATTTTTCTTTGAATACCAAAATAACACCTCTTATTGGAAAACCCTTTATATAAACTTTAAATTTTGAATAATTTTTGGTTCTAAAGTAAAAAAAGTATTGCTAAGATGAAGTGCCATTTTTGTGTTCTGAAAATCGAAAGAATTGACCTAAAAATTCAGTGCTCAAATTGCAAAGAGCATTTTCATGCGAAGTGCGCAAAATTAGAAAAAGAAGAAATTGAATTCTATGGAAAAAGTGATCAAGGTTTCAGATGTGACAGCTGTGTTAGCTTGCGAAGAAAACCAATTTTGCATGATCATGCTCCCATATTCTCCCCTCCTCCCGTCACTACATCAAAGGGTCCACCTGTTACTCTTCTCTCAGCGGCGTCGAGCGGCATTGGGAACAACTACAAAGCTGCCCTCACTACACCAACAATATCTGGCTGCGTACCTTCATTGCAGTCCACCAAGCAACCAATTACTTTGGAGATGCTGTTTGCTGAAATATTAAAACTACAGCAACTTAATACTGATGCACTCTTAAAAACCAGAGCTCTGGAAGAAAACAATGAATCTCTCAACAAAAAGGTCGATGCCCTGGAGGTGAAGGTGAACTTGCTAGAGCAAAGAGAGAAGCAGTGTGGAGTTGATATTGTTGGTATTCCAGGCGTCAGTAATGCAAACGAGCAAGAGAGGGTAATAAAGCTTTTAACTGCTGGTGTTGGTGTGCAAATCACCCCTGAGGAGATCGAGTCTTGCTACGTAAAGAATATAAGAACATCGAAAACAAAAAACAATAACAACTCAACCGGCAATATTGTATGCGTACGATTCTCATCTCTTTCATCGAAGGAGAAAGTAATGAAAAAGATGCGTGTGGATAAAATCAAGCTTTCTGCGAACATCTTTGCAACTGATATCAGGGGTCATAGCAGCGGCAGCGGCGGAGGTAGAAGTGACAATGTCAACGGCAAGATTTTCATCAATGACACCAGATCTCTTCTGGAAAAGGCAAAGCAACTACGACTAGAAAAAAAGTGTCAGAATGTCTGGATAAGAAATTCATCCGTGTTCATCAGAAGAAAGGAGGGAGAAAAGGTTATCAAAGTAGTTAGTTTTGAGGACTTATGTAAGTAAATTTGTAAATCAAACTTTTTGATTATAATCTATGATTAATTTTAATTTAAGTAATTCACCAATAGGTCCTCATAATATTAATTTAAGTGATAATAGTTTTTCCTCTACTACAAGTTCTGATAGTTTAAAATGTTTTTGCATAGATCATACAAACAAATTATCTTTTTCTGGCCTTTCCATAATTCACCAAAATATCCGTAGCATTCGAAAAAATGTTGATACGTTTTTAACTCAGCTCGCATCTTAAGAACATTTACCTGATTTCATCTTTCTTTCTGAAATATGGATCTTTGATGATGAAATTACAAATTATTCCATACTTAATTTTACATTTAAAGCAGCTTGTAATAATTCCTATTCTGCTGGTGGTGTTGCTATGTTTTATAGAAGCAATTTGTTGTGGAACGTTGACGTTGAGTGTTTTAATCTTACTAGTGTTGATTTGATTTGTGTAAGTTGCGAAATTTCTGGTGCTCGATACTGTTTTGTCGGTGTTTATAGATTGAATTTTTGTACAATAAATGTCTTTCTGGATGATTTTTCTGGCTTTCTTGAAAATCATGTGTGTAAAAATCTAATAATTTTGGGTGATTTTAACATTAACCTTCTTTCGACTTCATCCGAAGTTGATAATTTCTTATCGGTAATGTCGTCCTCTGGCTTTGATAGTTTACATACTTATCCAACCCGTGTGGTTCAAGGTGCAAGCTCTTGTTTGGATCATATATTTATTAGGTTACATAGAAATAATCCTGCTAATTTTCGAACGGCTATATTTGACCTCAAAATAAGTGACCACTGTTTAACTACTATTCAACTTGACCTCAGAATCTCCAGAATAAAACTGTGCAATAATAAAGAGTTCACTAAAATTGATTTTCCAGCTCTAAAGTCAGCTTTAATTTTTGAGTTTTGGGATGAAGTATACAGAGCAGAAAATCCATCTACTGCCTTTGATTTGTTTCTTAATAAACTACAATTGCATTTATCTCGCGCAAGTATACAAATCAAAAAAACCAACAAGTTGAAACCTCTTAAGCTGTGGATGACTGATACTCTGATTATTAAAATCAGAAAGAAAAACCACCTGTTTAAGTGTTTAAAAAAATATCCCAATAACTTAAGGCTGAAAGGGTGTTATGATAAGGTGTGTCGGGAGCTGAAAACTGAAATACCTCTTCAAAGAGATACTTATTTAAGTAATAAGTTAGCTCAAAGTTCAGGTAATTCCAAAAAAGAATGGCGGATTATCAACGAAATTTTGAACAAAAACAAACCTAAATCTGATATTGCAGTCACTATAAATAATACGACTCTATCTGACCCCTTAGAAGTTGCCACTGTGTTCAATGACTATTTTTCCAATATTACAAAGGCTATTCGGGAATCCGCAATAAATAATAATTCTAACTGTTAATGTGATAATTCAAATTCTTCTGTGTATGACACTTTCCAAACACAAAGCTGTTTCTTTGAATTTTTTTCACCAGTTGAAGTTCATAAAATGGTACAGTCCCTAAAAGCATCAAATTCAATGTCATGTGATCAAATCTCAAGTAATATCTTAAAAAGAATATCGTTCCTTGTTTCTGATGTTATATGTCATATTCTCAATTTAAGTATACAAAAGGGTATTTTTCCGGAATTACTTAAAACAGCTGTTGTAATCCCTCTTCATAAAAAAGGTGATACCATAAAAAAGGTGATACCATGTCTTTAAACAATTACCGCCCTATATCCCTGTTATCTGTTTTTTCCAAAGTCTTCAAAAAGGGGTTAAATCTAGAATGCTGTCTTTCTTATACAAAACTAATTTCATTAGTATTTCACAATTTGGCTTTCGAAGTGGCAAATCTACTGAAGATGCCTTGTTAAAGTTGTGCGGTGAAATTTATGGTAGTCTAAATGCTTGATATACCTGCTACCTTATTCATTGACATAACTAAAGCATTTGACATGGTAGACCATAACATATTGCTTAAAAAACTTTATAACGCGGGTTTCAGAGGTTTTATCCATGACTGGTTCACTTCTTATCTTGAAAACCGTAGTCAGAGAGTTAAGATTCAAAATAGTTTAAGTGAGAAAAATCTCATTAACATAGGTGTTCCACAAGGCTCTGTTTTGGGTCCTATTTTGTTTTTAATTTTTGTAAATTCGCTTTTTCTTCAACCTCTTAGGGGTAAACTCACAGCTTTTGCTGATGATACTGCTTTGTCTTATTATGGTAAATGTCATTTTAATTTATATTTGGATGTGAACTATGATCTGGATATACGGCGGAGATGGTTTAAACTTCATAAATTGGTCATAAGTGACAAAACGAAGTTCATGATATTTAACATTATGGGTAAAATCTGTAATGATATGCCTTTACAAAACCATTCGCCAAATTGCAATAGATTCCTTTTTATTAATCCTTGTACAAACAATCATAATTCACCCACTTTTGATTCACATGCCTGTTGCACCGCTGACTGCTTTGTAATTGACAGCTTTAAGTACTTAGGTATTACTTTGGATTATAAGCTCAGTTGGTTGGATCATACTATGTACTTAAAGAAATATCTAAACAATGTTGCTAGACAGATTTATAATCTCAGCCAATACTGTGATTTGCCAATTTTAAAGTTAGTCTATAATGGTCTTCTCAAATCTAAACTTCAGTATGGTATAGCTTGTTGGGGTGGTACACATTATAATAAAATAGAGCCTTTGCTAATAAAACAAAAACACGCTATTCGTTTTATGTGTAAAGTTAACCGTCGTACTCCTAGTTTTGTATTGTTCAAAAGTCTTGAATTTCTTCCATTGAGACATTTGTACTTCTATAAAGTTTTAAAAATATTTTTTGAAAAGTCCGGGTACAACTCTCCTAGGGTTTATGAAAACCGTAATTTGCGCGTCAACACTTGTAATATCGTCAATGTACCCACAATCAATAAATCGCATTTTTCCACCTTTTAGAATGTCACTGTGTTGCGTTTGTTCAATAAAATACCTTCAAGTCTGAGATGTGAGCGTAATTGGTAATTTACTGAATCCTTTGGTATGATTTCTTTTGTTGTATTTTTTTTCTTTTTGTAGTTGAATTTATACTCATTTTTTATCGCATCCCCATCGATAAATAAATCTTAATTTTATTAAGTATGTACTGTACATTCGCCTCTTGTCAAAATCTGACAACAGAATGTAATTAACTATTTCAGTTTATAACTTAAATGCCCTACTATCTTGTAAATCTATCTTTGAATTTGTTTTAAACTTTTGTATAGCTTTAAGTTATTAATGAAATAAAGAAATTAAATAAATAAATAAATAAATAAAAAAAAATGTTTGCAACACAAAACAAATTTTTTTTCCTCCACTGTTTCGCTTGAATAAGTTTTGAAATACTCTGCAGTTACTACAAGCATTAATATTTAAATTTAATTTTAAAGTAAAATACCCCTTTGGACAAACATATTTGTATTTAACATGAAATTCTGGAACACCGTGTACAGCATTTTTCCTGAATTTTTTAATTTTTTTTAGGATTAAACCACTTAACATACTTTCTTGACTTAAAAATTCCACTGAAACAGTATATTTGCACTCTAATGTGCACCAAAGCAAAAAAAAAGAGGGCTTTTGATACACCTGCAAAAATATTTAAAAAAATTCTTATTAGTTTACTTTTAGCACCACTGTGACTTTGTTTGACTTTTGGACAAACTGTATTTACTTCAGTTACCCACTTTTGACAATTTTTGAGGTAAAATATTAAGACCATTTGCTTTGAAAAAAAAGTTGTATTTTAGCAGAAGATTTTGAAACACTTTGTAAATATTTTTTCTTAAAATTTCCAAATTTTATAGCCTTGGGAATTCCCTTCAAATAGAAAAACAAATTATCCTGATATCTTCTTTCGTTTAGGAGCTATGATTTTTGCAAGCAAAAAAGTCAATTTGCCCCACTGTGCGGTGGTCCATCAAAGTACTAAAAATATTTTATTTTGTGTTTTTTTTTGTAATGAACATGAGTAAAATCTATAACTTAAATGTAAACATTCTTAACAAGACTACACTAAAAAATGTATTGCGTAATGTAGTTCCTCGAACATAAACTCTAATTATGTATATTTGTTCTTATATTTGTTTATTTATTGCTAGTGGTAGTGTTGAAATGTAGCGTAGCCTAACCACTAACACCAGCACTAAATGATGAGCCTGTTGATGCATATTTTGCCCTGGCAAATTTCTGCTTATGGCTGTTGCTTGTATTAAGCAAAGCACTCCATGACACAAATCTGTTTTTTTTTTTTTTTTTTAAAAAAAATGAACATAGTATCCCCTTACTTACATGTATATACATATGTACATACAATATGCATGTAGACTTTCGTGAGTTAAATTTTTTAGTTTTTCTTGTATTCCTTGAATTATCATAAGAAAATTCCATTCCCGACTACGCAGAGGAAGGGTTATGATTTTAACAGGCTGGGTTTGTTTGTTTGTTTGTTTCTATGTATATGTATGTAACGATGTCACCTCGTACAGCCGAGACTATGGGACCGATTTCAACAAATGAGATGTCGCTGGATTTGACTCGATCCGGAGAGTGTCCTAGGCTATGTGACGTCACAGACAAATTCAATATGACGGGCGCACCAAGTAAAATGGCGGACTACCTCTTATTTTGTTATTCTTTTCTATCCGACTAGTCTTTGCAACCGCATTGATAGTGGTATCAAATGAAAGGGCTTGGCGAGTAGAATATAATACAATATGACGTAATTCTAAATTCAATATGGCGGATTTCTGTTATCTTTACTACCTCCTTAATATGGGTATCAAATGAAAGAGCTTGGCGAGTAGAATACAATACGATATGACGTAATTCTAAATTCAATATGACGAACCCCCCAAGATGGCGGATTTCTGTTATTCTTACTACCTCCTTAATATGGTAGGGCTTGTCGAGTAGAATACAATACGATATGACGTCTTTCTAAATCCAATATGGCCGACGCGCCCCCAGGATGGTGGATTTCCGTTATCTTTACTATATACCTAATATGGGTATCAAATAAAAGGGTTTGACGAGTAGAACACGGCAACTTATAAATACACTACATATTTTTTGAAACTAAAAAGTCATAAATAAAAAATTAAGTTTAAAAAACTAATACCCCTATTACGGTTAGCGATTCGAACGTTCGACTCGAGATGAACTCCCAGGCGAATTTCTGCTGTCGAGGTATTACGGTTAGCGAATGTTTTCATTCGCTAAGAGAATTCAGGGCTGTCTGAGGAAAAACTTCAAATATCAGCTGTGAAGTGTCAGAAAGAAGAACTTTTTTGATAATTTGTAAAATAAACTGCAATTTAATTTGAGATACAATTTTAAATTGATTTCGGTGGTTAAAGAAAATAAATAAAATTATTATTTGTGATGATTTGTCCCAGAATTTCACGTCTCGAAGAACGTTTAGTTACTTTCGCAGTTTCAGAGTTCATACACTGGCCGCGTCTCTGGTCAACACATCACCGGACTGTGGAAAGCAAAGCAAGAGCAAGTAGAAAAACTATTATCCAAATTCTACAACGATGCCTTATTATCAGAAGCACTTGGAAAAGATCCTAAATTATTCGATCCAGGGAAACCAGTTACACCATCACAAATATTGTACTAATGTTGGGTTTATTTAAAAATAGGAAATATATTGTTCTATAATTGTTTGGTAAATACATATGTTTCAATGACATCAGAAGGAATGCCTAGTGTAGCAATAAGATCTTTGGTTTCCATTTTTGGTTCTATCTCGGAAGAAAATTCTCCAATGGACGACTTATTTCCAGATGTTGATCACGTTTTTTCACGTTTCACGTTGCTTTCAAGTTTCTATTCTTTATTCACAATTTCCTGGAGAATGTCAACAGGTCCTTCTTTTAATTTTGGCAAGTGGATGTTGAATTTTTGCCAGTTTTACACGACCGACTCCATCAACACAACGATTTTTCAAACTGGCGAGGATGGTTTTTAAAAGATTGAGACACATATTTCCACTCATTACACTGTTGCACTACCTAGTCACCAGAAAATTCAATTCGACTGATTTTGACAGAAGAAATTGATTTCTAGTCGAACGTTCGCTAACCGTAATAGAGTGAAGTCACAATTCGCCTAAACTCTGACATTTGAGTCACATGAAATCTCGGCGAGTCGCTAACCGTAATACGAAATAGTCACATTCGCCAACTTTTTCGTTCGACTCGTTAACCATAATAGTACCCCCCTATTGAAACGAAACAATGATTTTCAGAGTATAGCCGTGGTCGCATGTCGTTACAATAACGTATTTATATAATTACGCATTCGTTGGACAAAGCGGCATGCGCTACGGATGTACTCTGAAAATCATTGTTTCGTTTCATCTTGTTTCGTACTTTTTAGTTGGGTTTTCCCGTAGTCGGGTTTTAGTTTTTAAACATAACTTTTTATTTTTGCTTTGAATCATGCTTTAGATTTTAGAAGAAAAACATGTTATGTATTTAGTATTAAAATAAAAATGAAATTTTGTCTATAGTCGTGAATTTAGCACTTGTCAGGCCTGTATGTAGGCTTACGTGACAGACTGTATCTGTCTGTTCGATCACGTGATTACTCCGAACTACCACGATTGTTCTTTCCAAAAAAAAGATAAGCAAAGATGTAAAGTTGCAGCTTGAGAATCTCTCAACAGTTTTATAGTCAATTCCTATTCCTCATTTCCAGGCGAGTAGTGTCCCCTTCCCCGCCCCCTCCACCAGATCTCAGCACACACACACACAACCGCACACCTTCATCACATAGCAACCCAAAAAAAAAAACAATATCGTTCCTATCATTGGAGACTCATAAAATAAAGTCGGTATACATACCTAAAAGCTAGTCAATTCCATTACACAATGCCAATACAAATACAAAGGATATGAAAACATTAACTCTCTGTCTGGCCATTACCTAGGGGACGCAACCGATGGACTTTACGAACAAAGAAATTGTACCCATTTCAATGAAATAAATTCCTGAAAGTCGAACAAAACAATAAGAAGTACCTAAACCCATTTCAAAGGATTTGCCACAATCCAACAGAAGAAAATGAGAAAGTCGATCTCTCAAGTCCTGAATTCAAAATACGAGGGCACCCCCTTCGTCCCTTGGCCATTTTGGAATCGTAAATCACATTATTGTGCATCCATTCAAAAGTAACACAAATTATTGTCCCGGCAAGTGGATGATGGACGTCACAGTTTTCCACTTCCTTGAAATATGATTAAAAAAAAAACACAAATGTAACGTTAGAAGGATTGTTACCCCTCGTTACGCACCTAGAACCGGTTGTTTTATTCATAAAATAAAAAATCAATAAACGTCGACGATGTTAATAAAACCCCGTTCAGACCAAACCGCACCGCCCCGCCCCATCCATTCACTCTATCAACTCAGAAATGATTACGAAGGACGACGATATGTGCGTGTGTCTGTTTACATGCATGTGTCGTATTCTTATCGCTATTCATTGTGGGTTTAAGTCCCCCCTCTAATGAAGTAACAAACGGCTAAGGGAAAAACGAAAAAAAGAGTAGGCAACCTACAAGGAAGAAAGAGTCCCTCCCTCCCTCTTTTTTTTTTTTTTTCATTGACTACTATCAAAGGCCCCATCAGCTGGAGCTTGAAATGGTGTTATGTAAATGGGAGAGAAACTGAAATAAGCTACCGGCCCATTTGTTTGTTTAACTTGAACTCTTTTCCCGCCTGTCATATGACAGTCCTCGTCCACCTCCTCTTTCTCCTCCACCTGCATCACTCACGATAGTATGAAACTTTAACTCATAACAGAGACTGTTTTGTTTGTGTTAGAACGGAGTTCTGCTGTGCACTCGATTACAATTGAATCGGTTGTGTTCAATGTTACTCATGACGACAGGCGGTGAGGGGCGCTCCGCCACGGTTGTTGTATCCAACGTGACAGTTGGCGTCGTCCTAACAGTTGGCTCTACTGAATGAAGATAACCTTGGAGCTGGTGGTAGTTGATGTACGGTGTGTGTCAGTTCCGTATGACTTTCAATAGCTGAGTTTTATCAATAATTTAGTTTGAAGGTTTTTTTTAACATTGAATAAATGTTGATTGCGTTTGCAACTTTTTTTTTCTCATTTTAAATTGAATATCACGAGATATATCTGCATTATGTGGCCTTGGTACATAACCGTTGCTTAGTTGTTTTTTATTTATTTTTAAAGAAATTTTTCAGTGAAATATTTAACTCATGTGCAGAAGCAGATCCACGTTTAACGAGAGCTTTTAAATAGAGCAACTGATGTCAGGTTATGAAAATGAAAACTTAGCATTATGCTTTGGCAACGGAAGCATGTGTCATCTGTCGTTTAGCAGGCAAGACACAACAATGGTGTCGTGTCCAGTGACTAGAGAGGAATTGATGAGGTTTTTTTTTTATAACCGTAGGTTTTGCACATACTGTTGAAGTATGGTTATTTGGTTGGGAAAGGAAACTAAATAGAGTAAAACAAGCGTTTGTTTTCCGATAAAAGGTGATATGCATATCAACTGTAAAGCGGACTGCATATCAGAAGTTACATCATTTCGGACAAAGGGGAGCTGTACGAGTACATCAGTTATTTTTGGGACACATGTGTGACGGCATTTTTGGAGTTGCGAGTTTTTGGAACACGTTTGTAAATCAGTGGTACACGGGAAATATCCAATTTTTTTACAAAAATTCTATTTGGCATACTTTTAAGGCTTTCAATAATATATCCTGCGGGATTGTGGCCCAAGAGGCTTTTATTACTGCTCTTATATCAGCCACGATGTTCAATTACCTGCTTTTGGTGTAAACCTTTCACAGACGTACAGCTGTGTTCAATAAAATAGCAGTGTTCACGACCTTTTTAAATTCAGTTCAAAGATTTTCAATCAGATTTACATAAATCCGAGATGGAGGTGGCCATGACATGACATTGACTTGATTCTCTTCAAAACATTTCTTCGTTGCTTTTGCCGTATGCTTCGGATCGTTATCCTGCATAAATACCCATTTAAGAGGCATTTCCTCAGCATAACATTTTGAGGAATGTCAATATCAATGAATTGGGCCATTTTTTCACTTATCCAAAATTATGGACGAACTCGATTATACGAAAAACTTTTCCAAATTATCATTCAGCCATCTCCATGCTTAACTGTTGGTAGGCTGGAATTCTGTATAAGCCGGTCGGTTTTCTTACATATTTTTTAGCTCCACTAAAGCCAATTATTTCAATTTTAGAGATCATTTTGACAGTGGCCATTGGCTGTGCTCTCCGGCGAACTGTATCTGTTGACCCTATGTTTCTTTGTGAGAATCCTCCTTATTCTTCCTGGATAAAATAAAAGGATCACGGCTCACTGCTCTTACATATAATTTGGACATCTTGCCTAACAATGGTTTTCGCTCTTTTTTGGTTTTTTTTTCCCAGGTTAGACCTTTTCCACCTATTTTTGCGGAACAACCTAGCTCCTCCTAAATATATATGTATGTTTTCCCTAATTTTTTTACTTTTTCAATCATATTTCGTCTTTCTTCCGGGCAGTGTTTTCCTCGTCCCATTTTTGCAACCAAAACAATCTTCATTTTTCTTATTACTTAAAAAAAAATTATAATAAATAACATTACCTTTAATTAAATAAAAATTAAGTATAAAACAATTTTAATTAAACGTTTGAATTCAATGAGAATCGTACTACACTGCTACTTTAAAGAGTAGCTGATTTAAAAGTTTAAAGGTATGACCATTTCTTTACATTGAAAAAGTGATGCCAAATTACTGCTGCTATTTTATCGAACGGAGCTGTATGCAACAAAGATTATCAATCAGGTTTTGAACTGATAAGCAAGCATGCCATACTCAGTCAGGTTTGAGTCTGGGATGTTAAGTGGAAAATGGTATAGAAATAAGGGTTTTGACGCGTATTCTAATAAATGAGCATACTTTAAAACCTTCGCGAAGTCATACTTTATTCAAAAAACAATTTGCAAAATTATGATTTAGTTAGAAAATCTCACTAATTGCCAACTGTGGTTAAAAAATAGGTAAAAAATCATTTTATCGCTTTTTACCTGCTGCGGTTTTTTCCAAGTATCATAAAATATGCTAGTTTTTCAGAATACTTACTACACATTTTTTTGTTTATAATTGTTACGTTCATAAGGAAAAATAATAAAACGGTATGTTTATTACGCATTTTTTGTAGAAAAGCGACCTGAAAGTCAAAAAAATGTATGGGCAAGATTTAGGATATTGACTTAAAAATAAAATATCTGGAAAGCAAAAAAAGGTATTCAATTTATTTCAACGCAGTTGAAAAGGGTGTTATTTCTAAAATTAAAGCCGTAAAAGAAGTTTCTGTAGTAAGTATTAGCGGAGATATTTGAGTTAGTATGGGTCAAGGTACACCAAAGTAGGTGTTTTCTTAAATTCTCGATAGATCATGTCCAAATTGGAGATAGACGCTTGCTGTAGAACGATTTTTTTCTTAGAATAAACCCAAGAATCAGTTGCCAAAGTCTTGACATTTAACTTGGAAAAACCCTGTATAGAGTCTCCTTTGTCGATCGGGTAAGGGCTTTACTACTCAATTGCCTTCTTAGCTCAAAGAAACAGCAATTGGCAAGAGTAATCCTTAGTTTGATCAATCTGCATAGGTGGTCAATTGACTGGTCCATTTCGTCAAGTAATGTTATCGTTGAACTGCTCCTCCAATATCTCCATGGATTTGAGGCAGTATCTATGAAATGTTGCGTCATCCTGTTGAGAAAGCGTGTCTTCCAGTTAGATGTCACGCGAATTTGGATCATCGTTTAGTTATGGTCTTCTTGGATCTCACGCACTTGCGTCGCGTATCTCGTCGCGTCGTATCAAGTGCTCCTTGTCTTTGAACTTTGGTGGGTTTATTCATGTAGCTTTCAACTTTTGTTGTTGTCCACCAGATTACTACATTACTAATGATGGGTCTGATAACACAATTTATTTTTTTTTTATAACAATTTTATCGGATATAATTCCAACAAATACTAATTTAAATGCGCTGAATTCAAAAACGATAATAACATTTCTCGATTGGTTGCGGTTTTAAAGATATATAGTATAGTATAATAGGTAGTAGGAATTTAATATTCTTATAAATTTTCTTGAAACTTTTCAGTTTCCACCTGTTTAAGTTTTACAGTTACTCTCAAATATTTTTTATTTATCAAACGTATGCGTCAGTTAACATTACTGTATTGAATTAAAGTGAAAATGTCTCACATTTGTGTAAATATACCAGCTTTTCTATGTTATGCGTGTGTAAAGTCACTTGGACTTTTCAAAAATGTTCTACTACTCTGTTAATTAAAAAAGCGTTCTGTTTGTTTTTTTGATTTTAATGTTGAAGATCAGCACAAGTGTTGGGCCCCTCATATGTATTGTATTTCATGTACTACTGGCTTGAGAATTTGGATTACTGCAAAAAAATAAATGCAAGGCTTTTTCTGTTTTAATGAAGTGGGGTGAACAAACAAATCATTTAACTGATTGTTATTTTTGTATGGTACTCACTTGGAAGCGTTTAGAAATTACTAAAAACATAAAAATCTCAACATACCATCCGCTACACTTCCAATACTCCATAGTGAGAAATATGCAATTCCAACACCTTCAACCAACAGTTCAATCAATGGCACTGAAGAGAATGTCACTTTATCGACATCTCAGGATTCAGATTTTGTGTCAATTGTATTTCCAGGCAACAACATTTAATATCGCCACAGATTACAACCTTTATAAAGATAAAGAATTCGACAAAATTATATTTGAAGATGAGAAAATTGCTTGTTTCTGATATGGAAGAAAGATATCAGTGGAAGTGGAACCCTTCGATGCTGGCGGATTACTGCTAGATCTCAGCAAGAGATGCTTCTCAGTCAATTTAAAAGAGATCAGAAAAAATAAGCCACCTTTCTTCTTAATTCTATCATTTCTATTGTTTTTTTTTGATACTTTTTGAACCTTTAAATGTATATTCTTCAAAAATGGCAACCAATATTAAATTTTTTCTATAACATTCGTATAAAACACACAAAAATATAAGTAATAAACTAGTTTTGACAAAAAATAAAACATATGAGTACAATACATATATCAAGTCCTGCCATAAGTTCTGTTAGAAATTCAAAGAGCCATAAAAAAAGACCAGTAAACATTTTGTATTCAGTATTGTTTCATTTAGTACACCATAATATTGATCAATAGAAAAATATGTTCCACTCGAAATGACTGCCTTTTGCTTTTACACAGACTTTCAAACGTTTTGATCAGTGGGCTATAGGGGCACGCACGACTTTCATGGACATTGTTGGAGCTGCTGCGTTAGTGCTGCCTTGAGGATACCCAAATTTCTGTGAGGAGCTTTATAGGCCGTGCTCTCCTAATCCGACCATAAAGAATAATCCAGTGGACTCAAATGTGGACTTTCTCATGGCCAATCTTTTGCTGCTATAAAGCCAGGAATATTGACCCTGAGTCACTCCTGAGTGGTTTTGGCTTTAACCGGCGGAGCTGAGTCCTGTTGGAAGATCCAGTTCTCTCTATTGAATAGAATAATGGTCAAACCCTTCACAACACCCTCTAGTACAGTGATTCTTAACCGGTGGTCCTTGGTCCACTGGTGGTCCCTGAAAGCAACCGAGGTGGTCCGCGAAGTTATCCTGAACTATAGCCAGTGCATAACAGCACAAATTTGTAAAAAATGTCAGATCAAGTTATTTTAGTCGTCAAAATGACAACTTCATTGTCGATTATTGAACTACGAAAAGTTACGAAAAGCCGTTCACTTACGCAAAAATTTCGTAGTTTTACGTACTCACGAGAGAGTAAGAAATTTCCTCATGCTGCGAATTTTACCACAAGAAATTTCTTTGAGCAGATATGTACCTACTTATATGAAAACGGTCAATTCTGTCGAATCACATACTTTTTTAATTTTTTGTTATTAACGCGTTTGTTTACTTTTCCGTAATTTTCCTATCTTTGGGAGAAATTCACACCCACTTTTCGAAATTTGACAGAAAACACATATTTGGTGCAAAAAGTACGAACGCCTTCTGTTTTCCAAATTACTCATCAGAGCAGTCATCGAACAAAGCTTATCTCATTAATTGTATTTTATACCTGGTTTTAGTCCAACAGTGATATCGCGGATTCAAAAAATTTCAAATGAAATTGAAGAACAAATTTATTGACAAGATAAAATGTAGTCCTTATTTTGCCCAACAATGTGATGAATCTACCGGTATTTCACAATGTTGTCAATTACTTGTATGTATTTTATTTATCAAGCATTGACTGCCGAAACGCTCCCGGAATGCCTTGCTATTACCCTTAAAACAGCTATAAAATATATAGACAACTTTATTAAGAGGAGTGCTCTTAATATTCGCCTCTTCAAAAAATTATGCTCTGATATGAACTCAGGATACGAAAAGCTCCTTTTTCTTACCGAAGTGAAAATATTCTTAACTAATAAGGAGAACAAGGAGTTACAAGATCAGTTTTGCCTGTTCAAATGTTAAATATATTTTGCTTATTTAGTGGATTTTTTCCTACAGCTAAGTTAAGCTACAAAGGTCAGGAAATATACAATTGGAAGTCATGAGCAATATATTTGCATTTGAAGGTAAAATCAGTGCGTTTATTGCTAAAATCGACCTATAGATCAGCAAAGTCGAAAGAGAGAACGTTTCTGCATTCGATACGTTGAATCCAATTATTGACGAACAGTGTGGAGAAATACAAAAGAACATTTCACTTAATTTTCAAACTGAAAAATGAATTCAATCGCTATTTTCCTGACTCCGAGGACAGATGTATCCTTTCATTGTCAACAGTATTCAGCGGTTGGTCAACAGTATGCAATCAGAAAAGTCACACTAAAATTGAAGATATAATAATGTAAAATTGTCGACAGTAAAAAAAAATACTCTTGGTTTCTAATAATTTAATACCTACCTGTTTTATTTATATGTAGAACAACTTTATAATAAGTCTGTTCAAAGAGGCTGTTCCGGGAAGAAAAATACAGAAAATTACACGGTTTTATGTTCAGTTAGAAACGTTTCTGTCCGAAACTGATCTGCTTTGTGTTCAGTGAGGTTGTCGGAACAGAAAAATACATGAAATTTTGAGATTTAAGCCCAAATGGAAGAAATCGAAATTCAATCGGAAAAAGGCAAACTGTTATTGCATAAGTTCCCAATACACATAGTTAGGAAAACAGTAAGTAAAATAATTATCCATGAAGTTGTTATTTTTGACAACTTACATATGGCTGTAATTTTCTCTTCCAACTTGATTAGACATTTTTCACAAATTTTTGCTGTTTTGCCTTTTTTCTCATTGAAAAAATTTAATAACTTTGTTATATTTCCGCCAAACAGTTGGTGGTCCGTAGCAAGACAAAAATTTAGTAAAATGGTCCCTCACTTCTAAAAGGTTAAGAACCACTGCTCTAGCACATCTTGCGGGTAAACTTTTGCTCCCGTCTTCATGCCTTTTTCGCATAAATGGAGGGAAGTGACACCTGGGTGGCCGTGGCGTAGTGATAGTCGTCGTCAGTTGTCATGCGGAAGGTTCTCGGTTCGAATCCAGATGTCTTCGAACCATTTATTTCTCACGAAATAAAAATAAGTTGATCAGTTTCAGAAGTTAATATCGAAACCTACTGCGAAGGCATAACACTGGCAGTAGGATGGTGGGTATGGCTGAAGAAATTGATCGCACTAACTATAATAAGAAACATCTGGAAAAAACTCCTGTGAATCATAAGCAAGTACAAAAATAATACACAACTCTCCAGTTATCCTGGACACCACCCATAGAGTTAGTTGAAATTGAAACCTATCATCTGAGTTTCCTACCACTACGTCGATCTGTCTGTCTCTCGTTCTCGTCCTTCATGTGCTCGCGCTTTGTGTAAATATTATAAGGGTATTCATATCCCCTTTAGCGTGTGTAGATTATAAAAAAAAAAGAGAGACGCCATACCAAACCATTATGGAAGTGGGATAATGGTCACGATGAATCCTTGGAACAATTTTGTTCGCTTCCTTAGATGATGTAGCCGTGGCCGTGGTGGTTAGTGCGTTGGACTACTACGCATGTTGTCCGGGTTCAATCCCAGCAAAAACACCTAAAAGTTTTTTCACGGTGCCACCTCTTCCGAATGTCTGACAAGCAATCAAAGAGTATCATTTGCCATGAGAAGCTTTCTCAACTCGCCGTTCGGAGTTCGTGGAAAAAATAACACACACACACTAATGGTTGCGAGAAGCTAGGCTAAGCTGACGCCGCATATATATAATGTATATATAGATGATGTAGCATACATTTCGTTATTTTGCTTGTTGAAAACTTCTTCCACGGTGAAGATGTTCGCATCCGTGAACAGAACGATTTCGTGGCAATTGTCCATGTGTCACTGCAAAAAGGCGGTTGTATCTTTCCAGCCTAATTTTTTTCAGGTTACTTACTTACTTACTTAGGTGGCGCTACAGTCCGGAGTGAACCAAGGCCTCAATCAACAACCTCTTCCAGCTAGCCCGGTCCTTAGCTAGCCGCCTCCAGTTGCGCACGTCAAGTTGGCTGAGGTCTTGTTCTACTTGTGCACGCCACCTTAGGCGAGGTCGTCCTCTGCTGCGCTGACCCTCCGGGTAAGAGTCGAATATTCTCCGAGCCGGAGCGTTGATGTCCTTACGCTCTACATGTCCTAGCCATCTTAAACGCCCAATGTGCGGTTTTTTGACCAGGTTGATGTCGCTGTACAGCTCGTACAGTTCGCGATTGAATCTTCTCCTCCAGAACCCGTCAACGCAAACGGGACTGAATATCTTACGAAGGATTTTTCTCTCAAAGCGACCAAGGATATCTTCATCCGCTTTCGATAAAGTCCATGCTTCAGCTCCATATAGCAAGACTGGGATAATAAGGGTCTTATATAGAGTCTCCCTAGTCGATCGAGAAAGGACTTTACTGCTCAATTGCCTTGTTAGCCCAAACAGCGGTTGACAAGAGTAATCCTTCGTTTGATTTCCGACGAGATGTCATTTTTTTAAGTTATGGCAGAGCCGAAGTAGACAAAGTCCTTTACTGCCTCGAAGTCGTAGCTGTCTATTGTGACGTTCTGTCCAATTCTTCGATGTTGGGTGTCCCTTTTTGTTGACAGCATATATTTTGCTTTGCCCTCGTTTAGCGCTAAACCCATTTTAGCCGCTTCCATTTCTATACTCGCGAACGCACCGGTGACAGCTCGCTGTGTTCTACCAATGATGTCAATATCGTCGGCGTATGCAAGTAGTTGAACGGACTTTTGAAAGAACGTTCCTTGTGTGTTGGCTTGTGAGTTTCGAACAATTCTTTCAAGTATGATGTTGAAGAAGTCGCATGACAGCGCGTCACCTTGTCTGAATCCTTTTTTGACATCGAAGGTCTCGGTGAGGTCATTACCGACCTTGATAGAGCAGCGAGCTTTCTCCATCGTCATCCTGCACAGACGGATGAGTTTGGCAGCGATGTCAAAACTAGACATGGCTCTATACAGTTCATCCCTCCATATGCTGTCATAGGCCGCCTTGAAATCGATGAACAGATGGTGGGTATCGACTTGGACTTCTTGGGTCTTTTCCAGGATCTGCCTGAGTGTGAAATATTGGTCTAAGGTGGACTTTCCTGGCCTGAAACCGCACTGATAGGGGCCAATCAGGTTGTTGACGAAAGGCTTCAGGCGTTCACACGGTATGGCAGACAGGATCTTGTAGGCTATATTGAGGAGACCTTCTTTGCAGCGCCGCTTTATACGCTTGTTGTTTTCCTGCGTTAGCTAGTCTACACTCTTCATCAAACCAGGGGTTTCGTGGTGGTGGTGGTGGTCGTATGAAACCCAGCACATCATTCGCGGCGTTTAATGATGGCTTGCTGGCAGTGTTGCCACTGGTCTTCTGTACTAGCTGTTGCTGCGGTAGGACTCGTACTTAGAGATCGGGATATGCGTTCTCTGTAGGTTCTGGCGGTGTCTTGCGATTGTAGCTTTTCGACAATATACTTTTTCACAGTATTTCGATGTTGTGGCGTTGTGGATATCCGCATTCGTACCTTGGCTACAACAAGGTAGTGGTCCGAGCCAATGTTGGCCGTCCGGAAGGTTCGGACATCCAGGATATTGGAGGCGTGTCTGGTCTCGATCGCAATGTGGTCGTTTTGGTTGTCGTTGTTGTTGGTTAGTCGATCCGGAGACCGCCATGTTCCCTTATGGATATTGAGATGAGGAAATCGCGTGCTTGCTATACTGACACTTCGCTCCGCAGCAAAGTCAATTAGACTTAGTCCGTTTTCGGACGTGGTGTCGTGTAGGCTGTGCCTCCCAACCGTCCTACCAAAGATGTCCTCTCTTCCTATCTTGGCGTTAAAATCGAATTTTTTTCAAGATAGGAGTTAAAAAATGTTCCGTTAACCGATGATATGCTGTCATGCGGAGATTATCCCGAATAAGCCTAGATATGGGTCTGCTTGATATATCCAATTCCTTGGACATAATTGTCTGCTTCCGGAGGAGATTTCTGCGAATTCGTTCATGCAGCGCTTTTACTACCGCACTCGTTTGAGCGACCGCGGACAAACAAATGTTGGCCTGTCCTTTCCTTCAGACAACAGCGACTAATAGCCCGATAAAATAACATTCTCGATATTCCGAGTGGTTTTAACAACTGGACAATTTGGCCAGTCCTCTTTCCGCACCTATGCAATGGATGGTGTAGGTTGGCAATCCCCGTCTTTTCCGGAAGGCCCTTTCACAGCCGAAAATTGATTAATTTACTACGCACTAGTCGATTTATCAATACCAAGCTGGGCGAGTCCTCTTCCAGGAGATTTGTCAGCAGAGGTACCCCCAAAGGTGGTGTCCTATCCCCCCTTCTTTGGAACCTTGTAGTAAATGAACTTCTGCTACTCCTCGAAGGCGTCGGATGCAAAGTAATCGCATATGCTGATGACGTCGCTATAGCTATTTCCGGCAAGCATCTTCACACGATCAATGAACTCATGCAAAATGCACTAAATAAGCCGTCGAAATGGACCGATAAATGTGGACGGGGGTTAACCCTCAGAAAACGGAGATGGTTCTTTTTACTAGGATATACAAAATCACTTAGATAGACCCCCCCTTCTTTATATGGTACCAAGTTAGTTTTCACCCACAAAGCAAAGTACCTAGGTCTCATCTTGGACAGTAAACTTAGCTGGAAACTCAATATCCAAGAAAGTAAAGAAAGCTACCATAGCACTCTACTCCTGCAAGAAAGCCATTGGCAGCAAATGGGGTCTTCAACCCCGCATCGCCCACTGGCTCTATATATCTGTCATCAGACCGATTCTGATGTATGGCGTAGTGGTCTGGTGGACCGCCCTAGATATAGCTATACATCGCGACGGCTTAGGGAAAGTACAAGATTAGCGTGTCTGTGCATTAGTGGAACACTAAGGTCAACACCCTCCGCAGCATTAGACATCCTACTATATCTCCCACCCCTAGACTTAATTGGTAAGCAAATGGCAGCCAGTTCTGCCATACGACTCAAAACCATCTCACAGTGATCAAGTAACTACACTGGCCACTCCATAATACTAGACAATCTTACTCTTCCCGAAAACATAAACTACACTGTACCCAAGCCCAATTTCGACAAAAACTTTAAGGTCATTATTCCAGATAGGTCTTTCTGGGATGACTTACATAGCTGCTATAACAGACAAATCGATACACCTCCATACTGATGGCTCTAAAACCAATGATGGTGTAGGAGGAGGTGTTTTCTCAGACAGATTAAAACTAAATCTCTCCTTTCGCTTCCCTGATCACTGTAGCGTGTTTCAAGCGGAGATCATGGCGATTTCGGAAGCACTGTCTTAGATCAAGAGGAATATAATATCCACTAACGATATTAGCATTTTCTCGGATAGCCAGGCGGCCTTGAAATCTCTGGAATCAGTCTCATCCACTTCTAAGACCACCTCCAACTGCCGTTCATCTCTTATAAAGATGGCTAAGCAGTTTAACATTCACCTTTGCTGGGTGCCGGGGCACAGAGACATTCCAGGGAATTGCAAAGCTGACGAGCTCGCTAAAATAGGAACAACAATACCTATTCTACCCGATAAGAAAAATATAGGTATGCCACTCGCTACTTATAACCTAGCACTCAAACTTGACACAGTCAATAAAACCAATGCTAGATGGGAAGGTGGAACTACCTGCCTTGCTACAAACCAAATCTGGCCTAGATTAGATCTAAATCGCTCTAGATACCTTTTGTCACTAAAAAGACTACATATCAGTACGATGGCCAGATTCGACAGCATCCAATTTACCATCATCCAACTGTGGTTGCACATTTGCACAATTATGGCGTTTTTCCTTATATCCTGTAGAGGTAGGCAAAGCATTGTTGTCTCTTTAGTCCTTCTCCACGCAAATATCAAGAAACGGACGTCATATCCAGAGAACCATCTGCATATTCCACAAACAAGGGTGGTGCGTTTTAACCATGGAACAAAAGCCCAAAAATGTACTCCAATATAATGTTTCTTATCCCTAAGCCCCACAACAATACCGCCGAAGAAGAATCATGGGACAGCAAAGTTGTCAAATTGGATTACTAACAGCAACTCGAGCATTTTCTCATCTCAGTCATAATCAATTGTGATTGGTCCTATAACCCAAACCCATATACCCAAAGGGACAATTGTATCTAGGGAATTCGATAAACGATATCAAGAGGAAAACAAATACGTGGCAATACAAAAATATTTCCTGTGAAAGGACATACCGCATCGTATTAAACTTCCTTACACACTCGTGTGGATGATTGTGTCAGAAACGATTTAATAAAGGAACGTGTTAAAACATTTTTGTATAGCAAATATTAAACGCTCGCTGGATTTAATTTAAACTCGGAATGTGCCACAGGGTTCCGCAAGACACGAATACAAGAGTCAATTAACTTGTCATCCTTACTTAAGTCATTTAAATTAATTTACTTAATCTTGTCAGTACGTCAGCACTTGTTTTCCCGCACTCATCCGGATGATAAATTCACACTTACCCACTCTATATAGGATCTGCATAAAACATGGAAATATCTTGGCAACCAATCCAGCCGCGCTGCCAACCCAGTGAGTCCCTAAAGTCAAATTACTTCACTCACAGATAATAATTAGTCTCCCTTAGCAGTCTCTCCGCTGCAGGACATAATCAAAATAAAAAAAATTGAGAGGAAAAAAAAATCAATTATTTACCAGGAATGGTATCCCGGTCGCCCTTGTATGCTCCCAGAGTCAAGGATAATTATCAACTGGATTCACGTTTACTTCCCCAGGCAAAGATGGCTTTCGACTTCCGGTTGATAAAGTATCTGATTCCTCGAATAAGGATGTAACCAAAAATTTAATACTCGCTAGGACTCGAAAGAGAAAAAATTAACAGATAAACTTTGGTTTTAAAAAGGAGTGTCTGTGGGTGCTTTAATGAAGGATTACGTCAGTGAGTTTCGCTTTGCAACTTCTTTGGCTAGAAAGACGGTGATGTGTTCTTCTGATGTTCTCTGTTCTCCCGGCCATGAATAATTCTGTGGAAGCAATTTGAGCAAAGTTGAAGCACGTTTGTGCACTGGAAATACAGTTGGGGTTGACTGCTGTGCAAAAGGACGAAAGCACGAATGTGCGCTCTGGTCATATGACTCTGAACATTTGATTATGCAGTTACTTCGTGTGCACGCCAAAGAACGTGATGTGGTTCGTGGTCTGGTATTCTTGAATTTAGTTTGACATAAAAGCGCAAATGGGACAGGCAGGGATTTTATACAGTTGAAAAGTTTTTAAATATTATGAGTTTCGTAGAGATGTTTTTTTTTTTTTAAAATAAAAGCTCCCCCAAGCAGAAGGTAGAAAGTATATTAAATGTCAGCTGAAGATATGCCAGATGAATGGAATCTCAGCATCGTGTGCCCGATCCACAAGAAAGGAACCTTTCGTCAATAACCTGATTGGCCCCTATCAGTGCGGTTTTAGGCCAGGAAAGTCCATCATACACTTATACACACTTTACACTTAGGCAGATCCTGAAAAAACCCAAGAAGTTATCGACTTGGACCACCACCTGTTCATCGATTTCAAAGCCGCCTATGAAAGCATCTGGAGAGATGAACTGTATAGAGCCATGTTTTGACATTCCTGCCAAACTCATACTTCTGTGAAGGATGACGATGGAGACAGCTCGTGACCTCCTCCAACTGTCTTTCATCTCTGATAGCTCAGCTTAAGCTCTTTTCCGTAGCAGAAAACTACACATTTGAGAATACTTCTTTAATGATCCCAGTGACCTAGCACAACAAGACGAAAAATCGGATGCTCTAGCTTGAGATGGATTAGCGTCCCCTTTTATTGGTCCTCAGCTTGCAGTTGGCTGCAGTTCAGCCCAGGGCGCCTTAATAAAATTGGTATCAGAAGTTCGAGTGATGTAGTGGCAAGTGCGTGGGCACCGTAGCGCAAGTGGTTAGTGCGTCGGACTACTGAGCCAGCGGTCGGGGGTTCGAATCCCGCCGCAAACACCTAAAAAGTTTTTTCACAGTACCCACCTCTTCCGAATGCCTGACAAGCATTCAAGAGTATCATTTGTCATGTAAAGCTTCCCTACTCGCCGTTCGGAGACGGCAGAAAACTGTAAGTCTCTTTCATTCATGCAAAAATATAACGCGCACGCACAAACGGTAGCGGGAAGCTAGGCTTGGTTCTACCTACGACTGTTGAAGCCAAATATTTATTTTATTTTTTCAGTGGTAAGTGCGTTCGACTACTACACAATGCCGTCCCGGATTCAATCCCAGCAAAAACGTAAACATTTTTTCACGGTGTCACCTTTTCGCATGTCTGACAAGCAATTAAAAAAATATCATATGTCATGGAGCTGTTCAACTCGCCGTTCAGAGTCGGAAAAAAACTGTAGGTCCCTTCCTTTCGTGCAATAATATAACACCCACACACAAATGGTTGCGAGAAGCAGGTCCAGACCTGCCTGAAGAACAAAGAAGAAGAATAAGCTTACTGTGATAATTGGCAACACTGCTTCTGATTTAGGTCGGCACTGTGTGTTTTATTTCATAAAAAATTACCTTAAAGTACCGTCAGTATCTATATGTGTATTGTTTTAAGTATGTACTCACTTTCTTACAGCACTACGTAAAATAAATGTTAATTACCTGAAAGAAAGAGAAAAAAAAACAAATTAATATTGCATTGAAACTTGCAACGTCTGTTGACGCGTTCAGCAAGAAAAAAAAAATGCTTTTCTACCTAGTTATCTATAGACAAAAAAACGAGTCTTCTATAAAAACTTATATAAACATAAGGAAAACCAAGCAGTGGACAAAGGACACGTTCTAAAGAAGAAGAAAAATCCCACTTAAGCCATCTTCCAACTTTGTAATTAAATTGCAAGCAATATACATACAAAGACATCAAGGAAGTGCATAACTTACAAGGAGCTGCTCGGTATATGATGAAAGAAAAAGTAAGAAACTTTTCCTGCGTGACTTTGCCGTATTAATCCATACGATCCTAAAACTTTTGTAACTTATATAAATTTAATCCAAAGTAGGGTATGCTATGTTACCATCGAGCATCCAAGTTCCAAGTTGGGCATATAAATAGTGTCACATTTTTTGTATCGCAGCATTTGTCTGGAAACTTTTCTCATAACCAAAATGTCGGATAATTTCTGATGGTTAGCTACAAAACAAAAGAAAAAGACTTGTGTCGTCCCATTGATGCGGTATTTCCTATTCCTATGAGTGAGAGTATGTAGAAGGTTTCTAGTTTTCTTTTCTACGTATGAATCCGATAGCTGAAATTGTGTCTTCTCCCTTAAATGTTCAAATGCAAATATGTGGAAGGGCTGTCCTAACTCATGGGGTTTCATAAATTATGAAAAATAGCATACATTGCACATGCACAGTCATTTATCAGCGCAAAAGTTTTACCATAAAGTAGCTCTGTTCAGATAGAACTATTTTTTTTAATGGTGTTGTAGTAGATACTCGTAACCAAACATCGACTAATTAGAGAATAAATTCAAAGTTACAGGTAAACACATTGCAGGCACAGAATTCCATCCTTCTTCATTAGGTGTGTAGGTATTTGTCATCTATATAACAGGCTAGAAAAGAATTAATCTCAACTGTATTCCAGTAAAATGAAAACTTGAATATTTATAAAGGCATAACATTTTTACGTAATTTCTGAGAAAAAAAAATTAACCATATAATTTTTTTGTATTTTTTATATTATATACTCAATTTGAACATAATATAAACATTTAAATTCAGATTCAGATAGGAAAAAATTGCGTTGCGAAATAATTATAAAGGCACTTTAATTTTTTGATTGTTTAATCAATTTTAATAAGAAGTATGGCCCCCCTTTTTGGTTATTACTTCTTCCAGATGCCTTGGCATGGAGTTAATAAGAGTTTTAACATACGAAGGATCTATTTTCTTCTTTCACATCCTTAAATTGACGGCCATGACTGAAAACTTTGGATGATGCAGGGAGGTTCTCTATGGGGTTCAAATCAGGGCTAAGCGCTGGCCAATCAATAGTTGGGATATTTCGAGATTCCAGGAGCTCTCTAGGTTTGTGTGAGCGATGAATTGCAGCATTGTCCTGCTGGAAAATAAATTCTGGCGTGGCTATTACCTCTCCAAAGGTAACCAAAACTTCATCCAGCAGTTGAATATAATAAAGGGAATCCATTTTTGTGCTAACGAAGCAAATAGGAGTAGTTCCTTTATATCCTATGCTTCCCCAAACCATTACCGAAATTCCGTCGCTGACGCACTATTTTAGGATCACTTCTGGAACGCCAATATTTGTGTCCACCATCGGGGGCTCGATCGTCCAAATTAAGCTTTTTCTCATCGCTGAACACAACTGTTTTCCATTCTTCATCCCAAAACCTATGTTTTTCTGCAAATCGAAGCTGGGCTAGTTTATGTCTTGGCAAGAGCGCAGGTTTGCCACATTTATTTTCATAGGATAGCTTTAAGTCTACCTTCATTATTTGCTGCACTCGACGTACTCCCACTCCCAAGTTCATTTGCTCAATAACTTCCTTTGCACACAAATTATCTCAAAGAACGAATCTTTTTATCTCCCTTTTGGCTCTATCGTTGACCAGCGGAGTCCTTCCTGATAGCTTTATGGAACCATACTGGTCACCTCTGTTTATAAAATTGTCAATGGCACAGCTCGACATTTCCAATCATCTTGCTATTTCCCGGTTGGACAGCCCTTCCTATGGGTAAGCCTTAATTTTTCCAATTTCTTCCTGGGTCAAAGACTTTCCACGAGGCATTTTGAAATAACTACAAAATTATGTTTTTAAATCAAAATAACTTCTTCAAATTACGGTTACGATAAATTAACTTACTTTTGCTCACTTGCGCTTTCACCAAAATTCAAATTTAAAATGAGAATCAAGAAGAAACTTTTTTCGCACCAGGAACGGTAAAAAATACTGTTTAATTTTTTATCAATATATATAACTGCATTAACACACATACAAATCGTGGTTTACCAAATACCCAATATATGTTTTTTGTTAAATTGTGAAAAATAACTGTCTTCATATTTAAAAGCACAAAATAAGTGTGCCTTTATAAATATTTCGGTGGGTGCATTGCTTGGGATGGGAATTGTCCAACTGCAACTCATACAATTAACACCGACAGTACTCAGAGGGTTGTTCTTTTTAGGGTTCCGTACCCATATGGTAATACGGAAACATTATAAGTTCGCTATAACTCTAAAATGCCTGTCACGTTTAAAACATTACGAACCGTTCTTCACCGTTCGGTGAGGCAATTGGGTTCCAGAACTCGAAGCTAAAGTGAAGCAAATTAAGACAGTGCAAGATAGGCTTGTTAGAAGGTCTTGTGTTAAACACGAGGTTAGCTCATTAAATGGGCGTGTGCTTACGTCTGTTGTCTCGAACAATTCTTTTAGCAGATCCAGAATATAATCACCGCATGATGATAAGAAGTATGATTGTTTTTGATTCTCATCTGTGCATGTGCATCGAAATGTTGCGGGAGTTGAAAGTGATAGTTTTCCCAATTTGCGTTGGCTGGATCGAAGGCTCCAAACCTGGGAATGTTGGTGGGCGCTGCACCGATGACACTTTTGATTAATGTCTGCATGCTCTCCATGTTTTGCTTCAAAATGTTGGAATACCAAGGCTTTTTAATTCATAGCCTCTCTATCCTCGTCGCCAATTAAAACGATTGTTGTACAATAATACAACTTTATTAAACTTCATAAACTATAGGTAATTCTTAAACTAGTTATATTAGATAAGAGCTATTAATTAGAGCAAGCTAAGTGGCGATGGCGCGGTGTATCCACGACCATGGGAGAAAGAAAGAAAAAAAAACGTCAAATGTCAAAATAGAGAGGAACGAAACTTCATTGAACGCTATCTAAATACTCAAATTCTGCTCGATTCGGTGTTCGAAAACAATTTGAAGTTAACAGCCCCATGCCCCATCTGGTAGACACAATAGAAGGGATTGTTTGGTACAAAATGGGAAACTTCGAAAACTCATCGTACAAGTTACCTCTTAGGGTGATGATTATATGTACACTTCATTTATCAGTGTCAAGCTCACTCTTGGCAATCAATCTAATGGGAATAAAAGAAGTCCCTTTTCCCAGTTGAAACTGACCTACGAACGTGTTTGACTGTCGGGCTGTCCTTGTGAATATAAATAACTTTATTCTGTCAATGGTGAGCAGCTTGGCAGACAGACACCTTATTCTACATTCATTACTACAGAAGTTGGCAAAAACTTGTTGAACTATGAAAACCGCTTCAAGTGGACCTGTGAGAGCCATAGTAAAATCCTGGATACCTGTGTATCTGACAGACGTCATCGTACTTCATTTGAAATTCCTTTTCCAAGTAACTTATATGCTACCAGCTCTTGGACTCTAAAATTCTGAGCCATCACATATACATTTATGTAGGTCTCAGGACATCCACCACTCAAATAAAGTTTAAGAGCATTAGTACCAGCAATTGCCGAGACATCATTAAGTGGCGGAACCACTTATTTATTTATGCGTAACTATAATACACTTCATCCTGGATGGAGTTTAAATAATTAAATGTGTGTACGAAAACCTTCAGCCTCAACCATACAGTTAGTTACTGCTTCCCAAGATAAAGTTTTTCACTGGTGCACCTCCACATTGCCATAGATAAGGTTTTTAGTCAAGTTGTTTCTAAATTCCCCACAATTTATGCTTCCGTTGGGTACCTTTACAACATAGAAACAATTTCACATTAACACCTATGCCCAATCTCTGTATTATCACCGAGGTACCTCCTATGAGTTGGGTTTGGGTACGAGTGTGTAAAACACACAAACCGTTTGAATTGATTAACTGCCATAAACAGTTTCCGTTTTCCTTCTAAAAATAACCAGAAAAACGGTCCGCAACTGTAGGAAAAGATTTCAGCTCCAACATAAAATTAAAATCAAAATGTAAAAAAAAAAAAAAATCAAACTGCGCGAAAAAGTTTGAGAAGTTCAGGTTTATCATGGGCAAGAACCTTTTTCAAATATGCGATGTTATGCATATTATGTAGATCGAGGAATGTGGGCAGCATGATGGTGAAAAACCCTATTCAACGAGAGGAGGCGGACGTAAAAAACTGAGAGCGAAACATTTACTTGTACTGAGTAAACCGACCACCAGTACATCGACAAACCTCATCAGCATCATTAAGTGCAGTAGTATCATCGTTATCAACATCTTTAAGCGCTACAGCAGCAGCATCATCAGTACCAACATCAGCAACGTCACCAATATAATGAGCAACAACTTTATCCGTACCAACATCAGCAGTGTCACCAACATCATAAACAGCAACGTCATCAGTATCACGAGCAACCCTTCATGAGTACCATCAGCAGCAACGTCATCAGCACCAGTATCAACAGTCCAACTGTCCAAACAGAGTTTTAGGGATATTTTAATATAATAATAGTAAAAGCTAAGTATTCAGATTTCGTTTAATTCTTTGCCTGTAAAGTTCGCTTTAAAAAAAAAATGTACACAAAATTTTTCCAATTAGCTTGCATCAACCTTCAATAAAAACATACATACACACACAACACACAATCAACGTACCTACATACCTAAATTCAAGTTACCACGGGCTGGTCATGCTGTGCGCACAACATTCCAACACCCCTGAGGAAATTTCACCATCAATAAAGTACATCGGTAAGTGCTCTTCACTATTCCTTTTTATGCACATCATATTTTTTTTTGCGAACTATTTGTTTATTTTTGGTAAGAACATTGCGGTTTAATTTGTAAAATCGAAACTCGTAGAGAAATCGATAATTTTATTAGAAGAGAGAGTTAACAGCATAGATTGCATTGGTATAGTACACTTGGTTGGCACAGCTGATCGAGATTTTTTTTGTATTGATTTTGTCAATGGGTTGTTTACCATGAGGGCTCGAAGCCATGCCTTTTAATTTACAGTTCAAAATGATCGTGAAATGTAATAATAAATATCTAAGTGCTTTAAATGTAAACATGTTGAAACGGAGTTAGAAGTTTTAATTAGAAATGAAATAATTAGAAGTTTATTTCGAATTACATCAATTATTTTTGATTATCAACCAATAGACGGTTTGTGTACTTTTTTGCTTTCATTCATGGCACAGATGAATCCATTTTTTTTGTCTGAAAAACCTTGTTTAGACAAATGTGCAGACCTAATTATGCTACAATATTATAGTCTTATTATTATTATTATTAAGGTTATTGCTATATTTCGAAGTTTTAGGTGTGGACGTGACGGAGCGTCGCGTTACTTATTTTTGGATGAAGGATTAGGTTCGGATTGAGAGTCGTGTTTGGGGCTACCACTACAATCGAGTGGTGTGGTAGCCATGGATGCTTTTTTTTTTTTTTTCATCATTCTTAATTTAACAAAGACTTAACAACGATTTTTTATAATCTAATATAACAATGATTGGCAATAAGAATGGATAGTGACATTATTGTTTCAAAAATTAGAAATAGTGGTAATGCCACTTCATGCAAAATCCAATAAGTTGTGGGGTGAACTTACTTACTTAGTTGGCGCTACAGCTCGCGGTGAACCTGGGCCTGCTTCTCGCAACCATTTGTGTGTGCGTGCTATATTTTTGCACGAATGGAAGGGACCTACAGTTTTTTGCCGACTCCGAACGGCGAGTTGAGAAGCTCAATCGTGACAAATGATACTCTTTGATGCTTGTCAGACATTCGAAAGAGGTGGGCACTGTGAAAAACTTTTAGGTGTTTGCGGCGGGATTCGAACCCAAGACCGCTGGCTCAGTAGTCCGACGCACTAACCACTTGCGCTACGGTAGGGTGAACAATGTTGAGAAAAAAAAAAAATATTATGCATATTGTACAAATAAAAAATAAATAAATAAATAAATATTAACAATAAATAAATATTAACAATAAATAAATATTAACAATAAAAGAGAAGAATGGATGACAGACAAGAAAATCAAATAACATAGTGCAGCAAGATTTTAATCTCTTCATGGTCGAAACTGAGAAGCCATATTTTTACTTCTCTTAAAAATTCGGGAAAAGATCTTATAACACGAATACTCATAGGGTGCCTATTAAACAATTTACAGGACACGACGGAGTAGAAGTTTTTGAATAGAGTGGTGCGAAAAGTTGGCAGGGCGACAACATTAGTTGAGTTACTACGCAAAACGCGGGTGTTTAAAATTGGACTTTGCATATAACCACCTCTCATAAAGAAAATCTTAGATGCTTTGAAATAAAACAAATGCTTAAGTGGAAGAATTTTCAGTGTTCTGAACAAAACCATAGAAGGCGCTAGCCGATATGCCCCACATATTTTCCTGATAGCGCACTTCTGCAGAACAGCTTAAGGCTGAAGCTTCGTTTGGTAGGCGCCTCCCCAACAAGTTATTCCATACTGCAATCTTGAATGAAATATTCCAAAATAAACTGTTTTTAGAGTCCTATTGTCACAGAATTTTCTGAGGCGATAGAAGCTTCGGACCGAAGATCGCAGATATTGCTTCAGAATTGAAATATGTGCAGACCAACTCATATTTTGGTCAATAACAACACCTAAATATTTAAACTCGTTAACTACTTCAATTTTGAAGCAATTCACAAGACAATTGCTCATTGGGCAAGACTCTTGAAGGTACCATAGCACAAACACAATTTGACACATTTGATATACTACAATTTTTCTCGTGGAAATAGATTGTAAAGTCCGGTGGCTCTGGCATAGTTGAACTGAACACCATCAATTTAGTCTTATTACTGACAATAAGCTTGTGTTCAGTAAACCATAATCTCAGAAGGTGCACATCATGATTTATATCAGCACTTAAGTTTAAAGGATTCTCTGACTCATACGCAATGCCAAGATCATCTGCAAAGGCTGTAACTTTGCCTACAAACGGTTGACTAAATATGGAGTTAATATAGATTAGAAAGAGTACTGGTCCAAGAACAGATCCTTGGGGCACACCTAAATTTATAGTTTTCGAACTACTATAAAAGGTATATATTTTAACTTTTTGAATTCTTGCCTTCAAATATGACTTAAACCAATTATAAATAAAACCACGAAAACCAGCACAATATAATTTGTCAAGAAGAACGGTGTGGTTAACCATATCAAAAGCCTTGGTGATGTCGACGAAGAGTCCGGCGCAACATTTTTTATCGTCCAGTGCTTTATGTATAAAAGAGCAGAATTCTAAGAGGGCATCTTCTGTGGAGAGGCCTTCTCTAAACCCAAACTGGGCAGGGCTAAGAAAATTAATTTTTACCTACTACTCTACTTTTAACAGCTTTTTCGAAGACTTTTGAAATTGAAGACAATAAGGAAATCGGCCTGTAATTATTTTTGTCAGTTTTACTACCCTTTTTAAAAAGTGGTATAACATTAGCACATTTTAGTTTGTCAGGGAAAATACCGGTAGAAATACTTAAATTAAAAATATAGGCTAATATGTCCACTACATTCAGTGCTACTTTTTTTAGGGTAAGATTTGAAATACTGTCGTTACCACAAGAACTAGAGTTGTTTAGTGAACTGATAATTTTGTAAAGCTCTAAACCTGAAATTTCCACAAAAAAAAAGCTATTATTATGAAAATTATCACTGACCAAATGAGATTTAGCACAATGGTTACAATAACCAGGAAACTCACTAGGAAAAGACGTAAGGCCAATAGTAGAAAAGAAATAATTAAAAATATTGCACACTGTTGTAGGATCATCAGTTGTAACACCACCATTACACAGAACTATAGATTTAGAGACGTTGTGAGAGTTACCACTAATAATACTATTTACAGCCTTCCATTCTTTCCTAGGGTTACCAAGTGCAATTTGTACTTTAGAGAAATAGTAACTATCTCGAGCCAGCTTAATATCCTTATTAACCTTTTTGCTTAAAATTTTGAACCGGGTCTTAAGTAGAGTATTGAGAGGGTGTTTAAAACATTTTTTTCGTAATTTATTTTTAAGTTTAATTTTCTTCAAAATAGAAAAATTTATCCACGGTTTAAGCCTCACTTCTGATTTTTTACGGGCAACGGTGTAGGTAAAATTGCTTAAATAATTTTGCAGGAAAGATAAAAACATATCATAAGCCTTAGATGCGTTCTCTTCTAAATATATTTCCTCCCAAGTTTCAGAGCGTAGCTCAATATTAAGTAAGTCAAAATTAATCTTGGTTATTACAGGCAAAGAAGTATACTTCGCAGGCTTCTTACATTTTAAACTTCTAAACAAAATACCAGTCATACAGTGATCAGTAATGTGAAGATCGAGGTTTACACCAACACATTGATTCACAGATACTTTCATGAAACGACCAAATACATGATCGAGACAGGTACTTGAAATAGGCCTAGTAATTTCATTTAAAAAAGAATACAGACCATGTTCAGCCAATGTGGCAAGGTAAGAGTCAGATGTAGTACTTGAAGTCAGAATATCTATATTCAAATCACCTAGAAGAACAAGATTAGCCGTTCTATCGTTTCTTAAAAACACAGAAAATTCACTCAGATACATTTGAACATCACAAAAGTGTAGTCTGTAAACACAAACAAATTTAAAAACTTCATTACATATAGTGCAAGACAATTCAATTACATCAGCACTTGAAAAATTAAGACAATTTACTTTATAGCTGCCAAAATTCAAAGACTCACGAACAAAAACTCCCACTCCACCTACAGCATACATTTCATTTGTGTTTGGATACCAATTATAACTCGGAATAAAATAATCTTCTTTTTCACAATTAAAGATCCAAATTTCACTCACGAATATAAGATCGGGTAAGAACGCTAGCGCTTCTAGGTTACACACTAATAAATCAAAATTTTGCCGTAGACTACGTATGTTTTGATGCACAACAAAAAAAGAATTACCCTCATTTGAACTACTACTATTAAGAATTTCATCATTGATGTTAAATAAAGTATTAATGGTTGGGTTGATGCTAAAAAGATTATCATTGATATTGAAATCGGACATAAATAATAAGTCAAAGACAATTAGTCTTTCAATGAAACTAAATCAAGAAATGATCTTATAGCAACAACCCTACCTTTTTGAACTTTTCTCATTAAAATTCTCGAATTTTGGAACCATAGATATTTGTAGTTTTTTTCCACTTTAACTTTTTTTGCTTCCATAAACAAAGCTCTAGTGTAGCTAGTAAAACAATCATTGATATAAATGTTATCCCTAGTGCCAGCGACAAATAATGACGTATTCAGTTTCTTCATTGCAGATTTTTTGGCTTTCATTATTTTTTCTTTTGCATCCAAACTAGATAAATGTACACAAATAACATCATTATGGTGGTTTTTGTTGTTGATTTTCTTCCAAGCACGTTTGACAAAGCATTTTTGAATATCTGAAGGTGACACAGAGACTTCCAAAGCGTTATTTAATATTGTTTGCACACATTCTCCTGCATTGATGACTCCAGGCACTCCAGTGATTTCTATTACATTTTCGACGCTCTTCTGCTCCCTCCAGTTTAGTTTGCTCTCTAGAGATTCTACCTTTACATTCAGTTTTAAGTTTTCTTCTTTCAACTGATTGATTGTGCTGAAGAAATCACAGTTCATTTTTTTTAAAAGTATTATCTCCTTATAGAGCATTTGCAGCGTAACTGCATCGTCGTCGACGATTTGTTGTGGTTGACTATGTGTTGCTGTTGATGGTCGGTCATCTGATGACTCAGAGGCGCTCTTTAGAGTAGCGGCTGTTTGCGGATTCCGCTTTGGTCGCTGTTTCGCTCTAGAAGCTGCGGCTGCTGCTGATGTTGTTGGTGAAGGTTCCGAATGACTTTGTTGTTGCAAAGATTAACGACGAAGAGCGTTGCATTTGTCGCAACGATATGGAACGCTGTGAGTTTTCATGTACTCTAAATCAGAAAGATTAAGATTCACACACGAACAATGAAAATACATATTACAGTCCACGCAGGTGATTTTAGTCTCACAGCCGCGATCTATTCTTTTATTGCAAATTAAGCATGGCGTTATTATAAATTTGATATGCAATGAACTGAACGTAAATAAACAAAAAGCTTACACCCCACGAAACTCAGAGTAAACACGTCTGTTCGAACTCAGAGCAAGAACTGCTTCGTATGGACCTGTTCTTTACGAAGTAGGGGTGGGTACAGTCAGAGGAAGCTTCATTATCTTTCGCTCTCTCCCGCCACTGAAAGTGGACTTTAGCAACGGAAAAAGACATCGAGACATTTCGGGCCTCTCTCTTAACATTTCAGAAAAACAACATCTCTTCTAGGCATGGAATATACGTAACAACCGTCCGTGGATGACACAGCAAGATCCCCCCCATCCGACGAGCTAGTGCGTGCGAGAGCCAGCATGCCTCCTGCTGTGGATCCGCGGACACCCTTCCGCCTCAGCTGCCTGGACTGGCTCAAGGAGTCCTGTAACCTTGAGTCATAAAGGTAGCTTATGAGGTGGAAGGTTTTTATAAAGGAACTCGGTCGCGCTTTTACGACTATTCTCGCAGGTATTGCGGTTGTGTCACGATCCGGATGTGCTAGCCTGGGTGAATATGGATTTCTACCTGCTGGTATAGTACATCTGTGGGTTTGATACAAGTGGCACTGCTCATGAGCACGAGTTCCATTAAATTCCGTTACACAACAGAATCAACCAACCAAACTAACCCGTGGTTGTATCCTTTTTTGGTTAAAAAGAAAGTTACGTTTGAGACGATTTGTCACTATTCACACTATCATCCCTCGCCCGTCGACGATAAAGGGGAAACTTTTCCAATTTCCTAACTCATTTCTATGAAATAAATTTACGCTCATGACGACGCGACGCCACGTCACCGATACGACGACGGAAGAAATCTCCTTACGAAGCAGTATCATTCCCAAAGAAATATCATCCTCTTTTAACGGTACCTACGAGTATGATGGTGCAAATGTAAATACACTCATTGGATGTGTTCACAAATACTTGACGAACAAAGGAATACAAAAAAATTGAGAAGCTCCATTCGAAGAGTGCTCGGCTTGAGAGTGAGGCGGTTTTTTTAATAGTCTCTCCAATCATTCATGCATGAGGAAAGTCAATATTGAACATGTGGGTGTTCAATCGAATCGATTGTACGAGTATGATATAACGGTATAGTATGAGTAGTCGTATAGGTACAAGTACGCATATGGAATCACTTTGCCATGCTGATTCAACGACTTCTATAGTATGAAGGCAAAGTTGGCTCTTAAAGTTAATTTAAATTTCTATATACAATGATAGAGGAGAAGAATGAAGCGGAGCAGGATACAGAGATACAAAAGTGTGATGTGATGAGATATGAATTGGCAAGTGGGTAAGTGCGGATGTTACACTTGCACATTTTGAAAAGTTCCCCTATAGACCCTGGGAATAGCAAGTGTAAATGAGTTTTTGATGAACAAACATGGTGTAGCATGTTTATTCATTCCTTGACCCTTGATAGGATTTTAATTATAATTTTATTTTTTATCGATTTAGAGGCGGTAGTGACATGAATGGAAATGAAAGGGATGAATATTTGATTTAAGGGTTATACGTTTTAGTGGTGGTTGAGCTGACAGACCATCAGCATCGGTGGGTGACGTTCGATCTGTAGCGTGTTGTTACTAATTGCAGTCAATTGGACAACTGACCGATTTATCGATTAAATGAGTTGTTTCTTTGTGAAGAAATGAGCCATTTTTGAAATGATTCTACAGTCCTTTTTTAGTGTTCCGTACCCAAAAACGAAACAGTAATGGAATCACTTCGGTGTTGGTCTGTCTGTCACAGGCCTCTTTCTCAGAGACCATTTGACGTAGGCTATTTAAATTTGAAACAGTTGTATCAATAAGTTCCATTCGTGCAAAAATATAACACGCACACACAAATGGTTGGGAGAAGCAGGCCCAGGTTCAACTCGAGCTGTAGCGCCAACTAAGTAAGTAAGTATCAATAAGTGGCCCAAACACCGACCTGAACTTAAAAAGTTGAATTTCGACTTTGGGGGGCTAAGTTTTTGGGGCATAAATATGATGATTGAGGTCATGGTGTGGGATGTCAAATGAAAGCTCGTTAGAGCACAAATTCAAAAATGTATGAAATAGTTTTTTATGTTACTTTTTTCTTAACACTTTTTCAAAAAAACCTTAAAAAATTGTTGTCCCCGTACCTTATCTCTAAAAATATCGTTCAGAAATATCTGAATAAAATCACAAACATTGAGAACAAAATGCAGATTGAACCAAAATAATCAGAACTGCCATATGTTAGTTAATTTTTGAATTAAATTATTTCAATCTCAACTCTTTACATATCCAAAAGTGACGTCACCCTATCGCAATCACATAAAAGCGGATACGCATAGGGAAATTTGTATGTGTGAAAGTAACAATTGAATGGTTGATCCTAGAAATATGCCCCAAGAAATAGCATTGATTCTATGCCCACAAATGAATCTTGATGGTTTCGAATACATTATAATACAAGCTGTCCCAGTTAAGGGTTATAATTCGTTAACTGGAGATTCCTGAAGTTTTTCATGGTTGTTTTTAATCATTTTTGGGTGACAAAAAATGGCTTTTATTACAACTTCTGTTAATCGTACGTGAAAAAGTTATTTGACATAATTTTTAGAGAATTGGTCAGAGATAAAAGTTTTATGAAAAAAAAAGTTTTTCATTTACTAAAAGTTTTGAGAAGTAAGAAATTGGGACACCAAATTTTCGTAATTTTGAGTTTAACTTTTTGGTGGCTGTATAGAATTACATGAAGTCTTCAACATTTTATATGCGGTTCTGATTGCTTTTCTAAAATGTACAAAACAATTTTTTATCTGTAGTAGTTCGGAATCCCGCCGCAAACACCTAAAAATTGTTCACAGTGCCCACCTCTTCCGAACGCCTGACAAACATTCAAGAGTATCATTTGTCATGTAAAGCTTCCCAACTCGCCATTCGGAGACGGCAGAAAACTGTAGGTCCCTTCCATTCGTGCAAAAATATAACGCGCACACACAAATGGTTGCGGGAAGCTGGGCTTGGTTCCCCATAAGACTGCTCGTTTTATAACATCTATCTGCCTTTGATAACATCCACATGCTTCTGCGCTACGAACATTTTCCTTTGTCTCCAAGCTTTACCGAAGACAGAACATCCATTGGTTTTGAATAACAGGATTGTATGTCGCAATATGTCATTAAAGTTTCAAGTGCGTGTTGGGTTCTGATCTGATCTACTAGCAATCTGCACTGCCAAGTCCACAGCCTTAATATGTAGCATTAACTACTTATGAGTTTTCATATTTATGTCAAAATTAATGAGTTGCTGATGCAAAAGCCTTTTGAATCTGCATGACTCGCATTTAATAAGAAAAAAAGTAGGTTATTTCGAAAGGCCCTTATTTTACTGCATCCGGGATTAAGTAGCACTGAACTCAGTCTACCTTAAAAATAATAAACGAGAACACTCCACGAAGCCAGAAATGCAATAACAATAAAATTTCCTCTTCCAATTTATTTATATGCAGATGCGTTTTCAAAATAAATACCCACCGCCCTCATCTGCACCAGTTACTCGTATTTATGCGATTTTATTCATTTCACAGCTATGCTTTTAAGCTTCAATGAAACAATTTTAATTATTCTCAGTGCATGGAAATGAAATTCCCACAGCCTGGTGGGCGGCATAAAACTCAATTATTTTGTTAATTTTTTTTTAAACAACGTGCAATGATGTTGATGATGGGGTACAGGCCAACACGACTGCTTCTAGATGCCTAGTCGCTGGTATTTGCATAGAACGATGTGCGAGCGATGGCAACAAGAGGGCACATCTTCAATAACGGATGGGATCGCAAAACCTTCTGATTTCGATTTTACATACCAACTCTCGTTTCCGGGAATATTTTGCGGAAAGGGTGAATGGGGATAGAAAACAGACTCATGACCACAGTAGTGGTTGCTAATAAAATCACGATACGGATGATTGTCGGGCAACAGATTTATTTAACTTTTTTAACTCTTCCCCACCAATATGCTTTTCGTTGAATAATTTAACCTTTTTGTGTCTCTTTTCCTGTTTTCTTGAAGACGATTGTTTTTGTTTCAAGAAAGATTGTACGAGTTTGTCGTGTTGAATAGGAATTTGAGTTATCTGTTGAAATGTCTGGATAATCGTAGCAGCCTTTATCAACTTAACCCTTTACGGCGCAAGATCGTAAAAACATCAAAGTACTAGTTGATTTGATAGCTTTTCGAATTTAATGAAACACGTATTTCTTAGAATTACAAAATTTTATTTATTTTTTGAAAAAAATACTTAAAAAAGGGTTTTTGACACTTTCAGTCACAATGTATTTCAAATTATCCCTATGGTGAATGGAATATTTTGAAGCAATTATTTTGCTTATTGTAGCATAATGCACCGAACTTACTGAAATTTTTACCCAAAAATATGCACTGGGTATAACTTTTGAGTATTTTTTCAATTGCATACCCATATTCACACATGCGTTTTTTCACAACTTTCGCAACAAGTGAACTGCAACTCAGAGACGAGCACCTAACGCAATCTCTTTCAGCTGAAACTTACTAAAAAAATAAAAGAACGGAATATAACAATACTGTAACATTGAGTTATAATAGACTTAAAAACAGTTTTTCGTTTTTGTGAGCTGTAAACGGTATGTAGCACTACTGCATCATGGCGCCTTAAAGGGTTAATAGCTTATACTAGATTTGGGTGATTTTGGGCTCTAAACGGCTTGACAAATTAGGGCTTAAGACTGTCACATTACCGGATATCATTTAATTATAAAGAAAACCGTTCTCTGTTTTTGGATTATGTTTGATATTTGGCATTCTGTAGGAACGGGCATGATCAATCAGAGGTTGTATCCTACTTTTGCAAAAGGGTATACTTCGACTTTGTTTTATATTCTCTTGATATACGTCATGTTCCTTTACTTTTTTCCTGCATTTATTAGCTCAAGCAGTGACTAACAACTGTCAATTAATTTCGGTATAAAATAATCAATCACAGTGCTTTATGGAAAATTTTCGCAGCGCTAAAGCTTTGTCAGAAGATTGCCAGGGCTGACAATATTGTCAGGTATGTGCTGACAATTAGCTGCCAATTACCCGACAATGACAAATTACCAAATAGTCAGTTTTCACGGTTGCCAGGTTTTGTCCCAATTTCTGACAATTTATTGGGCGGTTGGCCTGGCAATGCTCTGACAATATTGTCAGATGAAAAATTGTCAGTTCACTTGGTTGGTAGATGACTGTTAACAAAAAATTTACAAATTCACTGCCAGATGTCAGACTCATAGAATTTGATAGATATATACCTTTATACTTAAAAAACTGTAGGCCCCAGGTAAAAACTTTGTATAGTGCATTTGTAGGTAACATTATGGGCTGTGGCGGACCAAAATAAAAAACAATAAAAAAAAATTAAAAAAATTATAAGCACGTCCGAAACTGGGGCTGTACCCGGGCGAATGCTTGGGGTAATATACACTCCAATCTTACATTAACGTTTCCTGTATCTACACTCTTTCCTCTAGGTCCTACTTACGTCCCTGTTAGTTCTTGTGGATGTCCTTCTGTACTAGACGTCTTCATAACAAATGTTCCTAACATTATTTCTCAACCTACGGCAGTGAGTGTTCTTAGCTCTGATCACAATCCTGTAATCTGCAAGATACTTCGTGAAGGTGAGAGAAAAAGTGAATTGTTTCTGAACCTTAAAAAGGCAAACTGGGAACGTTATCGTGCAGAATTGAAGAGGAAATTTCAAAATTCTTCCATTGATCTTGCTAATATTAATCACACTGAGCACGTTGACAGTATTGTTAATGGATTTTCAAACCAAATCCTAAGTGCAATAAATTTAAGTGTACCAAAAGTTGCAAAAGCTAACTACCGTATAAAAATCTCACAATTTTTTCTGGAGCTTATCAAAATTACAAATGCCGAAAGAAGAAATTGGCAAAGATATCGACAATCTGCCTTCAGACAAAATTTTTTGTACCTGAATGGCCTGATTTTGCACCACATTCATCGACAACGCAACGAAATTTGGAATAAAATGCTAAATGATTTAGACAAGTATGCCAAGCCATTTTGGGACATTCTCAAAATACTTAAAAACAAAAAAAAGCAACTGCCCTGTTTTCGAAATACCGACCATACATATTTAAATGACTTGAAAAAATCAAATGCACTAGCTTCAGTCTTTTTAAAAAATCATGATGTTTCTCGGAAATTAGGTGACATAAGAACAAATTTTCTTGTTCAGGATATGGTTGAAAAATTCAAGGCAACCAACTCCGAAACACCCTTGACTGACTTTGTAATGGTGGAAGATATTGAGTTTTTTGTTAGCGATTTAAAAGTAAAAAAAAACACCAGGACTTGATCGCATAAAAACATATATATTAAACAACTCCCAAGAGTAGGAATGGCATATTTGACATTCATTATCAACGCATGTCTCAAAATGCAATATTTCCCCAATGACTGGAAAATTTGTAAGGTAATACCGATTTTTAAAGCTGGTAAACCCCCTGAAAACCCTTCTAGCTACAGAATCATCAGCTTACTTAGCAGCTTAAGTGAAATCTTTGAAAAAGTGTTAAGGAACAAAATTTTGCAGATTGTCACTTACCGAAACTACCCTGACGAACAATTTGGTTTCCGAAGCTATCACAGCACTTCCCATCAAGTATTTAAAATCTGCGAGCATATTAAACTTAACCGGGCTTCTGGTAAATCTACGGGTATGGTTCTATTAGACATTGAAAAAGCTTTTGATTCAGTGTGGCATTACGGTCTTGTCTATAAAATGATTAATTATAATTTCCCCACATATTTATGTAAAACAGTGGAAAGTTTCTTGTCTAATGTTGAATTGATCTTTGAAAGAATCCAAAAACTTAAAATTAAATTTGTAACTCACTGTGCTTTTGCAGATAATATTCTGGCTAACCAATTAGCTACCCAAATCTAAAACTATTGTTACATGTTTGATGTTTGATCTTATTTGTTATTTAAATATTTACTTATTTATTTATCTTATTGAATTTTTGTATTTATTTATTTTATTTATTTATTACTTCTTTATATATTGATTGATTTATTTCTTTATTTATTTATTTATTTATTATAATTATTTTCTTACTCTTTATTATTTATTTATTTATTTATTTATTTATTTATTTATTTATTTTTTTTTTTTACTTATTTATTTACTTCTTTATTTATTTATTTATTTGTTATTTATTCATTATTTATTTATTGTCTATTTATTATTTATTTATTATTTATTTATTATTTATAAATTATTATCTAGTTAACACAATGCACTTGGGTCACGCACTAAGTGCATGCCGGCGAATCATACGGGATTCGCTGAGTCAGTTTGTTCAGGTGCAAACATGTTCTCACAGTGCCGGTGCACTGGGATCCAATTGCACCGCACCGGATACACGCGCCGAGACAGAATTGATGACTTAGCACATTGGACAATGGGAACGATGCCTTCCTACGGGCATGGATTAGATTTAAGAATTAGTCTTAAGCGGGAATTTGACTTGTGAAGATTTGTTTTATAGAAATAAAGTATATTATTTTTGACCACAGTGTTTATCTTAGTAAGTCGGACGGTTAGGCCAACCCCTTGGTTGGCGTTCGCGATTTTTTTTATGCCCTCTTCAAGGACATGATTTAACTGGCGCCCGAGCAGGGACGGTTCCGTAGACGACATCCTTTTTTTTTCCTGTGATCGCTTTTACCCTCTAACCAGGGTACGAGGTCTACACGTTCTGTTGAACGCAAATCACTGTTCCCATGAGAACACAGTGATTACACATAGACTCTCAAAGCTTCCATCGTTCCCATGAGAACACGAATGGAGATCACGCAGGAATCAAAAGGATTCGTGTGAAGCAAATCGTGCCTTAGTAGGGTACTTACAATCGTCAACGTTTGTACCCAAAACGGATAACACGATCCTTCCAAAAGAGCCGTACCCACATTGTACCCGAGTACATTCGATAACGTTTTTTTTGTTTTTTGTTTCTTCAGCGAAAACCAAACCAAAAAGGAAAATTCTCTTGTGAAAAACTCTTAGTGATGCCAAATATAGTGCTAATGTAAGCAGCTAAAAGAAGGAAAATCAATTTTGTTTGAAGGAGAAAAACCTATCAATTTTGTGAAAGAGAGAAAGGCCTTTAACGCCAAATTATTTAATTATATCTATAATTAGAATTCAAGAAATTTAATGTGCCGATAAGGAAAATTAATCCTGTGAAAAAGAATCGATATTGTAATAAAAATTAGAATTCGTGAAATCGAATGTGCCTATCTTTGCAAAAAAAAGAGAAAGAAAGAAATCAACCAAACCCGCGAAAAAGAAAAAACAGCTGATACATTGTAGCATCTTTTTAATTTTGAAATTCGATAAAGCTAATGTGCCGACCAAATCCGGGGAATTAATTATCATTATTTGATTAGAATAAGTAAATTACCAATACTTGTGCAACCCTGTGGAAATTGTGAATATAAATAAGTGTGCCCTTGTAAGTGCGAACTCGGTGTGTGAAAAGATAGATAGCTAAATAAAAAAAAAGAAACCACTTGAAATTAAGGTACAATTAAAAACGTTAGTAAGCGCCACTGTTTCTGGGGTAAGTAATCTTTTTGTATAATCGATTGATAATATGGATGCGGTAACCAAGTCTTTAACCGAACTGACGGGTGCGGTAAATGACATTCTCGCGCAATTGAAAGGGCTTGAGGGACGGCTCAAGACGCTCGAAGATGGGCAGTCATCGCAATGCCCACCAATAAATGAACCGGTCGAGCTGTGCGCCCCAAAAAATGAGGCAGAGCTGCGGGATATATCTCGATTGCCGGACTGCGTAAAAGAATTACAAGTCTTTGATGGTAACCCCACTCAGTATGTGACCTGGGTGCACATAGTAGAGGGCATCCTGAAAGATTTCGAGATTGTTAAGACAAAGCCTATATACCGAGCTATTCTGCAACATGTCCGACAAAAAATAAGAGGCCCTGCCGATGCCGCGCTAGTCTCTTATAACATCTTTGATAATGACTGGCAGCAAATTAAGCAGTGTCTCTCCCTCCATTATGCAGATAAGAGGGATATGAGAACTTTGGAGCATCAGCTCAATCAGTTGTCTCAAAAAAACTCAAGGTTGGATGAGTTCTACGCTGCGGTGAACCACCAACTGTCCCTAATGATCAACAAGATCAAAACTGAGACATTCAGCCAAGAAACGGTTACGGCACTCGTGGACACTTATAGAAATCGGGCCTTGGACGTTTTCATCCGCGGCCTTAACGGCGACCTGTCCAGGATGTTGATCGTCCAGAAGCCAAGGACCTTGCCAGAGGCCTACTCGGCCTGTCTGGAGATACAAAACCTTAACTATCGAAGCCACGCGATTCACAACCCTTCCGCGCCTAATACGATAACGGCCCCAATTAATCAAACTACATTTAGAGGTGAGTTCAGGCAATCCATGCCACAGCGGAAATTCCCCGCTCATTTTGCGAATCAATTGAAGCGCTTCTCTGACCCACGAGTCGAAACCGACCCACCTTTGAGGCCAACGGCGCCAAAACCCCATGAAAGAATGGAGGTTGATCGTTCAATGCAATCACGAAACGTGAATTACATGAACCGTCCCCGCGGCTCAAACCCTTTCAAAAGAAAAGCTAGATCCGACAATTATGCCCACAAACAACAGAGGGTATATCACATGGAGGCGCTTGAAGAACAACCTCCAACCGATTACGACGAAATGGCTGAGGAGGAAGCCCAAGATCAGGTAAATTTTATGACGGACGCCCATCCAGCGTTCCATATTTAGAATATGTAACAAAGGATGGGCTCACCCTCAACTTCCTCGTTGACACGGGTGCTAATAAAAACTTCCTCAGTCCATCCGTCATTAAAAAAAACATCATCTCCCCCAACTCCACTTGTTCACCCCTTTTACGTTCACTCAGCAGGAGGCAAGATTAAAATAGAGCAAAAAATCTGCGGCAGGTTTTTCCAGAAATTAGGTAACGACACGTTGTTCACCTTTTATGTCCTTCCCGGTCTCGTTTCATTCGATGGGATTATAGGAGATGACACGCTAAGAGAACTCGAAGCGGTCATTGACAGAAAACGAAATACTTTGTCCCTTAAACCAAATATAACGATCCCATTGAAGGCGAAGCTATCCAAGGAAGTCAATATCACGCTGGACGAAAACCTGCCCGAAAATGTGAAGCTCGAACTTCACGAATTAATTAAGAAGTATGATTCGCTTTTTGGCCCCATTAACCTGAACGAAGCTGTAAAAACGACAGTCAGAGCGGAGATTAGAACATCCACAAATGAACCAATTTACAGTAAGAGTTACCCATATCCGGCTTGTATGAGGGAAGAGGTGGAAAGAGAAATAAAAAACCTCTTAGACGAAGGCATAATTCGCCCCTCAAAAAGCCCTTACAACTCGCCAATTTGGGTGGTTCCAAAGAAACCGAAACCGTCAGGGGAAAAACAGTACCGGATGGTGATTGATTATAAAAGGCTTAATGCGGTCACGATCTCGGATACGTACCCGATCCCCGACATTAACTCCACGCTCGCCAGCCTAGGCAAAGCAGCATACTTTACGACATTGGATCTGACCTCGGGTTTTCATCAAATCCCGATGAAACCCTGCGACGTACCGAAAACTGCATTCTCGACTATGAACGGGAAATACGAGTTTTTAAGGCTACCATTCGGGCTGAAAAATGCGCCCGCAATTTTCCAACGAATGATTGATGACGTGCTCAAAGAATATATAGGGAAAATATGTTACGTTTACATCGACGACGTTATAGTCTTTGGTAACGACGAGAGCACTCACCTTAAGAACATCGATACGGTTTTCTCGAGACTTCAAGAGGCCAACCTGAAGGTGAACCTCACAAAAACCAATTTCATGAAGCCAGAAGTCGAGTTTCTCGGGTATGTCATTACGCGTGAAGGAATTAAGGCCGACCCAAAAAAGGTAATGGCCATCGACAAAATCCTTCCTCCACAGAACTTAAAAGAACTGAAGAGTTTCCTCGGGTTAACATCCTATTACAGGAAATTTATTTGCGATTACGCAAAGGTCGCCAAGCCACTCACTAACCTCACGCGTGGGGACAATGCTCAGATAAAAGCTAATGCATCCAGGAAAGTCCCAATTACGCTAAACAAAGAAGCGTTGCAGGCCTTCAACGATTTGAAGACTCTGCTAACGTCATCAGAAATCTTGTCCTTCCCGGACTTCGATAAACCATTTAACCTTACCACCGACGCTTCTAATTACGCGATAGGAGCGGTATTGTCACAAGGTGAGGCAAATTGCGACAGACCAATCGCTTACATCTCACGTTCTCTGAATAAGACCGAAGAAAACTACGCGACGAACGAGAAGGAGATGTTGGCCATTGTCTGGGCCTTAGACAATCTAAGATCATACTTGTACGGAGCAAAAAAGATCAGAATTCATACCGACCACCAGCCTTTGACGTTTGCGTTGAGCAACAGAAATTTCAATGCTAAATTGAAACGCTGGAAGTCGCGTATCGAAGAGTACAACTATGAGCTCGTATACAAACCTGGCAGATCGAACATAGTGGCAGATGCCCTATCGCGTCTCAAGACAGAAGTCAACCACTTATCCGATTCGGTACATGTCGAACCGGCACAAAGTGTGGACACCAACAGCGATTCTCACACCGAAACAGCTAGCGAAAACGGCACAAGAACTGTCAGCGTCGCATCTGACAGCGGTCCCGATAACACACAGTTAACCGAAACTGCGAGCGAAGAGCAATCTTCTATCGGCACCGCCCATAGTGCTGAACAAGACAGTTCCGACTTGATTCCTCACGTGGAGGCCCCCATCAACGTATTTCGAAACCAAATTATTATCAAAATTGGTAAAGGTCTCGAAATTTTAGAGGAGCCCCACTCGGGCTTCACCCGACACTACTTTGCAATAGAAAATCAAGATAAACAAAAGCTAACCAACCTGCTCAAATCAAAGTTGAGACCCAATATTGTTAATGGTATCAAGATACCGGAATCACATTTGCAATTACTCCAGGAGGTGTATCTCGAACACTTCACCAACTACAAGCTACGTATCACACAAAGAGTCGTCAATGATGTGAGAGATGAGAACATGAAATTCAATGTCATTACCGATGAACACAAAAGAGCCCACAGAAACGCTAGAGAAAACAGAGAACAACTTCTCGAAAAGTACTATTTCCCTAGCATGACTAGCCTGATTAAGAAATACACGGGAGCCTGCGAGATTTGCAAACTGAATAAATACGACAGGCACCCAAACACACCTGAGTTCCAACCGACCCCAGTGCCATCATATGCATGTGAGATCCTACACATGGATATAACGGAAATTCAGGGTGAAAAATTTATCACTTGCGTCGACAAGTTTTCAAAGTTCGGAAAAATATTCCATGTACAAAATAGGTCATCCCTCTATCTCAGAAACAAGATCACGAAGGTACTGCACTACTTCACAGTCCCAAAAGTGTTGGTGACTGATAACGAACGCAGTTTCCTGAGCCCGATCATTCTTAATTTTATCAAAATGCTGGGCATCAAGCATTATCAGACCCCAGTCTACCGTAGCGAGGTAAATGGTCAGGTGGAGAGATTCCACTCGACTATAATAGAAATATACCGATGCTTGAAGGCGGAACACAAGGGTCTGCGTCTTAAAGAATTACTGAACATTGCGGTGGATAGGTATAATAATACCGTCCATTCCGTAACCAAGAAGAAACCTTCTGACATCTTCTTTAATAGATGTCAGCGCATAAACTACCAAAAACTATTAGAATTTCGGGCCAGAGTGAATAAGGAGTTAAAGGGTGAGATCGATAGGAAACAAAAAATGAACAACATTAGGTTCAACAAAAAGAAAGAAAAACCAGTGGTATACAAGAAAGGCGACATAGTTTACACAGCCTACAAAGGCATCCGCGCGAAAAACAAACCCCTTTTCCGAAAAGAAACAGTGGCCAGAAATAACGAAGTAACCATAATTACAGCCTCCGGACGCAGAGTCCACAAAAGTCATGTTAAAAACACACCAAGTGCGTAACATGACACTAAATTAATAAAAAAAAAAAAGAAAAAAATTAAAAGGGGAAGGGTTCAGCACACAATTTTTAAATTTTTATCCAATTTTTTAATGATTGCACACACTACTGTAACATCTTAGCATTAGTATTAAGCGCACAGTTTAACATATTAATAATGTAATTAGAATAATTAGAAAATAAGACTACTATCACTTTGATAGCGTTAAAAACTAAACGTATAATCGAAAATTGTGAAACATGTCATCTTCTATGTCACCTATTTAGAGTTAATTTTGCATGAAATAAAAACCAAACAATTTAATGTATCCACCAACACATCACTGTACCCTTTTTACTCGAAACGTTCACCTTTTCAGATCTGTCTTCCTAGCCACCGTCAATGGCTACCAAATTTTTAGCTATCAATCACCCGTCGTCACGATGAAAGAAGGCAAGGGTTGGATCATTGACGGGCACTTCAAACTAGTGCACGTAATTGACCTAAAACAATTCGATAGCCTGCTGAATAGGCTAAACACATCGATAAACCCAGAGAGCCTTAAGAGCCCGGAAAAAAGAACCACAATTGAGTTCTATCTGAGGGAGATCGGTGAAAAGCTGACCCTGCTCAAGGGAGGAAAAAGGCGGCGCGCAAGGTCCATCGATTGGATAGGATCGGCCTGGAAGTGGGTCGCAGGAAACCCCGACGCAGCGGATTGGGACAAAATCCTCGCGAGCGAGCAGGAAATCATCGAAAACAACAACCATCAGTACAAAATCAACAGTCAACTTTTCGGTGCTATGGGAGAAACAACGAAGAAGGTCAATTGGATGATAGACCAATTCAAGAATGAGGTCCAGTCATCAAGCGTCGGAAGATTCGAGCAAGACATTCTCAACGAGATCCTGATAGTAAGGGATGAGGTCAACGAAATGATACGGGCCTGTCAAATAGCAAAGAGTGAACTAATAAATACGAATCTCCTAGATAAGGAAGAAATCGGGAGAATTGTTAGCGCAATGGAAACACTACCATATGCTAACGAGATTGAAGCCGTAGAATACGGGTCACCATCCATCTACACGAACGGTTCACTATTACTCTACGTCCTCTCAATGCCAAAGGTAAAAAATGAGGAATTCAATTTGCTTCTTACAAGAGCATCAATCACCAATGGTCTACAGATCGACATGGAATTCGATAGAATGCTAATCAACCAGCATGAGACGTTCGGCATTATTGGAAAATGTCTCTCCATTAATAACCTAGTAATCTGCGACGAAAAGTCGTTAGAAAAACTAGCGGAAGACAGCTGCGTGGCCAGACTCTTGAAGGGAGGACATACGACATGTGCCTTCCGTTCAAACACAAAGGAAGTGGTAGAACTCATCAAGGAAGACATGGTGTTCGTAACGAATTTTGAAGGACAACTGGTCTCCAAAAGCATCACGCGGACTCTCAAAGGTATCTATGTGATTCAACTGGACAACGAAATGATTCAAGTAGGAAACAGAACATTTTCGAGCTCCACGTATTCCCATGTCCAGGTACTCCCACCTGTCCTCACGAACATCACAAGTCGGGTGCGAAAAATTGACCTGGAACATGTGCACGGCATAGGTATAAGAAACATAGAACGGCTGAGGAATCTTACCAACCACGTTACGATCTCGTCTGTTGCGGACGTATCAATCATCATACTAGTACTGGTCATAGCATGGATCATATGGCGAAAAGTTAACCTGGACCTAAATCTTCCATCCATAAATGCACTTGGCACAAGAACCGATTCTGCGCGTGACGAAGGGCTCCACCGGGTTCAAGAGCCCACGACGACACGATCCTGGCCATCTGACGTCACGTTAGATCTACGGGACGTAGATCTTTAAAGGGGGAGGAGTTAACACAATGCACTTGGGTCACGCACTAAGTGCATGCCGGCGAATCATACGGGATTCGCTGAGTCAGTTTGTTCAGGTGCAAACATGTTCTCACAGTGCCGGTGCACTGGGATCCAATTGCACCGCACCGGATACACGCGCCGAGACAGAATTGATGACTTAGCACATTGGACAATGGGAACGATGCCTTCCTACGGGCATGGATTAGATTTAAGAATTAGTCTTAAGCGGGAATTTGACTTGTGAAGATTTGTTTTATAGAAATAAAGTATATTATTTTTGACCACAGTGTTTATCTTAGTAAGTCGGACGGTTAGGCCAACCCCTTGGTTGGCGTTCGCGATTTTTTTTATGCCCTCTTCAAGGACATGATTTAACTATCTATTATTTATTTATTATTTATTTATTATTTATTTATTATTTATTTATTATTTATTTATTATTTATTTATTTTTTATTTATATATTTATTATTTTTTTATTTATTTATTTATTGCTTATTTATTCATCTTATTGAATTTCTGTATTTATTTATTTGCTGTTCTCTGTCTTATTTATTTATCATAAACTAAAATATATTAAATGAATTGTCAGTTCATTTATTTTTATCTATTTTATTTATTTATAACCATAAAGAAATGAATTGATTTTTTTCGCTTCTTTTTTGCATTACATTAAAGGTTTTTGCGGTATTTTTCCTTCAAATAACTTTAATTTTTTCTTACTAAATTGTTCATACATGATAATAATGTTTTAGTAGAAAGATATAGAATTCACCTATCAAATCTCTGTATTAAGTAATGTGCGGTAACAAACCTATAATGTAAATTTACGATACCAAATAAACATATCTATCTATAGTCTGAAACTTCTTTATTTTATTTGTATATTGGCACGAGATATTTGTGTTTGACCAGGTGGTGTATGGTGGGGTTGGCAAGAACTACCCCCGTCCGACGAGCTTTAGCCGAGCAGCCGCGAGCGTGCCGCCGCCCTCCACACCTACACCTAAGCTGCCCCTTGTGGCCTTATCCTGCCACATAACAAGGGTAAGCCAAAACTAATTTCGCCAATACATGTAGGGATTTTACATTTCTCTTATATTTAGGCAGTCTGAGAAATACTTTTGGAAAATTGTTGGATATTCTTTTGGGCAGAAAGTTTTTTACATTTGGCAGAGGTAAATTGTCTAGGTTTGGATTTTGTGGCCTCTCATTATTTAATCCTTTAACTTGCGTAGGTTGTGGGTTGCACACAAATTATCAGAGGCAACTCAAGCCTCTGCCCCGATTTTTTTGTGACGTGATTTTGGGGACATCCAAAAAGTACGGTGTCTTCATCACATGAACCTACATACATGCAGATAAATGACATCAACAACACATAAAGGACAGCACGAAACACTACGCCAAAATACAATACAGCAACGAAAAACAGCATTTGGACAATCCACACAACAACAATTTGATACGAAACCCAGCAATTACTGAACAATCAGTACAACAACAATAACAAACAAAGTGCTGTGCTGTGCAGAACAGGGCGTTCCTAAGTGCAGTGTTTTATTTGTTGCATTTTTATTTTGGATTTTTCTGAATTTTATAAAATTTTTTTTTCTTGATTTTTTTTTTTTTGAATTTAATTGATGGAGCTTAGTTAAGTAAAGTACCGTAGTTTTAAAATTAATTTAAGTTAGTGTAAGATGTAAGGTTCTGTTTTCAGTTATGTTTGTGCGCGTGAGTGTGCAGATTTGCACCACAAACATGCGACTCTTCGTGTGCTGCCGGCAGGACAACGGGGGATCGAGAAAACGTGAGTAATTTATTTATAGTTTATTGTTATTGTAAACAAGCACGACCTGCTCATTTGAAGTGCCAGAGATATCTGATTATTGCGATGACGATCGGTTGTAGAGTATTGAGGGATGAAAAGCTGTTTTAGTGTATTATCGCTGTGAGAGCGATACATAATGTGTGTGTGTAGTGTATTATATATCCCTCTACACAGGACGAAGCGATGGTGCACGTGCTGTGATGTTTCGTTTCGATATTTTACCAGAATATTGAACATCCTGCCCACTTTGAAGCTGCAGGCTTTAATATTAGAGTTTAGATATTATTATTGGGGCTTTCTTCTCAATAGCATTTGCTCGTGGAGATTGGGAAAACCATGGACGCCCCTGCTCATGTCCATGGAAAACCAACTCATTCAGGTATTAAGTATAGCTCTTCAAACGTGAAAGCTCTCTGCTAAGCTGATATTTTGCTCGGTTCACGCTCGCTTCACAGAGTCCACCATGATGCGAAGCTAACGATGTGTTGCAATGCCGTTTTGATTTTGCATTTGGTAATCTCACTCTGGAATGCGTTTTTTCCCATTGGTCGGTTATTCGCTGCAGTTCGGTGTTGTGCCAAACAAATTCGTGCTCTACCATGCCTCTTGTACGGCTTCGCACTGAGGTCGCTTACAAGCTCTAAGTGCACTAACTGCATTGGTCGAAAAATCGGTAAAAATTACCAAATACGCATTCGATGACACTGGAACTCCGCGGCTGTATATGTACGAATATGGTCCGGCGAAACCAATGCCGCAATCACTGAATTGCCGTGATTTCTGCACTCGCGCACGGAAACTTTCTGGGGATCGCGCTGGTACTGCATGCTCAATTGTAGTCCGCCATTCTGCGTCTCAGCATGCGCTTGCCGCATTAATCGTTGGCTGAGAATAGCGTAAGCTGGGAGTATAGTTGGATGCTGCTATCTTTCGGGAATGGCTTAGCTTGCACGGCTTGCAATATTCCGTTAAATACTCAGATTTCTGGGTGTTTTGAATCCCGGTGGAATGACATCTATCAGGTCACTTAGCCGTTTTGCTCCTCAGTGACAACGGGTTATTTCGGGTATTGTTCCAGCCACACCAGCTGAACCTTTTCGGCTGGTTTTTTATTTCCTGCTTTCTTTTCATGCTTCCTCTTGCATGTGCGAAGAACATTTCCTGGCTGCCAGTTGAAGGTTTTTACTCATTTGGGACAAAACTTAACGCATATCGCGCTGTATGTATGCAGTGATTTATTTGATGGTAGGCCAGCAAGTCTTGCATAACAACATGTCCCTGCCCACTTTGACTTGTCAGAGTCAAAACCATGATTGGATTGCTGAAGACTTTGCGCTTACGTAACTCGTTTTTGAAGGCCTTCACTTGGCCCATTTTGGCCAATTCTCCTCTGGTTTGTCAAAAAATCCGGTCCGTGCTACCACAATTCAGAATTGGTTGATAAAATGCCGCTGGAGCTTTCTTTTGATGGAAAGTCTATACATCTCTGCACGGCGCTTTACTCTTGGATGATAGCAATTTGATTGCCATGAAGATCTTTGTGTCGCCCGGGAACTTGCGTATCCAATGCAGGACAAATTGCTGGTCTGAATACCAAGAATTTTAGCCATGCTTTGGCAAAAACTGCTCCCTTTGCTGCTGCAATTCCAGCCGTGGAATTGTCTTCGTCTGTTTGCTTTTGGAGGTGATGATATGCACAATAACAGTGCCACCGGGCTGCTCGACTCGACAGGACAGGAGCCAAATAATAATTTCAGTCGTAGATCCTTGTACCTTTGCCGGCTAGTATGCTTGTTGATACCCCGTCTGCTAGGTTCTTGCACCGCACACGCTAATTTCCAACTGCATAGCCGAACTATTTTATCCTCGGAAAGCATTCTCTATTTTTAAACATGCCTTCAACTGCTCTCTGGTTGCGATGGATTTTTCCACCGTATGCACGCTCTTCAAAAAACCATCCACATAGAAGGAATTTAAAACAGCTTCGTAGGCTTCCTTATGATAATCATCAACGCACCGCTGCATGGACTTCACTGCGTTTTTTGTTGATGACGTCATACCGGACGTCACTCTAACAATCTGATATTGATTTGTTGCTTGGCGTTGTCTCTCCAAAAAATGCATTGCATATCCCATTGTTGCTCTGCAGTCTTACTTGTGGGAACATTTTTTTTTTACATTCCGTGCACGAAACCGAATAATGATGTCGTACAGATCGCCTTGAAGCCTTGGAGGCTTCCTTCAGCTCGCACTATGATTTTGTGAGTTGCTGTGCCCTCTGTCCCGTGTGAACTTTCGGTTATCAATTGTTCATGTACTCGCTTCTTGCTCCCGTCGTCTACCACCGCTTTCGACCGGTGTTCCTCGCAAGGAAAAGAAAGAAAAAGTATTGGTATCAGTGGTCGCACACACTGAACCAAAAAGGTACGTAAATACAATAAAAAAGTTAATTGGGACAAGAACATTTTTATTAATATTCGTCCAACAAACGCGTTTATTGTGCCAATAAAAGCGTTTTATTAATTTAATAAACGTTTATTAATACTATTAAGAGTTTGTTAAAACTGTTTATAATTTTTTTAAATTTTTAATAAACTTGTTCGTTGTGCCAATGAAATAAAACCTCTTTTCAAGTACAAGTTCGTTGAGCCAATAAACAATTTTATAGTTTGAACGAAATGCATTCATTGGGACAACGAAACATTTTATTGAATTGATAAAACATTTGTTGAGCCAATAAACTTTTTGTTCTATTTAATAAAAATAGTTTATTGATATAATAAACTCCTCCAAAGCCCTAAAATAGTGGTTCTTCTAGCTTCTCGAAACTTTATACTTACTTTTTTTTACCTTTTCCGGGATTGCTCATCTGAAAATTAAGATGAATAAAAAAAATTATATATTTTCAATCAATTTATTTTTTTTATTCATTATTCGAACACAATAAATGGGTTTTTGCACAGCTATGTTTTCTTTCGGTTTTTTCTTTACAATAAAGAGTTTCACTTAAATTAAACAGGAAGAGAAAATTTGAGATAAAAATGAAAAAAATGTCTTTAAACATACACATAACGACACAGTTTTTGAATAGAAAAAACTTAAAATACATACTACCACTACTTACTTATATTGTTGAAGCTGAGAACATCTTCTCGTATTACCACGATACAAAGTGATTTTCTGCTGTCCGGTTCAGGAACTGGATGTGGTCTTCAACAGCCTCGAATGCATTTGCAACGAATAAAATCATTTCCTGGGAGTCTTTTACCGTATATCTTATCCTGCGTCTATTGCCTTCGTTGTCCACTTTCACTTTGAAATGCTAATAAACATACAAATAGCGGGAAATAAAAAAATCGCTTTAAAGTCAACCACCATTTAGTTCATTAATTTATATTAATTGTACGTAGACTTACCTGAATATTTTGTTCGTTTTTTTAACTAATTTAACACTTTTTAGTCAGTCCTTTTTTGATTTTCGTTTTCGTTTAGATAATAAGTCTATTTTGTCACTTTTTCCACAGAATTCTTACATAACTACTTTTCGATTTAGTTTTATCCAAAGATGCTTACTGGTTCACGGAAAACACTAGAATGACTAAATGGCACAGTTGCAAAAGCGTTAGTTCGCTTATATAGGTACAGTTTCTGGCAAAAATCAAAAGGTTATTGTGACAATAAACTGTTTGTAGATTTGATAACTGTTTTATTAATTTAATAAAATTGTTTATTAATACAAGCAATGAGTGCATAATTTCAATGAACATTTTTATGAAAATTTAATAAACTGGTTTATTATCTCAACGAATGCATTTATTAAGCAGAACGAAACCCAGACTCTTCACCTAACAAAAGATTTGCTTGGCACAATGTATGAATTTATTGTGCCAGTAAATATATTCTTAAATACAAGCAATCGGTTATTAATTTTTCGAAATCGTTTTTTAATAAATTGTGTTTTATTGGCCCAACGAACTATTTATTAAATGGGTAGTATCAAAATAATAATATTTCGTACTATTAACAAAAGTTTTATTGAGACAGTAAAAAATGAGTTGATAAACGGCGTTTATTGATATTACGAACGATATTTTTTTCAGTGCAAGCACCTTATGCTCAAGCTACTGCACAGACATAAAAGAAAAATACATACTCATGCTTGGTATACATAAAATATTGCCCTGCCATTGGTTAATATAAGCTTGCATTAAGGAATTTTTAATTGAACGCCTAGCTGATTTGGGGAATGCTCTAATTAATCGTGATTTGGCTAATGCTCTAACTAGCTAGCTTATGCTCTCTGTATATAATGACTCTATATTACGCTTATGCTTATGCTCTCTATATATGATTCTATATTACGCTTATGCTTAAGCTCTCTATATATGATTCTATATTACGCTTATGCTTATGCTCATGCTTAATCCTGCACTCGCTCATTTAGTCAAACATTACCATATTAGCGAATGTACTGCCTCCAATAGTGTATGAACTCTGCCCACTCTTGGCGAAAGTCAAAATTAATTTTAAGTCTGCTTATATCCGACTGCGTTGATCCTTTTTATTTTTTGTGCAGCATACATACATGCTGCACCATAGCAGGTTTTTGTTTTTGCCATGCTGCAAATAGCAGGTCTTTGGCCATGACGATACTGTTATCGTTCATGGATGCTCTCTCAAATGCCTACCGTCTGCAATTTTTGGGCTCAGACTGCTTGGCCGACACCTGGGAACCGTCAGGTGCATCTCCTTCTGCTCTTGCACTAGCAGGTAATTGCTCTTGCTCTTATAATATTTTATTTGTTTCGTCCGCTCTTACACTAGCATGTAATTGCTCTTGCTCGGAAACATGGCCATGAACGCACTTGTACTTGCGTTTTTGAGACTGTCGTATCGATCTCGCCCGGCTATTAAAGGGACCTTAGCTATTGACATCGCACAGGTTATATTCCAAACCTCGCTCTATGCCCTGCGTTTGTGTTATTCTGTATAGCCTGTGTGCCTCTACAGTCGGTTATTCTCAGAACGTCTTCTTGCCCGAACACGCCCCATGTACGGAGAGATTGCTTCGAGAAAGAGAGAAACTAGGCACAGAGTCAGACATATTACATCTATTCACCTCCGGCCACGAGCTAAGTTTGTAATTTTTCAGTTGCACATTGTGTAAATAAACAAGTAGAAAAGCTCTGCCCTGTCCCAATAATTCAATATTGAATGTGTTTTCTTATCTTTTGTACTCTGCACATTGCACTATGTAAATATGTACTCCATGTTGCACGAGAAAATTTAACTGCTTTTCACAATTCGGCATAATGTATATAGTCTAGAGGTATGTTTAGTATTTAGTATTTAGTATTTAGCTCTAAATAATTGAGAACAATTCCTCAATTGCTCCCAGCAATCGATCTTTTGCTATCTCTTAACTTTTCTTCATTTATCCAAAAACAATAGAATCTTTTGTACTCTGCACATTGCACTATGTAAATATGTACTCCATGTTGCACGAGAAAATTTAACTGCTTTTCACAATTCGGCATAATGTATATAGTCTAGAGGTATGTTTAGTATTTAGTATTTAGTATTTAGCTCTAAATAATTGAGAACAATTCCTCAATTGCTCCCAGCAATCGATCTTTTGCTATCTCTTAACTTTTCTTCATTTATCCAAAAACAATAGAAAAACATTGTTTTATTCGCAGATCTCTCAGGGTGTAAGGATCGATACTTACACACTCCCTCTTTCTCTGTCCCCTTCCATTGCACTGCTATGGTATATGAAGCCAAAAGCAGAAAAACACTCTCAAATAAATAACCGCCACGAAATCTTAACGACATATGCAACCTCGGTCCGCTTGTTAAAGATCAACGGTCGAAGCAGAAAAATTAAATAACTACTACATACCTAACTGTCTATTCGCTACCAAATGCTCATATACCCTATCTACCTGCATGACGAATCGGAAGATCAAATCGATATTCGTTTGAAACAGAACTGTGTTCGACAGCCAATCACAGAAAATCTGGTGATCGGATTCACTCAATCCTGTTTCGATCGATGTACGCATCACATGGTCTACCTTCGGATTCAGTTCAATTAACTCAACCCCACCGAGTGTACATATATACATACACATATGTCTGCACGCATATATATTTCTCATTTCGTATCTACTAATCAGAATGAACAATTTCCTTGAAAAAAAGCACATTAACCCAACCTATGCAGTTTGGCGATGTCTCGCACAACAATTGATGAACAGCTGATTTCGTACCTACTTTGGAGGACATATGCGGTTGTAAAATGTTCATCTGTGGTAAACTTATCAGATTTGGGTTTAAAGGCTGCTGTTTGTGTTCAGCTGATGGGTATTTATACCAAAAAATGCTCTATGGTGGGGCTTCAACACCATCATGATAAAACCATTGGCCTCGGAGTATTTTTTTTTTTTTTTTTTTTTTTACATCATACCATCTGATGTGCCTCCTCAATGAGCGTACATTCTTTTTGCAGCATCTAATATGTTGACTTGAGTAGGTTTAATGTATCAATGATCAAGGTTTATAATAACGACATGAGAAGTGTAGAGCCTCACGATAATGCTCTTGGTAGTAATCGTAACTCGATTCGTGGAAAAAAGTGGTGGCGGCCACTCTTTACCAACATTACCAAAATGCTCTGAAATTACACGGTGTGGTGGTGAAAAGCGAAATATCAATTGTCACTTACATATCTATGTATATATTACACACATATGTACGTGTACATATGTACGTGTACATATGTACGTTCTTGAAGAATGTGTGCTATGAGATTACACATCTGGGTAATTATCATAATAAAAGTCTACTGACAATATCTTACAATAAACTTTGAATTGAAAATGTGTTTTTCTCCAAATAGACTTCAGGTATTTGCCCAGTGTTCGAGAAATCGCAGTTGATATTAGGAAAATCGTTATAATAATTCAAAATAAATGGGTCTAACCCTCATTTAAAAGAAAATATCTATTCCCATGGCAACTATGCGGAAATTGTCAAAAGGAACTTAGCCGGTACAATCACCATCGTTGATCTGGACAATTTTATTTACATTGTGTGATCAATATATGTCACATGCGATAACATTTTTGATGCTACCTACAACCTACCCCTGCTCAAATTCACTCGTCGTCGACGGTATTGATTGCTGACCAAAAGAACCGCGTCATTCTCACCCCAAATGTATTTCCTTAAAACACGCACTTGGTGATTGTTATGCACGAGTATTTATGGAGACATTCCAGGAGCAGCGAAAAACAAAACAAAAAAAGATTTGAATATGTACTCCTCGGTTGTGTGTGCTCAGACATATTCAATGCGTAGGGTGATCTACTGTATTTACATACATATTATGAGTATATGTAATGCGACCTTCGTTGGTCGCTGTCAGCAAGGCGTCAAATGTGCACACATAGCACAGATCAGATCACATCACATTCCAGGACCAACAAGAAAAAGGATATGAATGTACTCCGTGGCTGCGCGTGCCCGAACATGTTCAATACGTAGGGTGACCTACTGTATATGCATCCATATGTATATGCATATGTATTTAAAAATTGTAACACGACTGTCGCCGATCGTCGCCGATAAGGCGTCAAGTGTGTTCACATAGCACATACATACATACTATGTACACATCAGGCATACTTATGATTATGACGTTAGCAAGGATCGGCGCACTCACTGGTTAACTAAACAGCCGCACTTTCGTCGCGAAATTGACAATTTCGAATGTCGCCAAATGCACATGTTAACCCTGGTAATTTTGCTATTAAGCACTAATTGTTCTAATGCTCTTATTAAAACACACATACAGTATATCAAAATGAAACTCGTGCAGCATACTTTTTCCCATTGTTAGCTGAAAAACTAAAAACCTGAGTAAGGATTTTAAAAAGAAAATGCATATTTATTTTGAACACATATTTTTCTTTAATTGTAACTCAAAAACTTTAATTGAATTCATAACGATAATATAAGAATTAAAAAAACATAAAATTAATCAAGAACTTATCGCAGAGTGAAACTCGTCGAAATAGCTTATGGTGAAATTCTGTTGACTTTTCTTAAAGTAACGGTAAGTTTAATACTTCGTAGGTAGTCCTTTGGATTTGAGTACCGCTTTCAATCGTCTTGGCATTGATGAAACCAACTTTTCACAATATGATGGTTCAATTTGGCTCCATTCCTTTTTTAGGGCCTGAACAAGGTCATTTTTGTTATTAATCTGGTGGTCTTTTAGTTTTTGGTCAAGATGTTCCCATAAGTGCTCAATTACATTGAGGTCCGGTGATTGCGGGGGGGTTTCCATGACGTGACGACAGTTGAAAAGTAACCACATCCTCACTTTGTGCGCCTTATGTTTGTGGTCGTTGTCCTGATAGAAATAAAAATTATCTTCGATCCCCAATTTTTGAACGCTTTCGCGAAGATTAGCTCTAAGAATGTCCAAATACATATTTTGGTCCGTTATGCCTTCAATAATATGTAGCGTTCCAGGGCCAGCTGCTGACATAGACCCCCAAACCATAACCGAACCTTTTCCATGTTTCACCGTAGGACGTATGTTTTTTTTTTAGAAGCGCTTTGTTGGGTTTTGCGCCACACATAGACCCGACCATCAGACCGAAAAACATTAAATTTACTCTCGTCCGTGAAGAGAACATTTTTCCAGAACCCGAAATCTTTATCTTCATATGCTTTGGCAAATTCTCTTCGTTTTTTCTGATTCACTGCTGAAGTGAATGGTTTTTTCCTGGCAACACGACCATGAAGTGAGTGTTTTCTTAGAACTGATCTTATTGTTTCTGGATGCGCTGTTATGTCTAGATTATTTTTGACCAATACAGCCAGCTTGGGAGCGCTTAGAAAAGGATTTTTCTTCATTTCACGAACGATCCATCTCTCGTCAGATTCCGAAAACTGCTTTTTTGGGCTTATTCTTTTCTTATTTTCCACCGATTTTCTTTGTTTAAAACGTTGTATAATATACTGCACAGTACTTCGGCTTCTATTTACACAATCTGCGATTTCACGTTGCGTTTTACCGTTTTTGAAGTGTGTTATGACGATCTCTCTAAGCTGCACTGACGTTTGACCACGTTGGCGTCCCATTTTGCACTAAGCTTTATTTTTTACACGAAACTGTAATGCCATTATCAATAAATGGCAAGGGACTACCTACAAAGTATTAAAAGTACCGTTATTCCAAGAATAGTCGACAGAATTTCACCATCCAGCTGATGGACGAGTTTCACTCTGCGATCATTTCTTCACTTGTTTTATGTTTTTTTGAGTTCTTATATCATTGCTATGAATTCAGTTAAAGTTTTTAAGTTACAATTAAAGAAAAATATGTGTTAAAAATAAATATGCATTTTCTTTTTAAAATCCTTACACAGGTTTTTAGTTTTTCAGCTGAAAGTGGGAAAAAGTATGTTGCACGAGTTTCATTTTGATATACTGTACGGACAACTACGTAGACAATCCTTTCTATATACTCTATTCCCTTGCCTATACTATGTATATACATTATGTACAATGTAGAAAATTATCTCTACTACGTTTCTTTGCACTTAACTACACGCACATTATGTATTATGTATATATATTTTCTATTATCCGCGTACTTGGATAATGATATTTGAATACTCCCTTATTGCTGCTATTTTGTGCCTTCGGTGATCTTGCTGCTCTTTTGTTGTTTGTGTTTTTATTTTTTTTTTATTTTATTATTTTTGACACTGCACTGCACTGCACAATTATACGAAATGCCAACAAATAGTACAACACACTAGGCCTGGCTCAATGTTCGGCTTCGAAGGACCTTGTATAATAAACTTACTGTGGTGGCAAGTGGACTGTAAATTTAAAAGTCTAACTACGGCTAAAACAACAACTTTGTATTTTGACTTGTTATTTATTTGTTTGCTTGTTATTTGTTTATTGTTATTGTAAACAAGAACGACCTGCTCATTTGAAGTGCCAGAGATATCTGATTATTGCGATGACGATCGGTTGTAGAGTATTGAGCAGAGTATATCTAATAATGAGTAGGGACACTCTCCACGTGTTTCTTATCAGTTCCATTTTCAGTCACACAGACACAGAGAAATAGACGGTAATAAGAAGTGTTGTCGTGAAAGAGAGATAGAAGAGAAGCAAAATTATTTCAGAATTTGAAACAGGGTGTTCTGTTCAAAATCCGAAAAAATTAATTTGTAATACATTATTGTTAAAAAATATTTGTATACATTTTTGCCTCTCGATCTTCGTTTTTACCTTCTGTTATATCAGCTATTTTTTTTAAATTACCAAATCAGGTTTACCCGAATAATTCCAACACTTGAAATACCTACATGTTTTTTTAGAAATGTTTCTGTGATCCCTCGAAATTTTTTAATTTAAAAATTGTGGTTTCTTAAAACAGTGGAACAACTTTCGCTAATCAAAAAAATGGAAAGGACGATAATGTGTGCACACATGTAATTATAATTATTTAATTTTTTTGTAATTTTGCTTAAATCTCACAATTGTTCGGTATGCTAAAATATTTTACACTTGAATTTTAGTTTTCCTACGGACAAGTACTTATAAAAAACTATTATACATGGTTTAATTTAAACTTTTAAAAACGATCTACAGCTTTTACTTTACTTTTTAACATTGCTTTTATTTGAACTTATGTGGTTTTGGGTTGGAAAGAAACGCACTTTTTTTCCATCTCGAACAATTTTTATCGCTCTAGTATAACTTTTTTCATTTTCCAAACGGCAAAAAAATCTTTTTTTTGCTCGAGATGAGTTTTCGTGAATCTCGATTCCAACTCGAGATTCAAACCTGCATGCACTTACACCAAAACATTTTATACGAAATTGAAACTCAGCACATAAAAATGCTACCAATCAGCGCAAATATTATTAGAAACACCATACAAAATTTAGAAATAATAAAGAAAGTGTATTTAAAATTTAATTTTTTTTTTTCCTTTTTTAATTTTACGAACAAAATGTCAAATGGCACACGAATGCAGATACAGAAAAACAGATCAATCTCGTTTGATTTCTATTCAGCACGAAAAATCCGAAATCTGAAGAGCCCAATAGAAAACGACATTGATTATTCTACCGTCATAAGCATACTCTCAATAAAACATATCTACTCTGTATTTTCCTAGTCATTATCTACCTACCTACCTAATTTCGCATCTGTGCATTTTCATAATAGGAAATCCCGAAAACAAAGATCGCGATTTTATTTTTTTATACCTGAGCATAAAACCATTTACTTATTTGCCGCATGCATGTACCCAACTCAACATAAACGCGTCACCCTTTCTTTTCCTGTTTTCTGTCTTTCGCTCAACTGATAAAAACCCAAGTCGGGTCGCCTTTAAAATACGTGGATAAAAAATGTAAACAAAACCCATCCCAATGTGACTACACAAGTAGTGTGACAAGATGCTATGCTGTGCTATGCTAAATGTAGCTTCTGAAAAGTGTTGAATATAAGACTAATAGGAGCTTTAGAGAATTTATTGTAATGTACGAATGTTAATTTTCATATTTGATATTGAAATATATATTTGAGAGATCCATATCTAATCCTATTTAATAAAAAAACAAATTAAAAAATTTATAAATTAAACCAAATACACAGCAGAAAATTCGGTCACTCCATATCTTATGATGACAGGCTACGCCCTACCAGCACACGGACGTTCAAGTCGGGTCGCCTTTAAAAAAGCATTATGGCAAAAACGACACGCAATTTATCTTACGTAGGTAGCCGCATGTGGTGGTGCTGCTGAAAAGTATTGCCGACTCTTTTCATTATATGCAATCGCAGGTAAGGGTTGAGATCAATCCTTCTGAGCTACTTTTACTTATTGGGCGATATTTTTCACGCTTTTCTTCGTACTAGTAGCAGTTGCATGTGTTGGAAGAGTGTCCCTACTCATTATTAGATATACTCTGGTATTGAGGGATGAAAAGCTGTTTTAGCGTATTATCCCTGTGAGAGCGATACATAATGTGTGTGTGTGTAGTGTATTATATATCCCTCTACACAGGACGAAGCGATGGTGCACGTGCTGTGATGTTTCGTTTCGATATTTTACCAGAATATCGAACAGTTGTAATAGTGGTTTAAAAATTTACGGTTAAAAACAGAAGTTTTATAGTAGAATTAAGAATGAATTTAAATGTTAAGATGTTACAAAAAAAAAATATATGAACAAGATGAAGTTGAAAATCGGTGTTTGTGCATAATATGTGTGTGTTTTAGAGTTTTTTAATGGTGTGTGGACGAATGGAAGGGCCGTCCTTCAGCAGAAGAGCAATAACATAACGTGACGAAATACAAACAATAACGACGGGAAATGACGACGAATTTAACTTTTACTACAGAACATAACTTAGATTGTGACTGGGGGTCCATTGGTTGTCGTTCGACATTAAGGGTGGGTTGGCCAGACCTGTGCCAATAACATCTGGCACGTCTCGGGTTCTTGACGAACCATTACCCTAGAGAAACAAAGGAAAGGAGGAAATTCGATCTAGGGATAGTCGTAGGTAGAATTAAGTTAGTATAGGTTTAGCTTAGGGATTATATATAAGATATAGGTTTAGATTAGGTTAAGTTAGACTATCTAGGTTTAGTTTCAAGGCTCCTTTCCTATCTTTCTCTTCGGTATCGGCATAGGTTCTTGGGTTTTTATTTCCTTTCTCTCTCTCTTCTTTCCTATCTTTAGGGTTCATCCGATATTAAGTAACGTAGCTTTCTCTCTCTCTTTTATTTTGTAATGGCACGAGAATTTTGTGTATGACCAGGTGGTGTATGGTGGGGTTGGCAAGAACTACCTCCGTCCGACGAGCTTTAGCCGAGCAACCGCGAGCTTGCCGCCGCCCTCCACACCTGCACCTAAGCTGGCCCTGTGGCCTAATCCTGCCACATAACACTTGCGAGACGTGTGTGAGGAATGCAACTAACTATTTCGCTGGAGCTTACTTTAGTTGGCGCTACAGCTCGAGGTGAACCTGGGCCTGCTTCTCGCAACCATTTGTGTGTGCGTGTTATATTTTTGCACGAATGGAAGGGACCTACAGTTTTTTGCCGACTCCGAACGGCGAGTTGAGAAGCTCGATCGTGACAAATGATACTCTTTGATGCTTGTCAGACATTCGAAAGAGGTGGGCACTGTGCAAAAACTTTTAGGTGTTTGCGGCGGGATTCGAACCCAAGACCGCTGGCTCAGTAGTCCGACGCACTAACCACTTGCGCTACGGTGCCCACTGTTTGAAGAACAATCGATAAAACAGGGAAAGATAAGAAACATTACGACCAACGACCAAAGGCCCTGGGCTAGGATAGGTTAGGTTGAGAGGGGTTAAGAGACTGAGCCCCCTAAGAAACCATCCCAGGATGGCCTAGACCTTAACCGCCACAATTTCCCTCAAAGCATTTGATTACCCTGCAAAATTTTAAAACGCGTCTGTGTTTGATTCGGCCTACTTCTCCACTAGGTTACTAAAGAAGTAGGAGCCTAAAATATTCCTGCGACTACGTGCTATGCCCTGACATTCACACAGAATATGTGCGATACCTTTGCCACACCTAGATCATTACAGTATCTGCAATTATCCGTGTCTGTGAGTATGAGCCTCTTGGCGGATTACCAATGCCCTAAACGTTTGATCAAACTGCTAGAACCCTGTCTATCAGGTGCAGCAATGCTTCAGAAGCACCCGGCCAGATATGAGCATTGTAATAGAGCTGGGGGAATATCAACCTGTACGTCGAATGTACACAGGTTCCTGCTATAGAAAATGTATGTTTCTCATTTAATGCGTTTCGTGGCCTTAAAAAAACAATGAGTATTTTTGAATGTTGAGGAAACTTCAAACGCACAAACAAAATAAAAACTAATGTCCTTCAGAAGTTGATTAGGTCGAAAATCAACAAACCACAAGCAATGGCTACAACGAACCCAACACTCTATGTACATTTGATTGATAACGACAGGTAACTCGTAATTATCTGGTTCGAAGGACCTTCGATTAATTATTTAGACCCCTCTTCACTGTACTATATACGAGTATATGTATGTACATATGTATATATTTAGTCGTTCCTCTGAATACAACCATTCAGTGTCATCAAGGGCTGGTGGTTATGTCCCCGTAGGGCTCGATATTTGTTCTATCTACCAACGATGGCGACATACCGTGTCATAGTGAATGAAATGAACGTCACGTATTAATAAAATCCGACTGGCAAATTAGAACTTTTTGTTCACATCAAACGCAATTAAGATAATGAAATGAAATAACTTACTATCGCGAGTGCCATCACATCCGGTTAATGGATAAAATAAATGATTGTCTACAATGTAAACTGCCAGTGCAACCATTTGATACTTGAATCATTGGAGTAGTTAGTTCTTCTTAAGGACTCAAGGATGACTTCTTTATACAGCAAGAACTATCGACCGATTTATTATCCTCCTCCTTTTCCACTTTTCGTCCTATTTAGTGAAAAGTTTTTATTAAATCATGTCGAAAACGAAATACTTTCGAATCCCGTTCCCGATGAATTCACAGAAAAAAAAGGACGAATAAAATGAGTAAAATGTTTGCAACATCCTCTATTGTAGTGTAAGATATACAAAGTTGCAGATGGTCTGCACTCATTGAGTGTCAGCCAGGATGTGCTTGAATAAAAAAAAAAATAAATACCGGATATGAAATGCCGGATGTCCGGTGGAAATTGATTGCGAAAATGACAAAAAAAAAAAATGCAATTTCACAGTACAACGCTATAACGCGACAATCACGAATCACAAATAATTGAACAGATTGAGGATATTCGCTTCGAGGCAGAAGCTAAGCATAAGGATCAGGAGAAAAGGGTAGAAGGACGACTTGATTTTCCATTCACTTCCGAGTCCTATAGAAGTAACAGCAAGTAAGTAACTCACTTTTGACAGGATAAGGCTGCAGGGTTATTGGATCTACACAGAATGCGTTATGAAAATGATTTTCAGTTGTCAGTGTGCGCTTAGGGAGGAGCCTCTGTCTAAACGATGATAAATCGGAAGTGGAACTGATTTGCCGGATAAGCCACATAATTGCGTTGGGAAATAAATAACATGTTCAACTAATATGGAGATGAGAATCTCGTAAAAAAAGATTTCTTTTCTTGATAAATATACTTTATTAATTATAAAGGAAATAATGTAAAAAAGGTTAACAAAAAATAATAATCAGCCTGGGGAACTTTCCACGTCGAGAGTCAGCAAAAGAAGAAGGCGGAAATTCCCCAAGAAATTAGAATGAAAGCTTACAATATGATGAAAGTGACATCTCTTATTCAGCAACCACGAAAAATGTAATAGCGTGCGTATTGATAGATGGACATGAAGTAGATGGGCTTCGATTTCCAACACGCCCTCTCAAAACGCACGTCGCTTACATACATAGGTCCTCGCACCTACTCAAACCAAATCCTCTCAAGCATCTCCAATGACACAAACGAGTTAAAGGTTATGTGAGCACATCTGCTATCATACTCTCTGTCGGTACGTGTTGCAATATGAACATTTCAGCAGCAATCGACTCAAGAACAAAATGATGCTTAATGTCGAAATCTGCTTTAGGAACGAAATCGAAGTAAATGTTGAACTGAGCGTACCGCTTACGACACCCTATGAACTTGAGGTTGAAGTCGATCGCTTCGTTGAGATAGTACAGCTCGCCTCTTGGAATAATACGCATAATCCAAGAAAAACGCCAGACAAATACGGTCTACGATATCCTGCTGAAATAAAGGAATTAATTAGGGAAAAAAGAAAAGCGCGTAAAAGATGGCAACAAAGTCGTGCTCCACAGCATAAAACCCATCTGAATCGTCTCTGCAATTTGTTAAAGAATAGCATTAAGGATTTTAAAAATCGTGCGATAGGCTCTTACCTTGAAAGTTTAACAGCGAAAAAAGATTCCAATTATTCCCTTTGGAAAGCCGTAAAAGGCACCAAAAGGCCCAAAATCCCCGCGCCGCCACTTAAAATAAACCAAAATGAATGGGCAAGGGAAGATAAAGAAAAAGCGGATATTTTTGCCGCCCATTTGGAAGAAACCTTTAAACCGAACGATGGTCAAGTGGTTCATGACAACATCAACCTCACAAGGATGGTAGTTCCACCATCTGACGATTTAACGCGCAGATCTGCAACGCTTAGAGAACTCGAACGTGAGATCGCGAAACTAAAACCTAAGAAAGCTCCTGGTTATGATTTGATTACCGGAGAAATTCTCAAAGCCTTACCTAGAAAAGCATTAATTAAGCTTCTCCATATTATAAATGCTGCACTCAGATTAAAACACGTACCGAGCCAATGGAAAGTTGCGGAAGTCATTATGGTTTTAAAACCAGGAAAACCGTCATATGAAGTAAAATCATACAGACCAATCTCGCTTCTTCCAGTCGTATCAAAAATTTTCGAGAGGATATTACTAAGGCGTCTCCAACCGGTTATAGAAGAAAATAATCTAATCCCTGACCACCAGTTTGGGTTCAGAAGTAAGCATTCGACAATTGACCAGGTGCATAGAATTACTAACGTAATCGAAAAAGCACTAGAAGAAAAAAAGATATGCTCAGCCGTATTTCTTGACGTCTCGCAAGCCTTTGATAAGGTGTGGCACGATGGCTTGAAATGCAAATTACGACAAGTACTCCCCGTGTACCTATACGAGATTTTGGATTCATATCTCGGAAATAGACTCTTCCGTGTTAGAAATGGAAACGAATACTCAGAGCTCAAAAAAATTTCGGCCGGCGTACCGCAAGGAAGCGTTCTGGGGCCGCTTCTTTATCTGTTATATACTCGTGATATACCGAAAGAAGATGGCACTATGCTTGCTACGTTTGCCGACGACACCGCTATCCTAGCAGTAGGTAAAACAATCGAGGAAACGACTGCCAAACTGCAAAACGCATTGAATAAAGTAAATGAATGGACGAGGGACTGGCGGATCGCCCTTAACGGAACTAAATCTGTTCACGTGAATTTCACTTATAGAAAAATTAATGACTTGCCAATTTTTATAAATTTGGCCCGAATTCCTATTGCAAATGAAGCCAAATACCTGGGAATGACACTTGACGCAAAGCTGAAGTGGAATTCGCACGTGAAAATGAAACGTAAAGAATTAGAAATCAAATATAGAGAAATGTACTGGCTGATCGGGAAACATTCCCACCTCAGTACCGAGAACAAACTGCTTTTATACAAGCAAGTGCTAAAGCCGGTGTGGTCCTACGGTATACAACTTTGGGGTTGTACCAAGAAAACAAATGCCAATATTTTACAGACCTTTCAAAATAAAGTGCTTAGAGAAATTGTCCAAGCACCGTGGTATGCTAGAAACGACGATATCCACAGGGATCTCGGAATTCCGACAATCGAAGCTGAAACTAGAAGCTTCGCGCGAAAACATAGAAACCGACTAATCGGACATGTTAATAATACAGTCCTACTTATTTTGGATGAGAGCAATTTATTGCGCCGACTACAAAGGACAAAACCTTTCGACTTGGCGAGATAAGGATTAACCGCATCTAAATTGCGGAATATGCAGGATCTTTCATTGGAAAGTAACCTGCCAAACGTTTATATTTCGTGATAGAAAAATTGCTTGATAAGTAGTATAACTTAGTTGCATTATCTAACAAATTTATATCGAAGGGAGGTGTTTTTGGTCAGTAAGAATCTGACACTACTATGAGCACGCGCTTGCTATTCTCATAGTGTCTATGGAAGATTTTCACCTACCCTCGGGGAAAAAAAAAAAAAAAAAAAAAAATATGCTTTGTACGAGCATGAAAAACATGATTACTCGCCAAACACTGGGCTCCACGAATGTCAATGAAAATTGTTGTATCAGCCCAGTCATGCAACGCAAGTTGGCATAAGATACTGCGCAAGTAAATAGCCTCCTTTGCAGCCTCTGCTAGGCTGACATACTCAGACTCTGTCGAAGATAATGCAACGGTCGCACCACCACTTAGCAAAAAAACATACCCGGTATACGAGCGGCGGTCAAGCTCACATCTACCCCAGTCAGCATCCGTGTATCCACTGGTTCTTGTATACAACAAACCAACCTCAGAACTACCAGCAAAATATCTTAAGACTCGCTTAGCAGCAAGCCAATGGCTTTTATACGGCTTACTTGTGAACTGTGCGAACCTTGATACAGTATTTGAGATGTCCGGCCGTGTGCCCACAGATAAATACATGAGGGCACCAATCAACTCTCGATACGGATAATTTTGTTGTGATTCGTCGCCACCTGCGTCGTCAAAACGTTTATTCACCTCCTAAGGGGTAAGGACCGGGTTACATTTGTCCATTCATTGTTTTAGCAGCCCCAGTATGTATCCGGTCTGAGATAGCTCAATCTTATCCTCACTTTGATCAATCTCCATACCAAGACAATATTTTGCGATGCCGAGAGCGTTGATTTCGAAGTCCTCCAACAAACGATTTCGTATATTCATAATTCTACCGGTGTCCCTTGAAGCAACCAGTATGTCATCCACATATACCAACACGTATAGCTCATTGCCTTCAGTATTATCATTTCATTTTCAGGTTTCAGCCCCATGGTAAGTAGTTTTTCGCTAAGTTTCACATACAACTGACGACCAGCTTGTCGAAGTCCATAAAGAGCCTTTCTTAATATGCACACGTTACCTCCATTGCGAACGTCTAGCAGCATCTTTCTCGCTCTAACCCCGAACTCCGATTCGTCCCCATGTTTGGTAATTATCCTTAGCAGCATATCGATTAACATCTCAGGCACTCGCATAAATACCTCTTCATCCAATGATCCATTTATGCTGTTACCACATCAAACTGCCACACTCTCAGTCCAAACTGAACCGCAAGAGCCAACAACAAACGCAATGTCTCCAATCTTGCTACTGGTGCATATGTCTGATGGTAATTTAGACCATACTTTTGACTATAGCCCTTTGCCACCAGTCTAGCCTTCCGTCTTTTGACCTTTCCATCAGCGCCATCACTAATTGTTTCGAACAAACCTTTATTTGTGAGCACCCAACGACACCCAACGATGTTAGTAGCGTTGTTCCTCTTAACAATCTCCCAAGTATCGTGCTTTATAAGACTTGTGACCTCAGACTCTATAGCATCTATCCACTCTTCGCACTCATCGCCCTTCAGGGCATCCCCAAAACTTACTTCTGCTACTCCAGCAAACATATCATCCTCAACCTCAGATTCTCCTCCGTCAACAACAGCCTTTTCCGAATTTTGTTGTACTGTCGTGGAACGTGTTGTTCGAAACAACTTCCTCGGTCGCCCTCTACTTCCAGTGCGCACCAGTCGGGGCCTTCCAGGAGTCCTTCTTACTACATCTCTAACTCTCTCTGGTGTTGTCGGAGATTTTTCTAGCAATACACTAGGCTTCAATGGGCGCGGCGAGAATTCTGCTATAATTGGACTACTTCCATCTTGATGTTCCCTCTCCGTTGAAATTAATAATTCTTCGAAAACATGCGCATCCTTTGAAATATTTTCAGTCTCTTCCAGGAACTTCACATCACGAGCATGGACGACCCGATGTTTACTTGGCAACCAAACTCGATATGCTTTTCGATCACGAGGATATCCCACAAACACACCTTCTACTGATCTTTGCGCCAATTCGTCCTTACTCGGATCCTTGTCTAGAACAAGCACCTTCGAACCGAATGTCTTTATGTAATTTACATTCAATCTTTTCCTAGTCCACTTCACGAAAGGAATTTCACCATTTAAGCTGCTCGTCGGGCATCGATTGCGAACATGACAAGCCATGGCTTCCGACCAAAAGGAGGCACTTAAACCAGACTGCAACAACAAACACCTAGCCATATCTAACAGAGTTCGATTCATTCGCTCTGCTACTCCATTTTGTTGTGGTGTACGGGGAACCGTCAGCATTCTCTCGATCCCTTGATCTGTCAAATACTTGGCAAAGTCTGTATTGCAGTACTCACAGCCATTATCAGATTGCAAGCATTTAATCTTCATACCAGTCTGCTTCTCAACAAAACTCTGATAGAGCTTAAGCGCGTCGAAAACCCCATTCTGTAGATTCCATTCGAAATGGACCAACTACGTCAGAATGCATAATTTTAAGCATCTCTGTACGTGGAACTCGACATTTATGGAAATGTAATGCGGTCATTTTTCCTTTTAAACACACTACACACCGCGATAATTGCTCATAGTCTTCTGTATTAATCGCGGGAACGACACTGATTTGAACCAGCTTCATTAAATCCTTGCTGTTCAAATGACCCAACCTTTCGTGCCACTTCAACAGTTCGAAGCACTCAGGCTGGACAACCGCCTCCGCACACTCGGAAATTTCTCTCACAAAATAAGATCACCTCTACGATCGGCAACTGCTGACACATTCCCACGTTCATCTCGAATGTAAGCGCCATCCCTGCGAAATGTCACTTCATGGCCCTTATTCGTAATCTTGGCAACCGAAATCAGATTTGTCCGCAACTCAGGTACATACAAGGCATCTTTGAACTCAATCAGTCGATGGGCTCTATCATTTGCGACTGACACACGAACAACCCCCCTTCCTTTGACTTCCGCCGATGCATTACTTGCGAGATTTAATCTTGCTTTAGGTGACTCACTAATTGTTTCGAACAAACCTTCATCACCACACAAATGTGCCGTACAACCACAATCAAGAATCCATGCCCTCTTCGTCTGTCCAAACTCTGCACAACACACATTGTTCACATCTGTGGTAACCGTATGATTTGCAGCATATGACTCATCAACAGTGTGCGCTGACTGCCTTGGCTTCTTTTTGACACCTTCCAGCTTCTTCGTCGGACATACATTCGCTTTGTGTCCCGAAATACCACATTTGAAACACTTTAAATCGAAAAACTTCGATGGCCCTGTCCCCTTTTCTCGTCTAGATCGACTTTGGTAAGATTTACTGCCACTCAACAACGCCAACACACTCTTCACTAATGAGGTCGAGGAGGATCTAGGTATAGAGTCTCTGACCGATGCGGCTACCAGAATCTCTATAAAGACTTCTAATAATAAGGTTGAGGGCTCAGATGGATCAGATGAGGAAGACACGGATGTGCTTAATGCCACCGTTATTCTTAATCCAGTTCCAAATGAAGTTCCTTCAAATAAATCTCCACCACAGTAGAGCGGCGTCTGCTGCACTACACCAAACCCTCAATGACGGTTCTTATGACGTGGCGCTTATTCAAGAGCCTTGGGTCGATTCGAGTGGCAAAATTAAAGGGCTAGCGTCACATCATTTTAACATTTTTTACGCGCAAACAGAAGGTAAGAAACGTGCGGCTATCATGGCCAGGAAACGTCTTAGCCTCTTCTTGAAGTCTAATTACAGTTCAAACGACTTAGCCGCTGTCATAGGTGAGGACGAAAGAGGAAGAAAAATCCTTATAGCGTCTACCTATGTATATGCCACATAACGAGGATGCGCCACCAGCTGAATTCCAACGGCTAGTGGAGGAAGCTAGTAAAATCAAATTAGGCCTCATCGCAGGGAGTGATGCCAATGCACATAGTCCCATCTGGGGAAGCAACGACACTAACCTTAGAGGTAAGTCCCTACTCTACTTTATTAATAATTCTAACCTAAACATTGCTAATAGAGGCACTGAACCCACGTTTGTAGGGCCTACCAGCGTAAAAGTTTTAGATATAACCTTATTTTCGGAGAATGATGCTTGGGAAATACGCGATTGGCGGATTCTTAACAAAGCATCATTCTCCGATCATAAGTACATTAGTTTTAAAATAGACTATAGCCCTAACCTATCAGTCAGACCATTCAGAAATCCAATAAAAACGAATTGGATAAAATACACTCAGAGTGTATCATCTAAACTTTATCACGTAGCGGCTCTTTAGCGTTGAAAACTCGCTCGAATTAGATGAGGCAAATAGCGCATCGTCAGCACTTCTGTCAACTTTTCATATTGCCTGCCCAATTAAGATAAATAATAATAAGGTGCAGCCTCCATGGTGGAGCAAAGATCTCTCAACGACTCGCAAGAAAATACAATTGCTTTTCAAAACAGCTAGAAAACATAATTCTCAACCAGACTAGGATTCCTACAGGGCTGAACTTAAAGGTTTTAAAAAGCTACTAAGAACAGCAAAGAGGAAAGGATGGAAAGAATTTTGCGGGAAAATGGAAAATCCTTAGTAAAAAGGAAATTGCACCCTCACTTATTCAAAAAGATGACGGCAATTGGACAACAGACGCAGAAAAAACAGTAGAAGTATTGCTTAATACTCACTTTCCTGGCTGCACTGTAAGTCCTTGTCACAATTCTCACACAGATACTTCAGGCATCCAAGAAGAAATACCTAAAATTTTCACCAATAATAGAATAAAGTGGGCTATTCGCTCTTTTAGTCCATATAAATCACCAGGGCCAGATGGGATATTTCCTGCGATGTTGCAAAATGTTCTGGAAATAATTCTAGAGAGGCTAAGGTCTATTTTTAAAGGTTGTATACAATACAACACGGTCCCTAAATCCTGGCGTACTTCAGGGGTTGTATTCATTCCAAAAAGTGGAAAAACCAGCCATGTAAAAGCCAAAGACTATAGACCATTATGTCTGACATCTTTTATTCTAAAAACTATGGAACGAATTCTAGATTCCCATATAAGAGAGTCTATCCCATTAAACTTTCTGTCACCTGCTCAGCATGCCTATCAAAAAGGTAAATCTACTGAGACAGCAATCCATGAGGTCACAAGTACACTTGAGACTTCAATTCACTATAAAGAATACGCACTCGGTGCCTTTCTCGATATTGAAGGCGCCTTTAACAATATCACTAGTGACGCAATTATCAGTGCGCTATCGAGAGCCGGAATTAATTCACATCTCCGCAGATGGATTCACGAGTTGCTAAGCAACCGCACCATAACTGTGGAATGGAGCTTGGCTCGGGCTAAAAAGTTTGCAACCAGGGGCACACCGCAGGGGCACACCGCAGGGGGCGTTTTGTCACCTCTCCTGTGGATCCTCACGGTCGATTCGATACTCCATACCCTCAGCGAACATGGTATTAAAGTAGTTGCGTATGCTGATGACATAGTTTTACTTGTGTCAGTCAAATTTCTAGACACTATGAGTGAGCTAATGGAAAGAGCACTCTCTTCTATAAGCCACTGGGCGCTTCAAAAAGGGTTGAAAATTAGTTCGGAAAAAAACGGAGCTTATTATATTTTCTAGGAAATACAAGATACCTAAATTTAGAGGCATTAAGATGAACAACTTGACTTTACCGTTTTCATACCAGGCCAAATTTCTTGGAGTTATCTTTGACGGAAAACTCAACTGGAAACCTAATATCGAAGAACGCATTAAAAAGGCCCAAAATGCCTACTACGCTTGCAAGAAAATGTTTGGAATAAAATGGAGATTACAACCTAAAGTGACTCACTGGATCTACACTTCCATAGTAAGACCGATCTTACTATACGGAGTTGTGGTATGGTGGAGAGCCCTGGAGAAAACACACATTCTAAAACAACTAGAGAGACTTCAACGTCTGATGTGTATTGGAGTCACTGGAGCACTTAAAACAACATCAGCGATGTCACTAAACACCATACTGAACTTGTTACCAATAGACCTATTTGCTAAGAGTGTCGTTTTTAAAACAGTGCTAAGGCTTAAAGAGTCTAATGGTTTCAAGTTTATACTATTTGGACATGGTAACGTAATCAATATTGCTAATATTAGTACAGATTATCTCAAGCCAATAACCCTGTTTGACCGAAACTTTTCCATAAAAATTCCCTCTAGAGAATATTGGATACAGCGTACAGCTGATCCACTCGACAGCATTAATATTTACACGGACGGATCGAAACAGGACGAAGGCGTGGGCGCTGGAGTCTTCAATCCAAAATCTAACTACAAACAATGCTTCAAATTGCCAGATAGTTGCAGCATCTTTCAGGCTGAACTTTTGGCGATTCAAAAAGCCGCAGAGCATCTAACGAACTGCGAAGAAGGCTCCTACATTAACATTTATATTGACAGTCAAGCTGCGCTCAAAGCACTAAAAAGTAATGTGATAAAATCGAAAACAGTTCTAAACTGCTACGCTTTACTTCAGGAACTCAGCAGAAGCAACACAGTCTGCTTATATTGGGTTCCTGGTCATCAAGGTATCATAGGCAATGAAAAAGCTGATGAACAGGCTAAACAGGGAGTTCTACTTAGTTCAGAACCCGAAATCATCGTAGCACCGATCCAGCACTACTTCTCAAAAATTGATGCTAAATTACAAAGCACAGCTGACAATAAGTGGAATCAATCCATTTCTTGTAGAATAACGAAAATATTCTGGCCGCACTGCAGTAGCCATAGAACCAAATACATCCTCTCGCTATCAAGAGTGGAATGCAATTTACTACTAGGCGTCGTCACAGGGCATTGCCTTATAGGTTATCACGCTCGTAGGCTCAAACTAGTCTCGTCGGACATATGCAGAAACTGCAATGAACCGGGTATGGTAGAAACATTAGAGCGACTCCTGTGCATTTGTCCTGCATTGGCAAAAAGAAGGCACAGACATTCTTTTTTTTCTTCTTCTTCTTCTATTAAATTTGCTCAACAGACAAACTCATTTTGTTTAAACAAAGCAACAGAAATTAACTGATTACTCTAAGGAGTTGTGGTATCACTATGGACCAACACTGGTCTATGTGAGGCTAAGCCGCCACCCCATTACCTAACCTAACCTACTGCCACTCCCAACGGCCATGGCTATGACTGAACTTCCAGATGCCTGCTTCCGAGCTTCACTTTCTTCAATGATTTTAACCTTCAGAATCTCGGCAGTGGGCAACTTATCTCGAGACTCAATCGCACAGCGAAAATTTTCATATGAATATGGAAGACTGTACAGAAGCATAATGGATAGCAAATCCCCATTAATCTGTACATTCATGCTCTCCAACTTATCCACAGCATCAAAAAACTTTGTCATATGATCCTTCACCTCACCGCCACAGTGTTGTGTCATGTAGACTACAAATGTAGACTACACGATTGTCTACGTGTAAACAATTCAACGTAGACAATTTGCGTGCCTGTCGACAATGAAGACAATGTAGACAATTCATAAAACAATAGACTTTTTTAATTATGACTTCTAATATTGACCTAAAAAGCTATTAAATTTCCATTTAAATAAAAAACAAGTTATGTGTACCCTTTGTATCACCGTGTAGTAGAACTGCAACATACCTCAAAAGTCTATTTTAAATTAGACGATAGCAAATAAGAGACGCTGTTGCGCATTTTTGCATATCTATGAATCATATTACAATGAAAAATATACTTATGACTTACAGTAGATACCGCTATATGGGGATTTTTTGCTCTTGTTCATTTTTATTCACTCAGTCAGCAATATACAGTGATGATCGAAGTTTTTAAATCAGTTAAAAAAATTGTGTTTTTAGTGTTTGTGTAAACTTAAGTTGATTATTTACGAAATGAGTATAGTTAGTATATAATGAGTAACATTTCTGTGAATTTTTTTAAAAAAAATTTGTAAGCATAGTGGAAAACTGTCGTTTTTCGCATAAGCCCAAGAAAGGGTTTTCTTATAAATAAAATATAATTTAACAAATTAAATGCAATTTTATAAATCAGATTATAGATTTTGGCACCAAAGGAAGCTGAAAATGTACTTCTTTTTTAATTTGACGCAGTGCGATACAAAGGGTTAAACTTTAAATAAAATATTTATTCTAAACAACAATTTTGAAACAAAACAATATATGAAGTTAAAAAAAAAGTTCAAATGTTGAAATTATTCAAATTCATCTTCATCCGAATAATCACATTGGCCATCCTCTATGTCTATTCGACGTGAATAGTATACATAAATGAATGAAGAAAAAGTCCATTTTTCTATTGAAACAATCCCAGTCTTCAACGCCATCCCCGTCAACCGACTGGTTGACATCTATATATCAATTTGCAAACCGGATCAAAAAGTTCAATATAGCTCTTAACATCATCGATAAATTGCTCATCAAATATTAATAACATTGTTGACATTGTTGGCATTGTCTACGCTAGAAATGTAGACAGTTAAAATCGACACGTAGAGGAACAACACTGCGACCGCCATCATCTTACCTTTGAAGCATTAGTTGTTTCAACAATGTTGCTTTCCTTGCCGGTCCCTTGTATGCATAAATTGATTCCAGCTTGAGCCAAACCATGCGTGAAGTATCACACCCACGAATCTGCTTTAATTCGGACGGTTGAATCGACAATATCAAATCTGCTTTAGCATGCTTGTCCTGCTTCAACCACCCAGCGATCGCCGTCTCACCTGTCGTCGGTTTTGGAGTTGTCCCATTCACGAACTCCCACAAGTCATTCTTTGTAAGAAGGGCTTCCACTTGCATGCCCCACGTGTCATAGTTCTCTTTTGATAATAACTCCATGCGCGAAGAAATACTCGTATATGTAGACGACGAATTTGCAGCTATCGTAACAAAATTCGTTTTGTCTTCCAAAGCTTCTTGAGATGAGCCAATCGTAACCGAATTCTTTGTGTCTTCCAAAGCTTCTTCAGGTATCACAATCGTAACAAATTTCTCTTTCTCTTCCAAAGCTTCTTGCGATGAGTTTTCCATGCGTTAAACCAAAGAATATACAAACCCAAGAAGTCTCATCTGCCACCAAAAAATTATCAAAAATGAAAAAGCTCTTTCGCAACGTAAGAGAACCAAAGAAAAATAACAATCCATTTGAGATGAGATTGAGAGGCAAGACAAAAAAGTTTTTCTCTTCACATTTTGTAGGCTCGGCGGCGATCATAGTATATATACCACACCACACAATACATATACAGGGCATAGTCACATGTATTGATAGCAAAGCAAACCAATTCATTTCATTTTTTCAGTTTTTCATATTCCAGAAAAATTATAACCGAAATATGTACTGATTTTGGTAATTTGAATGCCCCTTCTTGGAGATAGCCGAAAAACATATTTTAGTACCTATTCGACTAAATTTTTTCATTACACCCAGAAATCAGGAATATAAAAACAAAGATACTTAATTGCGAGACCGTCACACCTAAATGGTTTTGTATGGATGCATGCCATTTCATAATTGCAATTTCACATAATAACCTTTGCGACAACTAAAGGCACCTGTTTTCAGTGACGTAATCAACGCATAGTCTACATTGGGTCAATGAATGCCGATTGTCGATTCCTATTATGTGTAAGAATCATAATATTCATATTAGCAATACATCCAAAAATACCAAGATTCTATACTCGCACACATACATATCGAGCCACAAAATATCAAAGTAAGCAACAAGCGAAGAAAATAAAACTCTTATTTTTAACCCCACCATGCAAAAAAACACCTAAAGGGACCATCCACTACAGAGCGCGCTGGTCCAACCTAGTCCTGCTGATCATTTTCTCAACTTTTTATATTCGATACAATGACATTAATCTGCCCACGCACAGCAGACACTATTTCATTTACATCAAATCGTTGAACTGACCACCTGGAATCGCAAATCACGGTAAAACAATTTGAAACGAAATTAAAGTTTATTGAAAAATCATGAAGTGTAATACTGGCCCTTTTCGTAGGCACAAAATTGAAGAAACCGGTTTCTACTTTACACATTTCCACAGTCAATTCATTCTGTGTGTCATAAGAGAAGCTCTTAAGGGAAATAGTAGGATGAGCGAAAAAAGCTCCCTAAAAGAGTTATCTAAGAGAGCGGGTCGTGATACTACGACCCGCCATACAAAAATTTTCATACAAATTTTTTTTATGAGATGCGACTTCTTGGGTTTGTATATTCTTTGGTTAAACGTAACCACAATACAGAACAATAATTATTGTGTGTTACTGGCGACCTGGGCGCTGGGCCCATGACTTGATAAATAATGTAAAATAGGTTAACAAAAAGTAATAATCCACGTCAGCAAAAGAAGAAGGCGGAAATTCCCCAAGATGTTAGAATGACAGCTTATAATATTATGAAAGTGACAACTCTTATTCAGCAACCACGAAAAATGTAATAGCGTGCATATTGATAGATGGACATGAAGTAGATGGGCTTCGATTTCCAACATTTCTAAATTGAATTCACGTTCTTAAGGCTGTTGTAGATAAGTGTGGACGCGCACATAATGTGAATTCAGATGAAGGCGGTAGTTGCACATTAACACCCACGCCTAATCAATTTGAATATTGAGGTTAATGTTCTTTGTTGGTAGTCGTGGAAAGAAAACTTTTAGATTTAAGCTAAAAAGCAACGAATTGGAACCAAATGATCCAAGTGTTCTATGCGTTGTTGGCCAGACGTTACATTTTGGAGATTGAGAACGACATGGCCGTAGTTAGTGCGGTGGTGAAGAAGACAGATCTAAGGTTACGTGGGTTAGTGTGAAGGGAGATCATTTCCAGTAGTTCGAGGGAATTGATCGTACCCGTTATTAATTGGTGCACGAAGAGTATGTCAGCTAATTCATGACGTTTAACAAGGGTTTGTAAGTGAATCAATTTTAGCCGAACTTCGTAGGGGGTAAGTTGTCAGCCCATGGGTGGCCGCGTAAGGCAAAACGGATAAACCTGCGTTGCATAAACAGAAGTTTAGCTCTCTGTCACAAATAATACCTAAATCACGAATTGAGGAGAGTGAGGGAACAGGCTCGTTACGAAAGTAATAGTTAGGGGAAGCGTTTACGGGAGCAGGTTATGGATTGACATTTACCGATGCTGAGTTCTAAGAAGTTTCTGTCACGAATTAAGGTCGTTTTAAAGAAAAAGTGAATCGGCTAGGGTAGATATTACCTAAATTATTTTCATGTCATCCGCATAAATAGACAGATCTGAGTCTTTTATGAAGTGACGAACGCCATTTGTTGTTAAGACAAAGATCAGTGGACCGATATGACTGCCTTAAAGAACACTTAAAGTGTCATTGATGGAGACAGAGACTGAAAATCTTAAGAAAACCCTGTGCTGGCGTTTCTCAAGGTATACGATCACTGCCATGAAATTAAAAAGGGTGGAAAACTGCCGACTTTAAGGTTTTGGTAAATAGTCAGGTGACAGATTTTATCAAACGCTTTGCTGTAGTCGCTTGTTATGACATCCACTTCCTAACCTATTGCTAATGCTAGCAGCGTTTTATAAACGGATTCAGTTAGGTTAGTCGTTGTACTGTGTTGTGGGGAAAAGATGGATTTGCAGTAAAAATACAGTGAGTGAAAGTGAAGAGAGTTTGGCTATGGGCCGGTAGTTTAATAAGTACATTTTTACTACCTTTTTTATGGATAGGGAAAATAAAGGCATCTCCATTTCAAAAAATTGGTGTTTTTAGAAGAATTGGGAATAAAGTGCCACGATCGCTTTCTATATTTCAAACTGTGGAATCATTTATTTATCTTAGCAATTCGCGCGAATTTTTTGCTATTATTTTTTTCAATAAGAAAAACTAAATGCGTGAATGTGTGTACGCTAAAAGAAACTGATAAAAAATCGTTTAAAACACAAATAAATTGAAGCTCTTTCCATTAGTGATTTCGTAAATCAAATGACGAATGGTCATAATAATCTGCTTATCGGATATGCTACAAAACTAACCAATTTAGATTATGCTTAAGTAATGATACACAGTTGTCGGAAAAGTTCACGAAAAATAACAAACCGATTCGGTGCCCAATTTGTAGGATATCTAAAATATTGTTCGAAGTATAATATAAAAAGATGAAAAAGGAAAACTATTGATTCAAATATGTTCGCCTTAACAATTTCAAACTTCTTAGGGTACTGATTTAGTTATATCGGGTAGGCAAAGTTTAAAACAATGGAAAGTGAAATAATGCCAAATTGGCCTTATTTCACTTTCATAAAGTGAAATAAAGGCAAATACTAAAATTTGGCTTTATTTCACATTCACAAAGTGAAATAAGACCAAATTTTTGGATTTGGTCTTATTTCACATGGCGTTATTTCACGTCACCTATAAGCAATAGTGTTACTCTGTGTAAAGGAGAAATGAACAAAGAGAATCATACACAGAGAACGCACAAATACTATGTTTGGTTACGCAATACGGGTTACGCATGACGACGAGAAATTCGTGGGGCCCATACCGAGAGCTAAGATGTTTATAGACATCAAAAAACGCTATCCGATATAGGGAACGTATAAATAAATTCATTTAAAAACCATGGAATTATTTATTTTGTATTTGAGTTTGCATGTCCACACACCCAAGGAGTAAACAATTAAACAAATAAAAAATGATACCATGTTTTTTTTTGTCTTCTTCTTCCACTCGTCGCCTACTTGTTTGAAAATGGTTATTTTTTGATTACTCCAACAGCTTTGAACTTTATGCTCACACTCGGTGATTATTTTTTGTTTCAAAATAATTTACAAAATTTGTTAACTTAAATGACAATTTAACATCAAATAAAAACGTCTAAATAAACATATTTTTTGATAAATTCTTTTAAAAAAAAGTATAAAAAACCGATCGATATAACGAATGCGTTCAATATAGTGAATGATCTCAAACATTATATCATACGTTTATACGGGTGATCAGTATAAAAATATAATATGTATAAAGGTGGCCAAATTCTAAAGTACAAATTCTATAAATTGGCGGCGCGACGGTATGCGGCCGCACCCGCCCCCGACAAATTCAGTCATACTCATAACCCAAAGAACTTAACTTGGAAATGCAGTCGGAAAAAGTTTTTTCTGGTCTTATTTCCAAACCAAATTTGGAAATTAAACCAAAAAATGTAAACTATTTTTGGCGTGATTTCCGTTTTTCTTTTTGGCTTTTTTTCCAAAAATGTGTGGCGTAATTTCCTTGCATTCTGGCGAATTTTCAATTTTGGTTTTTTACGCCACAATTATTTTGGCTCTTTGTCCAAAACACTTTTGGCGTAATTTCAGGGAGTCGCCACATTCAATATTTTATTTGCTTTTACAATTCGTTATGCATACCCAATAAAAGCAGTGTTTAAAAGTTAGACCAAAAATGAATCTGTGGGATTTACGGCATTTTATGGGCAGAAAAAAAAAAGCAAATCAAATGAATAAAATCAAAGAAAAGATTGTTTTACATTAATAAATCTCTTAATTCGTTGAGCACATTAATTAACTCAAAAACTAAATAAAAAGGAATTTCTTCAAGTGAACGTGAGCATAGAATATTCTGCCAACAGGTGGAAAGAATTTAATTTATTTTCTTTTTGATTTTTATTCTCCTCTTTATTACCTTTTTAAGGTGAATTTTAATGAATACAAATTCGGTTTTGATCTTATCTTTGAGGCAAACTGAGAGATTCTGTCAAGGATATCACGGATACACCACGCGACGACCGACGGCAACAGCAACCTCGTGTGTGAATCGCGTGGCTTACGGGACAGGAGAAAGAGGAACGCATCCACAATATTGTATATTTATTTATTTGGTTTGGGGTTGGCTTCGAGAAAAAGGATACAATTTTATTTTATGAATCTTTAAGTATGTATTGTATCTACGTGGATTACTTTCCGGTGTGAATTTTTATATTTATGTGCAAATTTCCCTAAGCCACATACACATACAATAACATTGTTGGGACAATGTTTCTCAGCTGTTAAATAGAATGCAGAATGGATTTTCTATTTCTAAAAGGGGTTAAGATGAAATTTCCCACCAAGCAACTAGAAGAAGGTTAAGGGTTTTGTCTAAAAAGATGTTTTGAGAAACCAGGACAACAGATTACCATTCATAATATATTTGTCTTAACCTTCATCTCATCCTTGTGTAGAAAACTACACAAAAGCAACATTTTTTCTTACTTTTTTTAAAAACCACAAATTGATAACTTCTGGAATTTTCTGACTTTGTTAACAACAACAATAAAAAAAAGTTTTTCCCCATGAAAAAAAGCTCATGACGGTTGTTATTGCTAAAATTACGTTGTCTACCTTCTTGTGTAGATTTCTATACATATGGAAACTTAGTGCATTTCATATAAAATTTCATTTGCATTGAATCTTTTCGCAAGTGAACAATGTTCGAATATATATTGTGAATTCAATAGTAATAAAAAAGAACTATGTCGGGACCAAGATAGTTGGAAATGGAAGCATGTTTGAATGAAAGTGATGGTGATGATAGTGATATTTCTGGAGTCAGAGATGACGAATTTGTGCCAGAAGAAAATGATGATAGAGATTCTAATGTTACAAAGGTAGCGAGTGAATCAAATGAAAAATACGTCAGTTGTTGAAGGTGAAAATAAAAGAAATTTCGAAAGATGGCATTGTGTGGCAACCACAACCAGTTGGGCATCAAACTAGAAGATTCGGAAAGAAAATATGATTTCTCTTCTTCCTGAATATCAAAGATGCTTCTTTATTTTTCTTCCCACCACACATTGAAAGTATAACTTTGAAAGATTCTAATGTGTATCCAGAAGCTAAATACGGTAATGTTTTCAAACTAATCGTTTCGAATTTGTTGCAAGCACAACACTGACAACATAGCACTTGTTTCGTTCATTGGAAGGAAAAACAAATGTACTATATTGCAAAGTACAATGCATAACTCTATTGAAATTGGATCTGGTGAAAAATGAATAACAGAGTATTACAATAAAATAAAAGGATTGTCCATATACACTGCCTTTTCAAATTTCAAGTCAATATTTTTTTTTCATTCGATTAACAATTAGGTATGTACATATCTAGGCGATGTAGCTACAGTTGCCAAAATGGTCCCATGCTACAGCTGTAAAAGAAAAACAAATGGATGGCCAATGGCTGTATTTACAAAATATGGTTGAAATATTTCTGATATGAATTCTTTAATTAATTTTAAGGAGGTGAAACTGAATTGGCAATCAACACAAGAAAATAGCAATACGGAGGAAAGTGCACTTAGAATTCATTTGCAAAACCACATATGGCAGCTAGAAGAAGAAGACTGGCATTATCAGCATCTTTGCTTGCAAAGCATTCAAGAAAACTAATCTAAATTTATTTTCACTTCTTTCTTTAGAATAAAATTATAAAGACATTTGTGTGGTTGATTTAAACCAAAAAAAAAATCCAATTCATGGAAAACACACTTAAATCCCAGAAAACTACACACAAGGGTAGACAACGTAATTTTTTTTTGAGGATGAGATGAAGGTTAATTGGATGTTTAGACAAGAATCAGGGTCCAGCGAAAGTAGCAAATCGTCTAACTTAAAAGGCCTAAATACGTTTTCTAAAGAAAGCAAAAATATTGAAATACATATGTATTTACATACTCTTGGGAGTTTCGGCGTTTTTCCGAGTGCCAAGAAAATAAACACGAGGAAGAATTTTTAATCAACGCTGAAAAGAAGAAAAAGCACCAACGTCTGGAAGTCAGGTCTGGGTCTACAATGATATTATTGTTTTGTGAGCAAAGACAGGTAGATACTGTATACATTAGTATAATGTAGTGCACTCGTATATCAATAATCCAAAAATCCTGCCGAGTAGCCATGCCCATTTCTTAAATCTGCTAATTGACGAGAGGCGATGTTTTTCTAACACAGGAAGCCATTTCGGTGTGATAAATTAGACAACACTAATTATAGGCATAATTCATTCGGAGTTTTATCTTGAGATTCAGCATCCAATTACTGCCACCTTATGTTCTAAGTAAACTACAGGCTTGTGTTAACTTAACTTTGTCAAAAAAATCAAATAGCTTTACCGTTTTATAAAAAGAGTTTGTTACTTCCCCTCTCCTGCATCTGGGGATGTGCGCTTGTTGGTCCGTTCCAAGACTTCGCCTTGTTAAAGTTCCAATCTTAGACATTGGATTAAGTCATTTAGATAATGAAGTGAAGTGCTATAAATTCACTAAACACAAAACACATTAAACCAGCCAAACAATCAACATACATTATGTAACATATAAGTGACAGCTCCGATAGAGTGGTTATTTGTGGTCCATGTAATTAGACTCATACAGTGTGTTGATCGAAAAAATGTGCCATTATTTTCTAAAGGAATAATGAGTAGATTTTCAGAATGCAAATAAAACCTTGGAACTGGTTTATACACTGAGGCTAGAGTCCACAGAGTGGTCTTGTTCTTAGCTATCACAAACAAATTTGTATATGATTTAGTTAGGTGGTTAGTTACTCTTTATTATGATTTCTTGATACATTCAAATTTATATTCGCCAATAGCAAAACTATTATTTAGTTCTTCGCTTATATTATAAAAAAATTAAGAATACGGAACTCTTTTAGCGCAAGTTTGACTCGCAATTGCTCGGTTTTGTTTGTTACATATGTTAGTACAGCGGTTCTTGTTATTTCCACCAAATGTTAGCATTCTCACATTTGTGAAAGCGTCATGTTTCTATCGACCAACGAGTTTGCATTAATTTCATGCTGAAAATTAAATCAACGGCTCAAAAATACTAATCATTTTCAAATAGTGTTTTGGCGACGATGCTCTAAGTAGAATAGTGGTTTAAGAGTCGCATACACGCTTCAAGAGTGGTTGTGAAGCCGTCGACAATGACGACCAAATTGGCAGACCATCGACATCAGCAATTAAAAAACACGTGGATGAAATCAAAAAATTTATTGATCCTAAACCGCAAATTGACCATCAGAGAGTTAGCACTGATCACCAACATCTCGATTTTTTTTTTTTTTTATTTTGAAGGACATAAACGAGAGACAACAGATCGGCGTAGTGATAGAAAACTCAAATGTTTGATCTCAACTAACTCTATGGGTGATGTCCAGAATAACTTGAAAGTGGTGTATTATTGAATGTTTTGTCCTTGTATTCACAGAAGTTTTTTAAAGATGCTTTTTATGAGCCATATCACCATCCCACTGCCAGTGTTTTGCCTTCGTAATGGGTTTTGGCATTAACTTCTGAATCTGATCAAGTAATTTTTATTTCACGAGAAATAAATGTTTCGGAGACACACAGGTTTGGACCGTGAACCTTCAGCGTGACAAGCGACGACGATTACTACTACGCCACAGCCACCCACAAATTAGATCTATTAACGGCATTTTAACCAATCAATTGAGCTTGAGACGTATCGTCGTAAGGCTGGTGCCGAACGAGTTGAATTTCCTGCAAGAAAACAGCAGATTATCCTTTCGTTTCAACACAAATACCATCCAACAGTCACCAAATTCACCCGATATGGCATCGTCTGACTTTTTCCTGTCCGAGCGAGACACGTTGGCGCTATTCCAGGATGCTATCTTCTCGATATGAGTTCTATTGACGGTCAGGATCTACCAGTTTGGAATTTTCTCAAACCAAGTTCTCCACAAGAGATTGTCAGTGCTTTATTTTTGTTTCTCAAAAATTGGGTTAGATTGTCGGTCGCACATGCACCGAACTAATTTTAGAAAAGATAACGTTTGCTCAATTCAATTCAATTCAATTCAATTCAATTTATTTGTTAATAGTATTTGTTCAAGTCAAACGTTGTTATAATCGAACACATCTTACATTTTTTCTAGTAGTTTGTTTAAGTATTAACTTTAAGATGTCGCTAAAATAGCTAAGACGTTTCCGCCATTTTTTTGCTATATCGGAAGCCACTCACTAGTTAGTAAGAATGTATTTCGCTCTTCTTGATCCAGACCTCAACGAGGTAAGACCTACGAAATAAAGTGTATCAACCAAACTTCAATACGTCTTTTTTCTTGGTCATCCCGAATCATCGAGCAACCAGCAGGGGATATACCACGCCCCAACATTTGGTCCCATCGAGCCAGATTATATTTAACCAAAATATTAATCAATCAACACAACAAGCAAAATCCCTGAATTTTGCAAAAACAAAAAAAACCAACATATCATCACGAAAGAACTCCAATTTCTTTCGCATCCCAAACGATCATCAATTGGATTCCAGTTAATTGCAAGAGTCCCGAAATCTCACGCTTAACCTTAATCGATTGCATCGCACAGAAAGATCAATTATTCTTGCCTTTCCATCCACATTCGTCGCTACTTTTCTTTTAATAAAATTGTTGTTTCAATTGCATAAACTCCAAACTTGGCACCGGCAACGTTAAGTACTACTTGAAGCTTTCTTATCACCTCCTTATTGACTCCAGTTATTACTTTATGAAGAGGATTAGGGGCTGCCGAATATAGGGCTGAAAACTGCAAAATCATTATCACAATGAATTCGCATACATTTTTTTGCCTGTAAAGTACATATATATAGGTATGTACATAAATATTTACAAACTTTTTTTGCCTTAAACAAAAAAAAATGAGAAAAAAAAAATTTCAAAAAAAAAATTGACTTACACTAATCAAATCACTCCAGCTCAAAGATTTGCAAATATTTGCAGCTGAGCTTCTATGAGAATGTACTTTACCCATTAGCGCTCAGAGTAATATTATGGTCCCAATTTTGTTAAATTTTTAGTATTTCGTTATTTACCGATAGACAATTTAAGAAAAAATATTACAAAAAAAATATTGCAACAGAAGTTCCAAAACTGTGTGTCCTATAAATAGGACGCTGGGCAGATATGAGGTCTAAAATTTGATACATATGTAAATAATTTTCAGTTATTTTAATTCTTTTTTTATTTTATTTGAGGAGTTTATAAATTGCCTGTTGACCAAAAAAAAACGAAATAAATGCCAGGCGAAGAATTAATTAATTGATAATTAGGTTAAAATTTAATTAAATAAAAACACAGTGAACAAATATAAATCGGAGTTAAGTATAAGAGACAAAACTTCTTCGTTCTAACTGCAGCAGCGATGATTATTTCTATTTGTCTGGTACCAAAAACTTGTGTATAACCCAAACATTCACCTTAGCCATATCCTAAGCTCGGGTGAAATGCACCAGTACCATTTTTCCCCGCTTATTGCAGTATTGTATTTGGAGGCAAGTCATACATATTTATCAACTTCACACTTGTAAGGATTGTACTGCTTTACCAACTGATGCTGAGGCAATTAATTCAATTCGTTTATTTTCTTTTTGTGAGTAGTGCGAGCAGTGGCTTGCAGATTCAATATGATCAACATTTGAAGGAGTTGTGATTTACTAATTAAACTATGAAAATCTCCTTTGCAACGTCAAACATGCGGTCAAAGAAACCACGATCGTTTTTTTTTTCATTTCAGCAATTCATAATAATTGGACAGGATCTTAGCCTAGAGATTTTCCGTTATCGTTTCCATATATAGGTCATTTCTTAGAATATATGGAAGCTAGACAGCAAATTAGTTCTCTTCTAAACCTGGAATTCTCATCAGTTACATAGTCTAAAGGCGGAGGTAAAACTTTTGAATTATGTTGAAGTAGCTCGAGCATATCGGCAATTTGGTCAACAGTCGGACCAACGATTTTTTTTAAAGATGGGGGATGTGAATTGCAAAATAAATCAATAAAGGAAACAGTAAGAACTACTCCATTAAACTCAACTAATCAGTTCAGAGTCCTCCGCATCACCTTCTGATTGCTACAGCTAAATAGTATTCTTTTTACCTGACTATGGCAAAGCCAAATGGAAGGGTTGTAAATCTCAATGGCTTTGTATGTATTTCATATGTGTCTAATGCTATATTAAATATTACGTCACAGAAAATTTACCCTCAGACTTTAAAATTGAATATAATGTATGCTTTATAGTTAGTTTAGCGAATATTTTACAATTATAATGCAACGAAACTTAAAAAAAAACGTCTCAAAATTAACATTCAACCTACAACCATTTTTTTTTTTTTTTGTGCAAAGCTATCATATCTGCCCAGCGTCATATTTTTAGGACACCTGATTGCAATCCTTTTTAATTTCGTCCTGATTTTTTTTTTTTAATCTGACTACCCATTTTAATATATAATCAATTACTTATTTAAATCTGAAGTTTCATCCATTTATATTGAAACCTTATATTTTTAAAGTTTTTTTCCCCAAAAAGTGTATTATTTAACCAAAAACTAATTATTTTTAAAATTAAAAAAAAATATTTTTTAATAATATTTTTTTTTACTTTACCCTTCAATTACATAGACAATTGATTAAACTTAACGTTAGAAATGCAGATCTTGTCTTTTAATTATTTTCTTAGTCACTAGAATTTTTCGTCCTCAGCTGTCCTATAAATAGGACGCTGAGCGTTAATGGGTTAAATGTCCACTAAATACCAAAAAATTAAAATTCCAAAAAATAAAAGTAGGTTGCATTTAAATTAAAAACAACCATATGTACCAAAAAAAGTAAAAACCCAATGTGTTTTTAACCACTATACCAAATTTGTACACTAAGAACTGAAACGAAAATACATATAAAAAAAATCAATTTTTCGTTTACACTAAAAATAACCTAACTTTAACTGGCTGTACTGATCATACCGATTGTCCAAATTCAATAATTTTCGATTTCTTGAGGTCCAAACAATTCTTAATCCAGAAGATGTAATCCTTTTTTTGCATTATAGACACACGCGAAGATTGAATTTTGCAAGCACTTTTGCAAAAATGCCCCACAGTGCACCATTTGATTCCTACTTAAAGTCTTCTTAGCTTGGAACAGACTAGATTTTCGGTGACGTCGGGGTTAATCGAAACCCAAGCATTCGAAAGAGCCATTTGATCGGTTGTTTTGAAATTGCGAATTTCGCGTTCCAGTTCATCCCAGATATGTATGTTATTTTACATTAAGATCTAGAGATTGCTGAGGTGGATGAAATTGTTTTGGGACCCTAAAAACAGCCACTCTCCTTTATGATTTTCACCGTATGCTTAAGGTTGTTGTCCTGATGAAGTACCAAACTGTGTCCAAGCCCAAAACGAGCCTTCCACCACCAGAAGCTTCAATTGCCAGACCAACACATGCCCACCATTGTGCTTGACCTTGGTACCAGGTTCTTCGCTTCCATTTCTGGGTTAGCCGCAAGCGCGAAATTATGATTTGGGCTTTAAACTTACTTTCGTCCGTAAAAAGTACCATTTCCCAAAAATCTTGATCATTCGATATGTGGCGATTTGCGAACTCAATGCGTTTTTGACGGTTGGCTTCATTTATCTCAAAACCCTACGTACATTTTAACCCGATGTATTTGCAATGTCTTTCGCCAATTCTGGAGCACTAAGTCGAGTATTCACGGTAACCTTACCGACGAATGTCGCGATTACTTAGTTTTTTCGGACGCCCAGAGCGGGCTTAATTCGATACGTTTCCTTTGTCACATTTATTTTGATTTCTGAGTTTTATGATACCCCGGGTTTCCAGCTCCCCCGGTCATTTTCTTCTACTCTCCGTATTCACAAACTTTTACACAAAAGAAGTGTGGCACTTAATACAAATGCAACGTAAAATAAACGAGAATGCATTTCCTGGAAAAAGGTAGCGGTACTTTGTTCCGCGGAATAGGACATTTGTCTTGAATGAAGCTGTATGTAGACCTTCGTGACTGACTGTAGGGGAGACTGGGGCAAATTTGAACACTTTTTCCTTTGAAGGCTTCTTAACACAAATATATTTTTGAAATATTGGTTTTTAAGTTATTCACACTCTGAGAAGTGAAATTACCCTTCAATTTAAACCAACATTTGTGTAAATTCGATAAAAGCTTATTATTTATTTAATTTCCTAATCCTAATGTTCAAATGTGCCCCAAGCGGAGGCAGCTTTGAACAGGCCTGGGGCACTTTTGAACCGTAGCCATTTTAATGGTTTATGGCAGCAAATTAGAGGCTGCCGCCTGTTTTTAAATGAATCAGATATTTGTTTTTGAATAAAAACCATTTTAAATAATCAATTTATTTATTTTTTATAAAAAACTTAAACTTCTTGAAGTTCCTGGAGTATTGAGTTCGCGCTAGAATGGCGCTCTTGATGTAATTTGCGTTAAGATCGGCAGTTCTTTTTTTTTGTAGCTGCTTAACATTTTTATACCATCAGCAAAAAGAGGATCAACTTTTAAATCAGAAGATACTTATGTACCTTAGAACGTATTCAAAAGTGCCCCGTCCATTTTGTTCAAACCTGCCCCAACATGCGTAGTAATACAAAATTCAGCATTACGAATTATGTATGTATAAAATATCTAGCAAAAAGCTTACCTTATTCTTATTCCTTGCGTTCAAATGTGCCCCAGTCCCCTACCCATCTTTGGGATGACTGATGTATTTAACCTTCATCTCATCCTTGCGTAGAAAACTACACAAAAACAACCTTTTGTCTTACTTTTTTCAAAAACAACTAATTGATAACTTCTGGAATTTTCTGACTTTGTTAACAACCTTATATTACAATTTTTTTTTCTTTTCCCCATGAAAAAAAGCTCATGACGGTTGTTATTGCTAAAATTATGTTGTCTACCTTCTTGTGTAGATTTCTACATATATGGAAACTTAGTGCATTTCATATAAAATTTCATTTGCATTGAATCTTTTCGCAAGTGAACAATGTTCGAATATATATTGTGAATTCAATAGTAATAAAAAAGAACTATGTCGGGACCAAGATAGTTGGAAATGGAAGCATGTTTGAATGAAAGTGATGGTGATGATAGTGATATTTCTGGAGTCAGAGATGACGAATTCGTGCCAGAAGAAAATGTTTATGATAACGATGACTAACTATGTATATTCAGATAATAGAGATTCTAATGTTACAAAGGTGCAAAGTACAATGCATAACTCTATTGAAATTGGATCTGGTGTAAAATGAATAACAGAGTATTACAATAAAACAAAAGGATTGTCCATATACACTGCCTTTTCAAATTTCAAGTCAATTGTTTTTTTTTCATTCGATTAACAATTAGGTATGTACATATCTAGGCGATGTAGCTACAGTTGCCAAAATGGTCCCATGCTACAGCTGTAAAATAAAAACAAATGGATGGCCAATGGCTGTATTTGAAAAATATGGTTGATATTTCTGATATGAATTCATTAATTATTTTTAAGGAAGTGAAACTGAATTGGCAATCAACACAAAAAAATAGCAATACGGAGGAAAGTGCACTTAGAATTCATTTGCGAAACCACATATGGCAGCTAGAAGAAGAAGACCGGCATTATCAGCATCTTTGCTTGCAAAAGTTTCAGGAGAAAGTTTGCCAGTACAATCTTTAGAGTATACTTCTGCATCATCTTCATCATCTTCGTTAAATCCATCAAAACGATCACGACGCGTTCTAATATTTATAAAATGCAGTACAAGATGTTACGTTTACAATGAAGAAAATTCCACCAAAAATAATATATTATATGAGCCAATTTATTTGATTGTAAAAACCAACATAATGGAAATCGAAATGTTTGTATAAAATGCATTCAAGAAAACTAATTTGAATTTATTTTCACTTGTTTCTTTAGAATAAAATTATAAAGACAATGGCCCTTAGTAATAAACGAATTTAAACTCGAGTTTAACGTAAACTCGAATTTAACACGAAATCCGTAGTAATAAACAATCGATCTACTTCTAAAATCGACAAATACTTAGTTGTGGTCGAGTCGTATCTAAGCCGAATTTAACAGTGACAGTCAAACGTTTTAAAATGAGTTTCGAGCGAATTTTACAAGATTTGGATATTATTAATGATACGGAAAATAATAGAACACGAAAAATATATAAAACACGATTCAATGCACTAGAATATTACAGTGATGTAGAATGTGGGAGCGAGCTAAAGTTTTCATCCTCATCCCCTGTGCCTTTAATTTAGGAATTGGCAAACTGACACCAATACTAGCGATTTCTTCGGCAATTTTTATCCACAAATCTCTTTTTTTTTGCTTTCATTGTGGCTGTTGGCTTTTGAATCCTCGATGTTCACATACGGAGCGATGATATCTTTGAGAAATTCTTTTTCCTCAATTGTCCAATTACGCTCCCTTTCACGTTTCTAAATATAATAGTATAATAGATAATATAAATTAATGAAAGTGGAATTTATTAATGAGCATTCGAATTTGCCATTTCAAATAAAAAATCAAATTTTCAGTTTATTGTTCTGTCAAAATCTGCTGTGCTAGCTCACAATAGCGAATGGGTAAATTTGATTTATTACTACGAATACTTAAAAGTACCATAGCTACAACTAACAAAATTCGACTTTACGAATTTCTATTACTAAGGGCCAATTTGTTTGGTTGATTTTAACAAAAAAAAAAAATCAAATTCATGGAAAACACACTTAAATCCCATATGTGTAGAAAACTACACACAAGGGTAGACAACGTATTTTTTTTGAGGATGAGATGAAGGTTAAGATTAATCTGAAGCAGTGAAGGTGAATATTTATTATTATTATTATTATTTATTCCAATATAAATAAATTTACATTTTAATACATTTTAAACAGCACTAGCTACCAGGGCTTTCGGCTGGAAGATGAAGGTGAATATAATAGAATGTACACATGCAGAAAATCTATTCGGTGGTTCCGGTTAGCTGATAGTTAAAATGTTAGAAACTAACGATTTCTATACTATATCGAAAAGAAACTGCACACTTTAAAACTTTTTTTCCTTGAATTCCCGTACGAGTTATGAATTTTAAAAAGGAACGCTATGTGAGTGATCTCTGGAAGAATACAACTGTGTATTACTTTTTTTCAGTTTGATCTTTTAGTTGCAATAATGCCGCGAATTGCAGTGGAAGTTCGAAAAAAAATTGTGCACGATTTGTGTACACAAGCGGTTTATCATATCGGAAGTTATCTAAACGGTACAAGGTGTGCGCAAATTCAATTAATACTTTCAATGACCTTAAAAAAAAGTGGACGTAGACAAGGCCCTAGCGATCCAAAATTGGAGGTAAGAATATTAAAATTTATCGAAAAGAACAATTCAATGTCCATTCGGGATATGGTTAAAAAACTAAGAACAACTGTGGGAATGATTCAAATAGTAAAACAAAGGAACAATTTAAGAACTTATAAAAAAAATATAGTGAAAAAAAGGAGCAAAATACAAGAAGAAATAGGAAAAACCAGGTGCGGAAAACTTTACAAACGTGTTTGTGGTGGTAAAATTAAATGTTTTACCAGGTCCTCAATTTAACACTAAAAATAAAGATAATGATGTGGATGACTCTGTAAAAAGAATTCGAACTTTCAAATTTGAGGAAAAAGTTCTGGTATGGCAGCTCTACTTGCAGCGGCGGACTAAAAACATCAAGTTTTTTTTAAAAAAAGGTATAATAAATGGTGAAATTTACAGAAGTGAGTGCATAAAAAACGGCTTCTTACCTTAATACGAAAGCATACTGTCCCACAATATTTTGGCCAAACTTGGTAATAGCACACTACACTAGGGACACAATTAACTGGCTTCAACAAAATAGCATACAAATTGTTAAAAAATCCGAAAATCCGCCAAATGCCCCGGAATTAAGGCCAATTGAACGGTATTGGGCTCTAATCAAACGGAACCTAAGAAAGGAGGCCACAAATCTTCCTGAAAATTGGATAAGCGCGTCGAAAAAAATAACTTTAAATGTGGTCCAAAACTTGATTAAGAAAGGTTAAGCAAAAAATTCGAGAAAATACCGCAAATAGTTATTATTCTTTTTTTCTTTCTTTAAAATAAATGTTTTTAAAGCCAAGTTTAAAGCAAAAGTAATAAAAAATGTTTACGTTCCGGTATACTTAAAAAAAATTATTGTGCAGTTTCTTATCGATACAGTCCTTATTTAATTTCGGATGACAGGATCGAAAATGTATCAGATGTATCCTGTCACAGCGATATTGAATGTCAATCGAATTTAAATATTATATTTTTGTCTGAAACACAATATGCTTCTAATCGAAAAAAAGCAAATACATACATACTATCGCTGTGGTAGGTAGGATAAGGATTTTCGACGAAAAAGAGGTCTAACAGTGTTTTATTACCCAAGTCTTTTTATTTATTAGGTTCGATTAATTTGGCATTTGTCTAGATATACATAATATTGATGAAGTTACTTACAATAAATTTTGATATCTCTGGAAGAATGTTCTGACCGGAAACGTATGTACGGCAGTTCCTATACCTAGTCCCGCCATAAGTTCTGTTATAAATTCAAAACGCCATAAAAAAAGACCAGTTAACATCTTGTATTCAGTATTGTTTTATTTATTAGACCATAATATTGATCAATATAAAAAAATAGGTTCCACTCGAAATGACAGCCTTTTGCTTTTGCACAGGCTTTCAAATGTTGTGGCCATTGGGCTACAGCGGCACGCACGACTTCTATGGCCATCATTGACGCTGCTGCGGTTAATTCTGCTTTGCGACTTCCCAAATGTTTGTGAGGAGTGAGAGCAAGCCATGCTCTCCAATTCTGACCATAAAGAATAATCCAGTGAATATTAATCTGGACTTCACAACGGCCAATCTTCTGCTGCTATAAAGCCAGGAATATTGACCCTGAGTCCTACTGGGTAATTTTGGATCCAAGCGCTGGAGCTGAGTCCAGCTGGAAGGTCCAGTTCTCTCTATTGAATGGAGTATTGATCAAACCCTTCACAGCACCCTCTAGCACATCTTGTTGGTAAACTCCCGTTTTCATGCCTTTTTCGCATAAATGTAGGGATGTGACACCTTAGTGAGAGACGCTACACCAAATTATTATGGAAGTGGATGATGGCCACGTTGAACCCTTGGAACAACTTTGTTCGCGTTCTTAGATGAAGTAGCACAGTAAGCAATGAGTGCTGGAAATTGTGTAGCAGAACTTATGGCAGGACTAGTTATATTCGGCTCCCTGAAATAACGCCAAAAAAGAAAATGGAAAAATACCCGAAAATATCCATACAAAGTTGTGGCGTTTTTTCCTAGGAAAAATCAACCAAATAGTTTGGCGTAAATGCTGAAAATTTCGGCATTTTTTCCATAACCTTTTTAGACATTTTTTCCATTTATGAAATGCGAAAAATCGTAAAACAAAATTTTTTTGGAGAAAACGCCAGAAATTTTTTTGGCCTTTTATCCAAATCGAAACGGGAAAAAAACCCAAAAAAGTGGTTTGCTTTTTTTTCGAAATAGAAAAGAACAAAAAGGCGTGAGTACCAGGTTCTCGTGAAATTTGATGTGTAAACAAAACTATTGCTATTATTACTCTGTGTGAAACAGAAATGAACAAAGAGAATCACATACAGAACATAGAACGCACTAATACTAAAGCTTAGATCAGACGATTGGAGTATACATAGATATTTGCGTATAAATTTGTTATAAAAATACTCAAATCGTCTAAACCACAAATTTGAAGAACACAAATGGCATACATAAACGATTTTTGTATCATTTGTGTATTGTATATACGAATTGAATTTATGATTATTCGTGTACATTTATGTACAATTTATGTATATCACATCGTTGCTGTATTCTGAAAATTGATGCATACACAAATTTCGTGCGCATACATAAATTGTTTTGAGAGTTCAGTTGAATATTTAATATCCCAGTGGGGAATCTCTGGCGATTGCATGATGAAAATCTTGAAGAAAGCAATGCCTTTCCAAAATCATGCCTAGCAAGCGATGGCTCTTGTTTTTAAATTCGAAACACTTTTAAAACTTAAGCTTCAATTTCAATGCTTTATTACTTCGATTCTAAGTGAATGAACATTTTAGGCGTTGGTAATGTGTCAATTCCCTAGTGGGATCTAGCAGTTCGCATGGGCTCGCACGAGTTTATATACAGTGGCTCTCAGCTTAAATGATGCAATACCTTTTTTTCTATGTAACGTTAAAATTTTTACCAAAAATTGCTAAAAAATTTACTAAAAAGTGTGTGGAACACACCTTCCACACAATAATAATGCATTTACATGATGAACGGTACAACAAGATTTTATTGTTCGGAGTCAAGAGATGGTGAAACGAAACTCTCTCTCCAAATAACGTCCCAGCTTAAATTATGCACTCAGTTTGAACGGTAAATAGAGTACCGTACTGACTTTGTTGTGAAATAAATTCGAAGGAAATAATATTTCTTCAGTTCAGTTCTCCTTTGCATCACATTTTAAATAGTGCCAGTTTGATTTTTTCGACATGGGACCCTGCACGAGTATTGAAACCCGCGAATTAATAATTACTTCCTTACCTAGTTGGCGCTACAGCTCGAGGTGAACCTGGGCCTGCTTCTCGCAACCATTTGTGTGTGCGTATTATATTTTGCACGAATGGAAGGGACCGTTTTTGCCGACTCCGAACGGCGAGTTGAGAAGCTCAATCGTGACAAATGATACTCTTTGATGATTGTCAGACATTCGAAAGAGGTGGGCACTGTGAAAAACTTTTAGGTGTTTTGCGGCGGGATTCGAACCCAAGACCGCTGGCTCAGTAGCCCGATGCACTAACCACTTGCGCTACGGTGCCCACATTAATAATTAAACATTTTAAAGATGGAAAAAGCCAAAGAAAAATAGCGCAAATGGTAAAAATAAGTTCTTCAACAGTGCAACATATAATTGAGCGTTATGTTCGTGAAAATCGAGTGGTCAGTAAAGGAAGAGAGGCTCCAAATAAAATATTTTCTGACAGTGATTGCCGATGGATCGTAAGAAAAGTGAAGGAAGATCCTACTTTGAGTGCACCAAAATTGGCACAAGAGGCTGAAAAGTATTTAAGTAAGCAGTGCAGTGCTGAGACAATACGCCGAGTTTTAAGAGAAGCCAATTTCAATGGAAGGAGTGCCCGAAAAAAACCCTTCATTAGTGCTTAAAATAAAGTATGCAGAGTAAAATTTGCTCGTGAGCATATTAACAAGGATGAATCGTTTTGGGACACTGTCATATTTACTGATGAAAGTAAATTCAACCTTTACGGGTCGGATGGTAAAGCATACGTTTGGAGGCTACCAAATACAGAGCTCCAACCGAAGAATTTGCGTGGCACAGTCAAACACCGTTGAGGTCACGTTATGGTGTGGGGTCCATGTCTTCTGCTGGCGTCGGAAACCTGGTTTTTATCGAAGGCAATATGGACAAAAATATGTACCTAGATATTTTGAAACAAAATCTAATACAAAGTGCTGAAAAACTGAACATCAAAGATAGTTTTCGATTGTACCAAGACAACGATCCGAAGCACAAGTCTGGAATTGTTCAATCTTGGTTGATTTGGAGCTGTCCTCATGTCATGCAGCCGCCTGCTCAGTCACCAGACCTCAATGTAATTGAAAATTTATGGTCTAAACTTGAGCGCGAAATTAGAAAACACGAGATAAGATCCAAAGCAGATTTAAAAAAAACGCTATTGGGGAATGGGGTCAAATATCTGCAGAATACACCAAAAAGCTCGTGAGATCGATGCCAAAGAGACTAGAGTCGGTGCTAAACTCAAAAGGATACCCTAAAAAATATTAAGAACATTTTTATTATTTTTTTTTTACAGTTGAAACTGTTTTTTATGTTAATTAAATAAAGTGCATCATTTAAGCTGTGACGTTGTTTCTAACCAAAAATTGAATTAATTCTAATTTTAATGTTATAAAATGTGTTGATTTTTTATTTGCATTAAAACACTATTTAAATGAACTTTGTAATAACAGATAACCTATGTTTTTCTTTTCATATGTAAGTATTTCCGTATTTATTTGCAGTTTTCAAGTTAAAAAATTAACTGCATCATTTAAGCTGAGAGCCACTGTATGTGGTATGTATGTATGTTACATACGCTATAACGAATAAGCACTTGCTGACAAGCAACCGGCCAGTGTTGTCGGCGTCAGTTGACAAAAAGCGAAAATTTGAATTGAGAATGTGATTCAAACACTCGCCTTTAGGAAGTCGTCTACAAGAACTTTGTAAATTGCATCCTGCCCTTCCGGAATAATGGTGGAGATGGTATTCTGTCTGTTGTATTTTTGAGCACAACCTTTTGTGCACTAACTATTTTGAAATATAATTGAGCGGCTGGCATTCGGACAAAATTGCGATACAATTGCGGCTCTTCGGCACGCAATTCCAGGAGTAATTTTGCGCAGAAGCCCTCCGCCTAGCGGTGGCCAAGTCAATTTTTGCTCCAAAAAGTACGGCGCTTGCGTGGCAACTCGACAACGTTTTGTTGGCTTTCGTCTTCCCTTTCACTTTCGAGTAAATACGCGACTATAATAATCGCGACAAATTGTCAACACACGATTGAACTAGAACCAATCTGGAATTTGCACAAATAAATTCCATTTTTGTAGAAATACATAAATCGTGTGAACACACACAAATTAATTTATGTATGCCGTATTGGTATATGGCGAAATTTGTAGCTTTGTGACAAAATATACAAAACGTCTGAACTACAAATATTTGTGGCATACACAAATCATATTTCTGTACGAATTTTTGAAGAATTTGTATATGCCATACATAAAAAAAATTTATGTATTTACACCAATCGTCTGATGCTATAGTTTTAAAGAAAATTTACTACGGGCTTGCTCACTCTAAACTGCAATATGGAATCACACGTTGGGGTTGTTCATATTCATATACTAACCCTTTCAGACCTTTGCTGATAGCTCAAAAACATTTAATTCGAATTATTTGTAACAAAAATCGTCTTGCTTAAAAGATCTTAAAAGACCTGCGTATCTTACCAATGAGACACCTCTACGTCTTTAAAGTTCTGAGAGAATTTTTTAAAAAAAGTGGTTATATTCCCAGCAGAAACTCACAGCTTTACATTCTATGTATAAATAATATGCATCTTGCCAACGTACCATTCGCTTACAAAACACATTTTTCTCATTTCTACACTGTTGCGACAATTTGGTCGCAACCCAAGACTCTTTTGTTGAACAAGTCCGTAGAATAAAATATCAATTGGGTAATTCGTTGGACCACTTACAAAACCTTTATTGAGATCGTTAGAAATAATTAATAATATGTACAGAATTCATTGTTAATTAATTAAACTTACTTAGTCTTTGACTGTCGGTAATCCAATTAATATTATGTACAAATTAAATACTTTGGGTGGTTGAGGACCACCTCGTGGCAAATTAAAGTTAAAAGTTAATTACATATATAAGTAAGTACTTTGGGGTGATGGAAGACCACCTCGTGGAAAGTTAAAGTTAAAAGGCAAATGGAAATTTATAGAACATTTTGACGTATGGTGAACTTGCGGCAGTAGCTCCACTCACCGGTCAGTCCGTGAACTACTACCGCATCAACACTCCCCCTTGGTAGTTCCGCCTGTGGACTGGTGTCTTCTGGATCTTTGACGTTAAGGACTGCCAGCTTGACTGCAGGTCTTTCGTAGATCCCACTTTGGGTCTGGACTGTGGCGCGCCGTACTTGACCGTCATTCGACGGCTCAACTTTAATAATTCGCCCTATAGGCCAAGTGTTTCTTGGACTGGTCGGGTCGGCGACTAAGACTATGTCGCCAGCCTCTAGAGACTTCACCTGCGTGAACCATTTGGTACGTCTAGTAAGAGTTGGCAGATATTCTGCTACCCAGCGCTTCCAGAAACGATCCGCGAACTGTTGTGAGATTAGCCAATTTTTTCGAAGCAAAAGAACGTCGTCGTTGAAGTGTGCAGAAGGTTTTGAACCGCACAATGAACCCAGGAGAAAGTGGTTTGGCGTGAGAGCTTCCGGGTTTGCTGAATCTATTGGGATGTATGTCAAAGGCCTTCAGTTGATAATACTTTCTATTTCCAACAGCATGCTCCGCAGAAGTTCGTCGTTTGGGTTTCTTGTGGGCGCAATAGCATATAGAACGCTTTTAACGGAACGAACTAAGCGTTCCCAGCTACCACCCATATGTGGAGAGCCTGGTGGTATGAATTTCCATTGAGTTGTTGGTGTGGTAAATGTTTCAGCTAGTCGCTCCTTTTGAATAGCCGCCGCTGCTTCGCGTAGCTCCCGTTCCGCGCCATGAAAGTTAGTGCCGTTGTCACTATGAAATTCGATTGGAGTACCTCTTCTAGCCATAAAATTTCGGACGCACAGGATACATGAGTCAGTTGTTAGAGTATGAGCAACCTCAATGTGAACAGCTCTTATGGTGAGGCAAGTGAAAAGGACACCCCAGCGCTTTTCAGTTCTTCGTCCTAAGCTGACTGTCATTGGGCCAAAATAGTCGACCCCGACGTATGAAAATGGTCGAAAAAATGAGCCGAGTCGCGCAGTGGGAAGAGGAGCCATGATCGGAGGGCGTGGTTGAGCTTTATTATTCTTGCATTTTTGGCACGACTTTTTTACGCATTTAAGAGCAGATCTTAGATGAGAGATGTAAAATCTTTGTCGTAGGGCATTCACTACGGTCTCGTCATTTTGGTGTCTATATCTGCAATGAACGTCTTCTATGATAAGTGATGTTATTCGGTGCCATCTTGGGAGAATAATCCGTTGTCTGGAATCTACTTCAACAGCTTCTGCGAGACAGATCCTTCCATTGGCTCTAATGATATTGTTTTCATCCATGAATGGATTCAGGTTGAGAATAAGACTGCTTTTCTGTATACTGCGGTTTCCTGTCAGATCAGCTATCTCCTCTGCATACTCGCTCTGTTGCGCCTCTCTCAGTAAGTTGTTCTCTGCAACCTGGAATTCTTCTCGTGTGAAATGCCCGCTCACCTTTGGTAGCCTGGTTCTCTTCGTGCTTGTATTACGAATAAATCGATGGACGTATGCCGTGCTCCTAAGCAACTTTTTCCATTTGGAAAATTGTTCGGACCTGTACATTTCTTCTGAAATGCAAGTATGAACACCGAGAAAATTCGTTTTCAACTCTTCGACTGTTGAGCCCGTGACTTGTTCTGCTGGCCAGCTATCAGGAGATAATTTTAAAAACTTGGGTCCGTTGAACGATCTGCTAGTGGTTTTGAGATCTGGGGGTTTTTGCCATTTCGTAGCCTCGTCCGCTACATTCATGCTTGTAGGAATCCATCTCCATTCCTCAATCGCGCTGAGGTCCAATATTTCGCTAACACGGAATGCAACGAATTGTCGATACCTCCGATGGTCAGACCGAAGCCAACACAAGACAGTTTTTGAGTCCGACCAGAAGAAACGGCGATTAAAACGAATTCCATGTGACTCAGCAATACTTCGAGCAAATCGGGCGCCGAGGAGGCTGCCTGCAACTCGAGGCGTGGGATCGACAACGACTTAAGGGGTGCAACTCGTGTTTTCGCACCTATGAGACTAGTTTCCGTGAACCCGTTGTTGAAATTTCTTACGTATGCTACAGCGGCGTACCCATTTTCGCTGGCGTCAGCGAATATATGTAGCTGTATATCAGACCCCCATGCGAACGTTATATAACACCTTGGGATTTCAACAGTCTCAACTACAGGTAAAAGTTTAACCCACTTGATACATTTTTTATATTCTTCGACTTTGATCGCTTCGTCCCACTCGATTTTGGAGCGCCATACATCCTGAAGAAGAATTTTTATATACATAAGGAAACCGGCTATCAGACCTAAAGGGTCGAATATTGTCATCATGACCCTTAAAACTTCACGTTTCGTAGGGCGTTTCACTCCGAAGAGAACTTCTCTCTGCTTCGAACTAGAAGTAAGCTTGAAGGTTAGGCGGTCTAGAGAGGTACACCACCACATTCCGAGGACTTTCTCGGTGCCTAGTTCGACGTTGACGTTCATACTGATCTGCTCCGTTGGTTCAGACTCGAGGGCTCTTAAAACGTGAGGCGAGTTGGAAACTCAATTACGGATGTGCTTGTGTCGGATCTCTTTGGCTAGTTTGACCGCTTCCTCTTCCGTTGGTACGCTGTCCATCAAATCATGAACGTAGTGGTTTTCTTTAATGGAGAAGACAGCTCATGGATATTCGGCGGCAAACTGTTCCGCATTAGTATTTTTAACGTAATGGGCAGTACACGGGGAACAGGTCGCTCCAAAGGTCATTACCGTCATGATGTACGTGTCGGGTCTTCCATTCTCGTTGCAGCCCCACAAAAATCGCTGATAATGTTGATCGGCCTTTCGGATTTTGACTTGATGGAACATTTCTTTGATGTCCCCGCAGATCGCGATCTTTTCTTGTCTAAACTTGTAGATGACTGAAGTTAGAGGCGTAAGATGGTCGGGACTTTTGAGAAGTACTGAATTGAGAGAAATTCCCTGAACAGTGGCTGCAGCATCCCATACAATTCTTACTTTGCCGGGTTTGTTAATGTTCTCCACCGGAAAGATTGGTGAGTACCACGATCGGTTTTGATGTTCTATTATCTCTTGATTTGTTATCTTTCGAGCATACCCCTTCATGACGTATTCTTCGATTTTGCCATCTAGCAATTTGGCCAGGTCCGGGTTACGAATCATCCGTTTGTGAAGGCATTGTAGTCGTCGTCTTGCCATTGGGTAACTATCCGGCAGTTGCACATCATCGAATCTCCAGAGAAGTGTTGTTTCGAACCTTCCCTCTTTGCGGACCGTTTGGGTGGTGAGAAGCTCTAAAGCTCGCGTGTCATCTTGCGACATCGAGGCGTGGTGTGACTCTGATGTTCCGAAATTGTCGTCACAGATAAAGTCGCTTACTAATCGACGCAGATCTAAGTCGTTACAGTCGCAAATATGAAAGCTGTGGGTCTTGAGGTGATTGTTGACTTCTTCAAGACAATTTCCATGAACCACCCATCCTAGGCGAGTTTTGGTGGCTATAAGCTCGTTCCAACCCCCCTCTTTTTATCCGAGCTGTGCGTTGTTGACGCCGATAAGAATACGAGGAACAGCTTTGTTATACGAGTCAGGACGATCCTTTTAAGTGTTCGAATTTCGTTTGGAGTTCGTTGTGATTGAGCGATTGAGCTGGTAAGGCGAGCTTCTTTACCGTGTGGACGTTGGCGAGTTGAAATTTCTCTGCATTGACTTTGGTGCTGGATATTTGAAGGTTGATTAGTTCGGACCGACTTTCCAGACGAGATGTGTTCCCGGTCCACTTTAGACATAGTGGGCGTTTCTCTCCCTTTACGTTAAGCTGGTTCGCTACTTCTTCGTCCAGCAAGGTTACCGATGACCCGTCGTCCAGGAGTGCAAACACTTCTATTTGAACTCCCTGTCCGTAGAGGACTACCGGCACAACTCGAAACAAAACGGAATCGGTTTTGAAGTTCAGCGAGTCAAAACGATCTTCAGAGTGAACTCCAACAGTGCCCGCGCCAGAGGGAAGTGCCTTTTGTGGTTGATCTTTATGAAGGAGTTGGTGGTGTTTAAGAACGCAGTTATTCTTTCCGCAAATAGCATATGCCTTACATGGGTAGTTCAAGTGTCTTTTAAGGCATTTGCTGCATAACTGATGCTTACTCACCTCTGCCCATCGTGCGGTACGATTAAGTTGAAGAAACTGCTTACTATCCGCTACTGAAGCACAGTAAGAACCACAAATCCAACACTTATTTTCTGACTTAACCAAAGGTGGGTCGCTGTCTTTGTAGTGAGCATTTACGACTCCTCTATTCTTCCAGCTTTTGTTCCGAAGTTTCTTTTCATCGGTGGATGAAGTGGGAGCAGAAATGAGAACTCCATTGGCAGCTTCAGCCATCGCGTATATCCAGGTACAAAGTCCGCGAGCGTACATACTGGCAAAGATTGCTTATGAACTGCCCAATTGAGGCGCAAAGTAGGAGGAAGCTTATCGACGAGTTCCTGTAACAGCATAGGATAGTTGAGATTGTTAAAAATCCCAGAAGCCTCGAATGTAGCACAAAGGTTTTGTACGGCTATTGCGAATGTGACAATCGTTTCAAGTTTGTCTGCCTTGGGAGAAGGTGTCGAACTAATTTCCCGAATCAAAGTATTGATGATGAGCTCCGGTCTTCCATATAGCATCCTCAAAGTCCCAATCACACGTCCAACACAATTTGGTTGTATTATCAGACTTTTCACGGCCTCTAGTGCATCGCCTTTTAGAGCTCTGTGCAAACGAATAAGATTTTCCTCATTGCTAAAACCGCCTAGTTCCGTACTCCGATTATAGCTTGCAATGAAGAGGGGCCATACGGAGGGTTTTCCATCGAAAGTTGGCAAGTCACGGATTAGATGGCGTGCAGCCAAATGATTTTTCGTTGGGAAATAATTGGAAGATGCTTGTTGTGGGACACTTTGAAACGGAGGCAGTTGTTGCGAACTCTGTACGTACGGTTGTTCTTGAAGATGTGGTGGCAATGAGAAATTCACTGTCGGAGCAGGCTCGTTAACCAATGGTGTAAATGTTGGTTGTTGTCGAGCCATATTTAGAGCAGAGACCCCGCTTTGCGAATGATGAAATTTGACCTGATGTGTCATGGCTGATGTACTAGACGTCTGTCATCGAGTATCTACTTCTCTTACACCAATGCTCCGAGTTTTGTTCAACTGTTGAGAAGTAGCTGCGGTGAAGTCGGGTGGATGTGTTCCAGCATTTGTCGTGGAGTGCAAGTAGTTCTTGTCGGGTATCCCAGCTATCCACTTATCTATATTTTCTTTAGAGGGGTGTATATTCTCGAACTCACCGACTGCCTCCTCATCCTCATCAGATGAATCAATAATTTGACTCATGATATTGTACTTTTTATTTAATCTGAGTTCCTCTTTGTCACGATTTTCTCTTAGCTTTCTTTCTTCTTCGATTTTCTGTAGTTCTATTTTTAGCCTATTGGTTGAGGACTTGGAAAATCTTGAACTGGTTGAGCTTTCGGATCTTCTCTCAATAGCGGCCTGTGGGTGAAAGGAGTTTCCACACATGGCAGCAACCTCGGCCGCACTGTGCGAAGAAACTGACTTCGGGTTATGGATATGTGTAGCAATTGTTGGTGCTGCTGATGTTGAAGTGTACGACGGATTGAATGTAGGAACCAGGAGTCCACGCTTAGCAGCAACTTCGGCTGCACTGGACGCGGAAAAATTCTCGAGGCTTTGGGTGTGTGCCACAATTATTGGTGGCACTGAAGTTGGCGTTGGCGGCGAATTAAAGGCAGGAACCAGGAGGTCACGCTTAGCAGCGAATTCGGCTGCACTGGGCGCAGAAGGTGTCTCATGACTGTGGGTGTGTGCAGCAATTATTTGTGCTACTGACGTTGTGGTTTGTGACGAAGCAACGACCGGACTCAGGAGTCCACGCTTAGCAGCAAATTCGGCTGCACTGGTCGCAGAATGTGTGTCGAGGCTTTGAGTGTTTGCAGCAATTATCGGTGCTGCTGATCATTCGTCGACTAATCCCACAACAGACGCGGAATACGTTCCTGAAAAACTAGATAGATGCCTACTCTTACCTGTGCAACCATGGCATTCATATGGTTTGTTGACGATGCTGTGGTCTACTCCCGCGCAGTGAAAATGACTCCATCTGTTGCACTGGTCACATTGGACCATGTCGTCCGCCGAATCAGGTTTATCATAGCTGCGACAATTGAAAGGTCTCATCTGGGGCAGGATCCTTAGCTGACGCTCTGGGTGATTTTCCTAAATCCGCCGATGGTTCGGGCGTTTTTGGCTTTTTAGGTGGCATCTCTATGTGACGACGGAATTACAAATTAAGTTTTGTAAAATGTTGCGACAATTTGGTCGCAACCCAAGACTCTTTTGTTGAACAAGTTCGTAGAATAAAATACCAATTGGGTAATTCGTTGGACCAGTTACAAAACATTTATTGAGATCGTTAGAAATAATTAATAATATGTACAGAATTCATTGTTAATTAATTAAACTTACTTAGTCTTTGACTGTCGGTAATCCAATTAATATTATGTACAAATGAAGTACTTTGGGTGGTTGAGGACCACCTCGTGGCAAATTAAAGTTAAAAGTTAATTACATATATAAGTAAGTACTTTGGGGTGATTGAAGACCACCTCGTGGAAAGTTAAAGTTAAAAGGCAAATGGAAATTTATAGAACATTTTGACGTATGGTGAACTTGCGGCAGTAGCTTCACTCACCGGTCAGTCCGTGAACTACTACCTGCTAAGGTGCGTTCGCACCAACATACACCTTTACAGCCCCTACAATTTTCAATAAGCTGCCCCTTGTTGTCAGAACTATATTTAATTTTCATTCTTTCTAAGAAAAATCAAAGACTGGTTATTCACGATTGACTATACTGTTGTTGAATCATTGTTGTCATTGTTGTTCAATCAAGTGTATCTTGATCATTAGCACAAGTAAATGTGCAAAGTGTAAAACAAAATAAAGTATTTGTCAATTTGTCCATTTAAGAGAGAGCGACATTCTATTGCGGTTAGAAAATTGGTGTCCGTGTACGGTTATGAGAGAGTCCGGTTATGGGAGAATTTGTTATATGGAAAATCGTGTATTTATTTCCGTTCTTTGAAATCTGCCCGGTTATAAGAGGTGTCCGGTTATGAGAGGTGTCTGTAAGGAGAGTATACACTGTATACATATAGCAATATATTAGAAGAAAATATTTTGTTTTCTATTAAAAGTTGCTGGAAGGCGAAGCAAGGCGAGCACAGGTCAGCTAGTATAATATAAAGGTGGCCAAATTCTAAAGTACAAATTCTATAAACTTGGGGACACGACGGGACGCGGCCGCACCAGGCCCCGGCATAATCAGTCATACTCATAACTTGGAAATGCAGCCGGAAAAAAATATTTTTTTTCTGATCTTTATTTTCAAACGAAATTTGGAAATTAAACCAATAAAGGTAAACTTTTGTTGGCGTAATTTCCGTTTAGCTTTTTTTTGTTTTTTCCAAAAATGTGGCGCAATTTCCTTGTATTCTGGCGAATTTTTCCGTTTTTGTTTCTAGCGTTTTTGCCAAAAACTTTACGACACAATAATTTTGGCTCTTTTTCCAAAACACATTTTGGCGTAATTTCAGGGAGCCGGGATATTCGTATACATGAAAGAAACTCTCAGAGAAAAGTTATATTCATAATATAATTCTTACTCGAAAAAAGCTACAATATAATTAATCTTTTTGAATCGAACTTAAACCGCATAAAAATAAAAATGGTTTTAATTTTAACGCTACTCGATTGCCAGCTTTTTTTAGGAATTTTCCTGTGCATCTACGCGGCCATCCTTCGCGTGCTTACGGAAAAATGTATTCCTATTTTTATTTTTAACGCTAAAACCAACGGTACTGTCCACTTTCCTTCTGCACAAAGTAACACGCCCCACGGCAACAAAAAACTGTCAAATGAAATTGTCATTGAAGGTGAAATAAAATTTTCAATTTGTTGCTCTAAACCAACGCTGTCCAACCCGCGGCCCGCGAGCCGCATGCGGCCCAAGACAAGTATCAATGCGGCCCAAAAATATTTAAAAGTAACTAAAGCATGCCGATTTGGTAAGCAACAGAAATAGGAATAGAACAGAATTGTCTTTCGTTCTGTAGTAAATTCTCTTTCTGTGTACATTACTTACTCAGGCACACTGTTCCTTGTCACTTGACGGTTTAAGTGATATTTTTCTTAAAATTATATATGTAAGATCAATTGTAATAAACAATGTTAAATTAGTTTCCTGTTCTGTTTCTAATAAATTTTTAATTACTTAAACATGAAAACATACTTTTTCGCTCGACAGCTAAACGACAGGGTGGGGCAAAACTAATGTCATAATAAGAATTGGCTGCCATTTTGTAAGAAGTTAAAAAAATGTGGCTCTGTTCGGTCAAATGACCACCTCCTGAGTTAATGCACATATGTGCTCGTTTTCCAGCTTTTCAAATCGCTAAAATGGGAGATCACACGGCCCGGAAATTGGTGATTCAAAATCTTCATCGTTACTCGAGCTGTGTGAGCTGTTGCTACATCCTACTGTAACCAATCATGCTTGAGACCCGATTCAGCAACTTGCGGCAAAAAAATCGTTTAACATCTGTCTGTAGCGCTCACTATATGGTGGTATCCTCGGCGCCCTTAAAAAAATAAGATCCAATCACATTTTTACCGTAAATGCCACACCAAGCAGTCACATCGATTGGATAGAATGAATCTTCGTGCATTTCATGTGGATTTCCGCTGCCGCAGAAACCCAATTTTAGCTTAGGCTTCGGCGCTCATTATGATTTGGATACGAAATCATTCTTTTCTTGCACCAGGTTTAACAGAGCATGGGTGTAAGTCAGCAGGCAGCAATTGGTGAATGGTTTGCACTTGATAAGAAACATTTTTCAGGTTTTTCATAAAAATTCAACGCAATGAACTGACGCCAAACTGTGTGCATCAATGTCTCGTCGATGTTTGTGGACTCTCTCGGATGTCCTCGGCCAGAGGCACAGCAGTGATATTTTCGGTCGAACGACCAATACTGGGCCGGTCACTTCTTGCGACATCTCTAGTAGACCCAGTTTGCACGAGACGCTTAGCCAAATGCTTAATTGTTCGCACACAAGGTGCAGGACGACGAGGAAAATGACGATGAAATTCACGCTGCCTTAAAACAACAGACCGGAAATTCGCTAAATAAGCAGTAACAATAATTTCGTGTTCTTCAGACGTGTATCGTTCCATTGCTTATTGTCAACTAATTCTCTATTAGCCTTAAACATAAATCTCAAAGCACAATGACATTTGACACCATTTGCAAAAATTATAGATCCGTTAGCGTACGTTCCCAAAACAACGAAAATCTACGAAAACTTACGAAGAGTCAGGAAATCCCATTCGCGTACGTAAAAATTTCGTAGTTTTTCGTAGAAGAGAGTGCTCACGAGAGAATAAGAAATTTCCCCATGCTACGAATTTTAGCAGAAGAAATTTCTTTGGGCTAATACATATATGAGATCTTTTAAATCTGTCATATCACATTCATTTTTCATTTTTTGTCAACGAGTTTTTACTTTTTCGTAGTTTTCCCATCTTTGAGATGATTTCTTCCCCACTCTTCAAAGTTTGACAGAAAACACATATTTGGTGCAAAAAGTACGCGAACGGACCTTATGGCACATCCACATTATGACAATATTTTTGCCTCACCCTGTACTTGTGGCCCAAAACACGATGTATTCTTCCAATGTGGCCCAGGGAATCAAAAAGGTTGGACACCCTTGCTCTAAACTCTAAAGCGTCATGATGTCTAAAAAATAATATTACACCATTTATCATTCTGTTTTCCACGTTACTGCTTTCCTCTTCGAAATAAAATATAGTTGTATAAGAATGAAACGCACCGTAATTAAGTTCTTCAAGACTTTATTCGCTGGAGGCTAGCTTAGAACTAACTTAAATCTAATAACATCAAACGACTCCAACTCTCTATCTTCGTCTTTTCAAGAAGACGATGGTAGCGAGAAGGTTACATGGCCTTAGTTTCTTTGCACACTTGGTGTTTGATGCCAAACGCCAAGTGTAGCCAAAATTATGTTATACATTTGTATGATAGATTATGGCTAGAAATATAAGTATAGTTAATTATATGATACCTCCCCCATTAGGTATTTTTGGTCCCCAAAAATTTTGAAATAAGGTTCTATAGTTTTCGGTGAAATAACAAAAAAATACATAGCTAGCATGTGTTTTTCTTAGGACTAAACTCAATTTTTTTTTTTTTTATGAGTGTACTTATTGGTTTATTTTTTTTTAATAATTTGTATTTTTTTGCTAAATTAAATTGTTCTTTTTTTTTTTTAAATAATTTGTATTTTTTCCCTTTTTTTTTAAAGATTAAATTAAATTTTTTATAAATGTATCTTTTTTTAATGTGGGTAATTTTTTTTTTTTTTTTGTTTTTTTAATTTCAAATTTTCTAATAAAAAATAGTTTCGGTTTTTTTTTTGTATGTAAATCAATATAATTTCTTTGTTTTTATTTTTTTTTGCTAAATTCAATTTTTTTATAAATGTATTTTAGTTTAAAAAATTGTGTATTTTTTTCTTTTTTTAGACTAAATTAAATTTTGTATAAATGTAGATTTTTTTTAAATTAAATTTTTTTCTTGAATAAAAAAAAATATTTTTTGTTTTTTTTTTTTTTGTCTGCAAATAAATATAATTTGTTTGTTTTTTTCTTTTTTTTTTGGGACTAAATTAAATTTTTCTTACATATGAATTTTTATTTTAATGTGAATATGTAATTTGTATATTTTTTTTTTTTATTTTTAGTAATTCAAAATTTATTATATAATTTCATAATAATATTAAATATAAATTATGTATAATTTTATCTGTTTATTATGTGTTTCCAAACCTTAATCCTGAAACAAACTAACCAGTAATACGGCTTATAATGTGAATGTTGTTTCTGAACAGGAGCACATCAATGGGGGATTCCAAGATATCTCCGAACACTACCCGTCAGTAAATTGTCTTCACTGAATATTATTAGAACAACATATTAGTCATAAGGAGTATTCAATAACCTGTCATTGTCATTATTAGCACAAGAATCGCTTTTTTGATACTTGTATCTGCATTTCCATTGCTTTTTGTAAAATTTTGTATTTCTTTTAGTCGTTTTGTCAATTATGTAGTTGCCTTCCTTACTTAATTTTCTCAATTTCTTGTATTTTGGTTTGTTTTTTACCACTGTTCTATTATTAACTATATTTTCGCAATGATCTAACCTTTTGTTTTTATTTCTGTTTCTTTTATTTACTCTAACTTCTTTATCAATTTTAAATTTTTGTGATAATTCCTGTATGTCTTCTCTGGTCAGGTTTTTGGTTATGAAGTCGATTGGTTTTAGTCTTGTCGTAGTATGTATTGTGTTATTATAAATAGTTATTACGTTATATATTTGTTCATCTAAATCCGATTGATCATTTGAGGCGTTTTTTAATCTTAAATGCTCATTGAATGTGCCATGCAAACGTTCAATGTCGGCATTTCCTGTCTTCAGTGATCCCGTCGTTTTGTGGAATAAAATGTTATTTTCCTTCAAAAATTATTCGACTGCCGAATGTGAAATGCATGTCTCTCCGTCAGATACTATTTTATTTGGTTTCCCTAGAAATTGGATTCGTTGTTTAATAGCGCCCAGAATAGCTATCCAATTTCTATCTTCAAGGTGGTGTATTGTTGCGTACTTCGAGAACTTATCGATGGTAGTGAGATACATTTTACCTCGTTCGGGAAACCAAATATCGATGTGTATTATATCATTAACGTACTTGGGTGATTCTGTTATTTGCATAGGAACTTCTAATGGCTTTCGATCATGTTTGGCTATGTTGCATACATCACAGTTATTGACAAATCTGTGTATTTCGTTCTGTAAGTTTGGGTAGTAATACAGCTTTTTTAATTCAAAAAACATTTCATTGATTCCTCGGTGATTTTTGTTAATGTGTTCCTCTTTAATTATGGTAATTATCTCGTTCTTATCTAAAATATCTTTCAGTTTGATATTCGACTTAAGAAGCTTAATATTTCTATTCATAGAGAAGTATTTAACGTATAGGTCTTGGAATTTTAAAAATAACGAAACATTTTCACAATAAACGCAAATTAGTCCTGTATTTATTATAAGCCCTTTCATTATATTCAACAGGTCATTACAGCTGTCTTCCAGTTGGATGTGGTTTTGTACCTTTTTATGTATTATTTTTATGCTTATCTTTTCTTTTTTGCCATAAAATAAACAAATTCACAGGTTTCTCTGTTATGTATATATGTCGTGTTTGATCCTCCATCGCGCTGTGAACAGTAGCACCAGTGGACAAAACTTCATCGTCATTGCCTCTATGTAACTCATTGTCTACATCTGCAACAGTAACTTCGTCGTTACTGTCACTTTTACTTCTCTCTATCTCATTATTAAAAATGTGTCCTAAGGTGTACTTTTCCTCATCGTTAAAATTATTTTCGGGTTCGAAAATTTGATCAATATACCTACTAAGACCATCAGCCACGCAATTCTCTTTTCCCTTCAGATATTCAACGCTAAAGTCATATTCGTTGAGAAGAATTTTCCATCGTTGGAGTTTCATATTTGGGTCTTTAATGCCATTAAGCCAAACGAGTGGCTTGTGATCTGTACGAACCGTAAATTTTCTTCCATACGAGTATGTTCTGAAGTACTTTACGGACCAGACCACTGCCAATAATTCCTTTTCTATTGTGGAATAGTTTAATTCGTGACTATTGAGGGTGCGCGAAGCGTAACAGATGGGGATGGCTGAGTACAGCTCCTAGTGCGAAACTCGATGCGTCAGTAGTGAGTACGAATGGTTTGGAAAAGTCCGGGGTCTTTAAAATCGGATCGGTAGTTAGTAATGTCTTCAATGTTTTGAATGCTTTTATGTATTGTTGATCTAATACATTTATTTTTTCGGACTTTTTCAGGCATCTTATCATTGGGTACGCTACTTTTGCGTAATCTTTTATAAATTTACGGTAGTAACCGGTTATACCCAAAAACTGTTTTATACCTTTTACACTTGTTGGTAATTGCATTGATGTTATTGATTTTACTTTATTTATATCCGGTTTAATTTCATTATTTACTATTATATGCCCTAGGTAAGTGGTGGATAATTCGGCAAAATGACACATTTCTTAATTTGAATTTTTAATTTACATTCCTTTAGTCTCTGAAAATTTTTTTTCAACGAATCTAAAAGTTCTTCGAAGCTTGTAGAGAAGATGAGGATATCGTCCAAATAGACTACACAAACTTTATTAATGAATTCCTCGAGGACTTTATTCATCAACCTCTGAAATGTCGCTGGGCGTTTTTTAGCCCAAACGGCATCCGGAGGAATTCATAATGACCATTCCTGGTCGAAAATGCGGTTTTTGCGGTATCCCGAGGATCGACCTCAATTTGATGGAAACCTTTGACGAGATCTAAGGTTGTAAAGTAATTACATTTGCCCAGTTTATCGAATAGGTCGTCAATGTTAGGCATGGGAAATCTATCGTCCACCGTTTGGTCGTTTAGTTTCCTATAATCTACGACGATGCGCCATTGTTTTCGTCCGCTTTCGTCGGATTTTTTAGGAACCACCCAAACGGGTGAATTATAGGGGCTGTTGCTCGGTATAATTATTTGTTGTTGTAGCAAACAACAGTGTGGACCTCCGGATAACGGTAAAGCTTACTGAAGATCGGAATGTCATTTATTGTGTTTATTTTATGTCTTATTTCAGTTGTAAATGTTAAATTGTCACCCTGTTTATAGAAAATTGATTTATAGGAACTGAGACTTTAATTTTGTCACATCTAACTTACTTAAATGATCTGCAAACATTTTATCACTTATTTCCGGTATACATACTTCGCTACAAAAAACGTTCAAGGTTTCAATGTTACAATTTTTTGCGTATAGTTCCTCCTGCTCATTAAAATATATTGGGATGTTTGCAGTGTCTGTTATAAGGCATCGGTTCTTATAATCTATAATCGGATTGAGGTTGACTAATATGTTGTTACCTAATAAGCCATCAAAGTGATCATGGAACTGGTATTCTAAAATGTTAACAAAGTAATTTTCTTTATTGAATTCTTTAAATAACGGAACTCTGTATTCAGTACTAATTTCTATATTTCGCCCGAGTTCTTTAAGCGACCTATTTTTAGAGTTTATTTGCCATTTCGGATTACAAATATTTCGATTTATAATGCTGTATTCAGCGCCACAGTCGATTATAATTTTAAGAATCCTAGCTTTAGTCTCTATAGTTATATAGGGTAGTTGTTTCCCTGAACTATTGGAAAATTTCATCGGTTTTGTGAATGAGGTTCATTGGCCGACAACCGTTCATTAAGTGATACTTCCATAGGTTCAATTTCAACTTGTTCGTGTTGTTGATTTGTTCTGTTATTATTGTTGTTGTAATTATTGCTATTATTGTTGTTATTATTGTTGTTGTAATTATTGCTATTATTGTTGTTATTATTGTTATTATTGTTGTAATGTTGCCTATGGGAGTTTGTTTGTCTGTTCTGTCCACTCTGAATGTAGTTATCGTTACGTCGTGGTTGCCCGCTTTGCGCATAGTTAAAAGTTTGACGAGGTACAGCGTATTGTGTTTGGTTATAAGTTCTGTAATGTCGATTTTGGCTGCTCCGACCGTGTCATTGACCTGATCCGGTACAAGCAAACCAAGAATAAAACAGAAGCTAATATTGATGAATTCTTTTAAAATGAATAATACACTTCGAGAGAGATACACAACCCAGCAACAGCACCACCCCAACAATTGCGCTCTCATACAAAATAAGAAATAAAAACTTCGAAAATTTAATTCACTTGAGCATTGTTCTGTTACAAAAAAAAAGTAATATGCATTCGTTAGAGTTCTTTTTAGAAAAGATAAAGTAGAACAATTTGTTGATTAAAATTATTAATATTCAGGAATAAAAATATTAAATGAAAAATCGATTCGCTATGCATGGAATCTCTTCTACTGACCTCGAAAAAAGAACACAAAACTGACTGCGATTTGGCAGCATTGTAAAGAATTTTATGATATCTTACAACATAAACTATCTGAATGCACTTAGGTGTATTTCATATAAAGTCTGAGTATTTTTTTCTGCTGACTATTTTTTTCTTGTAATTCGGAATTCAAATTTTTAGACTTAAAAAAAAAAACTGTCAAACTGTTTTTCGTTTTATAAATTCGAGCGTCTGTCAGTCTGTAGAGAATAAAAAAGCCATTTCTCGCACTGAAAAGTTGAGAACGGTATGGTTCCACATATGAACAGTTGTTTTTAACGTAATAAACAAAAAAATAAAACAAATTAAATTGTGAAAAGTTTAATCGATCTGACTTTAGATATGTATGTATAATGCTTTAGCTATGTATATTTAAAGAAGATTGGTTTTGAAAAATTTCAAAACTCTACAGGTAATTCTTCGAATATTGTTGGAACTTTCGACGGCCACCACATTCGGCTCAGAGTCTCTGGATGTTTCTTCTCTCTTGTTCTCCCATGTTGACAATTTGCTGAGTCGGAATTCGATAAGTGCAGTCAACTTTAAACTGTGATAGTATCCCCCTCTTGTAAAGTTGTTCTATTGTTCTTTCATTCTTCCATTCGAGAAATTGGTTCATTATAACCATAATTGGTATGGTGATTGTGCCGACCTGCCGATGAATGAGCACCTACTCTCCTAAAAGCTCTCCTAACATCAGCAGCCACACCGTGGCTCTAGTGGGTGCTGGTGGCAGTCGTTGGCCAGCCGCGCAGGTGTAAACATCATAGGAATCGATTGATGTAATTAGAATAGTTTTGGTTGATTACAATAAATAAAGTTAATAATTATTTTGTTGTACCATCGGTACCGATAAATGAAGTCAGTGTTCTATTTACAAACAACCCACCGGTTATCACATTGGCGACAAGGTAAAAAAAAGTGTATTTATACGTGTTATTATTATTACTTATTTTTGTGGAGAAAAAAAGAGAATATTATCAAATCTCGAAACGAGCGGAAATATTTTTCTGCAGATGTTTCGATTCAGTTTTTTTTATGTTTTGTTTTCGTAGTATTGATAAAATCGAGGCTTGATAACCATTACAGATTCCATTAAATTGGGGACCCAATGAAATCTTTAAATTGGGAGATGGTGAATTACATTTAATTGTAATTGGGTAAGCAAATTTACATACTATGTAAAGCTATTGACAGTCGATTTGAAATATTGATTGATTTGCATTGAATTGCTGTAGGTGGAGAAAACATTAATTGGTTGAGCATTAAATTGCGAAAAAAAAGAAATAAGTGTATGCATTACATTCAATTGTAGTTGGGTAAAGATATGTATATTAAATTGTTGAGCAAATTGCAGAAAATACAACAACATTACACGAGACGCATTAAATTGTGCAAGCTTGGACATAGTTCAAATTACGCACAATATTAGGGAAATGAGTGGAACAGTGGTATCACCATTTCTGTGCGAAGCGTAGGGATGTCATAGACACGTCTTTGATCCGGTCAGAATGGGAAGGAGGAACTTGACCTTCGAAAAACAGTTTTCGTTCAAGATTAGAGATTAGATTTATTGACTTCAAAAATGTATACAATTTACATTTTCTTAACTTTAAGTTTGACTTGAGTCCTTATATGGTTTGGCCGAAGGCCGTCTACCAGTTTTCGTTCAATGAGACCTGAGGAAGTAAAAAAAAAAATCTTAATACATTTTTATTGACACTTCGGAACCAAGCAGCGAAATTTCATTTTAGGGAAACGAGAGAGGAGATAGTGAAAAATAAATTGATATATGTGTGGACTCTTAAAGATCTTAAGAAACGGTTATTAGAAAAAGAGCATGACCAGAAAGACATCATCGATATCTGTCATGTACACATATGAACAGACCAGCAACCAATCTGAATTATTTCAGGATGCATGAGCCTATAGTTTAAATGTAAACTTTCTTGACTTTCATCTTAACAACATTACACTAAAAAAATGTATTGCGTAATGTAGGTCCTCGCAAATAAATTCTAATAATGTATATTTGTTCTTATAATCTGTTTATTTATTGCTTGTATGTAGCGTAGCCTAAGCACTAACACCAGCATTAAATGATGAGCCTATTGATGCATATTTTGCCCTGGCAAATCTCTGCTTGTGGTTGTTGCTTGTATTAAGCACACTACGGCACAGATCTGATAGTGAAAAAAAAGAATAGATGATTGTACCAACAATGTCTGCGAACATCAACAAAATAACGTCTAGTGGTGACAGTAAGTTCATAGACAACGATGATGTGGCAAGCGGGGACATCTAGGGTCATGAATGTTAAATGCAACAAATGCGGTCTTATTGGCCATTTCGCTCAAAAATTCAAGACTGGAAAATGCAAAGCCATTGGTAGAGCAGATTTTTAAAGGCAAAGATCCGGAGAATCGGAGATTCTTCTTGTAGAGAAGGAAAGCGAAACTGATTTCGAGAAAGGAATGGATAAATTACAACAACATGACTGTTATAAAATACTCGATGCGGAATATAAACTGCTTTTTTGGAGGATATGAAATGGCAATGATGATTGATTCTGGGTGTAAGTATAATCTCCTCAGCGAAAAGGATTGGGCGCATATCTGCAAGGAAAACGATACGGTATGGAACAATAGCTAACTGGCAGCGGTTGTTGGTTGAGGTTAAATTAAGAATGATGAAAATAAAAAAAAAAAGTACGGAACAGTCAAACCAAGTTAGAAAAACAATTTCGGGGTTACGATGGGGATGTTTTACTCAAAATATTGTAAATGTAGTAGTACAACTTCTGACTTGATTTCTTAATTCTATGTTATAGAGAATGAACTTAATGTTTTGAAGTTAGGGCTTCAAGTCCAAAACTTTCCGCCATTTCCAAAAATTAGGGGTATCAAAATCTCGGTGTCTATTGACAGATCTGTACAGCCAGTACAATAGCCCATGCATCGGAAGCCAGCTGCTCTCAAAGACAATGTAGAGGCTAAATTAAATGAAGCATTAGCGGAAAAAGACGCTCGTGTGGCAAAGGCCTAAGGGTGATCTTGTGGAGCAGTGCGGAGCAGTCGATACTACCAGCTAATAACTACTGAACAAAGAGTTTGGCGGCGCATTTCGAGAGACTGTACATTAATTAATTTTAGACGATCTGCATAGGGTGGCAAATTATATCTGTCGGGCCACGGAAGACCGCGTAGGGCGAAACGGATGAATCTGCGTTGTACCTCTTCAATCCGTAGATAGTGGATATCGTAATGAGGTGACCAAACACAACATCAAACAGGTCGTCGATCGCGTCTAAAATAAGCTGGTAACCATAGATGGGTTGAGAAGGGTGAATGTAGCAGCAAAAAAGGTAAATGTTCCGCTTTAAGACAGTTATTTTGATACAATGAACTCAAAGTTAGCAGTATGTGAAGCGGTGTTATAGAGCGTAGAGTCAAAATGATTATGTATTGCAAGAAGAACACCACGACCAGTGGAGCCGTCTTCTTGCTCAAGACCATCATCTCTAAAGACATTCAATTCTGCCGTGAATAAGTCGTTGCTATTAAAGTCGGAAGATAGATTTGTTCAAGATAGCGCAAAGATGTCATACGGGAGACGGGAGTTCTTTGTACGTAACCCCCTAACATTCTGGTAACAAAGAGATAAGCAAACGGGAGCGGGGTGAGACGAAACAAAAGAGGGAAGGTTGGGAACTATAATAATTTTTGAAATTGGAACGCGTTCTTTTTAGGTGTGACTATGAACCAACACTGGTCTATGTGAGGCTCAGCCGCCACCCCATAACCTAGGTGTGACAAACGTTTGGAGTTAACATGTGAGGCATATAAGGAAATATCATTTGCTACATCAGTAGGAGAAGTACTAAAGCTCTCATGGAAGCGGGCAAATATGCGCATTAGGTGGTCAGGGTTTGTTGGAAGGCCCTCTTGGTGAATTGAGACCATGACGTTAGGTTTAGTAAATCCATTAATGCAGATGGAGTCCGGTTTGTCATGAAGTTAGGCAAGCTATAGATGGACGTTCTCGTTAATTCTATGATCTCTCAAACGCGACAGTACATAGCGGATGTCGTCATTACCATCTACAAGCTGCTTCGTGAGTTTAGTTTAACCGTAGGAGAAAGCAAAGTGTCTAAAAAAACAGATGTGGTGTTGACTGTGGTAGAATAAGATGACTTTAAAGGGGCTGACGTAAAGGATGGAGACGGATTAATGACGTGGAGCGAAAAAAGTTCGGATACTGAGGGGTAGAGGGAGTGGAGATGGGTGATGCGGTGCGGCTTGTTAAAGGAGAGTGGTCAGGCTGTAAGTTAAAAGACACGGTTTTGGTGAGTGTTATTAACGGGTGGCGGCTTTGTTAGTATTGGAGTTGGGGAAGCGGAGGTCGGTGGTTGGCGTATTTGCGGAAAGAAGATAGGAAATGTCCCCTGCTTGAAACTTCAGTTTGAGTTGGAGCTACCATTTTTTTAGTTAAGTTCTTAGGGCTAGGTTTATTTTTATGAGTTGTGTGACATTAAGGAATAAAGTTTCGTGTTGCAGCACAATGCTTATAATCAGCCTTATTTGCAGAGGACACATCATTGCTGAACACGGGGGAACCCGTGATAGCACATAGAGACACTCCGCAGGGAGGACTTATATCCACCTTCTTTGGATCATGGTTATGAATTAACTACTGGTGAGGCTCAGACACAGTGGAATAAAAGCAACTGCATTCGCAGATGATGTCGTGCTACTTGCTACGGGCGAATTCCTTACCACTGTTAGCGAACCAGTAAAGAGCCTTCAGGCTACCGACCATTGAGGGAACTACCCTTAAGTTATCCGAGAGTGCGAAATACTTAGGCCTTAGAAAGAAAACAGAAAACTTAACTGGAAGCTGAACATAAAAGAAAGAATAAAAAAGGCATCAGTTGCCCTCTATACCTGCAGTAGATTCTTCGGGAAAAACTGGAGATCCAGACCACGAATAGCACTGTGCGATAGTTAGACCCATACTAACATATGGACGATTGGTCTCGTGGTATGCTGCCGCCAAAACCAGCAACCTTAAGGTTATGACTAAAGTACAGAGAAAAGCATACACTGGAGCAACCAGCGCGACGAGAACAGCGCCAGCTGGAAGCAATTCTAAACCTTCTGCCTCTAGATCTCTACATGCAGCAAACGTCATAGAAGCGTAGCTCAATTTTTTTTTTTAAATTTGAGTAGAAAAGATGGTCGTAATTGAACATGGTATGTATCACATTCGCAGATCATCTCCGATTTTCGAGTTGTGAACTATACTCTGTCCCAACCGAGTTGTCAGTACAGAAAAGATAGGACATTGGCCTCTCAGTCTGGTTGCAATAGTTTGTATAAATCTGTCTCTCTTTTAACCCTCCGTTTAGCGGTGACCCAAAAGGCGGTAAGTCATACTTTGTGGACTGACAGACCACATTATCCATTATGCAGTTGTGGCTTATAAAATCGCGGTATGGTCTATTCCATGTGTAAGATAAAGATTCCATGTGTAAAATCTGTGTATAGTAAGGTTTTTAAGTTACGTACATATGTTGGTGTTGATAGATTCTTACCTTTATTGGATAGAAAGGAAGAACAAAAAAGAAAGACGGGCTTAGTTCCATACTGGTAGAACTTACATTTACAGAGCTGTAAGAGGCAAACGGGCCAAACAAAGGCCCATTGTCGTTCAATAATTTCGGAGAATATGGTGGCTGCAATGTCGATGAAGAATATGTTCGAAGTCAAGGGAATTGTATAATATGTATATGTAGTAAAGGAGGGGTAGTATTAATTTTGATACTCGCCGCTATGCCAAAAATGTTCATGGCATCTTTGATATGCTGAAAAAGCGATGTATTGGAATTAACTGCTCGGTCTTACCAATTGATTTTCTGTGTAAGTAATCTGTCAACAAATATAATATTATGAAGCGAGTGCAGAAACATATACATAGCACGCTGAAAAAAGGTCAGTGGCCAGCGATTAGTAGCGCGTTCGCTACATATGGTCCATCCATTGTGTCTACTCCCGCCTTTTATATATTGTCCAATGTTTGATGGGTTTTACTAGCCTCTCCATCAACGTTACATATTAAGTGTTCAGTTGGAATGAGAATAACTGACTAGCTCTTTTTTGGCAAGTAGGAATAGAATAAGAATTTGTTGTAATGGAATCAAATAAACCTGCTATTCTATGGGCAAGTAGAAGAGGCCAGTAGTTCTGGTGGAACAATTTTTTTGTTCTTACGAACTGTTTTAACTTAAACATGGCTTTTGGACATCAAGGCATTGGCTAAGTCGAGTGTGGAAAAGAAGTTGTCAGCGTATATTGTTCGTCCTGTATCAAAAAACGCTATAACAATATCCATTACCACTCGTTTGCCCTGATTCATCTCTCTATCTTCATAGAGAGGTTTACCTGTGTAAATTTGACCCTGCAATGGATAGCACGTATTAGAGTCATAAACCCACCACACCTTGACCCCGTATAAACACACACTCCCACCCTCAATATCAAGAAAAATTGTTTTTAATTATGTGGTCTGACAGACCACAAAGCTAAACAACACGAAATATAAACAACTGTTTCATAATATATTGCATTCGACTTGCTGCATCGAGTTTGAAAAAGTCATGGCACCGTTTGCCGAAATATTTAAAGGAAAAAAAATTACAACACAATAAGTTTCAAAATGGTCTGACAGACCACAACGCTTAACGGAGGGTTAAGCAGTTCTGACTGGGTTACCGTAGTATGCACGACAAATCGCCGCAAATCGAAGAGCAATATCTGTAGGGTTACCATTTGCTGATTTAAAAACAATACAATGTGTTCAACGAAATAAAGAAAATTGTTTACAAAATGGATACCACCTCAATTTACATACATATATAACATTTTAGTATGGCGTAGAGGCCATTTTTTCGAATATTTTGATGTATAAATGTTATGTATCCAAAACAATTAGTTTTAGTTAAGCTAATAACCAAAAAAAAAATAATACTCACTATTCTTTTCCGTACCCAACATTCATCTCGCGCAAATAAACTGGATAAACCAAAAATCAAACGACATCACCATCACCTACTCAAATTTATTTATTGGTTCTCAAAGCACAAAATCCCAAAGCTCTTTGACAAAAACCACGGAAAAAGCTGTAACGATTTGCTTTAAGTTAATAATGGTAACACTGCTTTGATGTTCATATTTTCTATACACACAGAGAGCGGTCAGCCGGCCACACGATCATTACTTGTTACGCCACTGGCTCTGTGGCAGGCTGGTCATGATGGAATGTATTCGAATTTGACGAAAATTACAAAAACAAAACTTGTGTAAGTCAGTGGGTTGGTTTTTATTTCAGTGGCAATTTTGCTAACTGAGTGCCATTAACAAGCCAGTGTTGAAGAAAATGCTCCCCCATAGGCCTGTACTGACAGCTCGGTTGGTACAGAGTATAGTTAGTTGGTTCTATTCCAAATAAAAAACCTTGGTGCAAATTCATAGTCAGCCCATGAATAGTGCCCATAGCCAACTTTAGTGACAGCCGGCACTAAATAAAAAAGCCGGCTATAAATGTTCGTTATTCGTAAACACATTTTTTGCTTGTTAATAGACTGGCTGATACTGCGACATGAAAGATCTATTCACTATTGTATCATAGGATTCTATTTAGTCCAAGAGGCAAACCACCTTCCTAATAAAGGCGAGTAAGTCCTTGGTTGACGCATTTCTTAATTCATAAGGTCTAAGCAGTTCTTTGTGTAGGGTACGTCGTCTGACCTCGAAAAGTACCGGGCAATCGCAAAGGACGTGTTCGGCTGTTTCGATCTCTTCCAAACAGAGTCGACAATCGGTCTCGCTAGACAGACCGGAATGGAAATTTATTAGATACCTAATATCCTTCTTCTTATTGTGGTTTAGAAGTTCCCTGTGATGGAAACTTTAACAGTTTGGCTTGCGGAAGCCTTCCTTATGAAGATCTGTAATGGCGATACGCCAATTATAGCTTCTAGAGCTGCTGAAGGGCAGGTGCGCATGGCACCGGTTATACGAAGACACGCCAACCGTTGGAACTTATCGAGCTGTAGTCTTTTCGAGAACTTTAGGCCACCAGACTAAGGCTCCGTACGAAATGATGATTCTGACCATCGTGGTGTACAACCAGTGTATAATTATTGAGTTGAGACCCCAAGCTCTACCATGCAGTCGACGACTTGGCCATAAGGCCTGCTTTCTTTTCCTGTCAGAAGACATAAATGCAATAATATCGATGAAAAGCAGCTTATCACACCAATCAGTACTGATGACAAAAAATTATTTACCTTTCCAGGCTCCACTGTGCGCCGCTCCTATGTATGTATATGTATATACATATCTGCAAATCCACAGCATTAGCAGAAAAAAATTAACCACTAATCCGCTGTCTAGTAGAGGTGAAAACTTCTTCTTCAACACACAATCCAATAAAATACAATTCCCAAGAACTTTGAATCCTTTCGTGGTAAACCTAATAGAACCCATATCTTTGCCGCCACATTGAGCAGGTTGATTGGTTTTCGCCCTATAAACCCAGAAGTAAACCGTTATAATCCTTTTCATTCGTTCGGCTACTGATTTGTGTTCCACATTCTACGAGTACTCCCCAAATGAGGTGTTTTGATCGCGATGCTTGTTGTTGTAGAACAAAAAAAAAGGGAAACAGTTTCTCTGTATCCTTAATCCAGAAGTGGGTATGATTATGGTTTGTTCGAGTGTGCATATGTGTGTGTATGGATGTTTGTGGGGATACAACCAGCAAAGGGGGAAACAGAGAAAGAAACACTTCCAACGAGCAATTGTTTGCATAGGATTATTCAGTCTCTTTCTTTATTTTTGCCGGAGAATAATGGCAAACCATGATGAGGATATACGAGTACAAAACCGCGAAACAGACAGGAGCTTAAACACATACACAAATTTGCCATCATACGCATCCTTGTTTTTTTTTTTTTTTTTGCAAACATTGAAATGAAATTTTATTCAAAACATCCTCAAATTTGTTTTCCTTCATCGTTGTCCTCGTTGACACTGAGCTAAGAGCTGACGCCATCCCAGATTCCCGCCCTGCGTATAAGACTTTGGGAAGATATATGGTTCCCCCTATCCCTGGTGGTTGTTATCAAGGAGTTTATGTGTGTGTAGCAAGGATTCTTCTTCATTTGAAAAATTCGATTCGTAGTTTTTCAAATGGAACCAAGCGCAAGAGTCTGTGTTTCCGTTTCATCAAGGATAATGGTAGTAGCAAGGGAATACTTACTTGGTTGTCAGTGTGCTTTCTACCGAAAGTAAAAGTGAATGAATAATTAAGAATTTCAAGGACAAGATGATTTACATTCCTAGCGCCGCGCAGAGTGGTGAAGTGGCAGAAGGAAGAGGCGGAAAATGGACGAGAAAAATGTAATAAAACTGTTGGCCTATGGAACGGCGTGTTCGGGTTATGAACTTATTTAATTTTGTGTGTTGGATGGGTAAAATTAAAGATTAATTCAAGATCACTAAAACACACTCCGGTTAGTTGGACTTACTTTATTATAATGCCTAAGAATCGATCACGTCCACTGCTCAATGGTGTCGATGTACAATATATACAATATTATATATTAAGATCTATAAGTTAGACCACTTTCAGTAAATATAAAGATTAAGCATGCAAATAAGTAGATTATATACATTTAATTATTTGTGACCGACCAAGGTTAAGAAAAGTCAAAAAACATCGCAAGCCAAGTTACTAGACACATCATCGAATTAGACTAATCGCATTGGTCATTCTATTATAATTATAATATTAGGAATGAGTAATTAATTGAAAAATTAGAATTTATATTAACTTGTTCTTAAATTATATTAAATATGGAATGCTTCTCGTACAGTCGTAAACACGGCGTATAAAGTAGAATCTAAGGATACTCGCTCTCACTATTAAAGGGCAATATGTAAAGGGGAATGTAAATAAGTGTTTAAAATGAAATTTCGTACACAGAAAGGATCCACAACTGAGAGTGTGTTCGGTTAGAATGGGTTGTTGGAGACTTGAAATGAGTGTACCTTGCGTTCATTCTTTTTGTTACCTATTATGTCGGCGATATCGCGTAAATTATGCTGAGATTCACAATGACAAGGGATGAAATAACTAAATCAAGGAAAGAAAATGCTAATTTATTTACGTATAACTTGCAAGTGCTACCAAGGTAGGCGAAAATGTAAAAATAAAACGAAGAAATGTAAACGGAAAAGCCGCCTATTTGGGAAAACGGCTGTTGTAAGCTTACATCCGAGTGACAAAGGTAAGCCAAGCAGTAAATTTTATACTTTCAAAATGGTGTCTCTTTTTATAATTTTTTATTTTTTGTTTCCGTTTTTTTTTTCAACGAAAGTTCTTGTGGTTTAACAGCCTACACCACCTACTTCCTTTGATAATTACGTTACAAACGGCGCGGCGTGTTCGTGACATACTTTAAATAGAATCCATAGATATTTTAATGCATAAACAGCTGTGTACGAGTTTTCTATTTATAGAGACTTATCCTGACAAGCCATTGGAGATTTGCATAAAGTTAATGACACCAAAGCAATGAGATATTCACTTTTTAACGAAGGACGAGGAACAGCGCAATATGAGGAGCTATAAATATAGCTAAGGCGTGACTCAGTATTCGGGTCGTCTTCCTTTAAGTTTAAGCTAAGCATTTAATGCTAGTTAAAGTACTTTGGCACCCCTATGCGAGTGCCAATTATTATCAATCAATATTAACCATTGATCAAATTATCAATCAATCAAATTTTCGGTTAAGGTCCGTTCGCGTGCCCTCCCAAAACAATGAAAATCCACAAAAAATAACGAAAAACAACGAAAACCCGTTCGCGTACGCAAAAATTTCGTAGTTTTTCGTAGAAGAGAGTGCTCACAAGAGAGTAAGAAATTTCCCCCTGCCACGAATTTTAGTCCAAGAAATTTCTTTGGGGTATATTATGAAAACTGTCAAATCTGTCAAAAATCACATGCATTCTTCATTTGTTGGTGCTTAATGCGTTCGAGTACTTTTTCGTAAATTTTCTGTCCTTGGGAGAATTTTACAGAGATTTGGCAGAAAACCCATAATTAGTGCAAAAAGTACGCGAACGGACCTATTGTGTAACTCCATTAATAAAAGTTTTGATGATTGTGTATGCAATTGACTGCAACTGACTTTTTTTTGACATTTCTTCTTGACAATTCATCATGTATTTTGTTTATTTAAATGTGGAATTGGTTTGGATAAATGGTGCTTAATGGTAATTTGGCTCCAATCGCAATGGAAATTTGTTACAAATTGACGATAGTCAATCTTTTATTTGATAAGCATCGTTTATCGTTTATTTTTTGATACTCGCAATAAGGATGGGGCACTCCATGCAAGAGGTCACTATTTTGCTGGTTTAAGGGGGTATTCCAGTCTAGCGGCAAAAATTTCGGGTGTTTTTTGAAATACGATAAAAAAAGTAACCATATTTTTACCGGCCATTTTTTGATTAGATATTTATTGATATTTTGACAATACAAAAAAATTGAAAGCAAACAAATTTTGAAAATTGACAAAGTTACAGGCTGGTAAAGTGGGGTGGTAAAAAAGGGTGCGTCCTTCTTCCAACCCTTCTGGTGATCAGAAAAAGAACAGAAAAAGAGATTCTTAATCAGTAAGAATGTCGCTATCGTCTGAACTACGGAAAATTCTACAAAATAGCGGCTGTGGCGGTTCAATAAAAGCAAAACTAGTCCAAAAGATTTTATTTTTTTACCAAATATTAATCAGAATATCTACTTTCAAATCATAGTTAAAGAAAAGTTCAGTCTCTCTTAGTTTTTGAAAAATTCAAAGTTTTCCTCAGAATGGCTGCCTTAACCTAAATCAAGGCTTTCATAATTAAAAAGATGCTTGTTATCTTAATATTATATGTCAGGATTGAGCTTCTCAACTCGCCGTTCGGAGTCGGCAAAAAACTGTAGGTCCCTTCCATTCGTGCAAAAATATAACACGCACACACAAATGGTTGCGAGAAGCAGGCCCAGGTTCACGTCGAGCTGTAGCGCCAACTAAGTAAGTAAGTTATCTTAATATTGTAAGCAATACCATTAAATAAATTGGAAAAAAAATTGAAATTGGCTTTGCCGTATACGCCACAAAAATCACTTATTTTTTGTGCTGTCCTACACGTACGTCAAAAAAAAAAATGCACGCACGTCATTCCAATAATAAGCGAGGATCTGGATCGAATCGTATTTTAAGTTCACGGTTCAATAAAAATAAAACAAGTCGATACATTTTTTTTTTATTTTTTTACTAATTGTTTTTCAAAATATCTACTTTCAAATCAGAGTTAAAGAAAAGCTCAGTCTCTTTTAGTTTTTTAAAAATTCAAAGTTTTCCTTTGACTGAACCGCCTTTTTCATTATATTTTCATTTCTCGCCCATTTAAGCTCATATGCACATACAGCAAACCAAAACTAATTATCTTTTTTTTTGCCGAATACGACTAAATACACTTATTTTCTTAGTAGTATACATGTACGTTAAAACAATACTGAATATAATTTTTAATTTTTATGACGTATGATTGAAGCCCATGGATATACGGCAAAACAATACTAAACAAAAAAATAATGTGAATTGTATGGGAAATTTGACGTACACGTACACATACGCGGTCTCAGCATACGCGATTTCGCTTATACGCGATTCAGATTTTCCAATTTTCCCTCAACATACACGGTGCTTATACGCGATTTATCAAAAATTCGCGTTCGTTCTTATATCTTTGACCACATAATTTTTGAAAATAGAAGTCGCAATTGCAACATTTTTATGATCACAAGCTTCCAAACAAACATTCAAAATATTGCTTGTCTTGAAACCCATCTCTACGTGTAGGTACATACTCGTATGTAGTACATACACATTTTCATAGTTTCTAGTTTCAACATACGCGAATTCGACATACGCGAATTCGACATACGCGGTGGTTTTTCGAAACGTATCTTTCGCGTATGTGGGGGGCTTGCTGTATATCCACAAAAATGGCGTTTACGTAAAACCAATACTACAAATTGCTAATTTTGGTGGATATACGTCAAAAATGATACTCGATATCTCAGGATTGGCTACAGATAGGAAAAAATGGATGACATATTCGAAAAGACCATACACAAAAACATAAGACTGCATTCACAGCTAAAAAAGTGCATTTTTGCGTTTACGTCAAACCAATTCTAGGGCGACGATATATAAAGAAGTTCCACGACAAATTTCAAATTAATTGGTTCAATTTCAAATACCAGTACCGGGACTTGTACTTGTACTTGCAATTCCTTCAAAGTACTTGAAAATATGATCTTAAGTACTTAATTACTTAAAAATTGTACTTAAGTCTTTTTCAATTCCTTTCAATTCCTTTTAAGTACTTTTAATTACTTTCAATTCCTCAATTCCTTTTTAAGTACTTTAATTCCTTTTAATTCCTTTAAGTCCTTTTGTACATTATATACATAATTTCAGTTTAAGCATTCCCTCTCTATAACTATTATTATAAAATTATACATTTTATAGGTAAATATTGTGAAAATTCTAAAATGCATAAAATAATATAAATTATATTGACGATAATAGTTACACAGAGGGCTAGAAGCAGGGATTACCGAAATCTTTTTTTTTTTTGTATGGGAGAAAGGTTATTGCCGAAAATATGTGAACAAATACCACCCCCTCCCCTCCCCTCATCTTCGAAACTATTTAACTCCAAAGATATGAAAAAAACAAGGTTTGCAGATGTTGAACGATAACTACAGTCTACAGCGATAGTCATAAGTTGTATAGTTTCTGATAAATTCACATCCACAAATTAAATTTTGCGACTGATAAATTCAGATAAAATTTAATTTACTGTTCTTTTTATTGTTCATGCTTCCTTATATTTGAAATTGTCATTAAAATCTCCTTTTATTATTATTTTCAATTTTTAAACCAACTCCACATTAATTTTATTTTTATTCTTTAAATTAGTGGTGCATTCGCCTTTTATCCTTCTAATAATGGAATGCTCCTAAGTATTTTATGTTACAATTATAATTATATTAACTTGAACTCTTAAAATTGTGCATATGTAGGTACTAATTTATCAGAAATAAAGTTTTCCTCTTATCTTTCTATTTTATCAATAAATCGAAAACTACTGGACCGATTTAAGTTATCACTTATCATAGTTCCTTTAGACTTAGAGAAGAATCGGGTATTGTGGTATATGTGGGTAATGTGGTACAAGGGGTTTTCTCGAAAACTAAGCTCACTTTGATAATTCTTTTAACATCAGCAGTTAGCGGTTGCAGTGATAGCCACGTGCGTTTTTAATCAAGTGAAAAACCGGCCACGCTTTCAAAATGTTGTTCAACATTTTTTATCGTGTGCTTTCGAGTTTTTTTGTTTAGTAAAACAAAAAGTGGTTGTGCGCAGTGAACAATTCTGTTTGAAACCAGACGATCAGTTACATATTTGGAAATAGGAATAATTAATTTACGTAGAATAACTGCAAGTTCTGTTTTATTTTTTTTTTATTTTTTTTTATATATTTTTTATATATTTTTTTGTGAAAATACTCAATTTCGCTAATGTGGTACACTAGTCACTTACAGTGGTATAATATACTACATTACCCGCCCTGAAACTTTTTAGCTAATATAGGTATATTTTTTTGTGATTTTTTTAAACTTTTAATTTACCAAAAGTAATGCCTAAAAAAGGTAAAATTCAAGTTTGGGACCCGATATGAAGAGAGCTGTTTGTGCCGTGTATCACAATAGAACACAAAGTATACCACATTTGACTATCGAGGTATACTACATTACCCATCCTCTTTTTAAGCAGTCACTTTTTGGATCATGTCACTTTTATACGAATGTTTTGTTTTTAAAATATGTGAACGCTAAAACATAAGCAGGATATGGCAGGTAATACTTTATTTTATAAACATGCACTTTTTCTTGGAAATCGACAGGATACTTTGCTCGATATGGTCATAAAGGTAACATGTATACCACAATACCCGATTCTACTCCATTACAGGCTATCCAAAATTGCACTAAAAAAAAAAAAAATTGTGCTGAGACTCGAACCTGCAACCCCAGCACAGTGTAGTCCTGCTCAATTTTTTTTTTTAATTTATGTATTTATTTAACAAGTTTTTTTTTACAGTGATTTTGTTTTCTGCGAATCGATAAGAAAAGTAGAACATAATCTTCAAATTCATTTAAATTGTTGTACATATTAAAATCCATTTTGGGGAATTCGGCCCACAGTAGGTAACATACCTAATTTTTTTCTATTGTTTTATACCTTTGATCGGAATTATGTATAGGTATTTGAAAACGACCATATAGTTTGCAATGCATTGCAATCTGTTCGAAAACACTATAATAATCCAAATTTATATTTGCCAGTAGCAAAAATTTATTAAGAACTTCGTCAATGTTAAAAAAAACCAAAAAGCCTGTATAGCGAGGCTCCTTGTTATTTAACTAGACTTTTTAAAAACAACTAACAAGGAATTGTACCTGTACTTAAAAAAAATAAGTACAAGGTAATTGTACTTAAGTTGTACTTAAGTCCCAAAATACTTCATTACTTTACAGGTCTGGTTACAACGACCTTCACATAGAGACTTTCTGAGAATTCATGGTGCATAAGAGACTTTCTGAAGGATCATTCAGGAAACGTTTGGAGGATAAATTTTTAAAAATTTGTAAAAAAAAAAAAAACCATTTTTTAAAAATTCTAGACTAGAATACCCACTTAAGAGTGGTGTCACATGATCAAAATCGTCGTGATCGTAACCTCACGTAATAATATCACCAGGTCAAAACTTAGAAATAGTAAACAAAGAGAAAACTATAAAGCCTTCGGGCCTGATGGCAACATTCGGTGAGAGCTTTGGGGCTTCTCTAGCTTATGGATACTGGATACGTAGCTTCTACTTAACTAGCTGTCAAGGTTGTCTTTATTCAAAAAGCTGATAAAAAGAGGACTATGGGTTGATTAAAAGAGCAATTAGAGCCTCTTCATTTCTTCTGACAGGTATCGAAAAAATGGTGGAAAAATATATCGGATCGGTAGATTTGACAGAAGAATGTTGGAAATCCTGTGAATCCGGCCTTCAGGACCTTGTTTACAAGATTGAGAAAAGGCTAAATGAAGGGATGTATGTATGTGTACGTTGGGTGTGTTCATCAACATTGAAGGCACTTTTGAAAATGCAACCTTTGATTCTATGCGCAATTCAGCTAGAAGGCATGTAGTGGATGAAGCCATTGTCAGATGGATCTATTCCATACTGAAGACTGCTTACAGCGGAGAGTTAGGTTAGGTTAGGTAGCTGTAGCTGCCAGCTGGCCTATAAAGGCTCATTGTGATAACAAAGATCTCGGGGATGTGTATCCCCGCTAAACATTCCACCCATTTGGAGCTTTGTATAAAGCGGTATATGCTTCCAACGTCTTTCTGTGCTGGGTCACTGAGGGTCGTTAAAGAAGTATTCACCTAGGTGTAGTCCTACTACGGGAAAGAGCTGGGTATGAACAGAGGTGATGTGTTGGGCTCTCCTCCTCTTCTTCGTCTCTGCAGCTTTTGCAGAAGTCCTTTGAAAGGATGACAAGTTGGTTCGGGTCGCATCCTTGCCTATAGGCACGGTTCTTACTAAGGTGGCGCTACAGTCCGGGGTGGACCAAGGCTTCAACCAACAACCTCTTCCAGTTAGCCCGGTCATTAGCTAACCGCTTCCAGTTGCTCACTCCAAGTTGGTTGAGGTCTTGTTTTACTTGGTCGCGCCACCTTAGGCGAGGTCCTCTGCTGCCCTGACCCTCCGGGTTAGAGTTGAATATTCTCCGAGCCGGAGCGCTGATGTCCATGCGCTCTACATGTCCTAGCCATCTTAAACGCCCAATGTGCAGTTTTTTGACCAGGCTGATGTCGCTGTACAGCTCGTACAGTTCGTCGTTGAATCTTCTCCTACAAAACCCGTCAACGCAAACGGGAGCGAATATCCTACGAAGGATTTTTCTCTCAAAGCGACCAAGGAGATCTTCATCCGCTTTCGATAAAGTCCATGCTTCAGCTCCATATAGCAGGACTGGGATGATAAGGGTCTTATATAGAGTCTCCTTAGTCGATCGGGAAACTTTACTGCTCAATTGCCTTCTTAGCCCAAAGAAACAGCGGTTGGCAAGAGTAATCCTTCGTTTGATTTCCGACGAGATGTCATTTTTTGATGTTATGGCAGAGCCGAGGTAGACAAAGTCCTTTACTACATCAAAGTTGTGGCTGTCTATTGTGACGTTCTGTCCAATTCGTCGATGTTGGGTGTCCCTTTTTGTTGACAGCATATACTTAGTTTTGCCCTCGTTTACCGCTAAACCCATTTTGGCCGCTTCCATTTCTATACTCGCGAACGCACCGGTGACAGCTCGCTGTGTTCTACCAATGATGTCAATATCGTCGGCGTATGCAAGTAGTTGAACGGACTTTTGAAAGATCGTTCCTTGTGTGTTGGCTTGTGAGTTTCGAACAATTCTTTCAAGTATGATGTTGAAGAAGTCGCATGACAGCGCATCACCTTCTCTGAATCCTTTTTTGACATCGAAGCTCTCGGTGAGGTCATTACCGACCTTGATGGAGCAGCGAGCTTTCTCCATCGTCATCCTGCACAGACGGATGAGTTTGGCAGGGATGTCAAAACTAGACATGGCTCTATACAGTTCATCCCTCCAGATGCTGTCATAGGCGGCCTTGAAATCGATGAACAGGTGGTGGGTATCGATTTGGACTTCTTGGGTTTTTTCCAGGATCTGCCTGAGTGTGAAAATTTGGTCTATGGTGGATTTTCCTGGCCTGAAACCGCACTGATAGGGGCCAATCAGGTTGTTGACGAAAGGCTTCAAGCACTCACACAATATGGCAGATAGGATCTTGTAGGCGATGTTCAGGAGACTGATGCCTCTGTAATTGGAGCAGTTGAGAGGGTCTCCTTTCTTATGAACCGGGCAAACGATGCTGAGATTCCATTCATCTGGCATACTTTCATCTCACCAAATCTTAGAGATGAGTTGGTGTATGCTCACTACCAAGATATCTCCAGCTGCTTTAAATAGCTCAGCGGGTAAACCGTCAGGTCCAGCAGCCTTTTTGGACTTAAGCTTGAATATTGCTATCCGCACTTCGTTTTGATCAGGTGGATGGGAGTTTTGGCTATCATCATCTAAGTTGAATGGTTCATTCTGCCTGACAGCGGAATTTTGGTCGTCATCGCCATTGTACAATCTGCAGAAGTAGTCTTTCCAAATTCTCAGCACCGACTGTGTTTCTACTACGATGTTTCCATCCGCGTCTCTACAGGTTTCTGTACGGGATTTGTTCTGCTGGCACATTCTTTTTACCCTCTGGTAAAACTTCCGTACATTGTTCCTGGAGTAGCATCTCTCAATATCCTCGAGCGCACGCTTCTCGTGCTCTTTCTTTTTCCTTCTAAGAAGCCGATGTTCTTCCCGTCTCTTTTGCTCGTAGAGCATGCGAGCAGATCTAGTCCTTCTTTGCAGCGCCGCTTTATACGCTTGTTGTTTTTCCGCGTTATCTAGTCCGCACTCTTAATCAAACCAGGGATTTCGTGGTGGTGGTCGTGTGAAACCCAGCACATCATTCGCGGCACTTATGATGGCTTGCTGGCAGTGTTGCCACTGGTCTTCTGTACTAGCTGTTGCTGCGGTAGGACTCGTAGTGAGAGATCGGGATATGCGTTCTCTGTAGGTTCTAGCGGTGTCTTGCGATTGTAGCTTTTCGACATTGTACTTTCTCACAGTATTTCGTTGTTGTGACGCTGTAGATATCCGCATTCGTACCTTGGCTACAACAAGGTAGTGGTCCGAGCCAATATTGGCCGCCCGGAAGGTTCGGACACCCAGAATACTGAAGGCATGTCTGGAGTCGATCGCAATGTGGTCGATTTGGTTGACGGTTATTCGATCCGGAGACCGCCATGTCCCCTTATGGATATTGAGATGTGGAAACTGTGTGCTTGCTATACTGACACTTCGCCCCGCAGCAAAGTCAATCAGCCTTAGTCCGTTTTCGGACGTGGTGTCGTGTAGGCTGTGCCTTCCAACCATCCTACCAAAGATGTCCTCTCTTCCTATCTTGGCGTTAAAGTCGCCCAATACGATTTTAGCGTCACGTCTAGGCATTGCTCGTATGTTTGGTCGAGGAGCTCGTAGAAACTATCTTTGGTAGCGTCGTCTTTTTCTTCTTTGGGGTCGTGAGCGCATATAAGGCTTATGTTGGCGAATTTTGCCTTGACACGGATTGTCATAAGACGCTCGCTCACGTGCCGAAAGCTCAAGACTTCTAGCCTAAGTCTGCCGCGTATGACAAATCCGCATCCGAATAAGCGCTGTTTATTTTATGTATAGCAGTCACCGTAGTAGATATCACAGTTTTCCATCCTTTTTCTGCCTGGCCCATTCCATCGCACTTCCTGGATGGCGGTTATATCTGCCTTGTAGCAGTTTAGGGCCTCTGCCAGTTGTTCGGATGCACCGTCGCCGTTCATTGAACGAACATTCCAGGTACAGATCCGAACGTCGTTGTCCTTATTTCGTTTAGCGTGGTTGTCAACAGTAGATCCGTCCTTTTCCGACGCTTTTGGTTTTTTACGCAGTTAGGTAGTTAACCTCACGCACAACCCCCAACCTGGAGGGCCAGATCCTTGTATACCCCTAGGACAAGGGGCCGGGTACACCGGTGTCAGTAACCCACTACGGGGGTGTGAGCGCTGCCGTTGGCCCACTAGGGGCTCATCCGCCACCAACTCTTTTCCAAGACCCTGACTAGTACTTGGAAATCCTTATCGACCTGAGCTCCGAATATATCGGAGTAGCTCAGATAAGGTTTTGTTTCCGTTCTGGAAATTTTAGCGCCACCGTTGGTTCCATTGATGGAATTCATCCGCTGACGTGAATTATAGTGCTGCTATTTTCCCTTGCTCAGCACTCGCGCTTATAAGTTTAGCAAGTCGTGCCCGGATGGGTAGCGACCAGTACCCGATGGTTACCACTTGGAGGAAAAATAAGCACAATTGATGTGTAGTAACAGCTACAACACTTAGCTTAGCCAAATTAAAGCCAATCAGTGCCTACCCTATTTCTACAACATCCAACCATCACCAACCAGGCAGGGTTCTGTGATGACATAATCGTACTTATATGTATTTTTTTTTGGGAACAGAAGGTGGTTAGAGCGATTCGATCCAGACTAGTCAGATCTGTCTGGTGGCAAG